>JAQPPZ010017258.1:6323063-6971954 GCA_028583015.1 Wollemia nobilis
CCAATTCCAATCGCGACACTTTTCCCATTCAACCCCAATCGACAATTTCATATGTCACAAATCGTGACACTTTTTCTTTCGTACAATCTCTCTTGCAATATGTCCATGAAATTGTGACACTTTTTCGTACTCTTTCTCTCTCTTCCAATATGTCACAAATCGTGACACTTTTTCTTCCGTACAATCTCTCTTGCAATATGTCACGAAATCGTGACACTTTTTCTACTTGCCTTTTCTCTTCCAACATGTCACGAAATCGTGACACTTTTTCTTTCGTACTATCTCTCTTGCAATATGTCATGAAATCGTGACACTTTTTCTACTTGCCTTTTTCTCTTCCAACATGTCACGAAATCGTGACAGTTTTTTTCTTGCGCTTTCTCTTCGAACATGTCACGAAATCGTGACAGTTTTCTTGCTTGTGCTTTCTCTTCGAACATGTCACGAAATCGTGACAGTTTTCTTGCTTGCACTTTCTCTTCAACATGTCACGAAATCGTGACAGTTTTTCTTGCTTTTCAACATGTCGCGATATCACGACAGTTTTTCTTTCTTGCTCAACATGTCGCGATATCGCGACAGTTTTTCTTTCTTGCTCAACATGTCGCGATATCGCGACAGTTTTCTTCCTTGTGATTTTCTTTTGATTTTTAGCATATGGGCCACTTCGATCTTTTGGAAAATCACTGTACATACTCTGAAGAACCTCTTAACTCCTATCCACTGCATCAACCGATCTATCTAACTATGTTGACAACAATGACAATACTGTTGCTGCACCTTGCTCAACAATCTCCCCCTTTGGAATTGTTGGCAACACACGTGCAATTTCCTATAATTCTTCTCCCCCTTTGACAATAATACCAAAGGGCTACTGCAGACTCCCCCTGAGTCCATGCACAACATTCTCAGGCACAAATTATTACAGTTAGCAAAAATTACAAACATGAGCAAAAAGATAATCAAATATATAAATGCTCCCCCTGAGAATGTGGTCCCGATAGCTAGTCAGTTCTTGGGAAGCATGACCACTCCCAATTTATTGCGAAGGTACTCAAAAATTTCCTTGGGCAGTGGTTTTGTGAAGATATCCGCTACTTGCTCTGTAGTTGGGACAAAATCCAACTTAACCTCACCTTTCGCAACTTTCTCCTTCAGAAAGTGATATCGGATAGCAATATGTTTTGTGCGAGAATGCATAACCGGATTCTTTGAGATGTTAATGGCACTGGTGTTATCACACTTAACTAAAATTGGCTCACTGAAGTTAATGCCAAGATCTTTCAGGGTTTGTTTCATCCATAAGACCTGCGTACAACACGTAGTTGCTGCAATATATTCTGCCTCTACTGTGGATAAGGAGACTGACTCTTGTTTCTTATTGTGCCATGCGACCAACCTGTCTCCAAGATAGAATGCACCTCCACTGGTACTCTTTCTGTCATCGACACATCCTGCCCAATCTGCATCTGAATACGCAATAAGGGTGAAGTCCTTACCTTTCGGATACCATAACCCATACTCCATAGTACCCTTGAGATACCGAAGAATCCTCTTCACTGTTGTCACATGAGTCTCCTTGGGACTAGCCTGAAATCGTGCTACCATGCAAACTGCCTGCAAGATATCTGGTCTGGTAGCTGTCAAATACAATAGGCTCCCAATCATAGATCTGTACATGGTTTGATCAACATCTGGAGATTTGTCATCCTTGCTCAACTTGCAACTTGTCATCATGGGAGTGCTAACAGGCTTACAATCCTCCATTGTGAACTTTTTTAGCATCTCTTTCACATATTTAACTTGAGAAATAAATATGCCCTTCTCATTTTGATTAACTTGCAGTCCGAGGAAATACGAAAGTTCACCAATCATTGACATTTCAAATTCTTTCTGCATCTTATTTGCTAAATCTTTACACGACTCATCATTACTGCTGCCAAAAATGATATCATCTACGTATACAACAAGGACAATGAGATGGCCATTCTCTATTTTGACATACAAATTGCTATCCACCATACCCTTTTTGAACCCTTGTTGAGTAAGATAGTTGTCTAGCCTTGCATACCATGCTCTGGGTGCCTGTTTCAAGCCATACAATGCTTTCTTCAACTTGCAGATGAAGTTGGGATTATCACCGAGTTGGAAACCATCTGGCTGCTCAATATAGACCTCTTCTTCAAGTTTTCCATTCAGAAATGCTGATTTCACGTCCATTTGATAAACTTTGAAATTCTTGTGAACTGCTAAAGCCAGAAACATTCTAATTGCCTCTAGTCTAGCCACTTGGTGCAAAGGTTTCCTCAAAGTCAATACCTTCAACTTGTGCATAGCCTTTACAGACCAATCTTGCTTTATTCTGACTACCTGTCCATCTTCATTCAATTTGTTTCGAAAAATCCATTTAGTACCGATTATATTTTTATTTGTAGGTCTTGGTACTAACTCCCAGGTTTTGTTTTTCTCGATCTGATCTAATTCTTCATTTATTGTCGTCATCCAACTTTCATCTTTGCTTGCTTCAGCAACATTTTTGGGCTCAATGCTGGATAATAGAGAGTAGTTACTTACTACTCTTCTTCTTGTCTGAACACCAACTGTGGGGTCTCCAATTATTTGCTCTCTAGGATGATTTTTCTGCCAATTACCTGTTTTGAATTTCTTGTTTTCTTCCTCTTCTGAATCACTACTTAAATCATCTGAGTCAATTTTTTATTTCTTTTTCGTTTCCTTTTCCTCATCTCCTTCAATAACCTCTTCATAAATTGGGTAGTTTTCTTCATAGCTTATTTCTCGTTCCCTACCTTCATCAACTTTAACATCGGCACTCTCCACAATTTTCTTTAGCCTCTTGTTGTAGCATGTGTAGGCTTTGCTTTTTGTCGAATAGCCAAGAAAAATACCTTCATCAACTCTATCTTCAAACTTACCAAGATTATCTTCAGTTCTTTTGATGTAACACTTGCTGCCAAAAACTTTAAAGTATCTTGTTGTTGCCTTTTTACCGAACCACAGCTCATACGGAGTTTTGCTTTCATGCGTCCTCAACATGCACCTATTTTGGATGTATACCATAGTATGGACTGCCTCTTTCCAAAATCTATCTGCTATTTTGCTCTCAATCAACATAGTCCATGCCATTTCCTGCACTGTCCTATTCTTTCTTTCTACCACACCATTCTACTGAGGTGTCCTTGTTGCTGAAAACTGTCTCCTAATCCCATATTTTTCACAGTACTCTGCAAACTCCTCTGAAATGAACTCTCCTCCTCTATCTGATCTTAAACATTTAATCCTTTTTCCTGTTTGATTCTCAACTTGTTTTTTGAAAATCTTGAACATCTCAAAGGCATCTGATTTAAGCTTCAAAAATAGTACCCATGTCATCCTGGAATAGTCATCTATGCACAACATAAAGTATTTGTCACCATTTATGCTTTGCGTTCTCATGGGTCCACATAAATCAGTATGTATTAGTTCTAAAGGTTTGCTTGTGAAGTACTCTTTTGTTTTAAATGTGGCTCTAGTTTGCTTCCCCTTTTGGCATGAAGCACAAATGCTATTTAATGGTTTGCCAATGGTGGGAATATCTCTCACTGCCCTTTTTGAGCTGATTTTTACTAGATTGTCAAAGCTGATATGACCGAGCCTCTTGTGCCACAGCCAATTTTCTTCTTCCTGTCCAATCAAGCACGCTCCTTCTGAAGTCTCTGAGAGAGTATACAAGTTGCCAGATGTCCTTGATCCAGTTGCTATCAACTTTCCATAGTTTGTTGTTCTGACTTCACAACCCTGCTTCTTGAAAATTACTTCATGACCTCTGTCACAAATCGACTTACGCTTAACAAGTTATGCTTCGGACCAATCACAAACAAGACTTCTTTTGACTTGATTTTTCCATCACTGATCTTAACTGATCCTTTGCCAACTATCTTAGCTCCATCATTATTTCCAAATTTTATAGAACCACCTTCATATTTCTGTAACTTCTCAAATTTTTGTTTGTCACCTGTCATATGACTGGAGCATCCACTATCAAGTATCCATGGTGCAGATTTGTTCTGTGCTTTAAATGTTGTCCGTATGATCAAGGATTCCTTTTCTTCCTTGGGTCACTCCTTTTCTTTCCACTCTGGTTTGATTATAGTTTTGGTCACTTGTTTTGACTTTTCTTTGTCGGTGCTTGTGCATGTTTTTCGAGAAATTTTCTATTTTGTCTCAAACCATTTGGTTGAAATTTTCTTCCCTGATGTTTATTTGCTGCAAATGTACTTCGACAATTTCTTGCAATGTGCCCAAAATTATGACAGTTATAACATTCTACTGCATAATCCATCAACGGTGAAAAAACATTTCTACTGGTAAAGTTCCTTTGTCCTACATTATACTTGCAATCTGAAATCTTATGTCCATAACCATTGCATTTAAAACAATAACCAGAAAAGGAATGAGTGAACCTGGGTGATGGTCTTTGCCATTTTGTAGTGGGAGCCATAAATCTTCTTCTCCTTTGATGAGTGACATTGGTGAATCCATCATTGTCAATACTCCTCTCGTGCCTGGCATTATTGCTTTCTTTAGCATGATTCATTTTTTCTTGATCAACCCTGATCTTATCTTCATTCTTTATGGGTTCTACGGTTATGGCCTTTGATCCATTTGATGATTCTCCTTCGACGAAGCCTAAACCAAATTTGATGCCTGTAGTCCTTTGGTTATTTATAATCTTATCCAGCTTCACAGAACTTTCTTCAAGTTTGTGATAACAACTCATTTTTTGATTCATCTCTTCTAGCTGCATCCTTAAACCAACAATCTCTTCTTCTAGCTTGTTGCACTCATCTATTTTCATGGTTAATTGTACTTCGATATCTTCAGATATTTTCTTAAATTCGTCTATCTGTACTTTCAAGTTGGTTATGATTTCATTGGCATCCTCAAGCTTTCTTGAAATTTTCTTATTCTTTTTCCTTTCTATACTCAGCTCTTTAAGTGCAGCGACCAACTCACCTTCCAGATCTACTTCAGCCTCAGCCTCAAGTTTTTTATTACATTCCTATTTTTCCTCTATTTTTTCTTCTTCGAATGCCATGAAAAGAGCTTCACCTGTTTCTTCTTCAGAATCCTCACCGGAGCTGTCTTCTGAAGGACTGACATTCTTGGATATGAAACTTTTCTTCTTGAAGTTGCCTTTTCTAAAATTTGGTTTCTTCTTCCAGTCACTTCTTTCTTGGTGTGAACCTTCATCACTTTTGTTTTTCTCATTAAGTGGACATTTAGCTGCAAAGTGCCCAATGCCTCCATAGTTGAAACACTTAAATGGTAGCTTTCCTCTGTATTTTCCTTTTCCCCTTATTAGTTTTCGAACAAAGTTTGCTTTCATTTCATCTGATGTCTCTTCTTCCTCGGATTCTTGTTTTGCTTTTATATTTTTATGTGCTTTAAAAGTAGCTTCTCTATCTGTGGGTTTAGTTTTTCCTATTCTCATCTCATATGCAGTCAAAGAACCATGCATCTCATCCATACTAAAAGTATTTAGATCTTTAGCTTCTTCTATTGCTGAAACTTTAGAATCAAATCTTTGGGGAAGAGATCTTAGTACCTTTTTCACGATGACAACATCTTCCATTTCCTCGTTGAGTCCTCTAATCGCATTAATGATTCCATTAACTCTCAGCATGTATGCCTCTATGTTCTCATCATCATTCATCTTTAATGCTTCGAACCGAGCTCGATGCATTTGTAACTTGGCCTCCTTGATCTTGTCGTCTCCTTCATGAATGCTCCTTAGTTTGTCCCACATGTCTTTTGCCATTTTACAACTCATAATCTTTATCAGTTCGTTGTCCACTAAACCGCACATGATAGCATTCTTTGCTTTAGAGTTATTCTCAAACAGTTTCTTACCGACAACATCGGTTGGAGGAGTGGTGGGTATTGTGTATCCACTATCTACTGACTCCCAAATGTCGTATCCCAAAGCACACAGATATGTCTGCATCCTGAGTCTCCAAAATGCGTAATTAGTTCCATCAAACAATGGTGCTTTGTTTGATGAGAATCCTTCACCACCTGCCATTGTCTCACTTCCAAGATCACCTTAGCCGATTAAGCTTGTTCAAGAACTTGGCTCTGATACCAATTGTTAGTCTCACAATGACACTGAGAGGGGGGTGAATCAGTGTAGCTATTTAAATTCTTAAATCTTCAACTCTTAATGCCGAAACAATGAAAACTTAAAACCAAATAAAGCAAATATAACAAGAGAGCATTCCACAACACACGATGTAACGAGGTTCACCAATTTGGCTACTCCTCAAAAATGACTGCTTGGATTCCCGTCCAAATCTAGCCTTTGCAAAATACCAATTTTACAATCAATTTACCAGCACCCACTGGAAGGAGCACCAACCCTTGATTTATCTGCACCAACAGAAAGGAGCACCAACCCCTAATTTATCTGCACCAACAGAAAGGAGCACCAACCCCTAATTCCAAGCACCAACTTGGACTGCAATTTTGAAACTATAAGATTGACATAAAAATGCCTTCGCTTATACAAGACCCTGACTGGTCTATTGCTAACCCAACCTCTCTCGCTATTCACCAAAACACCACACACTTAAGGCTCTACTTACTACACTTTTATGGCTCTCACGGCTCTGCTTAACGCTCTCTTACGACACTCTTCCAACCCTCTTTTTGTAGCACTTTCACTCCTTTTTAGCAACACTTTAATTCTCCACACAGACCTCCTTTTATAACAAAGTTCTGACTCTATTTTTAACTTCCATATTTTTGCATGCAACCCGTAACTGGCCCTATAACTATCATTCTAACTTCAGTTCATTCTTCTTATTTTAGCTACATGATTTTTCTCTATAACTACACCTATAACTATCGTACTGACTTCGATTAACTCTTCTTATTTTAGCTGCATGATTTTCTTCTAACCTGTAACTATCGTATAACTTTAGTTAACTGTCACATATCTTATTTTGGTTGGGTTCTCTTCTTAGCTCACGCCAAAGCGACCTATCATGAAATCGTGACACTTTTGCCTCCTTGCTTCTTTTCTTGGCTTGTACCCACGAAAACACATGTCACGATATCATGACACTTTCACCTCCTTGCTACTTTACTTGGCTTGTACCCATGAAAACAACATGTCACGATATCGTGACACTTTCACCTCCTACTCTTCCTCTTTACTTTTGTCATGATATCATGACACTTCTGCCTTCTTACTTTCTCTCTCCTCCTTTAGTCACGAAAATGTGACATGTCGCGATATCGCGACACTTTTTCTCCTTTGCTCTTTCTCTTGCCTTCGAGTCACAAAAATCTGACATGTCGCGATATCCTGACACTTTTTCTCCTTCACTTTCTCTCTATTCCAATAATCAACATGTCACAATATCGTGACACTTTTCTCATGTCACAATCTGACACTTTTTTTCTCAATATGTCGCGAAATCGTGACACTTTTTCTTTTGTACAATCTCTCTTGCAATATGTCACGAAATCGTGACACTTTTTCTTTCGCTTTCTCTTGCAACATGTCGTGAAATCGTGACACTTTTTCTTCCGTACAATCTCTCTTGCAATATGTCACGAAATCGTGACACTTTTTCTACTTGCCTTTTTCTCTTCCAACATGTCACGAAATCGTGACACTTTTTCTTCCGTACTATCTCTCTTGCAATATGTCATGAAATCGTGACACTTTTTCTACTTGCCTTTTTCTCTTCCAACATGTCACGAAATCGTGACAGTTTTCTACTTGCCTTTCTCTTCCAACATGTCACGAAATCGTGACAGTTTTCTTGCTTGCGCTTTCTCTTCGAACATGTCACGAAATCATGACAGTTTTCTTGCATGTGCCTTCTCATCGAACATGTCACGAAATCATGACAGTTTTTCTTTCTTTCTCAACATGTCGTGATATCGTGACAGTTTTCTTTCTTGCTCAACATGTCGCGATATCGCGACAGTTTTCTTTCTTGCTCAACATGTCGCGATATCGTGACAGTTTTCTTCCTTGTGATTTTCTTTTGATTTTTAGCATATGGGCCACTTCGATCTTTTGGAAAATCACTGTACATACTTTGAAGAACCTCTTAACTCCTATCCACTGCATCAACCGATCTGTCTGATTGTGTTGACAACAATGACAATACTATTGCTGCACCTTGCTCAACAATCTCCCCCTTTGGAATTGTTGGCAACACACGTGCAATTTCCTGTAATTCTTCTCCCCCTTTGACAATAATACCAAAGGGCTACTGCAGACTCCCCCTGAGTCCATGCACAACATTCTCAGGCACAAATTATTATAGTTAGCAAAAATTACAAACATGAGCAAAAAGATAATCAAATATATAAATGCTCCCCCTGAGAATGTGGTCCCGATAGCTAGTCAGTTCTTGGGAAGCATGACCACTCCCAATTTATTGTGAAGGTACTCAAAAATTTCCTTGGGCAGCGGTTTTGTGAAGATATCCGCTACTTGCTCTGTAGTTGGGACAAAATCCAACTTAACCTCACCTTCCGCAACTTTCTCCTTCGAAAAGTGATATCGGATAGCAATATGTTTTGTGCGAGAATGCATAACCGGATTCTTTGAGATGTTAATGGCACTGGTGTTATCACACTTAACTAAAATTGGCTCACTGAAGTTAATGCCAAGATCTTTCAGGGTTTGTTTCATCCATAAGACCTACGTACAACACGTAGTTGCTGCAATATATTCTGCCTCTACTGTGGATAAGGAGACTGACTCTTGTTTCTTACTGTGCCATGCGACCAACTCTGTCTCCAAGATAGAATGCACCTCCACTGGTACTCTTTCTGTCATCGACACATCCTGCCCAATCTGCATCCGAATACGCAATAAGGGTGAAGTCCTTACCTTTCGGATACCATAACCCATACTCCATAGTACCCTTGAGATACCGAAGAATCCTCTTCACTGCTGTCACATGAGTCTCCTTGGGACTAGCCTGAAATCATGCTACCATGCAAACTGCCTGCAAGATATCTGGTCTGGTAGCTATCAAATACAATAGGCTCCCAATCATAGATCTGTACATGGTTTGATCAACATCTGGAGATTTGTCATCCTTGCTCAACTTGCAACCTGTCATCATGGGAGTGCTAACAGGCTTACAATCCTCCATTGTGAACTTTTTTAGCATCTCTTTCACATATTTAACTTGAGAAATAAATATGCCCTTCTCATTTTGATTAACTTGCAGTTCGAGGAAATACGAAAGTTCACCAATCATAGACATTTCAAATTCTTTCTGCATCTTATTTGCTAAATCTTTACACGACTCATCATTGTTGTTGCCAAAAATGATATCATCTACGTATACAACAAGGACAATGAGATGGCCATTCTCTATTTTGACATACAAATTGCTATCCACCATACCCTTTTTGAACCCTTGTTGAGTAAGATAGTTGTCTAGCCTTGCATACCATGCTCTGGGTGCCTGTTTCAAGCCATACAATGCTTTCTTCAACTTGCAGACGAAGTTGGGATTATCACCGAGTTGGAAACCATCTGGCTGCTCAATATAGACCTCTTCTTCAAGTTTTCCATTCAGAAATGCTGATTTCACGTCCATTTGATAAACTTTGAAATTCTTGTGAACTGCTAAAGCCAGAAACATTCTAATTGCCTCTAGTCTAGCCACTTGGTGCAAAGGTTTCCTCAAAGTCAATACCTTCAACTTGTGCATAGCCTTTACAGACCAATCTTGCTTTATTCCTGACTACCTGTCCATCTTCATTCAATTTGTTTCGAAAAATCCATTTAGTACCGATTATATTTTTATTTGCAGGTCTTGGTACTAACTCCCAGGTTTTGTTTTTCTCGATCTGATCTAATTCTTCATTTATTGCCGTCATCCAACTTTCATCTTTGCTTGCTTCAGCAACATTTTTGGGCTCAATGCTGGATAATAGAGAGTAGTTACTTACTACTCTTCTTCTTGTCTGAACACCAACTGTGGGGTCTCCAATTATTTGCTCTCTAGGATGATTTTTTTGCTAGCTGCCTGTTTTGAATTTCTTGTTTTCTTCCTCTTCTGAATCACTACTTAAATCATCTGAGTCAATTTTCTGTTTCTTTTTCGTTTCCTTTTCCTCATCTCCTTCAATAACCTCTTCATAAATTGGGTAGTTTTCTTCATAGCTTATTTCTCGTTCCCTACCTTCATCAACTTTAACATCGGCACTCTCCACAATTTTCTTTAGCCTCTTGTTGTAGCATGTGTAGGCTTTGCTTTTTGTCGAATAGCCAAGAAAAATACCTTCATCAGCTCTGAAAGCACGAGATTCCGGGCAAAGGAAACACTAGTTATGCAACATAAGACGAAAATGTAACGCTTTGATCCTATGCACTAAAACAGAGAAAGGAGACAACTTGGAAACGAAAGACAAGATGTAAAGAAATCACAGCCCTCTTTATTCAAATATCTTATCCTCGGTTACATAGACGTCTCCTCCCCTTTTGGGGGCTAGGAGCGTTAAATTTGTCTTCATTACAATGTGTGACCTAGTCTTCCTCTTCCCGCGTGCCCACGATTGCAATGGGCGGGCCAAGATGTTGCCGCCGCCGATGTGGATAAGTTCTTCACCTCCGATTGCTTTTCCCTGCAATCAAAGAAACAATGAAAATGTCGTAGCACTCTGCTGCAAATGAAAGGGGTTCGTTCTCTAAAATCAACGAAATATGCATGTAAACATCTGCCTGAAACAGTAAATACAGTGAGTCCAAATGGCTTGAAAACTTGACAGAAGACAGAAAATGTTACCAAAAGGCCATTGCCCCTGAGACAGCCGGCCAATCTGCTTTCACTGGTAATCGTCCCTGGTAAGGACGATTGCTACTGTTAATCGTCCCCCGACAGGACGATTGCTTGCGTTAATCGTCCCTGCGAGGACGATTGATACTCGTGTTGAAGAAGCCGACCTGCCGCTGCTCCAATGTCGATTCCCGAGACCTGCAAAATGCCTGCAAACAAGGGGGTTATGTAATTGGGGCCATTTTGGGATGACCCAGATGGTCGGATTCTCCCAATTTGGCCTCCATCACCGAGAAATTGGACGTTGTTACCTGCAAGTCAGTGGGACAACCAAAATAACAAAAGCATGATAATATTCGATGAAAACCTTTTGAAATCAAGATTCAAGATTCTGAACTATTGAACAACTAGAGAATAACATGGAATATGAACAAATGACAGAAAATGAACTACAACTAAATCCAAAAGGTGCGGGGTGCCCAAGTGGGCAGCCCACCGATGGAACTTGATTTTGGCACCAATCCACTTGGGATGGGCCCAAAATCTCTTAGGAGTGGGGGGGTCGGCGAATTGGTTGGTTCAGGTGTCCATGTGTTGGAATTGGGTCCGATTCAAGCTTCCAAAAGCCACCCAACAACCTCCCTTGCAAAAGAGATTGGTGGATGTGGGAAGATGAACCAAAAGGGATGCAAGTGGGTCTCCAACTCGGCAGCACTTCGTTGCTTGAAAACTCCTTCCACCTCTATATTTTGGGTGAGAAAAGTCTCACCTTTTATAGACCCAAGGGGTCTCTTTTGGGAAGGAAGCACAAACGCCATGTGTTGGTCATAGGCGCCATGTGGCGATCATGTCTCCTCATGAGGGAGGGGAGTCCTCCATTGACTTGTGTTTTCATAATTGCTTCTTGTGACGAGTCCTCTAACGGCCCTTCGTCCACCTACACACGCGTGCAAGGCAGGAGTCATCAACTGACTGTTCTGGGCTGCCACTTGGCGTCGTTTGTCGTTTTGCCCGTTAAACTTGGTAATCGTCCCTGGGTGGGACGATTACAACAATCGTCCCTGGGTGAGACGATTGCAAGTTAGTAATCGTCCCTGGGTGAGACGAGTACTGGGCAAAGTGTCTAAATGTACCAAATTGCTTCCTGACCTTACAAAATTGCTATGGAAGTGGTTAGGACCACTGTTTGACCTCTGAGGGCTGCCCTGGGGGCTGTGTTTGTCAAAGCGATCAGTGTTTGCAGTCACATAATCGGATTGGTGCTGTTTTGGTGTCTATAGATGCCCCTTTTTGGGAAGCGCTGTGGGTGACGCAGTGCTGAGCAAAAATAGATAACCAAAGCACTAATGATTAGGGTTTCTTGGTAACCTAACCAACTTTTGATGCCCCAAGTATGGAAAGGGCATGCATTCTTGAATCCTTGCTTCTGACGAGCTAAGGAATTTGATTTCAAGTGTTAACCTGTTTTGGTGAGGTGTGACTTGAACTTAGACATTGATCAGTCATGAATAGGCGAAGGGCGTTTTTACCTCAGGGGAACCTTGTATTCATGATTCACGAAATGCCAAGTGTTTGATTGATTTGATTGTTGCTTGTTTATTGCCCCAAGCAAGAGCGTGATTGTCTTTGTCAATGATTCTTTGAATGCATGTCCTTTTCCTTAATTGGGTATGTGATTGTTGGTTGGTGACTAAGTGTGACTACCCCCTCAAGCGACGAATCGATGAGGGAATGACCTTTGTGAGAGAAGCGACGAGTCGCTTGACCCAAGATGACTTGTGCAAGGGTGCCTTTAGAGGGTTTACCGTTAAGCATGTGCAATTTTTCCAACATATGGACCTATTTTTGGTGGGTGTTAACCCTTTTGGTGATGTCATAATGAGGTGAAATCATCGAAAACCTAACTTCCCGTGGAGCGGTCCGGCTATGATAGCCTTCTTGGGGAATTAGGAGAGTGATAATTTGAACCTCGACATCTATTTTTCTATGCCAAGAGGTTAAGTGCAAGAGCACTTGTGTCTGGCAATGTTTATTGCTATGTTTTTGTGTTGCTTTTTTGTGATGTTTTTGTTGTTTTGATTTTCTTTGATCTTGTGCATGATGGTTGATGAATATGGATGTATTATGTTGATTTATTTTGATGGATGCATATGCTATGATGAATGCAAATGTTTTTGATTTATATGTGATATGCAGAGATGAAATGGATGAATGGGATTTGTGATGTTTGGCTATGGCACCATAGACTGTTTAGAACTCTGTTATTTTGTTTTTAGGCGATTGTTGTGATGCATGAATTTGTATGTATACATGTGGTTTTTTTTTTTTTTTGTATTTTCTGATGGTATTGCAAAGACGAAAAGTAGCGCAGTTTGGTTTAGAAATGTAGCTAAGTTTTTCTGAGACTCAGACAGTTCTAGCTCTCTAGCCACGATTGTACTTTATCTTACATGATTTTTGAACAAGGTATGAATCGGACCTATTTTTGACCAAGCTATTTCACATCCCTGTGTGTGCCATTGAGTTCATTTATGTGGTATTTATCAGGATACCGCCGATGCCGGATGGGCTTTCAACCGAACTCGTACTCGAGGATCACCTAACTAGCTCCACTAACTCCTTTGTTATGTTTAGTTAGATTAATCCGTGATGTTTTCTAGGATGTCATAAGCTAGCTTATCCACATGCAAACATTGATCCGTACGCAAGTTAATGTGACAGATATATCGTCATGCGAGAAGACCTTTAGAATGCTGAGAGTTCCAGGGATTCAAGTTCAACTCCCTTCTTTTCTTCAATTGTAATAGGATACTTGCTCGTTTGTAGTGATAAGATCATTGTTTATTTTGATTTTTTTTTTTTTTTTTTGAGCAAGGGATTGGAGTGATAAAAATCACTGTTTCTTAGTGCATTTTGATGTGTGCACTGTAGGATGTCAAATCTTGATGTTTTGACGTTTTGCAAATTTTTTGATTTTTTTTGCAACTATTGAGAATTAGGGATTTTTGGGAATTGGGTAGGGGTGATGCTTGTCCTTTTGCCAACTCTCAGCATTCTTTGGGTCATCCGCACAGGGGGATGAGCAAGATAACCGTTTCGCTTATGGTGACCTAGATTACTGTGCAGTTCATCTTTCTTTCACATAACTCTGGAATTGTTAATGTGTTTAGTTTGTGTTGGGATGTTACGTATCAAGGTGTATTTCAAGTATGACTCTACCTTCGTAAAATCTGTTCGACTTGATACATTACATGGCTAAAGAGGAAAATTTTGGCTGAACTACGAAAACTCGTGATACATTAAAAGACCACTGACTCTAGTGTGGTGGAAGCAATGCATGGTGTGTTTGTTGTTTTTATGAAATGGAACAGTGGGGAACAAGATGGACCGTCGAATTACAACCACCGGTGGTTTTTTCCACCAACACCAAAAAAAAAAATGTATGAATGCAATGCTTAATGCAGCTACATATTTTTGTATTTTCGATGAATTGAGTTTGGCGAGTATGAAGATGAGATGTGAGAAAACTCTCAATTGATGAATTTGAGAATGCGTAGAAATGAGATGCAAATTTTTGTTGTTTTTGATGTATTTTTGTTGTTTTTGATGTATTTTTGTTGGGTTTTGACCAAGTGATTGCGATAATCCTTGGAGATTTTTGGGTTTGACCAAGTGATTGCGATAATCCTTGGAGCTTTTTGGGTGACCAAGAGATTGCGATAATCCCTGGAGCTTTTTGGATTGACCAAGAGATTGCGGGGATCCTTGGAGCCTTTTGGATTTGACCAAGAGATTGCGATAATCCTTGGAGCTTTTTGGATTTGACCAAGAGATTGCGATAATCCTTGGAGCTTTTTGGATTTGACCAAGAGATTGCGATAATCCTTGGAGCTTTTTGGATTTGACCAAGAGATTGCGATAATCCTTGGAGCTTTTTGGGTGACCAAGAGATTGCGATAATCCTTGGAGCTTTTTGGATTTGACCAAGAGATTGCGATAATCCTTGGAGCTTTTTTTTTTTTTTGGGATATGGCTTTCTTAGATATGAAATGGTCGCAAGTGACTGATATTCAAGGGTTCTGTTTCCTTGATACCATCAAGAGAAGCTAGCCGGTATGTCCCGGGTCCTATTTTGCTATCAATGACATAAGGACCTAACCAATTTGCCATGAATTTATCCCTCAGGTGGGGCGGCAAATTAGAATTCTATTGGTTTTCCTTCAAAACCAAATCACCAACCCGAAAGTCCCTTAGGTGAACCTTCATGTTGTAAGCTTTCTTAAGTCGCTCTTGATAGATACGTAAGTGCTCAAGAGCATTAACGCGTCGTTCGTCAAGCAACGTAAGTTGGTCTAACCGGGGCTCGCCGTGCGGTGTCATCATCGATGAATTCTCGCATTGATATGCGGAGGGAAGGAATTTCCAACTCGAGAGGCATTATCGCCTCTGAGCCATACACTAGTGAAAACGGAGTTGCCCCAGTTGGCATCCGAATGCTAGTGCGATAAGCCCAAAGTGCAAGTGGGATTTGTATGTGCCAATCCTTATGACTGTCTGCAGACGGTCTTTTTAAGGATGGCGACTAGCGTTTTGTTTGATGCCTCCGCTTGCCCATTTGCTTGCGGATAATAGGGTGTTGAAAAGCTGTGCTGAATTTTGTACTTTGTGGTCAAAGCACGCACGTCTTTGTTCTTGAATGATGGCCCATTATCCGAGATTATTTTGGATGGAATACCAAAACGACATATGATGTGATGCAAGATGAACTCCGCAATGCGGGGTCCTGTCGTAGAGGTTAACGAAATTGCTTCCACCCATTTGGTAAAGTATTCTGTGGCCGTTATGATAAACGTGTGACGGCCTGACGATGCAGGGGAGATCTTTTCGATTAGATCGAGGCCCCACTGCAAAAATGGCCAAGCAGACTGGACTGTCTGTAAGGCCTGGGAAGGTACGTGCATTAGATTGGCATGATGTTGACATTTTACGCACCTCTTGACATACGCGCAACAATCTTGCTCTAAAGATGGCCAATAATAGCCCATGCGAAGAATGCGCTTTGCAATGGCCATACCACTAAAGTGGCCGCCACATGTACCGTCATGCGCTTGGGTGAATCGCCCAAGTGGACTCTTGCTTGGTCCAAGCAACGAAGGAGAATTCCGTCATAGTCGTGACGATACAAAATGTCTCCTATCAAGACATATTTTGCCGCTTTCGTTTGAATGTCCGTTTTGCGGCATGCGTCAATCCAAAGGGAAGATTACCTAACTTGAGGTAGTCTCTTATTGGTAAATACCGATCCTGTTGATCGGAAACCTCGACGAGTATGAACAACCAATCCCTTTTGAAGTTCTTCCCTAACAAATGCTGATTGGGATAGAACTTGTAAGAATAGCGTTGTGTTGCTATTAATGGGAGTGGGGGAAAACAAGGACCCCCAGTTGGCATGTTTCAGACTATCTCGGATTCGAAAGAACTTATCCGAGGATGGTTCGATCCGGATCATGTGGACTCCTGGCGTCAAGTCTGAGCTTGCACGCTCCATCGCGGATTGCGATAATGTTTTGACTTGAATAGTTGTCATATCACCGGAAAGGTCTTGCGGGATTAGTGACCCCAAGGAGGCCATTGTGTCCGCAAAACGATTCGATGATCGAGGGAGTGCCTCGATGTCATACCACTCAAGTTTTGCCAAGAATTTGTCCACGAGGGCTTTATAGGCTTTCAGAACTAGGCATTTGCATTGATATACCCCTTTGACTTGATTGACGATTAACAGCGAATCACCAAAGATGTTCAGTCTTTTGATGTTCATGGCGATTGTTGTTTGAAGACCTAGGAGCAAGGCTTCATATTCTGCATTGTTGTTGGTGCACTGGAAGTTTAATTTAAATGACAGGGGCATTGGAGCGCCCTGCGGTGTGAAGAATACAATTCCTGCGCCACCACCTTGCTCGCATTTAGAACCATCAAAGAATAAGGTTATGTCGGCTCGAGACTCGAGGCTCTTCAGAATCTGGCGATTCCAAGACATGGAAGACCCCATCGTCGGGTAGTTCTATAGCCAGAGGCTGATCGTCTTCAAGAGGAGCCTCTGCTAGTTGATCGGCTATGACTTGTCCTTTTATAGATTTTTGCCCAATAAACTCAATGTCAAATTCCGTCAACAACATGATCCATTTCGCCGTGCGACTACTATGATAAGTACGACTCATCATGTATCGCAATGGATTCTCCTTAGACACAACATACGTAGTGTTGCTCAACATGTAGTGGCGTAGCCTCTTGGTAGCAAACACCACTGCCAAGCAGAGTTTCTCAACGTATGCATAGTTAAGTTCGTAATTGACCAGTGTGCGGCTAAGATAGTAAGTAGCCCTGTTCTTTTTGATGTTCATTCTTCCGGGCTAGCATTGCGCCCAGTGCCACCTCAATAGCTGAGATGTATAAGTAGAACGGCACTCCTGGTCTAGGTGGTGCCAATAGGCGGCGAAGCCAAGTATTGTTTGATTTCGTCAAAGGCTGACTGGCACTCGTCATCCCAATGAAATGTGACCCCCTTGTGCAATAATTTGTTCATTGGTCGGCATTTGTCAGATAATTGCGCTATGAAGCGTTTAATCGATGCGACCTTTCCTTGCAGACTTCTGAGGCTGCTTGATAGTGGTTGGGGGAGCCATTTCAAGGATTGCCTTGACTTTTTTTGGGTCCACTTCGATGCCTCTCTTTGAGACTATAAAACCCAAGAGTTTTCCGGATGTGACGCCGAACACGCACTTCTTGGGATTCGATCGACCTTATGCTCTATGAGGCGATCGAGAATCTTGCTTAAGTCACCGAGATGATCTGAGCGCAAGAGAGACTTGGCTAACAAATCATCCATGTAATCTTCCAAAGTTTTGTGCATGTAATCGTGGAAGATATAAGTCATAGCACGTTGGTATGTAGCGCCAACATTTTTAAGGCCAAAAGGCATGACCTTATAGCAAAATGTCCCCCAAGGCGTTGTGAATGCCGTTTTGAGTTGGTCTTCAGGATTGATACGAATTTGATTGTATCCTGAGAAACCGTCCATTAGGGAGAGCATTTCGTGACCTGTTGTAGCGTCTACCAATGCGTCGATGCTTGGCAATGGGAAATCATCCTTAGGACTCGCTTTGTTTAGGTCTCAAAAATCGGTGCATATGCGAATCCTCCCGTCGGGCTTCTTGATGGGAACCATGTTGGACAACCATGGCGGATAATCCACGCAGATGACAAATTGTGCATCCAACAGCTTTTGCAATTCATCTTTGACCATCAAGGCCACTGTTGGGTGCATCTTTCTTAGTTTTTGCTTTACAAGCTTGATTTTCGGATCAAGCGTTAAATTGTGCATGACTAGCTGCGGGTCTAGTCCTGGCATATCCTTGTACGACCATGCAAAAACCTCCTTCTTTTCTTTAAGAAGGGCAATGTAATCGGCTTGCTCTTCGGGGGAAAGACTTACCCCTAGCTTGAGAATCCGTGGATTCATTGGATCTGTGTCGATGTCTACGTCAGTCGTCTCCTCGACTGACATGTGGGATCCGTCCTCCAACTGATGTGGAGTTGGGATCAAATGGATATCATCAACTGAGTTAAGATCTACGTTTGGAACCTCGGGTCCCTCTTCAGCTTGAAAAATATCCTGAGTTGTCCTTGGGGTGGAATGAAGCATTTCACCGAAAGGCCAGTACTCTGATGGTGATAATGGTGAATTGACGCGATCCCAGTCGATGGCATCCATGTCTAGATGCAATGGCTGTGATGGATCGATCGGATTGCGGATGGGTGCGGTCAAATCAATGGAGATCATGTGGATGGAATGAATTTGGTCTCCAGAACCGCGGGTGTGATGACTTGATTCTTTTAGATGTTCCCTATACTCTGGATCTGGCTCTACGGGAACGGGCACGAATGGATCCTCTCTAGGTGCAAATTCATCTCTATGTGTGAAAAGGAAGGCGGGGTCTTCCCTCGGAACTGTTGTCATGATGGGATCTCGAGGTGGACGATGCTCATCTTGAATTTGGAGCCATAGGTCTAACACTTGGTCCCACCTCGCTGGGTCTACGTGCCATTCATGTCCTAATAGGATACCCATTTGTCCCATTAGATCTTCATGAGTTAGAGCGCGATGATGCCGTCGTGCATGTCTGAGATAGTCCATCTCAGTCTCGTCTTCTGACTCACTTTCATAGATCCAAAATTGTTCATCCTCTTCAGCATCTGTTGCTTGTGACGTTGAGGACTCTTCTTGTTCCAATAAGTTAATCCAGTCCCATTGTGGTTGTTCCACTCTTGGTGGAGGGACCTGATTCTCTTGACATTGTGTCGTTTCATCTGGAATCTCTAGGGGAAACAGCTTCAGAAAAATGTCCGGAAGCCGTTGTTGTTCTCTTTGAGGATTGCTCTCTGAACTTTCACCTCTCTCTAGCAAAGGAGAGGGATTATTGCTATTTCCAGGGGTGTTTGTAGACCATGGGAGATAGTCCCCCAATGTGTATTCTCGTGTTTGGATTGGCGTACGGGTCTTGTGCCAATCCCCCCTTGTTGCCTATTTCTAGGCCTTGCATATTTTCAACCAAGATGTCTAAGGGCAAGGGGTGGTTGAACCCCACTCCTGACTTGTCGTATGGCATCTGATATCTTGGTTGGCAAAGGATTCACGTCCCTTGCTCATATCTGCCTAGCCCATACCCATGCCAATTGCATTGTTCGAGATATTTTAGGGCAAATTCTGGGTTCGACAGATAATTGATGTTTTCGACAAAAGGCTCTTCATCTGTTTCCTTTTGTTCGCATGGTTCAGAACCATGATCAAGGCCCCCATACACAAAATTCGTCTGGTTGGGAGGGTAGCCTAGTGGAACAATTGTCCCTATGGGAAGGCGAGGTCTTCCCATGTCCTGCACTGACTCCAATGTGGGGGTTGCCACAATGTTTTGCACTAAGTACTCCCCCAGGCCCGTACTGGCCATCTCAACAATGATTGTTGATGATTGGGTAGGAGGAAACGGTAGTCCTTCCTGAGTCCATTCCATGTTTGGTTGTTCAGGAGTCTTGGTTTGTGTTGTGTTGGGTGTTTCCTCTGTTGATATCGTTGAAATCATGGGCAACCCCTCTTCTAGAGGCTTAACCTCTTCCATGATTTGCTTTCCCTTGTCCTTCTGTTGGGCCACGATAGGTGGCGTTGATGATGAAGGAGTAGGTGATGAAGTCTCACCTGTCGGGATTTTGCCTTGTTGGCCACCGGTGGTGCCTGCGGTATCGGACCTGTTTAGATGGATTTAATTGAAAATCCAAATGCGTTGATGGGAGGGTCGATTGAGGTATGAATTGTACCGCATTGCAATACTTGAAGGGCTCTAAGTCCATTGGGACTACATGTATTTGCCCTTCATAGGCATACTTCAAGCAACCGGTGTGCGATCGAGGGGACACACTTCATGTCCCCGATCCAAGGCCGCCCTAGCAAGTATATTATAAGCCATTTCGCCTTCCAAAGACATGGCACAGTGTGGGTATTGACTTTTGTCCTACCTGGATAGGCAGAACAACTGTGCCGACTGTCGAGCAAATTGCATCGTTAAAAGCTCGCAGTGTGTACGTGGAAGCGGTGATGTGAGAGGCTGGCAGTTTTAAATGTTTTAACGTTGCAGTGGTTATAATGTTACTGGACGAGCCAGTATCTATCAAGCACTCTCTTGTACGGGATCCCGTTGACCCGCGCGATAACGTGCGGGGGTGGATCCGCCATGTCATTTGATATCGTTTTGACCTCGTCTTCTCTGAATGTGATGACAGGCTCCGTACATTGTTTCACATGTCCCACGAAGGCGTTGAAAGAATTTGCTTCGTGGGGTTGTACTTCAATGGCTTTTAAAATGTCCATAAGAGCTTCTCTATGGGGAGCTGATTGTTGGATAAGCTCGTAGATGGACAGCCTAGCCGATGTGGTCCGTAGACTCTGCGTGAGTTTGGTCCGTATCGTGACCTCGGGTCTAGGCGGAGGCAACTGCGTTGGGCGTTGTTGAGGCTGCGATGTCGACGGAACTTCCCTCGCAGCTACCTCGGGGGCAACTGCTGGGTATCTTCTGTTCCTTGTTACAATGCTAATCATTCCCACAAATCCTTGCGCGGGAAGATCTTGTCGCACCTCGTTAATCTGGAGCGGTTTTGTCTGTGCCTCGTGGGCAGGCAAGGGGTCCTTGAATACCCCCATTTGTTGGTTGTTTGGTGCGATGGGGTTGTCCACGACCAATGTTCTGTTGTCGATCAAATCCTGGACTAGTTCTTTGAATTTCTAGCACCCATTTAGGTCATGTCCTCTGCGCCTATGGAATCTGCAATACAATTCCTCCCTATACCCCCTAGGCTTGGGAATGTTAGGGTCAAAAATTTGGATTTCTGGCAGAGTAACTAAATTTGCCGCCGACAAGCGGTCAAATAAGGAGTCCCTAGACTCCGCATACGGGGTGAATTATCGCCTAGGGCGACGTCTGCGATCATTGCTCCTGTCTTCTGTTATCTCTTTCGTAAGCAGGAGGCACTGCCTGGTAATTAGCCCTTTGGGGCTGCGTCTCTTGCACAAGTGCGGGAACATTTATCGCAACTTGATTGACTGCAGCGTGTTGTGGTTGCGTTGTCCCGGTTTTAGTGGTTTTGTTCCACTCTTTCTTCTTAGGCTTGGCAATTGCGCCTTCGCCTATCTTAATCTCTTCTATAAGTCTGGCTTGGGCCAAAGCTTCTTCTAGGTCTGTCGTATTGTCGCAGCAACAATAGACCAGAGATTGATTTTAAGCAACTTTTTGCGAACATTTGTGTGAGATCCGACATGGGAGGACGGTAGGGTAACTTAGAAAGCAAAGCTCTCCATCGGTTCCCGTACGCTGCCATTGTTTCCTCCTCAAATTGTTTAAGGCTAGCAAGATCACTAAGTGATGCCTTCTTCCTTGTGTTGAAGGCGAAGCGTTCAAGAAACGCATCTACTAGCTGATCTAAGCTGCTTATGCTGTGTTTGGGCAGTTGTGTGAACCAATCCGAGGCAGGGCCTGCGAATGTGGTTATGAATGTTCTAAGCAACAACGCGTCATTATCTTGGATTGCGAAGCACTGGCTTAGAAATCTTGTAACGTGCTCTTGTGCGTCCTCCTCACCTTTAAAAACTGCCAATTGAGGCAACTTGAAGTGTTCGGGGTAAAGAGGCGTAGGCACTGAGGGATGCACCGGATTACTACGGAGTAGACGTAATGTGGGTTTTTGATGCCCAATAGATTTTGTCTCCACAGACTCCAAACGCTCCAATAGCGCTTGGTATGCATCGAAAGATTTTATTTCTTCCTCTCTTGTTCGCTCTTGTTGCAAGTTACGGTAAACTGGAGGCCTATGGAGGGGTGGCCGAATGGCATCCTTCCTGCCTTGATGGGGAGTTTCAACATATTCCTCTTCTGGTTCGTACTCCTCATAAAATTCTTGAGGAGTTTCTGGGCGAAACCTCTGACCTTGATCGAGTCCCCGCTGAAGGTACCCATCATCATTTCGAGGAGTAGCCTCCCTCTCATGTCTATGAGGTCTCGGAGGCAAAGCTTGACGAGGTCGTGGAGACCCGTCCTGCGTTAAAGGGTTATGCCTCTCATGTTGTTCGGCTCTTTGGACGCGAGGGGTTGGCCCTCTCTCAAGTATTTCATATTGTAACTCATCCGCTTCACGTTGCATGCGTTCTTTATCCAAGCGGTATTGATACTCTATCTCTTGCTGACTTTGTTTAAGCCGCATGATTTGGGCTTGACGGGTGGTATATCTGGCGACAACCGGGTCAATTTGATCTACCCTATTTTGTTCAGAAGGTTCAAATGTTCCTCCTATGGGTTTACCTCGGTTTTGATGCTCTAAAATCTCAAGGGGTCGCTTCCCTCTGTCGAGGTAGGCGGTATGTGCTCGAGGTTCTGGCCTCAAGGGGTGATCATGATATCCGGCTGGTGCAGAAGCATAAGGTTCCCGCGTTGTATGTTGTTGTCCTTGAGGAATGCGATGATCTTCCTCATATTCTCTCTCATAGGTGCGTAAGGGGCAGGCGGAGTTAGGTCGCCCTGTGTAAGGAGCCCTACGCTCTGGATTTGGTCTCTCCGTTCTGATGAGAGGTAAAGAAGGGACGCCATATCCACGTTGTCCCTCCAAATGGATAGTGTGCCCCGTTAGCGCTTCATCGCGCTGTGGCCACTCATGTCTAGCTTGAGAGGGTGATTCTCTATTTACATTAAGGTCCGCATGTAGGGCATCTTTTTGAGAGGGGCTGCTTTGAATGGGCATACCCCACCGAGGATTTTGAATTGGATTCTTTTGTAGGTTAGACCGATAAGGCGGTATGACCAAATCCTCAGGACTGAAGCGAAGGCGACTTGTGCCCGCTTCTTGTGTACCTTTCGGAGCTGCTGCCCTTGATTGGGCTTGGCTGCGGGTGTACACCATTGCGGTGCGTCCACACTATCTAAGTAGATTTTTATCTTGTTTTTAATGATTTTTTTTTTTGTCTACACTAAACGGAATTAAACACACACATTCACAAAACCGTGATTATCTCTTTTAAGGATTCTTGGTGTGCCCTAGACTGGTTTAGTGTATTTTGGTGTTTTGTTTTGTTTTTGTAGGTTTTGTAGAACGTTTAAATGCATCATGTAGGCTCTTATAACTCCCAAAAGGTCGCCCCTTCAATATACCAGCCAGGCCGATATACCAACCTCTCTATATACCCGCCCTTACGAGAGGGAGACTATAGGTACGTGAGAGCAGAAGGTACGTGGTACGTAGGTGGTACGAAAGGGGGATTGTCCTGTTAATGGCACCTACCATAGAAAACTTATCCTCGTGCGCATGGGAATCACCCCAGCTACGCTCGGTCTGTCTTCTTCAGGATTTACGCCTAACAACAGTTGACAATCAGGAAATGTATGCAAATCAAGCCAAGGTGGTGATTAAATCCACCAATGGTCTTGATCAAGGGCTGGGGTCTTACGACCAGCTCCTTGGTTTAAAATTGTTTCGTGGAGTGTGTGAGGTTCATTTTATCCAACGAAAATGAAACATGCATGAATGACTTTTCCTAAGCAATGCAAGCTAAAATGAAAACAATCAAAGAAACAGAAATAGAAACAGAAAATTTCAACAAGAGATGATGAAAATCCCTACCTCTTCTCTCGCTCGCTCCAGTTGCCTCCCGAATTTTTGCTCGAAAAGTTGCAGAGCATGAAAATCGTCCCTTGGTGAGACGATTAACAGAACAGAAATCGTCCCTTGCAGAGACGATTTTACAATCGTCCCAGGGTGAGACGATTTCCAGAACAGAAATCGTCCCTTGCAGAGACGATTAACAGTCTGCAAGAAAAAAAAAAATGTACCTGTCAAGCACAAACACAAAAATTCAATCAGTTTCTATGATTTTAAAAATAGGGGACAGGGTCCCACCGTGATCGCCACTGAAAGCACGAGATTTCGGGCAAAGGAAACACTAGTTATGCAACATAAGACGAAAATGTAACGCTTTGATCCTATGCACTAAAACAGAGAAAGGAGACAACTTGGAAACGAAAGACAAGATGTAAAGAAATCACAGCCCTCTTTATTCAAATATCTTATCCTCGGTTACATAGACGTCTCCTCCCCTTTTGGGGGCTAGGAGCGTTAAATTTGTCTTCATTACAATGTGTGACCTAGTCTTCCTCTTCCCGCGTGCCCACGATTGCAATGGGCGGGCCAAGATGCTGTCGTCGCTGATGTGGATAAGTTCTTCACCTCTGATTGCTTTTCCTGCAATCAAAGAAACAATGAAAATGTCAGTAGCACCTGCTGCAAATGAAAGGGGTTCGTTCTCTAAAATCAATGAAATATGCATGTAAACATCTGCCTGAAACAGTAAATACAGTGAGTCCAAATGGCTTGAAAACTTGACAGAAGACAAAAAATGTTACCAAAAGGCCATTGCCCCTGAGACAGCCGGCCAATCTGCTTTCACCGGTAATCATCCCTGGTAAGGATGATTGCTACTGTTAATCGTCCCCGACGAGACGATTGCTACTCGTTAATCGTCCCTGCAGGGACGATTGATACCGTGTTGAAGAAGCCGACCTGCTGCTGCTCCAATGTCGATTCTCGAGACCTGCAAAACGCCTGCAAACAAGGGGGTTATGTAATTGGGGCCATTTTGGGACGACCCAGATGGTCGGATTCTCCCAATTTGGCCTCCATCACCGAGAAATTGGACGTTGTTACCTGCAAGTCAGTGGGACAACCAAAATAACAAAAGCATGATAATATTCGATGAAAACCTTTTGAAATCAAGATTCAAGATTCTGAACTATTGAACAAAGAGAGAATAACATGGAATATGAACAAATGACAGAAAATGAACTACAACTAAATCCAAAAGGTGCGGGGTGCCCAAGTGGGCAGCCCACCGATGGAACTTGATTTTGGCACCAATCCACTTGGGATGGGCCCAAAATCTCTTAGGAGTGGGGGGTCGGCGAATTGGTTGGTTTAGGTGTCCATGTGTTGGATTTGGGTCCGATTCAAGCTTCCAAAAGCCACCCAACAACCTCCCTTGCAAAAGAGATTGGTGGATGTGGGAAGGTGAACCAAAAGGGATGCAAGTGGGTCTCCAACTCGGCAGCACTTCGTTGCTTGAAAACTCCTTCAACCTCTATGTTTTGGGTGAGAAAAGTCTCACCTTTTATAGACCCAAGGGGTCTCTTTTGGGAAGGAAGCACAAACGCCATGTGTTGGTCATAGGCGCCATGTGGCAGTCATGTCTCCTCATGAGGGAGGGGAGTCCTCCATTGACTTGTGTTTTCATAATTGCTTCTTGTGACAGTCCTCTAACGGCCCTTCGGTCCACCTACACACGCGTGCAAGGCAGGAGTCATCAACTGACTGTTCTGGGCTGCCACTTGGCGTCGTTTGTCGTTTTGCCCGTTAAACTTGGTAATCGTCCCTGGGTGGGACGATTACAACAATCATCCCTGGGTGAGACGATTGCAAGTTAGTAATCGTCCCTGGGTGAGACGAGTATTGGGCAAAGTGTCTAAATGTACCAAATTGCTTCCTGACCTTACAAAATTGCTATGGAAGTGGTTAGGACCACTGTTTGACCTCTGAGGGCTGCCCTGGGGGCTGTGTTTGTCAAAGCGATCAGTGTTTGCAGTCACATAATCGGATTGGTGTCTGTTTTGGTGTCTACAAGCTCTATCTTCAACTTCAGTTATCTTCGTTCTTTTGATGTAGCACTTGCTGCCAAAAACTTTAAAGATCTTACTATTGCCTTTTACCGAACCATAGCTCATCGGAGTTTTATTTCATGCGTCCTCAACATGCACCTATTTTGGAGATACCGTAGTATGGACTGCCTCTTTCCAAAATCTGTCTACTATTTTGCTCTTAGTCAACATAGTCTGTGCCATTTCCTACACTGTCATGTTCTTTCTTTCTACCACACCATTTTGCTGAGGTGTCCTTGCTATTGAAAACTGTCTCTTAATTCCATATTTTTCATAGTACTCTGCAAACTCCTCTGAAATGAACTCTCCTCCTCTATATGATCTTAAATTTTTAATCTTTTTTCTTATTTGATTCTTAACTTGTTTTTTGAAAATCTTGAACATCTCAAAGGCATCTGATTTAAGCTTCAAAAATAGTACCCATGTCATCGTGGAATAGTCATCTATGCACAACATAAAGTATTTGTCACCATTTATGCTTTGCGTTCTCATGGGTCCACATAAATCAATATGTATTAGTTCTAAAGGTTTGCTTGTGAAGTACTCTTTTGTTTTAAATGTGGCTCTAGTTTGCTTCCCCTTTTGGCATGAAGCACAAATGCTATTTAATGGTTTGCCAATGGTGGGAATATCTCTCACTACCCTTTTTGAGGTGATTTTTACTAGATTGTCAAAACTAATATGTTCGAGCCTCTTGTGCCACAGCCAATTTTCTTCTTCTTGTCCAATCAAGCACGCTCCTTCTAAAGTCTCTAAGAGAGTATACAGGTTGCTAGATGTCCTTGATCCAGTTGCTATCAACTTTGCATAGTTTGCTGTTCTGACTTCACAACCCTACTTGAAAATTACTTCATGACCTCTATCACAAATCTGACTTACACTTAACAAGTTATGCTTCAAACCAATCATAAACAAAACTTCTTTTGACTTGATTTTTCCATCACTGATCTTAATTGATCCTTTGCCAACTATCTTAGCTCCATCATTATTTCCAAATTTTATAGAACCACCTTCATATTTCTATAACTTCTCAAAATTTTGTTTGTCACCTGTCATATGACTGGAGCATCCACTATCAAGTATCCATGGTGCAGATTTGTTCTATGCTTTAAATGCTATCTGTACGATCAATGATTCATTTCTTCCTTGGGTCGCTCCTTTTCTTTTCACTCTGGTTTGATTACAGTTTTGGTCACTTTTTTTAACTTTTCTTTGTCAGTAGCTTGTGCATGTCTTTCGAGAAATTTTATATTTTGTCTCAAACCATTTGGTTGAAATTTTCTTCCCTGATGTTTATTTGTTGCAAATGTACTTTGACAATTTCTTGCAATGTGTCCAAAATTATGACAGTTATAACATTCTACTGCATAATCCATTAGCGATGAAAAAACATTTCTACTGGTAAAGTTCCTTTGTCCTACATTATACTTGCAATCTGAAATCTTATGTCCATAACCATTGCATTTAAAACAATAACTAGAAAAGGAATGAGTGAACCTGGGTGATGGTCTTTGCCATTTTTTAGTGGGAGCCATAAATCTTCTTCTCCTTTGATGAGTGACATTGGTGAATCCATCATTGTCAATACTCCTCTTATGCTTGCCATTATTGCTTTCTTTAGCATGATTCATTTTTTCTTGATCAACCCTAATCTTATCTTCATTCTTTATGGGTTCTACAGTTATGGCCTTTGATCCATTTGATGATTCTCCTTCGACGAAGCCTAAACCAAATTTGATGTCTATAGTCCTTTGGTTATTTATAATCTTATTCAGCTTCACAGAAATTTCTTCAAGTTTGTGATACCAACTCATTTTTTGATTCATCTCTTCTAGCTGCATCCTTAAACCAACAATCTCTTCTTCTAGCTTGCTACACTCATCTATTTTCACGGTTAATTGTACTTCAATATCTTTAGATATTTTTTGAAATTCGTCTATCTGTACTTTCAAGCTAGTTATGATTTCATTGTCATCCTCAAGCTTTCTTGAAATTTTCTTATTCTTTTTTCTTTCTATACTTAGATCTTTAAGTGCAACGACCAACTCACCTTCCAGATCTACTTCAGCCTCAGCATCAAGGTTTTTATTATTCCTATTTCTATTTTTTCTTCTTCGAATGCCATGAAAAGAGCTTCACCTGTTTCTTCTTCAAAATCCTCACCGGAGCTATCTTCTGAAGGACTAACATTCTTGGATATGAAACTTTTCTTCTTGAAGTTGTCTTTTCTAAAATTTGGTTTCTTCTTCCAATCACTTCTTTCTTGGTGTGAACCTTCATCACTTTTATTTTTCTCATTACGTGGACATTTAGCTGCAAAGTGCCCAACACCTCCACAATTGAAACACTTAAATGGTAGCTTTCCTCTGTATTTTTATTTTCCCCTTATTAGTTTCCAAACAAAGTTTGCTTTCATTTCATCTGATGTCTCTCCATCCTCGGATTCTTGTTTTGCTTTTATATTTTTGTGTGCTTTAAAAGCAGCTTCTCTGTCTGTGGGTTTAGTTTTTCCTATTCTCATCTCATATGCAGTCAAAGAACCATGCATCTCATCCATACTAAAAGTATTTAGATCTTTAGCTTCTTCTATTGCTGAAACTTTAGAATCAAATCTTTGGGAAAGAGATCTTAGTACCTTTTTCACGACGACAGCATCTTCCATTTCCTCGTCGAGTCCTCTAATCGCATTAATGATTCCATTAAATCTCAGCATGTATGCCTCTATGTTCTCATTGTCATTCATCTTTAATGCTTTGAACTGAGCTCGATGCGTTTGTAACTTGGCCTCCTTGATCTTGTCGTCTCCTTCATGAATGCTCCTTAGTTTGTCCCACATGTCTTTTGCCATTTTACAACTCATGATCTTTATCAGTTCGTTGTCCACTAAACCGCACATGATAGCATTCTTTGCTTTAGAGTTATTCTCAAACAGTTTCTTATCGGCAACATCAGTTGTAGGAGTGGTGGGTATTATGTATCCACTGTCCACTGATTCCCAAATGTCGTATCCCAAAACACATAGATATGTCTGCATCCTGAGTCTTCAAAATGCATAATTAGTTTCATCAAACAATGGTGCTTTGTTTGATGAGAATCCTTCACCACCTGCCATTGTCTCACTTCCAAGATCACCTTAGCCGATTAAGCTTATTTAAGAACTTGGCTCTGATACCAATTGTTAGTCTCACAATGACACTGAGAGGGGGAGATGAATCAATGTAGCTATTTAAATTCTTAAATATTCAAATCTTAATGTTGAAACAATGAAAACTTAAAACCCAGTAAAGCAAATATAACAAGAGCATTCCACAACACACGATGTAATGAGGTTAAGCAATTTGACTACTCCTAAAAAATGACTGCTTGGATTCTCAATCAATTTACAATCAATTTACCAGCACCCACTGGAAGGAGCCAACCCCTGATTTATCTGCACCAACAGAAAGGAGCACCAACTCCTAATTTATTTGCACCAATAGAAAGGAGCACCAACCTGGACTGTAATTTTGAAACTATAAGATTGACATACAAAATACCTTCACTTATACAAGACCCTGACTGATCTATTGCTAACCCAACCTCTCTCGCTATTCACCAAAACACCACACACTTAAGACTCTGCTTACTGCACTTTTATGGCTCTCACGGCTGGGCTTAACGCTCTCTTACGACACTCTTCCAACCCTCTTTTTATAGCACTTTCACTCATTTTTAGCAACACTTTAATTCTCCATGCAGACATCCTTTTATAACAAAGTTCAAACTCTATTTTTAACTTCCATATTTTTGCATGCAACCCGTAACTAGCCCTGTAACTGTCGTTCTAACTTCTGTTCATTGTTCTTATTTTAGTTGCATGATTTTTCTCTATAATTGCACCTATAACTGTCGTACTGAATTCAGTTAACTCTTCTTATTTTAGTTGCATGATTTTCTTCCACAACAGCCCCTGTAACTCCCATATAACTTCAGTTAACTGTCACATATCTTATTTTGGCTGGGTTCTCTTCTTAGCTTGCGCCAAAGTGACCTGTCGCAAAATCATGACACTTTCACCTCATTGCTTCTTTTCTTGGCTTGTACCTGCGAAAACACATGTCACGGTATCGTGACACTTTCGCCTCCTTGCTTCTTTTCTTGGCTTGTACCCATGAAAACACATGTCACAATATCGCAACACTTTCACCTCCGTACTCTTCCTCTTTACTTTTGTCGCGATATCGCGACACTTCTGCCTTCTTACTTTCTCTCTCCTCCTTTAGTCGTAAAAATGTGACATGTTGCGATATCACGACACTTTTTCTCCTTTGCTCTTTCTCTTGCCTTTGGGTCGCGAAAACATGACATGTCGCGATATCGCGACACTTTTTCTCCTTTGCACTTTCTCTTACCTTCGGGTCGTGAAAACACGACATGTCGCGATATCGCGACACTTTTTCATTCTCTTCCTTCCTGCCCTTTTGAGTCATGAAAATGCGACATGTCGCGATATTGCGACACTTTTCCTTCTCTGCCTTCCTGCTCTTTTCAAGTCGTGAAAATGCGACATGTCGCGATATCGCAACACTTTTCCTTTTTTGCCTTCCTACTCTTTTCAAGTCGCTAAAATGCGACATGTCGCGATATCGCGACACTTTTCCTTCACTGCCTTCCTGCTCTTTTCAAGTTGTGAAAATGCGACATGTCGCGAAATCGCGACACTTTTTCTTCCGTACAATCTCTCTTGCAATATGTCGCGAAATCGTGACACTTTTTCTACTTGCCTTTTTCTCTTCCAACATGTCGCGAAATCGCGACACTTTTTCTTCCATACTATCTCTCTTGCAATATGTCACGAAATCGTGACACTTTTTCTACTTGCCTTTTTCTCTTCCAACATGTCGCGAAATCATGATATTTTTTCTTTCGTACTATCTCTCTTGCAATATGTCACGAAATCGCGACACTTTTTCTACTTGTCTTTTTCTCTTCCAACATGTTGCGAAATCGCGACAGTTTTTCTTGCTTGCGCTTTTTCTTCGAACATGTCGCGAAATTGCGATAGTTTATCTTGTTTGCGCTTTCTCTTTGAACATGTCATGAAATCACGACAGTTTATCTTGCTTGCACTTTCTCTTCAAACATGTCGCGAAATCGTGATAGTTTTTCTTTTTTCTCAACATGTCGCGATATCGCGACAGTTTTTCTTTCTTGCTCAACATGTCGCGCTATCGCGACAGTTTTTCTTTCTTGCTCAACATGTCGTGATATCGTGACAGTTTTCTTTCTTGTGATTTTATTTTGATTTTTAGCATATGGGCCACTTCGATCTTTTAGAAAATCACTGTACATACTTTGAAGAACCTCTTAACTCTTGTCCACTACATCAACCGATCTATCTGACTGTGTTGACAACAATGACAATACTGTTGATGCACCTTGCTCAACATACTCAAACTATTGTAATACCACTATGTTGTGGTAATATAATATAAGTGGAATCTATTTCAATCCTATATAACCAATTTAAAGAAAGAATATTTTGGTATTTTAAGATCAATAACCCCACTAAAAACAAGATACAACTTTAAAAGAATAGTGAAACAGGAAATATGTTATAATAATAATAATGATGCAAGTTGTAAGTTATTTTGGTAGCTCTCCTAACTGTTTAGCACACAGTTAGTGTGCTGGTTGTGTGCTCGGGGTGTGCTAATTCCACTCACCTTTTTTTTATGATTAAGCCATTTTAATATAACATTTTTTCATCCAAAAATAATAATGATGCAAGTCTAGTGACATATTCCATGATTGAAATTTCATTCTAGGTTAATACTTACCTATCTATAGACAACAATAATAATAATAGTAGTAGGCAAATTGGTTTCTAGGTAAGATTCAGATAGAACTTAATGCCACCATTATAAATCCTAATATCTTGGGTGACAAAGTAACTCCATTATAAATTCTAACTTGTTGGGTAAGACAAAATTAACGGGACCTCCAAAGCATCAAACAAACACTTGACCACTATCAACTAGCCTATCCCCTTTTGAGTATGTCATGGTTTGAACCAGGACCTCCCTAAAGAAAGTCCAAAGGCCTTACCATTGCACATTCAAGGTAAAGAAGCAAGCTTAATTATACACATCTCTTCATTTTAAATTTAATATGTCTAATTTATATGTAAAATAATTAAATAATATTAAACAATAATTTAATATAAAATTTTAATTATTATAACTTTTAAAATATTTAAATATTTTAATTTTTAAGATTAAAAAAAAAAAAAAATTTAGTTTTTTCCTTCCATTTTATAAACATCATTCAAAATAATTTACAAATTAATAATATTATTATTTTTTATGGTTACATAGGAGAGTTGGTCACAACAACACTATTTTTAGTAATTGACAAGTGCAAGGTTCAAACCACAGGGGTTGCTCCCACCAAACCTATTCCAGCTTATAGTTGACATGATGTAAAGGGGACCACCGTCATCAATAATATGGAATTCGTTAACATGTATTATGTCACAATTGCACGCTTATTATAATGGTACGGGCTTTGGCCTCTCTTTGAGAGGTCCAAGGTTCTAAGATTCAAATCCCACTCAATATGACGCGTTTGGGACCTCTTATAAATACCCATGTAAACTCATTTAAAAATCAAGTGGTATTAGCTCAACTGGTTAAATTCCTCGATATTTAAAAAAAGGAGACCAAGGTTCAAATATTGCCAAATGATACATGGATAATGTCAAAGCTTTGTTGTAATACCACTATGTGGTGATGATGTAATATGGATGGGCCCATTTCAATCCCATATAACTAATTGAAAAAAAAACATGTTGTATAGCTTAATGTGACTAATAATATCTAGCATTGTAGACTTTATATGTGGTGTTGTAATACCACTATGTGGTGATGATGTAATATGGATGAGGTTATTTCAATCCCATATAACTAATTGAAAAAAATATGTATTACACCAAGGTTTAAATCAAGGTTGTATAGCTCAATGTGACTAATAATATCCAACATGGTAGACTTTATAACTGGTTTGTAATACCACTATGTGGTGATGATGTAATATGGATGTGACCCATTTCAATCCCATATAACTAATTAAAAAAAAATTATATTACACCAAGGTTTAAATATGAATAGCACCAAAAGGGTTGTATAGCTCAATGTGACTAATAATATCAGACATGGGAGACTTTGTAACTAGTTCGAGGACCCAGCCAAAATCCTCATCTTTAAAAAATTACATATTATAAGAAATTATATTATTATAACATCCACAATATTAAATCAAAAAGACATTAGCTCAATGATTAAATTCTTCAACATTCAAGGAGACATATAAAACTAGTCATAACACTTAATTAAGTAGTTTTATTGCTTTGACGGGTGTTTAATAATTTTTTTAAAAAAATTAAAAACTATAAAATAATAAAAAAATTATTTATATTATAATTTTTTTTTGGTAAGTTAAAATTATATTATAAGCAGGTTTTGAAGGATCCCAAAACCTTTTTACAACAGGTCAATCGACCAAACCAAGGGTTAAAAAATAACCAATTTGACAAATCCCACCCAGTGGGAAAACCATCAAAATGGAAATCCTGCCCAACGGGAAAAACCAACAGATTTGGAAAATCTCGCCTAGTGAGAAACCCAACAGAAAACAAGAAACCGTCCCGCGGGACAACCAGTAGAAACTAGATCTGAACAATCCCGTCCAATGGGAAGTAGTAAAAAACCACCAAAATGGAAATCCCACCCAGCGGGAAAAACCAACAGATTCGGAAAATCTTGCCCAACGGGAAAACCAACAGCAAAAACTAAACTCTGCCTCGCTAGAAAATCGTCAAAAAACCAAATTTGGATAATCTCGCCCAACAAGAAAAATAACAGATGTGAAGGATCTCGTCCAACGAAAAAACTAGTAGATGAACAACACCTACCCAGCAAGACAACCAGCAAAAAATCCTATTTGAGAAACATGTCTAGCGGGAAAACCAATAGGTTTAGAGGATCCCACCTAATGGGAAACCCAACAGAAAAATGGTTTGAATAATCGCAACACTGATATCCTACCAATAGGAGTACGAGGTAACCAAGCTAGGGCAAGGTCTAGAAATGGAACAACAGGAATGAGAGATCCCCAAGACCACCGAATATCTCCTGTAACCAGATTTGGGATGCAAACTGCAGAGGAGAGACAAGGAAACTGTCCCATGAGCGCCTGTGACTGGAGAGGATTTCGTGATCAAGTTGAAGAGTGCAACACTGCCTTTGCATTAGATGATCATGAGCCCCCATCCCAAGCTAAATAAACCTACAAAAAAACAACCCACTAAAAAAACCAACAATAAATCTTCTAGACCCACCCTTGCATTTCGAAGGATGAATCTAGGGAAAGCCGCAGCTACACGCTTGGGGTCCCTCCAAGACCAAAAGGGTAGACTATAGGAGGAAACCGAGGATCCATCCAAAAAATAAGCAAACACTGGATCTACGAGGAGATCCCAAAGGCAAAGAGTTCCTGAAACGATTGGGAAAGAACATCATCTGCGGGAACAACCCCCATCGAAGCCAACAAGAGCGCAAATGAGGATCCCGAGCAACAAACAGGAAACCAGAGCCAACCCTCTTCTAGAAGCCACCCCCAAGCTAGCTGGAAACCCACCAAACCAGGGTACTCAGGGCCAGAAACCACAACACCCTCCTTGTAGAACAACAAACTCATCAAAGACGGGAAACCTGAGAAACCCAAAAATCCCAAAAACAAGGTCAAAGAACAGTCTAAAAAAGAAGGCAGGGAAATGGAAAAATAAGACTGAACAGTCCCAAAAAACCTGACACTGAAGCCATCTCGTTCTCCTCCTCAACCCATCATTTATATTATAAAATTTTAATATTAATAAATTTTAAATTTACTAAAATAAAGTTTTGAAGTAGACCATCATTCTTAATCCACCTACAATGCAAAAGATGCATTTGTAACCCACTTAAGTTCTTAACAATAGTTAAGGATCCTTTCTTTATTTGTTTGTTTAAAATTAGTTTTGAAGAACTACAAATTATTATAAAATTTAAAGATATCTAAACTTCAATAAACTTAATGTTTAGGATTTTGAAACTTTAAGAAAGAGGTCAAAATAAGATTTGAAGCTATTACATTCTCTTATAGATTTATAACTTTATGAATGTTAAAACTATCCTACTACATACAATGTATAGTTTAACAAGAACTTAAATATTATAAATAAAAAATTGAGTATTTTGATTATATATTTAAATAAGATTGTAAAAACCTTGATTGCCTTGTTAAAAGTTGAAGACAGAAAGTTACATGACGGTGGTATTACAGAATAGGATTGAAGAATAAAGCATATGCATTTATTCTCGTATCGATCTAAATTTAGAACGTCCAACTCGAGTTTACAGTTGATAGCAGGAGAGTTTGAAATAATAGGCAGGGAGAGTGACAAGGGAGAATCCAAATAATAACGAGTAGGTGGAATGGCCTAGCTGGCATCCATGCAAAATCATTCAACTAAGCTCTCCTTTCCACGTCTCCCACTTGCAAGTTACACTTATTCTCCCTTCAAAAAATAGACCCAAGAAAAGTATAAAACATGATGCTCTTCTGGCTGTGAATCCCCTCATGAAAGGAGCCAGAATTATCATGTCTAGAAGTGGTGGCAGCAGCCTTGAGGAGAATTCATATCCAAGGGAGCAAGACAGGCTGATGCCTATTGCCAATGTGATCAGAATAATGAGAAAAATGTTGCCTTCCCATGCAAAGATCTCTGATGATGCCAAGGAGATCACCCAAGATATTGTCTCTGAGTTCATCAGTTTTATCACCAGTGAAGCAAATGACAGGTGCAAGGAAGAGTAGAGGAAAACCATCACTGCAGATGATATTCTGTGGGCCATGAGCAAGCTGGGATTGGATGACTATGCTGATGTTTTGACGGTGTACTTGCATAAGTACAGGGATATTGAGGGTGACCACAGGGCCTCTGGCAGATGTGATATTCAGACAAAAAAGGGGGTGGTGGGTTCCAGAGTTTCATCTTCTTTTGCTGCCAATAATAGTGAGATAAGCAGTGCAAGTCCTCTCTGCGGCCCTTCAGAAATGGAGTATTTTGATGGAAAATTGAGTGCTGTCAAGTATGACTTTTTTAATGGCTTTCAGTTCAAGTGAGTCTTTGCCTTTATGCGGCTTATATGGTTTTCTCGTTTGGGAGAGGCGAAGAAAACATGGGATCCTTATTAAACATTTCTATCCAAATCATTGTGTTCTTGTTTATTATATTGGAGTGGGAAATATAAAAGTTTCTAATAAAATTATATATTAATGGATTGGAGAATGATCATTTTTTTTGAAAGTTGAAAATTTAAATGATTGTTGGTTTTTTATAATATTTTATAGTGAGTTTGATTTTATTTATTTATTATTTTTTAATAAATTTATGCAGGTTTTTTTTTTAGGTGTTCCGTTCTCCTCTTACAAAGTGGGGTTTGAACCTTGAACCTTTCAAAGGGAGGCCAAAGTCCTTACTACTATAGTAGGGGTCTAGTTCCCCTGTTACAAAGTGGGGTTTGAACCTTGGACCTAGGGGTCCCGTTCCCTTCTTACAAAGTGGGGTTTTAACTTTGGACCTTTCAAAGAGAGTTACCATTGTAGTAAGTTTACACAAGTTTTATGAGGGATGGCGATCTCATCATATAATTTAATTTTTGGTTTTTCAAACTTTAAATTAATATATTTTAGGTTTTAGTTAAATACTACAAATTGTAAAGGGTATGTAGAGTAGCTCATGAGTTTGTATGTATAGGATTGAAGGGCATTACATTTATCATCCACATAAATACATTGTGAGTTGGGTTATTGTTTGAATTATGAAATGAAATTAAGATTTGAATTATACAATCTGGAAATTTGCTAGTAGTAGTATCAAAGAAGAGCCACTAAAATCCTATGTTACGTGAGGATATTGAGACAATCAACAACATGCCTTGAATCAATGGAAGAAGAGCCACTAAAATTCTATGTTATGTGAGCAATGGAAGAAGAGCCACTCAAATCCAATGTTATGTGAGGATATTGGGACAATAGCCACCATCCTAAATTATCCAAATTTATATGTGAATATATATATATAATCTGAATGCAATTATTCAAATTTATATATTGAATCCATAAAGCTCAAAGACTTCTTGAATGCCTTAGTTTTAAATTATCCAAATTTATATATTGAATCCATAAACCATAAAAGACTTCTTGAATGCATTAGGTTTAAATTATTCAAATTTATATATTGAATTCAAATACGTGGCTCTTTATTTTTAGTTTGGAAGGAAATCTTGGAGGAGAATAATTAAAGAATGGAAAATAATTTTGGAATAATTAAAGAATTAATGAAATATTTTAAGAGATAAAAGAATTGGAAGTGAAACATTTGAGAAGAGAAAAGAATTGGAAGGAAAATATTTAAAGTGAAATATTTGAGAAGAAGAAATTTAAAAGAAAGAAGAAAACATTGAAAGAAAAAAATTGATTTGTCCAAAGAAATTGAAGTGAAGAAGATTTGATAATAAGAAAGGTTTTAACAAAGGACAAATCATAAAGAAAGAAAAAAGAAAAGGACAAATTATTGAAATAATATTAGCTTGTATTTTTGAGAGAGAAAATTCATTCAAAGATTTTCAAAATATTGAAGTCCATTTGATTTTATAAAGTGCATTTGATATGCAAAGGATATTGTGAAATAAATATTTGAAAGGTAAAGGTACATTGTTGAATAAACATTTCTCAAGGCAAAAACAAGGACAAATTATTGAGCAAGCTCTATAAGATATGAAATAATTAAGGACAAAGTTGATTGAAATCTTAAAGAAAAATAATTAAGGAGACAAAAAGAATTCATAAGGAAGTTTTTTTTGATAAATTTTATAAAAGGAAGCAAGAATTTTTTTTAAGCATCAAGCTTAGGAAATTGTTTTATTCAAAGTCATAAAAGTGAGAATTTAAAAAAGAAGTAAAAAATAATCCTTGAAAAAAAAAATTATAAGAAAATAATGAAAATTCCTATAAAAACTATAGTGAACTAATTAGGGAGTTAAAAGGTTTTCAAGGGATTCAACATTCATTTGAAGGATTGAAAAAACAATTGAAAGAAATTCTTTTTACAAGGAATTTTCATTATGTCTTCATAAAAAATCCCTCTTAAAATAGAGACTTAAAAACAAAGAAAATTTTGTCATAAAGAAGAACATGGTGGATCAAACTACCACATTCTTTAAAAAGAAAAATGGGAAAGTAATCACATAACTGGTAGTCTACATTGGTTTGATTCTCTTCAAGTAAAACAAAGCACACCTATCAAAATTATAGATGATAAAATTTACAAGGTTCAAGGAGTAGGTAATGTTTCACTCAATATACCTTTCCTTTAATGCACATTAGAAAATATACTATGTGTGCATGTATTAGCCAATAATATCAGTGTCACAATTGTTGGATATGAAAATACAAAGAGAGATTGAAGCCATTGGTTCTATCAAAAATGGTATATTCGCTTATTGCTTTCTTATAAAAAACTAGAGAGTTTTAACTACCCACTTGCTCTCCAACTCCTCTACATGAGCGGATATGCTATGTAACGGTTATATCGTGACCACATAATAAATATAAATCACAATGACAATATCAAAGAAAAAATATAAATCATCGAAGAGACAACATAGTACACATGGCTTTCATGATAAAATAAATAAATCGAGATTGTAAGGTAGCAAAAGATAGTTCAAAGCAATGGAAAACACATCATAAATGTATCTATCCATACTTAATGACCTATAAAGAACAATGTCAAAAACAAAAAGAAGTTGCATAAAAATTGAAAAATATGCCCAAGATTAAATATGTGAGTTATGACATTAGTAATCTTCATCAAAAGAAAAATATAAATGCATGTGATATGAAGCCCATTATGATAGACATTTTTTGCGATACAAGTAATTTGGAGCCCATGAATACTCATGAGTTTTGATGCTTGTGATTTGAGGTGCATAATAGTAAATGCATATTCTAATACTAAAAATTTTGTTCAGGGAACAAACAACATGTGACAAGGGATTTGAGCATTGATCAAAATTATAGAGTGTGCAAATAGTTTATTAGTTGATTATGATTGTGGTAATGCAAATTGTGATGAATGTAGTGATCCTCCACTAAAAATAGACATTAATGTGATGTGGGAGCATCCATCATATAACCAATAGACTAGTAATAACAGATGGTGAGCCATTTGAATAACCTAATCCTGCATATAAAGGAAGAAAGAGGAAGAAGAAAATATGTGAATAGAAGAATATGAAGAGAATGCTGGGAGGAGAGGTTGGAGAGATAGGTCTAAGATGGTAGGCATAGGAAACCAAAAGTGGGTAATAAATATAGAAAGAGGGAAAGAAAGTAGATAATGAAAGTGAAGATAATTTGCATGGAGAAATTCAAACAAGGAAAGATTGTATAATTTTGGCATAAAAACAATGTATAGGGAATAAATCAATCACATAAAAGCATCTTAAAATCAATCAATCACATAAAAGCATTCACAGAATAACACAATATTTCATAACAATAAAAGTCACAAATATTTTTCATAAATCATCAAATATATCAAGGAACTTGTTTCTTGATACACTACATAGAAATTTATCTCCATAATATAACCTTAAAAATGACTCTTCAATACTCAACTATTTCTATCCTCAAATATTTGGGAGATGCATCCTTTCACATTCTACACATATGACAAAAATATTATGACTTAACTTTACATCTTCCCACATATCATGTAACTCTTCACTTGCATATTTGATACCTAACACCTATGACTCTTGAATTACTTACTTGACACTTTGCACTCTCACAACTCACACCTTACACTTACACACTTAGTTACATAATACATGGATACTTCTCACACATTGACACATACATTAGAAAAAATATAAATCACACTCCCTAATCTAATATTTAAAAATATTCAATGTACTAGATGGTACTATAATGCTTCCAAATAATGTAATATCTCCAACATGCAATGCAAAGCCATATTCATATTACCATCTTTCCACTGTATATATGTTGAATGGTAAATTATATTGCTACAATTTGTATGTTATATATTTGCAATGGTTAGTGTGTGTAAGGCCACAAGTTAACAAGAGAAGGTGAAGCTTGGTTGTAGTCTAAGCAAAGCAATATTCCAAGGTTAAAATATCAAAGTACTATTCAATTTAATATTATAGTATTGTTGATTAACGGAGGATGTAGATGCTTAGAATGCTCATTATTGTTTGAAGTAGGAATACTTACCTAGTAAGGAGAAAACAAGCCCCTCAAAAGAATGTGTGATTACTGTTCTTGTATAGGCAAGAGTGTCATTTAAATAAAATTTAAAACATCGTTCAAGACTAGAAATCATTCAATAGAATACCTTAGGTGTCAAGATATTATCATACAAAATACTATAGGTGTCATATAGAACACTGCAAGTATCATACAAAATATTGCAAGTGTTGTTTAAAGACTATAGGTGTTGTTTAAATGACTTTGGTGTCATATAAAATATTGTAGGTGTTGTTCAAGATACTTTAGGTACTGTTCAAGTTATATCATTCAAGGAGAGATTATCATCTATATAGGAGTGTTGTTTAGATGAATGACATGACATTGTTTAAGTGAAGAAATAATTCAATGCTCTAGCTCATTATTAGGTTTTGTTTAGGTCATGCATCTAATTGCTATTAAAGGAGGTTGTTTGTATAAAACCCCCTCATTTTGACTGCATCATTTGGTATCATAGTAGGATTTTATTTTTAGAGATCTACAATACATTTCAAAAGAGATATGGCACAACATGGAAGAGGGAGATTGCATAATATTACACCTTGGATAATGAACATGGCTGAAATGTTGAGAGGAACAACTACCAGACTTGATGCTATTAAGACTACCCAAAGGAGAGGCATTCATCTTGAGGATGTTAGTGATAGTGAAGAGAAGGAAACTGGTCACATGGAAGCTCGAGATGAAGAGCCAGGAGAATATTTAAAGCAATGATTGATTCAAATGATCTCAAATATGGGAAATAAACCAAATATGGATACTCCTAATTTTAAAGGAAGTTTAAACTTAGAAGAATTGATTTATTGAATAACAAAAATGGAGCTTCAACTATGAATCTATGGAGGATCTAAATTGGTTCATGCATCTTATTGAAGGGATATGCTTCAATTTTGTGGGATCATGTCCAAACTAAAAGGTAGCAAAAATAAAATATATAATTTGAACATGGAACATGTTTGTATCCAAGTTGAAGTATGAATTTTTATCTACAGATTATCAAATAGGACTATTTAGAGGACTCTAAAACCTTAAGCAAAAGGAGTTAGGATAAGGTGGTAAGATATATAAATGGACTAAAATTGTCCATACAAGATGAAATTGGTATGATCTAAACCATAACTATTGAAAAAGCATATTAGTATGCATTTAATGCAGAGAAACATTTATTGCAATGGTAACAAAATAATACCAGAGGAAGAGGACAAACCAACAACAAAAGAGGACAATAAGGCAAGAGGAAGAATCTAGTATTTTTTAAAATAATATAGAAAATAAAGATTTATCAAGAGGAAGAGGAGGTTATGAGAGAGGAAGAGGCATATGATTCCCTGAAAATTGTTATAGATGTGGAGAAACTAACCATTGGGCATTTGAATTTCTAACAATACAACATATCAATAATAAAGGAAAGGAAACTATAAACCATATTACACAAGCATACAAAGAATTGCTTCATAGAAGCACAAGAAGGAACTAGAACAAGGAGAATCCCTTATGATGAAAAGGGTACTATTAAAACTAGCAAATGAGGTGTATGAACTTGATCAAAGAAGGAACTTGTTTAGGACTGATGAAGGGCTACTCCACCCAACACACACACAATACTTAAATCACAGAAAAATTCAGAAGAAACACAACATTTGATATTTATTTCAATGAAATGGAAATTATAGAAGCTAAAATTACAAAGCTACGAATTACAGAATCAAAGTTACAATGCTACGACCACAAGGACGATTTTATCACAAACAAAATCAACTCGAAATTTACAAACTAGAGCCACGATTTGTCTTCCTCAGGCTACCTTTTGGTGATCCCTTTTCCCCATTTAATTACTCTCATAGAAAATTATGGAAAGTATAACTTCCCTTTTCCTGCCCAAGAAGATTTTCATCTAAAATTTGAAATTTTCATTTTTCGCCCAAAAAGATATTCAAATTTGAATTTCAGTGGCACAACTTCTTGGACCTATAAATTTTGACTTGAGTGTTCGATTTGCTATTATAATATATTGTTGGAAATCTTGCAAAGGTATCTACAACACAAGGTAATTTTTCATTCTTCTTCAGGGTCTCTAAGGTCTTCAAAATTTATTTTAAAACCTTATTGGCAAGTTTTCTCAGGATAAAAATTTTAATATCTCTCAAACTATTTAGGATATTTAGGTGATTCTTTTGCCAACAACTACATTTTTCACTCTCGCTCCTTAGGGTAAATTTTCAAATCCATATGTGCCTGTTTAGGTTAACTTACTAAAAATAGCCAATGACTATTTTTTACCTTTTTGGACTTCTGACTGACTTATACCTCCCAAGTGTTTTCATGGACTCAAAAACAGCTAAAGAAACTTACAACCGAAAGAGAAAATGTAATTTCTTTCTTTTTGGAGATGTAAGATTGTCCTTACACCACTAGATGCTCTTACATCAAGGACAATTTGTAAATCAGGAGGTAAATGTTGTAAGTGATTGTGGATAGTGGAAGCACAAACAACTGAGTGGCAATAGAGATGATAAAAAATTGGTTTACGGAGAATTAAGTATCCAAACCCTTACAAAGTGTTATGGTTACAAAATAGACACTTGTCAACCAAACAATGTATGATAATTTTTTATATTGGTTCTTATAAGGATGCAATTATATGTCACATTATGTTGATAGATGCATGCCAAATTTTATTAGGGAGACCATGGCAATTTGATAGGAAATTAGTACATGATGGAAGAATAAATACTTATTCAATTATTAAGGGTGGTAAAAGTTTTGCTTTGAGTCCATTGAAGGACAAAAGAGAAGAGTTGGGTAGTAGTTCTAAAGTTTTCTTGATCTTGAAAAAATAATTTTTGATGGATATGGAGGAAGTATATTTTGTATTACTAATCCCACAAAATATGAGATAAAAAAAACATGATGGCACTCCATACAAAGTGAAATATTTATTGGAAGAATAACCTGACGGGTTTCCACCTATGAGAAACATTAGTCATCAAATAGACTTCATACCTAGACCAAGTTTGCTAAACAATGTAGCCTATAGGATGACACCCATGGAAAATGAAAAGATGAAGAGGACAAGTTTAAAGTTATTGGAAAATGGGATGATTAGGGAAAGCTTGAGATTATGCATAATACCAATTGAACTAGCACTAAAGAAGGGGAGGAGAATGACGTATATGCATGGACTCCTAAGCAATCAATAAGATCATAATAAAATATAGGTTTCCATTACATCATCGATGACTTTATGGATTGTTTGAGTGGAGTAGTGTACTTCACAAAGATTGATTTGAAGAGTGGTTATCATAAGATTTAAATCAGAGAAGGATATGAGTGGAAGACTATGTTTAAGACTATAGAAAGTTTATACAAATGGTTGGTCATGCCATTTGGTTTGATAAATGCACCTAGAACTTTTATATTATTGATGAATGAGGACTTGAATCCTTCTTGGTAAGTTTGTAGTGGTTTATTTATATGCCATTTTGATGTTTAAAAAGATGAAATAAGAACACCTAATTCATATGAGGTTAATTGTGTAAAGGTTAAAGGAGGAACAATTGCTTATCAATTTAAAGAAATGTATTTATATGAAGGAATTGGTATATTTGTATTTTTTCATATCCAAGGATGGTTTTCAAATGGATCCAAAAAAGATAATGGCTATTATGAAGTGGTCATCAGCAAGGAGTACATTTGAAGCCAAAAGTTTCCATGGTTTGACAATTTTGTACAAACAATCATAAAAAAATTTGGTGAAATTTATGCTTCAATTATAGAAATGATGAAGGGAGATATACGATAATTAAAATGGATAGAGGTAGCAAAAAGGACCTTCCAAATATTGAAGGAAAAATTCATAGAGTATTCAGTTCTAGCGTTTTCAAAATTTAACAAAGTTTTCCAAGTAGATTATGATAAAGTGAAACAACCATTGGAGGAGTTTTTGAAGAACATGTGCTTATACTGAGAGGGGGGTGAACAGTATACAATATTTTTTTTTCTTTTTAATCCAAATAATAGCATTAGCATTTCTAAAGTAGTATACATCACACAAAGCATCACACACATGAGAGACATGATTTTTACGTGGTTCACCCAATGATGGCTACCTCCATGGAGAAAATATTTCTTATAATTTTTTCTCAAATAAATTCTCTTGGGAATCCTTTCCCTACAATGTTTATGGACCTTTGTCCAAAGGAGATGCTAATCCCCTAAATCAAGTTCATGGATCTCTATCCATAGGAGAACTCCTTCTCCTCTACTCTGGCTGGTGATCCTATAGAAGACTATTGCCTCCACTAAACTGGTTTGTGGATCTCTCTCCATTGAAGACTCTTGTCCCCAATCAAAAGACCTATTCTCACTACCCTGGATGATGGATCTCTATCCACTGGATACTACTATCCTCTCTGCTCTATCACCTCCAAATCTCTATCTCAAATCTGCACTAAACTATGTCCTTCGGTCTAACACAAATCTGCTCAATCTCTATCTTTGGTTTGGCACAAATCTGTCCTCAAATATGCACCAAAATTTGCTCCACAAGTCTTGTGGGCACGTGAGAATTAGGAGCAATAGGAAAATGCAGAAATATTATATTCAACCTTGGAAACATAAGAATTACAAAGTTTAAATAGTGGTTGATTAAACAACCTTAGGGAATATAGGAGAAGTTAGGAAAAGAAGAAGAATAGGGAGGAAAGGAGAAAGGGAATTTGGTGTTGTCCGCCTTGCCGCCCATGCCGTCCAATCTGCCCAGTCAGCTGTCGTCCAAGTCAAACTACCTGCCCAGTCAGCTGTCGTCCAAGGAGGTAAAAGGGTAAGATCCAAAGCTTACCATTGCAAACAAATTTTTTACTCCTTTTAATTGGCTTAATTTCCAACATTCTCCCCCTTAAAGTTGAGAGGACTGACTATACAGTCTCTCAACTTTATATATTGAGCTTTAGCTATACCTTTGGTGAAGATGTCTGCAATATTATCCAAAGTGCTACAATATTGAAGCTCAACTATCTGTTGTTCCACCATATCTCGAATGAAGTGATACTTCATATCGAAATGCTTTGATCTGCTATGGTGGACTGGATTGTATGCCAACTGAATGGCACTTATGTTATCACAATACAATCGAGTTGGACCACTTTGACTTTCTCCAATCTCTTCAAGAACTTTTCTCAACCATAGGGCTTGAGTACTAGCATGTGTGATGGCTATATACTCAGCCTCAATCGATGACAATGCTACAACAGTTTATTTCTTGGAACTCCATGTAATTAGTCCTGATCCTAGACTAAAACAATTTCCTGATGTAGATTTCCTGTCATCTATATTGCTGCCCCAATCACTGTCACTGAAGCCAACTAATTTCATAGAATTACATTTTTGGTAATGGATTCCAAAATCCAATGTACCTTTTACATATCTTAAGATTCTTTTAGTTGCTTGTAGATGCAGCTCGGATGGACTAGCCATAAACCTTGAAACTAGAGAAACAACATATTGAATATCGGGCCTTGTGTTGGTGAGAAACATCAGACTCCCAACCATGCTTCTGTAAGTGGTCATGTCAACCTTTGATGCTCCATCGTCCTTGCTTAATTGGATCCCATGTCCAGTTGGAGTTGCAACTGATTTGCACTGCTCCATGGCAAATTTCTTGATCATGTCTCGAGCATACTTGTGTTGACATATGAAGATCCCTTTATTTGATTGATGCACTTCCATCCCTAGGAAGTATCGCATTAAACCAAGATCTTTCATCTCGAACTATTTCATCATGGAGTTTTTGAACTCCATATTCATTTTATTGTTACTACCCATAAATATTAGATCATCCACATACAAACAAACTATGAGAATGTCTACTCCATGCTTTAGGTAGTACAGAGTTGGTTCACTTTTGCTTCTCGTGAATCCATACTCGCTGAAATAGCCATCAATGCGTGAGTACCAAGCTCTTGGTGCTTGCTTGAGGCCATAAAGTGCTTTCTTCAATTTGTAAACAAGGTTCTCCTTTCCCTGTTCTTGAAAACCTTGAGGTTGTTGAACATAAACCTCTTCTGTCAAGTATCCATTCAGAAAAGCACTTTTCACATCCATGTGTTGAACATTCCATCCTTTATGGGCTGCTAAGGAAAGAACTGATCTGATTGTTTCTTGTCGTGCAACAGGAGCAAAGGTTTCCTCATAGTCAATGCCAAATTTTTGAGTAAAACCTTTTGCTACTAGTCTCGCCTTATGCCTCTCAATGCTTCCATCAGCATTGTACTTGGTCTTGTAGACCCATTTACATCCAACACATTTTTTTCCTTTGGGTAGCTTTACTAGCTCCCATGTATCATTATTTTTTATAGAGGTTATTTCCTCTTTCATGGCTTCTTGCCATACATTTTGAGTACAAGCCTTCTCATAGCTAGCTGGTTCTAGCTGTGTACTAGCCAATAAAGCATAATTGACTACATCTCCCCTAGGATCATGGGAGTCATCATCCCCATACAATTGCAAATTTTCAAGTTGTTGCAAAACTGTATTCATTTCACTAGCTTGGCTTCTAGTGAATCTTCTCTAGAAATTCTGATCCAACATTTGAAAATATGGATGATGTTGTAATGTTCTTTTACCTCTTGATGGAGAGTCTCTGTCAATGTCCATCGGTGAAGAACTTACTGATCTCTGTGGAGAAGGACTTGGAGTGGCGGTTGAAGTACTTGATGTAGTACTCCTGCTTGGGCTTGGAGGGGGTGGCGTGCCTTTGCTTTTCTTTGGAGACACCTGTTGTACCTGTGAAGAACTTACATCTTGGGACTCATCATCAACAAAAATTCTTTGATGACCCCATTCTCCCCCTTCATCAAAAATTACATCCCTGGAGAGTATAACTTTATGAGTCTTGGGATTGTAGAGTCTATATGCCTTTGTAGACTCACAATACCCTACAAATATACAAGCTTGACTCTTTGGATCAAGCTTCTTCCTTTTCTCATCAGGAATGTGTGCATATGCTAAAGAACCAAACACTTTGAAGTGCTTTACATTAGGTTTCTTTCCGTACCACCCCTCATAAGGAGTGACACCATCTAAACTAGAAGTAGGACTTCTATTTAGAATATATACACTGGTTCTTACAACCTCTACCCAGTACATATGAGTTAGATGCTTAGTCTGAAGCATCGATCTCACCATTTCAACTATGGTGTGGTTCTTTCTCTCGGCCACACCGTTCTATTGTGGGGTATAGGCAGTGGTGAATTGCCTTTTAATCCCACTTGCTTTACAATATTTCAAGAATGCTTTTGAGGAGTATTCACCTCCTCGATCTATCCTAAGACATTTTACATAATTCCCACTTTGATTCTCTACATTGTTTCTAAAATCTATGAAGCAATCAAAAGCTTCATCTTTATGTTTCAAAAAATAAATCCAACACATTCTAGAGAAGTCATCTATGAAAGTGAGAAAATAAGAATAGTTTTCGAGACTCTGTGTTTGCATTGGTCCACAGATGTCTGAATGTACTAACTAAAGTGGATAGCTAGCTCTCCACGCTTGTCCTTTTGGAAACTTTGACCTTGAGTGCTTTCCCAAAGCACATCCTTCATAGACCTCCTTTTGTTCATTGATTTTGGGAAGTCCTGTCACCATAGCTTGAGAAGTGAGAAGTTTCAAGCTAGCGGAATTAAGGTGACCATATCGCAAGTGCCAAAGCACACTTGGATTTGTTATAGCTACATTTGCAAGTTGAGCTCCTCCTGGCTCACCAAATTTGAGAGGGAATAACCTGTTCTTGGTCATGGGGACCTGTGTGATGACATGATTACAATTATTTTTATCAAAAATGATACATTGTCCTTCATCAAATACAAGCTTGTAATTGTTTTCCATCATTTGTCCAATGCTTAGCAGATTGTGTTGGAGCTTTGGAGTGTAATAGATGTCATGCACTTTCTTTAGTCCTTCTTTGGTTGGAACCTCCATGGCTCCAATACCCTCTACTTGCAATGTCTTATCATCCCCTAATTTGATTTGGGATTTATAAGTGGAATCTAGAGTAGCAAATAAATGTTCTTTGCCACTCATGTGGTTTGAACAACCAGTATCCAGAATCCATGTGTCATTTAGATTGTGTTCTGATTGTCCATATGAAAGAAAAATATTAGAGGTATCATCTTCTTCTCCATAATTACCATATTGACTACTACTGCCTTGTGAAGATTTTGACCAGCAGTCACGAGCGAAGTGACCTGGCTTGCCACAGTTGAAACAAGCTGATTTTGACTTGTCACTTCCTCACCCTTGATTTCCACTTTGTCCTTGATTTCCTCCTCGATTTTGATTTCCACCTCTTTGTTGATTGCCTCCTCTGTATGAGTTGCCTCCTCTGTTGGAATTGCCTCCTCTATTTTGATTGCCTCCTCTGTAGTTGCTTCTGCCTCTACCTCTTTGCTTGCCTCTGCCTTGACCTCTTCCCCATCCTCTTCCATTATTTTCATTGGAAGTGAAGGCCTTATCATCGCCTCCATAGCTGGTTGAAGGAGTTTCAAGAAACCTCTCTTCATGTGACATTAACGATCCGATTAATGCATCGAATGTTAAAAGGGAAAGATCTTTGGATTCTTCTATAATTATGGCAATATGGTTCCATTTCTGTGTAAGTGTTCGCAACACTTTTGTTACAATTGTCTCAGGCATGATTTTTTCGCCTAGTGTAACCATTTTATCCACAATTGCTTTTACTCTAACACAATAATCATCGACTTTTTCATCATCTTTCATTCGGAGATTTTCAAAATCTCTCTTCAGTGTTTGAAGCCTTACCTGCTTCACTTGATTACTACCCTGGAATCCATCACTCAATGCTTTCCATGCAGCTTGTGCAGTTGTACAAGCGATGATTCTAGGGAATATGCTTTTCTCCAATGCAACTTGGAGATGAGAAAGAGCAGAAGAGTTGCTCTTTTTCTCTTATTTTCATGTTTTCTTGTCTACGACACTTAGTGTTGTCCATTATGAGGGTTCTATGTATCCCTCTTCTATTATGTCCCACAAACCTCTTCCTATGAGCAAGGTCTTCATATTTATAGACCAATACTCATAGTCATAACCATTAAATTCTGGTATAGGTAAGCTATTGTGTGAGGCCATAGTTACCAAAAAACTCTCTTTATTTCATGGTTACAATAAAGTACTTTGTTGTTTGAAAGAAGGAAAGAAGAAGAAGGAAGAAAGAAGAGATTACAAACTTAAGTCAAATCTGACTTGTTCTACTCTATCATTCACTATTTATTCCTCTTGATGTGGGGATGCTATCTCTTGATTCACAAAATTATCTGCTACTTCTTCTTCATCGTCACTTATCAATATTATTTTCGGTGATTCTGGTTCTAATATTTCCATTGAAATACTGTAGTGTGTATACTCTGATTCTTGTGGTGCAGCTTGTACGGATTTCGATTGTTCAAATTGACTCCTGAATGAGTTGTCTTCAAAGTCTGCCTCGTACCATGAGTCAGGATGCCTTTGATGTGCTATCACTGCATTTTGAAGTTGGCTAAACACAATGTTGAGCCCATAACCTCTTACTTTTTCATCAAACCTCTCTGCACCTTCTCTTGCTAGAATTGCACATAAGGCATGATAACAACCATTTGGTCTTATCATCAATGCCTCTTTACAATTTGTCAATTTGGATCTTTTGTCTCTTTTACAAAAAAAACTAAGCCTCTTAGGCTTATTACACAAAAGTTCTACAGTTTATGATTCCTTGAATCAAGTGAAAAATTTATCCTTCGATTACAATAATTGTCTCTTAGACAATGTCTTTCTTTCTTATATGATATATATTAAAAATATATATATTACTATTTAATAGATTAAAAAATAATTGCTTTAAAAAAACTTTAGAAAAGCAATTATAGTTAATATATTAAATATAATATAATTAATTTTAATAATAATATATAAAAAAACTTTATATAAAAAATTTATCCTTCGCAGGAATCGAACCCGTGACCTATTTCATGCAAGAATTCATCCTAACCAACTCGGCTACCACTCGATGAGAACCCAAGGGCAATATTACAAGTATTAGTTCTTTTGGATCCGATTTCAACAAAAATAAAAAATTCAAGCTTTCACTATCGTTGGGTTTCGAACCCACGACTGCAGGAAGGCGGGCACCTTATGGCTGGCTCCACGAGCCAGTCGAGCTACGCGGCTCGACGGGAAGGCAAGGGAAGCTTGCCTTCCTTATACTTCTCTCGATCGTGCTTTAATTAAATTTTTTTGGGATTTTTGTCCCACATCGACCATGCGGAGGGCGATGAAGGTGTTTAAAACCTTCAGCGAGCGAATACTCACTCGATTGCCTTTGGGCAATCAATGATCACCCTTTTGCCTCCTTCTCGAGCAATCGCTCCTCGCCATGTTGCTTCCTTTGAGCCTGTCATCTGTTGCCACGTTGCTTGTCCTCCTTCTGCCACGTAATCGGTCCTTCTACCACGTAATTGGTCTACGTCAGTTCTGAGTCATCCAGTCTACATCAACCTTGTTCTCCTCTCACCATGTGGTGCTCTCTGATTGGTTCTTCTGAGTTGCTCCTCCTCACATGCTTGTTGTGTGGGCCTACTCTAGACCTCACCTCGATTCATGAATCATGGGCCTTCCTCACCTCAGATTGCATGTTGTGGGCCCCACTCGACCTCACCTCGATGCTCATGCTACTTGGTTCCTCCACCTCGGTCCTCGAGCCTGGTTCCTCCATCGACCTCGATTCTAGCACCCTCTCACTTTGGCTCTGATACCAGATGTGGGCACGTGAGAATTAGGAGCAATAGGAAAATGCAAAAATATTATATTCAACCTTGGAAACATAAGAATTACAAAGTTTAAATAGTGGTTGATTAAACAACCTTAGGGAATATAGGAGAAGTTAGGAAAAGAAGAAGAATAGGGAGGAAAGGAGAAAGGGAATTTGGTGTTGTCCGCCTTGCCGCCCATGTCGTCCAATCTGCCCAGTCAGCTGCCATCCAAGTCAAACTACCTGCCCAGTCAGTTGTCGTCCAAGGAGGTAAAAGGGTAAGATCCAAAGCTTACCGTTGCAAACAAATTTTTTACTCCTTTTAACTGGCTTAATTTCCAACAAAGTCCACATAGAACTTGCTCAAATCTGCTCAACAAGCTCACACAGAACTTGCTCAAATATTCTCAACAAGCTCACACAGAACTTGCTCAAATATGCTCAAAAAGACCACTCATAACTTGCTCAAATATGCTCAACAAGTCCACTTAGAACTTGCTCAAATATACTCAACAAGTCCACACAAAACTTGTCCAAATCTGCTCAACAAGTCCACATAGAACTTGTCCAAACTGTTCAACAAGTCCACATAGAACTTGTCCAATCTCATAGAAACATAAAAATAATTGTTATAGACCCAATATGTTTCAACTCAATGCTCAATCACTTTCTCAACTCAAATCAAAATATAGAATAGTTTGTTTTATGGAACTTGAACAATCACTTCACACATCCACTTGACTAGGCTCAACTAACTCTACTCAACCAATCATTCAATGAAACAACCCTTGCTCACAAACCCTAGTCCAATATTATGACCACTCACTCAAAATATTTCCAACAATGCTCAACAAAAAATATCACTTAGCAATGACACTCAAATCCTAGTTCAAGTTCTTTTCACAACCAATGGCTTCAACAACAATGCTTATAAAACAATAATTTATTTCAGAAAACCTTGATGCATTAACTCAAACACTCTCAAAATGAAACCCTAATCAAGTCCTTTTCACTCCAAACTTATTTTTCAAAAAACAAACCAATCAAATTAAACTTTGAAAATGTGCTCATATCTTTTTCTTGATGATGAAGGAATTTTCTAAATCTGCCAAAAACATCAAACACTTCTTGCCAAACTCAAAGAAATTATAATGTGATTATCTTCCTCAAATTACAATGTAAACATCACAACATACATATACCTTATCACTCCATATTTAAGAAAACATTAATCAACATTTAAAAAAAATTACCACTTACACCTTATAATGTGTTAGGACCCTCCTAACATACCCTAATACTTATATTATTTATTAATTATATTTTAGGGTCACAACCCTTCACTCTTAAAACTATTAGACTAGGTATTTAAATGCAATCCAAATATGATAATAAGGCATCATCAAACAAATATATTAATTAAGTCTATTGTGGGTTTTTCTACCTTACAATCAAAAAGCGATTCAATATAAAAATTATTCCTTCTTTAGAACTATTTAGTTTCATACCATCTGGATCAGAGCTAGATCAAGGAGAAAATTCACCATTAAATATTTTTCCCACCGCACATTTCAGCTAGTCCACATTTGCGAGGATGCAAATAGCATTCACGCTTCATGGATCCATGTCATAATCCTCATAGAAAATTAAACCTTCTCCTAAAGGTACGAATTAAGTTGTCTTACACCCAAATTGCTCGACCTTTCACCTGCTGCCACCTTGTCAGTCGGCCTTTCGCCTATCGCCATACTGACCGTCGTGCGCTCTTGACCCTGATACCTCTACAAGCTACCTATTAAATAATAGAGAGCACCAAATTCAATTAGTTCATAGGGCACTGCCCACCAAATTTTTTATTTTTTATGTTTTTCTCACCTGTACCAAGTCATATTGATTGTTACCTACACCAACCGCAATGGCTGAAGGACGATGATCACTGGATTCCATTCATGAGAAACATGAAAGGCTCGCTGAAGAAGTTCAATAGGAAAGAGAGGAGAATACCCATAACACAAGAGAACTCTTAGAGAAAATATTTGCAATGGATGTTAAACTTGATGCCATCGATCAAAATCAGGCAACACCACATGCAAATTCAACCAACAACGGGTCATCAAATCGAGCAATGTTAGGAGGTCCACAAACTTCCATTCTACCATGGACGACCAAATTAGACTTCCCAAAATTTGAAGGAGGAGACCCTACAAACTGGATCTACCGAGCAGAGCAATATTTCTCACTAAATCAAATTCTAAAAATGCAAAAAGTGCATATCGCCTCCTTCCACTTGGAAAACGATGCCATCCAATGGTACCAATGGTTCGATAAAACTAATGGTACTCTGACGTGGTCAACCTTTACACAGAATCTATTAGTGCGATTCAGCCCTAGCAAGTTTCAAAGCTTTATAGGGGCCCTCACTAAATTATGCCAAACCACTTTGGTAAGCGAATACCAAGCAAAATTTGAAAGGCTAGCTAATCGAACATCCGGATTAGACGCTGCCTTCTTTCAAGAATGTTTTGTCAATGGATTAAAAGAAGAAATTCAAATAGAGGTGCAAATGTATAACCCTACAAACATGTTAGAGACCATCGGCTTGGAAAAATTAGTGGAGGACAAAATCAAGGCACGAAATCGGTTCACAAAACCAACTTGGGGGAAACCATCAAACACTTATACCAACCCCAAACCAATGCAAAATGGATGAACCCAAAACTCCTACACAACCTCCAAAATTAACCCCGTGCTACCAATTAAGCGTCTAATTTTTGAGGAAATGAAGGAAAGACAAGCTAAGGGTCTTTGCTACCATTGCGATGAGAAATTTGATAGAAATCATAAATGTGCCTCACGAAAATTATATATTCTAGATGCCACAGAGGAAGGGAATTCTACTGAAGAGGAACCTAAACTTGAAGTAGAGGTATTATCCAACACACTTGAAAGTGACGAAGAAAATGCACCAAAGGTTTCCTTCAACGCCCTTGCCGGATTTTTTGCCCCTCAAACAATGTGAGTTAAAGGGTATTTTAAGAAACAAAACCTTACTGTGCTCCTAGATTCTGGTAGCACACACAATTTTATCGATCCAAAGGTGGCTAAACAAGCAAATTGTTTTATATACCCTTGCAATAACTTCAAAGTGATGATTGGAAATGGTGGAAAAATTGCATGCAAAGGAAAATGCAGAAATATAAAACTAACTATGGGGGTTTATAACATGAAAGGCGACATGTACGTCCTACCCCTAGGTGGGTGCTACATTGTACTAGGCATACAATGGTTATGAACCTTGGGCATAGTCCAATGGGAATTTGATGAACTATGGATGAAATTCATAGCAAAGAACCAAACCTATATTATCCAAGGCCTAAAATCAGGACCTTCCCAAATCGTCAGCTCGCATAGAATGGAGAAAATTATCTGAAAAGGAAACAAAGGAATGGTCACCCAATTATTTTCAATTCAACCTAGTCACAAAGAAGACGAGACACCAGAGTTACAAAAGATTTTAGACCACCATAAGGCGGTATTCAATGAACCAAAAGGACTACCTCCACAACGAAGTCACGATCACACTATTCCACTATTTCCAGGGCATCAACCTCCTAATATTAGACCTTATCATTATCCATACCTCCAAAATACCGAAATAGAGAAATTAGTACAAGAGCTTCTTAAGGAAGGAGTCATTAGACCTAGCAAAAGCCCTTACTCCTCTCCAATTATTTTAGTTAGAAAAAAGGATGGCTCGTGGCATTTATGTGTCAATTTTTGAGCGCTTAATAAAATGACCATCAAAGATAAATTTCCTATTTCGGTCATAGACGAGCTATTAGATGAACTCCACGGGGTAGCTTATTTTTCCAAGTTAGACTTACGGTCAGGCTACCACCAAATACGAGTCAATGAAAAGGATATTCCTAAGACGACCTTTCGCACTCACGAAGGGCACTACGAATTCTTGGTGATGCCATTTGGCCTGACCAACGCTCCTTCTACCTTTCAAAGTCTAATGAATAAGGTATTTCACCCTTTTCTTCATAAATTTATATTAGTTTTCTTTGATGACATTTTGATTTATAGCAAAACATGGGAAGAACATTTGGACCATGTTAGACAAGCGTTCCAAATCTTGAAGGAAAATCAACTTTATGCAAAAATATCAAAGTGTTCCTTTGGAAAACAAGAAATTGAATACTTAGGGCATATTGTCTCAAAGGAAGGAGTTATGGTAGATCCTTCCAAAATCGAGGAGGTGAAAAATTGGCCTATTCCAAAAACCTTAAAAGCTCTACGTGGGTTTCTTGGACTAACGGGATATTATAGAAAATTTGTCCAAAATTATGGTAAAATCGTTGCTCCTCTAACAACATTACTTAAGAAAAATGCTTTCAAATGGTCGTCTAAAGCGGATGAGGCCTTTATCACCTTGAAAACTGCAATGTGTACCACCCTTGTTCTAGCCATGCCCAAATTTTCTAAACCGTTCATCATTGAAAGTGACGCTTCAAGAATAGGAATGGGAGCCGTACTCATGTAGGATGAAAGGCCTCTAGCTTTTATAAGCAAAGCATTTTCTCCTAAGAATTTAGCTCGCTCTACGTATGAAAAAGAGATGTTGGCGATTGTCCATGCTATTCAACATTGGAGGCCTTACCTTATTGGCCAACATTTCATTATACGCACTGACCATCATAGCTTGAAGTATTTTTTGGAACAAAGGACTAATACCCCGGAACAACAAAAATGGGTTACTAAACTTCTTGGCTATGATTATGAAATTACATATAAAAATGGAAAGGACAACATGGCAGCCGATGCACTTTCTAGAAAATTTGAAGATATGCCTCAAGTCCATGCTCTTTCCTCCCTTATTCCTAAATGGGTAGATGAGGTGCATGAAGAATGGATAAATGATCCTACTATCCACGCCTTAATTCAACAACTTCAACATAATCCTAGTAGCAAACCTCCATACACTTGGAAGGACAATATATTAAGATACAAAGGGAGGATGGTCCTCACCCCAAATTCAACTTATCATGAAAAACTTCTTCATGAGTTACATACCTCACCCACTGTAGGCCACTCAGGATTCTTAAAAACCTATAAAAGAGCCACTACCTCCTTCTATTGGGTAGGAATGAAAAATTACATCAAAAACTTTGTAAAAGAATGTGAAGTTTGCCAAAGACAAAAGGGGGAGACCCTCTCTATTCCAGGATTACTTCAACCTCTGCATATACCCACCAAAACATGGAGAGATATTTCTATGGACTTTATTGAAGGATTACCAAAATCAGGAGGAAAAACAACCATTTTCGTAGTCGTTGATCGTTTATCTAAATATGCCCATTTTTGTCTTGTGGCTCATCCTTATACCACTAGAACTATAGCCCACCTCTTCCTAGATAACATATTTAAATTACATGGTATGCCCTCCACAATTTTTAGTGACCGCGACCCAACTTTCACTAGCACCTTTTGGAAGGAATTGTTCAAATTACAAGGTACTCAACTTCGTATGAGCTCCGCTTACCATCCTCAAACCGATGGCCAAACAGAAGTTGTAAATAAATGCTTGGAAACATACCTTCGATGTTTTGTTTCCACTCAACCACTCCATTGGGTAAAGTGGATTTCACTAGCGGAATGGTGGTATAACACTTCATACCATACGTCCATCAAAATGACTCCTTATGAAGCACTATATGGTCAAACACCACCATCCCTCACTTCCTATATTCTAGGGACTACAAAAGTCCATGTGGTGGAAACAAAACTTGCTAATAGAGATGACATACTACGGATCCTAAAAGAGAACCTACACACCACCCAACATCGCATGAAGCAGCAAGCCGATCAACATAGAAGTGAACATAGTTTCCATGAGGGTGATATGGTTTTCTTACGTCTCCAACCTTACCGTCAATCCTCTCTTAAACAAAAAGGTTCTCAGAAGTTAGCACCCAAATTTTACGGGTCGTATAAAGTTCTCCAACGTATTGGGACCGTTGCTTACAAACTAGAGCTTCCTCCCTCTTCCAAACTTCACCCCATATTTCATGTATCTTGCCTTAAGCTCGTAGTTGGAGCCCATATCACGACACAAACCACTCTCCCTAAACTCTCCGATGATGGAGTACTTCTAGTCGAGCCAGAAGCTATCTTGGATCGCCGCTCTCGTCACCTTCGTACTCATGATATCACGAAAGTTTTAATCCATTGGAAAGGTCTACCTTTAGAAGACGCGACGTGGGAAAATTTTCAAGATATCTAGCAGCAATTTCCAAATTTCTAGCTTTGAGGACAAAGCTCCTTTAAGGGGGGTGGCATGTTAGGACCCTCCTAACATACCCTAATACTTAAATTATTTATTAATTATATTTGAGGGTCACAACCCTTCACTCTTACAACTATTAGACTAGGTATTTAAATGCAATCCAAATATGATAATAAGGCATCATCGAACAAATATATTAATTAAGTCTATTGTGGGTTTTTCTACCTTACAATCAAAAAGTGATTCAATATAAAAATGATTCCTCCTTCCGCACTATTTAGTTTCATACCATATAATCTCCCAATAATATTCAATGCACCCTTCTTTTCAAAATAACCTAAGACAAGAATCTCCCTTTATCCTTTTAATATTTCAATAAATCAATATGTCAAAACACTTTATTAAAATAAGACTTAACACCTTATTACTCCAACTTATCAAAAATTAATTCTAACTAACAATCCTTTCATGCACCCTTTTAACTCCAAACTTTAGGCATCATACAAAAATTAAAATCAAAATTTATTACCTTGCGTTGGAGGGGAATTGAACACACAATGCAGCCTCAATCGACGCCCTAGCTACGGCTCCCAATGTCGTGCAAGCTAGGCGCTTGCTTGGGGACTAACGAGCACCACGTGCTCAAAACCTTCCCTGCTCGCCTTGCACAAAACGTGTGCCTTTCCTTGGCACTCTCCAACACCAATGCAACTGCCACAAAAATGTTGCCATTGTGTTTCGAACACAGACCTCCTTGCACCCAACACCCTAACACTGTCCTCTTTGCCACTAGGCCACTTGCCTCATTGGCACTTGGTCTTTTGGCGCAAATCCCCTTGATGTTATTCATTGGTGCTTAAACAGAATGATCGCTGCTCTTTCTTCCTTACGAATTCAAAACACAATTGCACACATTCAATTATCGAGCAAAAGGATAAATTAAAATTCCTCTAAGGCATTAGCTTATATACCAAATTTCCTTCCTCCATGCATGACGTCGACGCTTAGATTACCTTCAACGATTTTGGACGTCGGCGCTCGAATTTCCTTTGGAGCTATATTAATTTATAAAATATTTAAATTCTTTTGAATTTAAATTTTATAAATTAATTCTTTAAAACCCTTTGGTTTATTTAAACCATTAATTTTCACTTTGCACCTTGGTATAAATAATATTTATTTATAAAATTTAAATTCATTTTGAATTTAAATAATTTATCAAATAAATATTAAACCTTCCTTTAGCTTTGCAATAAACTTTCTTGGGTTTTTATGAAAACCATTTAACTTATGCTTCCACATAATATTTAAAAATATTATGGAGCCCTTTGCCTTTAACCTTTGCATTTTTCCTCTTGACCTTTGACTTTATTAGAAGCTTCTTCCTGGATATCAATGACAACTTTGATAACTTGTTTCTTGAAAAATTCCTTGACATTAATGATGACTTCATTTCTTGACATCAATGACAACTTTGACTTAAGGACTCAAAATGTCCAACAATCTCCCCCTCTCCCCCTTTGTCATTGATGGCAACCCAAATTATTTTTACCGAAAACTTGACTTCTTCTTCTATTCTGCTCCCCCTAGGACATTGCTCCCCCTGGCTCAATGCTCTCTTCAAATACCAAATATCTCCCCCTTACTCAAATATCTCCCCCTTTGACATCAATGGAAAAGGGTCACCTTTGGGGCTTGGGGCTAAGAATGAGCCTCTTAGCTTAGCCCCTCCCCCACCTCCTCTTGAGGTGGTTAATTCTGGGGTGGGAGTCTCACTCCCAATTTTCCTCGAAGATACTCAAAATTTTCCTTTGAAAGTGGCTTAGTGAAAATATCTGCTATCTGTTCCTTTGTAGTGACATATTCCAATCTGACCTGTTTATCTGTCACCTATTCTCTCATAAAATGGTACTTAATCGAAATGTGCTTTGTCCTAGAGTGCATTACTAGATTTTTTGAGATACTTATGGCACTAGTATTATCACATAGTATAGGAATGGGATGATCATGCTTTATCTTGAAGTCTTCTAGAGTTCTCTTCATCCATAACACCTGTGTACAACTGGCTACTGCTGCAATGTATTCTACTTCTGTTGTAGATAAAGATATTGAAACCTGCTTCTTACTTAACCAAGAGACTAAACATTCTCCAAGAAAGAATGCTCCTCCACTTGTGCTTTTTCTGTCATCAATGTTGTCGGCCCAATCTGCATCTGTATATGTTGTTAGTGTGAAACTGTCACTTTTGGGATACCAAAGCCCAAAATCCATAGTCCCTTTTAGATACCTAAAAATTATTTTTACTATTGCCACATGTGTTTCCTTAGGTGCTTCCTGAAACCTTGCCACTAATCCCACTAACTGTACTATGTCTGGTCTTGTAGCTGTAACATACAATAAGCTGCCAATCATAGATCTGTATAATCTCTGATCTGCCTCTGGAGATTCATCATCCTTACTCAACTTGCATCCTATAACCATGGGAGTACTTACCGGTTTACAATCTTCTAACCTGAATTTCTTTAACATTTCCTTTATATACTTGGCTTGTGAGAGAAACACTCCCCTTTTATGATTGTGAAATCTAAAGTCCAAGAAAGAAGGACAATTCACCAAGCATAGACATATCAAATTCATTTTGCATGTTCTTAGAAAATTCTTTACACATCTTATCATTGTTTCCCCCAAATATTATGTCATCAACATAAACAACCACTATTAGTAGATCACTCCCTTCATTTTTGATATATAAATTACTATCTGCTATTCCTTTTCTGAAGCCCTGTTCCTGAAGATACTTATCCAATCTTGAGTACCATGCTCTTGGAGCCTGCTTTAAACCATACAATGCCTTTTTCAATCTGCATACATGATCTGGTTTATCTGCTAGTATGAATCCCTCTGGTTGTTCAATATAAACCTCTTCTTCTAGAACCCCATTTAGAAATGCTGACTTGACATCCATCTGATATACCTTGAAGTTCTTGAAACTTGAGAAGGCTAAAAACATCCTTATAGCTTCAAGTCATGCAACTGGAGCAAAAGTCTCATCAAATTCAATTCCTTCTACCTGTGCATAACCTTTGCATACTAACCTTGCTTTATTTCTGACCACTTGTCCATCTTCATTTAATTTATTTCTGAATACCCATTTTGTGCCAATCACATTTTTGTCCTTTGGTCATGGAACAAGTTCCCAAGTTTTTCTCTTCTCTATCTGATCCAATTCCTCATTCATTGCCTTAATCCAAAATTCATCCTCACTTGCCTGAGTGAAGTCTTTTGGCTCAATCTTAGATAGCAAAGAAAAATTTGCTTGTTGAGATGGTTTTATTATTCTTCTCCTTGTCTGTATTTCATCTGGATTCTCGATGATCTGCTCTTTTGGATGATGTTTCTGTACATACCTGGATGGAGTTTTGGGAAGAAGTCTTTGTGTTTCTTCTTCTTCTTTATCTGATTCCTCACAAAATTCTTCTTGACAACATCCATCTTCTTGATACACAATTTGTTGAACTGGTTCTCTTGAATCTATCTTCTCATCAATTGTTACATTTATACTTTCCACCATAGTGCGTGTTCTTTTGTTGAAGCATCTGTAGGCTTTACTCCTTGTGGAATAACCAAGAAAAATTCCCTCATCACATCTTGGATCAAACTTGCCTAAGTTTTGGTCTTCCCGTCTTATGTAACATTTGCTTCCAAAAATTCTGAAGTGTTTTACAGTGGCAGGTCTTCCTTTCCAAAGCTCATATGGAGTCTTGTGATGATTTACCCTCATTTGAGCCCTAGTGATTATGTATACTATTGTGTTTATAACTTCTCTCCAAAAACCATCTGATAACTTAGATTCATTTAACATAGCTCTAGCCATGTTTTCAACTATCCTATTTTTCCTTTCAACTACCCCATTTTGTTGAGGAGTTCTTGTTGCTGAGTACTCTCTCTTGATTCCATGTTGTTCACAAAACTCTACAAATTCATTTGAAGTAAATTCTCCTCCTCTATCAGATCTTAGACACTTAATCCTTTTTCCAGTTTCATTTTCAACCAATTCCTTGAATGCTTTGAATTTTTCAAAGGCCTCCGACTTCTCTTTTAGGAAGGCTACCCAAACCATTCTGGAATAATCATCTATAAACAACATAAAGTAGCTCTCACCCTGAATGCTTTGTGTTCTAGTAGGACCACATAAATCAGTATGTATTAGGCTCAATGGCTCAGATGACATATATCCTTTTGACTTAAAGGTTGTCCTAGTTTGCTTTCCATGTTGATAGGGTGCACATATTGTGTTTTGAGGTCTTCTTATTTTGGGTAAATCTCTAACTGTCTGTTTATTGCTTATGTTGACTATGTTGTCAAAATTCAAGTGACCCAATATTCTATGCCATAACCAAATCTCATATTCTTGTGATAGAAAGCACTTTTCCCCTTTGATCTCATTGAGCATGTATAAGTTGTTTGGGGTTCTTCTTGCATTGGCAATGATTTTTCCAGTTTCTGATTTTCTTATCTCACATCTATCTGGATGGAAAGTAACCATGTATCCTTGATCACAAAGTTGACTTATACTCAGCAGATTGTGTTTTAACCCTTTAACATACAAAACATTCTCTGTTTTTGTTTTCCCATTATCTAAACTTAGAGTTCCTCTTCCACCAATCCTTGTTGATCCATTATCACCAAAACTTACTGATCCTCTATTTGTTTCTTTTAGTACAATGAATTTGTCTTTGTCTCCTGTCATGTGACTAGAGCAACCACTATCAAGATACCATTGTTCTTCTTTATCCTGAGCATGAAGGGTTGTTTGTACTAACATTGATCTAGCCTTAACATTTTCCTTTTCATCTTTCCTAGTTGTTGAAATTGTTTTTCTAGACTCAGGAAGTATCATTTTACACCATCTAGCCTTGTGCCCAAAATTATTGCATTTGTAACATATAACATCATCATCCATGAGAGGTGCAAAGGAATTGAAATTTCTATTGTATCTTGCATGATGAATACAATGTACAACTCTATGACCATATTTATTACAAGAAAAGCAATGACCATGGAAGAAATTATGTAACCTGTTTGGATGTCTTGGAATTTGTGGAGAAGTCATCTTCCTCTTGTGATTAACTCTTATCCAGGGTTCTCCTTTGCTTTCTTCCTTTCTGATATCCTTTGCTTGCTTATCCTTGTTTGAGGTTTCTGCTTTCTGAAGACTTGATTCCTCTTTCTGTTTCTCATATTCTACATCTTGTAGTACCTTGGTCCTTTCAACTTCATTCCTTAGGTGGACAATTTTTGCTTCCAATATTTCACATTCTGTTTCCCTAGCTCTCAATAGATCTGTCATGTCTTGCTCAATTTTCTTTCCTTCTTCCACCCTAATCTTGAGTTCTGTGAGATTTTGTATAAGTTCCATCCTTGCTTCTTCATCTTCTTGAACTTGTTCCTTCAAGCTTGAATTCTTCTCTCTAAGTCTTTCCAATTTTCTGAGAGCAGCAAATAATTCTTCTTTTATGTCAAACATAGTCTCTTCTTCATTTTTTGAAGTCATGTGTGCTACTGATGGATCCTCCTCCAAGTTGTTAGTCTTTTCATGGAGAGACCCACTCTGATACCAATTGAAGAACATGTGCTTATACTGAGAGGGGGGTGAACAGTATACAATAAAATTTTTGCTTTTTAATCCAAATAATAGCATCAGCATTACTAAAGTAGTAAACATCACACAAAGCATCACACACATGAGAGACATGATTTTTACGTGGTTCACCCAATGATGGCTACCTCCACGGAGAAAATATTTCTTATAATTTTTTCTCAAATAAATTCTCTTGGGAATCCTTTCCCTACAATGTTTATGGACCTCTGTCCAAAGGAGATGTTGATCCCCTAAATCAAGTTCATGGATCTCTATCCATAGGAGAACTCCTTCTCCTCTGCTCTAGCTGGTGATCCTCTAGAAGACTACTGCCTCCACTACACTGGCTTGTGGATCTCTCTCCACTAAAGACTCTTATCCCCACTCAGAAGACCTATCCTCACTACCCTGGCTGATGGATCTCTATCCACTGGAGACTACTGTCCTCTCTGCTCTGTCACCTCCAAAGCTCTATCTCAAATCTACACTAAAACAAGTCCTTCGGTCTAGCACAAATATGCTCAATATCCTCAAACCCTCACCAAATTTCTCCACAAGTCCACTCAGAACTTGCTCAAATATGCTCAACAAGTCCACACAAACTTGCTCAAATCTGCTCAACAAGTCCACTCAGAACTTGCTCAAATCTTCTCAACAAGTCCACTCAAAACTTGCTCAAATCTGCTCAACAAGTCCACACAGAACTTGTCCAAATCTGCTCAACAAGTCCACATAGAACTTGTCCAAATCTGCTCAACAAGTCCACACATAACTTGTCCAATCTCATAGAAACATAAAGAGAATTGTTAGAGACCCAATATGTTCTAAACTCAATGCTCAATCACTTTCTCAACTCAAATCAGAATATAGAATAGTTTGTTTTATGGAACTTGAACAATCACTTCACACATCCACTTGACTAGGCTCAACCAACTCTACTCAACCAATCACTCAATGAAACAACCCTTTCTCACAAACCCTAGTCCAAGCATATAACCACCAACTCAAAATGTTTCCAACAATGCTCAACAACAAATCTCACATAACAATGATACCTCAAACCCTAGTTCAAGTTCTTCACACAACCAATGGCTTCAACAACAATGCTTATAAAACAATCACAACTTTATTCCAGAAAACCTTGATGCATTAACTCAAACACTCTCAAAAGGAAACCCTAATCAAGTCCTTTTCACTCCAAACTTATTTTCTAGAAAACCAACCAATCAAATTAAACTTTGGAAAATGTGCTCATACCTTTTTCTTGATGATGAAGGAATCTTCTAAATCTACCAAAAATCTCAAACACTTCTTGCCAAGCTCAAAGAAATTATAAGGTGATTAATTTCCTCAAATTACAATGCAAACATCAAAACATACATACACCTTATCACTCCATCTTTAATAAAATATTCATCAACATTTACAAAAAGTAAATTACCACTTACACCTTATATTATCCCACTAATATTCAATGCACTCTTCTTTTCAAAAATAACCTAAGACAAGAAGCTCCCTTTATCCTTTTAATATTTCAATAAATCAATATGTCAAAACACTTTATTAAAATAAAACTTAACACCTTATTCCTCCAACTTATCAAAAATTATTTCCAACTAACAATCCTTTCATGCACCCTTTTAACTCCAAACTTTAGGCATCACACAAAAATTAAAATCAAAATTTATTACCTTGCCTTGGAGGGGATTCGAACACACCACGCAACCTCAACCGGTGCCCTAGCCATGGCTCCCAATGCTGCACAAGCTAGGCGCTTTCTTGGGGATAAACGAGCACCACGTGCTCAAAACCTTCCCCGCTCACCTTGCGCAAAACGTGCGCCTTCCTTGGTGCTCAACACCAATGCAACTACCACAAAAAAATTGTTGTTGAGTTTCGAACATAGACCTCCTTGCGCCCAACACCCTAACGCTGTCCTCTTTGCCACTAGGCCACTTGCCTCATTGGCGCTTGGTATTTTGGCACAAATCCCCTTGATGTTATTCGTTGGTGCTTAAACATAATGTTCGTTGCTCTTTCTTCCTTACAAATTCAAACACAATTGCATGCATTCTATTATCGAGCAAAAGGATAAATTAAAATGCCTCTAAGGCATTAGCTTATATACCAAATTTCCTTCCTCCATGCATGACGTTGGCACTCGATTTACCTTCAATGATTTTTGGACGTCGGTGCTCGAATTTCCTTTGGAGCTTTATTAATTTATAAAATATTTAAATTCTTTTGAATTTAAATTTTATAAATTAATTCTTTAAACCCTATGGTTTTATTTAAACCATATTTCACTTTGCACCTTGGTATAAATAATATTTATTTATAAAATTTAAATTCATTTTGAATTTAAATAATTTATCAAATAAATATTAAACCTTCCTTTAGCTTTGCAAATAAACTTTCTTGGGTTTTTATGAAAACCATTTAACTTATGCTTCCACATAATATTTAAAAATATTATGGAGCCCTTTGCCTTTAACCTTTGCATTGTTCCTCTTGACCTTTGACTTTATTAGAAGCTTCTTCCTGGATATCAATGACAACTTTGATAACTTGTTTCTTGACAAATTCCTTGACATTAATGATGACTTCATTTCTTGACATCAATGACAACTTTGACTTAAGGACTCAAAATGTCCAACAGTTTTAAGTCAAGAAGGTAGGCTTGTAACTTATTTTAACAAGAAGATAAATGAAGCTAATAAAAAATATTTAGTTTATGATCGGGATTTTTATGCCATCGTGTAAGCATTAAAGAAGTGGAGGCATTACCTATTGCTAAAGTATTTTGTGCTATTTATGGATCATCATGATTTACAGTTCATTAATAGTAAAGGAAAATTGAACCAAAGACATGAAATGGATAGAGTATCTTCAAAGTTACTCATTTATTTTGAAGCATAGAAGTGGTAGTTCAAATAGTGTAGTCGATGCCTTGAATGGAAGACACTTGTTGACAAATGCGATGAGGATTGAAGTTGTAGATTTTGATGCTATGAAAGAGCTTTATGTTGATCATTTGGACTTCAAGGAAGGTTGGGAAGATTGCAATGACCCTGCTATGAGAGATAGAATGCCATTGTTGGATTATTTTATCCAAGAAGGATTATTATTCAAGGGACAATAGTCATGCATACCCCAAAGCTCAATGAGGGAGAACCTATGAGAGAAAAACATAGTGGACTAGCTTGAATTTTTGAAATAGATTTGTGAAAGCTATTATTGGATACGAATAAGTGTGGATGTGTGAATATTTATGCAGATTTATTAAGTCTATCAACATGCAAAAGGAAAGAGTCAAAACACTAGGGTGTATCAGCCATTATCGATACCACAAAGGCCATGGTAAGACATAAGTATGGACTTTAATTTTGGATTACCTCAAACATAAAGAGGTAATGATTTCATTTTGTTGTTGTTGATATGTTTTCAAATATGACACATTTCATACCTTGTAGAAAAATGAATGATACTATGCACATTGTTGATTTATTATTTAAAGAAGAAAGGCTACATGGTTTTCCAAGAAGTATGGTGTTGGATAGAGATGCTAAGTTTGTAGGCCACTTGCAATGGAATAATTTGAATACAAATTTGAGTTTTAGTTTAGCTTATCACCTAAAAATAGATGGACAAACCAAAGTGATGAATAGAAGCCTTGGGAACCTATTGAGGTGCTTAGTTGGAAATAAACCAAAATTGTGGGATACCATATTGGCGCAAGAAAAAATTGCATACAAAAATTTGATTAATAGAAGCAAAACCAAGAGTCCATTCTAAACTATATATGGAATCTATCCAAGAGGAGTAGATGAGTTGTGGAATACAATTGACTTGCATATTGCTGGTAGAGGACTTTGCTAATTATATTCATAGTTTATATCAAGAGGTGAAAGTTAATTTGGAGAAGAATGCTATGAGATATCAACATGCTGATCTCAAGTGACAAAAACAAGAATTTTAGGTTGGGGACTTGGTTTTGGTACATTTACAAAAAGAAATATTTTTTAAAGGCACTTACAACAAGCTCAATTGGAAGAATATTGGGCCTTGTAAGGTATTGAAAACATTTGTAGCTAATGCATATGAAATTGAACTCTCGAAAGGATTAGACATATTATCAATTTTTAATGTGGCAGATTTGTATCCATATAATAAAAAATCCATAGATAGTACTAAAGATATCACAACTAATTTTCCAATGAAATAATGGATAGTATAATTACAAAAAAAGAAATAAAATGAAAGAGGTAGTGATAGAATCCAAAGTGGCCAAAAGAACAAGAGGCCAAATATATTATAGATATCAAATCAAGTGGAAGAACCAGGTAGCTAACACAATAACATGAATGAATGCTTCTAAGATTTCTAAGCATGACATCTTGGTTACAAATTTCAAAAAATGTTCATGAGTAAACCCAATTAGAATGATATAGAAACATCCATCATATAACCAATGGATTAGTAATAATGGTTGGTGAACCATATGAGTAATTGAATTCTACATATAAAGGAGGTAAGAGGAAGAGGAAAAGACATGCATATAATAATAAGAAGATTGGATTGGGAGGAGAGGTTGGGGAGATAGGTCAAAGGGAAATAAAGGAGAGAATGAAAGTGGTAATAATTTGCATGGAGAAATATGAACAAGAAAAGATTGTATAATCTTGGCATAAAAGCTAAGTACAAGGAATAAATATAATGCAATACAAATCCATATTATCTTACCATGTTTTGTTTGTATATATTTTTAATGGTAAATTATATTTTTTTGGTAGGTAAAAGTAATTTTATTTAATTTACAGGTTGAAGGGTCTCGCCCATTTTTACATAAGGTTCAAATATGGCCAAACGGCCCATAGTCCCATATCAGAGTTATACCCAAAAAGGACCACAAACAACAAAAATGTTTGAAGTGACACCCTCGAAGGTGCCCTTCCTAAAGCAATTGAAACCTTAGAGTCACACAACATGACAAAAACAAAAAAAATATCAGCCTTTGGCTCTTGACCCATCAACTTGCTCACTTCCCAGACTTCTGGGCTTTGCTTCTCCCCTCATGTTTGTCACTGTCCTCATTGGGCAGGAGGGTCTTCAGGATGTTAGATAATTTCTCAAGCTCTTCGATGGCACTTTGCATGAGATTGCTAACTTCACGAAGAACATTTGCTATTGTCTAAAAATGCCCAACAACATTATCGATGTGGTTGAGAGCAATTGTACACAACATGTCCAGAGCCCTACATTATTCCTGGAAGCCCTTTTGGCAATCCTTATGGGTTTCTTCCTGTTGTTCCTCTTGGCTATCATCCTTAACTTCTTCTTGGCAGTCTTCATCATCACTGGTGATGTCGTGGAACGATTGATTTTGGATCGAGTTAGGCGTAGACATGTGCTTAGAAGTCCTCCTATTCAGTGGGGTCAAACTGACTTTCACTTAGGGCAAAGTATTTTGCCCATTTGTGACTAATTTTCCACTAGGGATCCTTGCTTGCTCTGGGGAGTGGCTTTCGTCACCTGAGGGGAAATAGGCAAAAAAGCGGTGATGGAAGTGATACATTGAATGTTAGCCTTAGGCATGCAAAAGGATGGATAGGTGGAGGTAAAATCAAGAAGACATGAGAAAACAAGACTTTGAATGGGAAATCATGGGTTGATGGGGCAGATCAAGGATTCTGCGCTGCTTTTCGTATCTTCACCATTCCTAAAAATGATGTAGGCATCTCGAAAATAGTGGAACATGGTGTTGACAAACACCCTATGGGAAGAAAACCCCTTTATGGGGTGGCTATAGCCACATTTTAAGATACAGAGGGTTTTTTATGTAAATAAGACACCGTTGGGGTAGCTAAAGCCACAATTGTTGTTGAAGTGTGGGTGACTGAGCTCACCCCTTTGTGGTATTAAAAAAATACCATTACTCACGTAGCCGAGGCTACTTGTTGGTAATATTTTTTGCATAGTGTTTGAATTTCTCGAGGATCTCACATGGGAAGTTGTCCTCCTAGACCATCAAAGTGGGTTGGATAATGGCTATTTTGGCAAGCACATCGATCACTTGATTAGATTCTCTAAACACATAATTGATTTGGTTTTGACAGTTGTTGTTGAGGGCTGTTTGGCACTCTTGAATGATTTTTTGGATATTTCTCCTGCCTGTGCTATTATGGATGAGCCCCACGATAACTGTAGAATCACCTTAAAAAATGATAGGTTTGGTTGTAGCTTTACAAATATCAATACTCCTCTTGAGAGCTCTAGCTTCTACATAGTTATTAGTTTGGGTGTCCAGGTTTTCAACAAACGCTCGAATAATCTTTCCATTGTGGTGCCTGATAACTCGACCTACTCTTGATTTCCCTGGGTTGCCTTTAGAGGCTTCGTCGAAGTTGGCCTTCAGCAATCCCTATGAGGGGGAATCCACTTAGCTATGGCTCTGACCTCATGGGGTTAATTGGTATTCCTGCAGTCTAGGGGAATACTTAGGGAAGAAAACAAGTACCCTTATACCCTAGCCTTAGGAATTTTTGGACAGGGGATCAGATTGTTGTTCTCAATAGCAAAGGCAAGGGCTCTTGCCAAGACCGCTTCTTGGTCCCTAGGGTTATCATTGAAAATGTGGTTGTTGCACTCCAACCATATCTTCCAGGCAGTATGGTGGACCAGGGATTTCCAGAGGAAGTTGAGTCTAGGGTTTTTGAAAGTGTTGGGCCATTGGATGAACATATCCTTGATAGTATTTGGCTAGACCAAGAAGACCTAAAACTTGATGATCACCAGGGAAAAATAACTACTGGTGAAGGGACAGTCCATAAGAATATGCTGGGTCAATTCCCAGGCTTAACTACACAGGTACCATTTATTGGTAATAATTATCCCCCTGTGCATATGATTATCAGTGGTGAGAATATTATTATGAACTGCAATCCAACAGAAGTGGGTGATTTTTGGAATTAGGGCTTTGAGCCACACACTTATGGCTAAGGTCTACCCACTATTAGAGCTATCTCTTTTGATGTTTTTTTTGATGAGCTGGGAGGAATATTTTACTGAGAACTTCCCATCACTTGTGCCTTTCCAACATCGTTCATCCTCTTTTGGGGTTTGAGGGATGAAATTTTCCCTCATGATCGCTTGGATATCTGACATCGCATCAGTGATTGCATTGTTCTTGATTCTAAACTGAAACATTTTCCACTCTTGTATTCCCTTGCTCGAGGAGATGAAATCTGTTATGCGGGACCCATACTTGTTGCCAGAAAGGTGCTTGACTATAGTCAACTTGTGATCACAAATGAGTGGGTCATTTCTAGGCCAAGAATCCTTCCAAAAATTGATATTTTTGCTATATCCCAACTACCACCAAGAGACCTAGTGCATGAGTTTTTGGATGAGGGAAATAGATTTCCAAAAATGAATGCAGTTGTGGGGGGTATCCATCTACAAAAAGGATTGCTGCTGAAGATATTTTCTCTTGAAAATGCTCATCCACACGAGGTTAGAATTTGAGATGACCTTCCATGCTTTCGTAGCTAGGAGGTCTTGATTGGTGATATTGATGCACCACATTCCTAGACCTACCTAATATTTGGGGGAGCATACCTTGTCCCATGCAACCAGGTAGAAGTTTTTTTGGTTGTCAGTTCTTGACCATAGAAACTATTTCTAGATTTTTTCAATAGCTTTGTCCACAGTAGCCAAAATTTTTAAGACAAATAGGAAGAAGGTGGGAATGCTCTGTAAAAATTCTTTAAATAAGGTTGCTTTATCCGTGCTAGAGAGGAGGGCACATTTCCATCCCAAAATTTTCCTATGAATCTTATTAGTAACATTACTCCACATGTCTTTGAGGGGTCTTCCTTTGAACATGGGAAGGCCCAAGTACATGGTCGGGAAATCAGCAATGGAGCATCCAAGGATTCTAGTGATTTGCACTATCTCTTGGAGGGGATGTTAATGAAGTACAACTCACTTTTGATGTAATTGATTTTTTGACCTACTGGCTCTTCATAGAGGTTGAGGATGGTTTTGATACCTTTGGCATCAGAGACAAAGACTTTGGTTACCAATAGGGTATCATCCACAAATTGTTGATACGTGGAGGGTGAGAGACCAGAGGTAGCTTTTATGCCCAAAATTAGATTATTAGAATAGGCACTCTTGATGGATCTTCCCAGGATCTCTACCAAAATAATGAAGAGAATGGGTGACAACGGGTCACCCTGTCTAAGACCCCTGGAACTTGGGAAGTAACCAGCATCAGAACCGTTCACCTAGACCAAGAACCAGGAGGAATATATGTACTTATAAATTAGATTAACCCAAGATTCATGGAACCCAAAATTGAGGAGGATTTAAGGAAATCTCTATTGATCCTTTCAAAAGTTTTGTTCATGTCTAGTTTGAGGAAAAAAGAAGTAGACTTGGAGACATGGGCAGAGTGGATCAGCTCATGAATAGTGATGACACCATCAAGGATGTTGTAGCCTTTGATTATGCTCCCTTGATAGGGGTCGATAATGGAGGGAGGATGCTAGATAGCTGGTTGGCCAAGGATTTAGATAGGGTCTTATAGGTGACGTTGCATAGGCTAATGGGGTGGAATCCTGAGAGGGATTGGGGATTATCACCTTTTGGGATCAGGGCCAAGAAGGTAGAATTGAAATCTCTGGGGATGGTTTTGGAAGACTGTATTTCAATGATAGAACGACACATGTTCGGACCCAAAATGTCCCAAAAGGCTTGGAAAAATTTGGTGGGGAACCCATTTAGACCGAGAGATTTTTTAGATTCATGGAAAATAGATCTTTATGGATTTACTTGTGGGTGAGGGGGCTGAGGAGGAAGTCATTGGTGTCCTGGGGAATGATGGTGGGGATATTAGCAATAAAAGCTTCCCTAGCTGAGAGGGACTGGGAGAGGGGGGTCCTAGGAGATTTTTGAAGTGACTGACCACTTCCTCCCTGATCTGGTGTATGTCCAAGGTAGAAGACCCATCCTACTTGAACAATATTTTGATCTTGTTGACACCCATGTGCCTAAGGGTGGAGATGTGGAAGAACTTAGAATTAGAATCCTCTTCCTTGAGCCACAACTATCTAGAATTTTTGTGCCAAAAGGTTTCCTCCTTACTGAGGATGTTGTGGTACTCAACTAGTAGCCCTCTTTCTTCATCACGAAGATCGTCATTACCTACTACCTTTTGAAAACTATCCTCAATCTGGTTAATTCTAGTCTTAACCTGGTGCTTGGATTTGAAGATGTTCCTAAAGTTTTCCTTATTCCATATTTTCAAAATTTCTTTAATAAACCTGAGTTTTTGCATGAACTAGTTGGTGGTTATTCCTGGTAATTTTCTCTTCCACCACACTATGATATGATTTTTGAGATCGGTATGCTGGGTCCACATTGACTCAAACTTGAAGGGGGTCTTGAACTGGGATTTTGTATTAGTTTCTAGCAAGAGCGGGCTATGGTTAGACCCGATTTTAGGGAGGGCTAGCAAAATATCATCCCTAAATATCGAGAGGGCTTTCTGGGATAACATGACTCGATCAAGGCACTCCTGAATAAGGTTGTTACCTTTTCTCTTGTTGCTCCAAGTGAATAGGGACCCCTATAACTGGACATCCATGAGAGCGTTGGAGTCTATGAAGTGTCTCAGGTCCTTTGTTTCCCTAAGGGTGATTGTGGTTCCTTCCTTATTATTCGAGCAATGCAGGGGTGATTTGAAGTCCCCTGCTAGGATCCATGGGATATCTTCGAAAGCTTACCTCAATTGGGTCACCATTTTCTACAATACCTTTCTTCCCTGGGAAAAGTTAAGGGCATACACATTGGTCAAAACCCATGAACCCTGGGAACTGAGGTCATGGAACAAAATGTTACTTAACCTGTCCTATCTAGAGATGATACTGCCTTGCAGTTTAGTAGGGTTTGATAGGTACAAAAGACTACCTGATGAACCGAAGGTCAAAATATAGACAAAATCACAGTTTATCAAAATATTTTTAGCGACTTTGGAAGACAAATCATCATTAAGTTTAGTTTTTTGAATGAGGAAAATGCTCTCTCCTTATGGCTACAACCAATATTTGCTTGGCTGCACCATTCAATCCTCTCACATTCCAGGAGAGGACTCTCATTTAGAAATTTTGGGGATTCTCTTGCCCCATTTTCCTTGTTGTGTAGGGGGTTTGGGTCTTCGAGTTTCCTCCTTAATACTATTTCCAATCTCCTGGAATAAAGTTTTCTAAGTCCCGTTGGCTGTCTTTAGATGTATCGCAGTTCCTTATTTCAAGATCTGAAGGTCTATCTTTTATCTTCTCTTCTCCAACATCCATCTAGGATTTTATGAAACTACGAGTTTGCTTAGGGCTCCATTGATCAAGGGAAGGTTGGTCAAGGTCATCATTGTAAGAATTAACTAGGTCATAGAAGGTTGGTGAGGTTTGGATCCCTGTATTTGGGGGGAGAATACTGCATAGGAGAGGACAATGAGGTGAGGGACTTCAGGGGGACTGGGTGGGAGATAGACGAGGTGAATGCCTCAGGGGAGGGGAAAACATTAACACCTTATGGGTGAGACTAGGCATAAGGTCTTGGTGAGGCTTAGGATTAGGCAACATATCATATTTAATAGGGATATCCCCTTCCTCCATTTCTTTAGTAAGACCAAAATATTTAAGAACATCAAATTTATTAGTGGTAGAGATAGAAGCACTTGCCTTGCATTTGGCTACATTCGGGCTTGGAACCTGGTGGTCATCGTGCGGTTTCCTACAACTCACCTAGGCATCTGCTTTTATCAGGCCATGGCCTAGTTGTCCATGTTAGGGTTTTGGAGTTTAGGGCACTGGGAATCCAGGTGACCCTGCATCTAGAATTATAGGTAGTATGTCAGCTTGTTCTCATAAACTAGGGGATGCCTCCACTTGAAATCCCCATAAATGAGGTTCAAGTACTCCAGGAGTTGGCTTTCTAGATTCACATCGACACAGATGCATACCTGGGTTAAGTGTGTCCTTGCTTGAGTGGATGGGTCAATAGCCAATAGGTCCTTGGCTAGGCCTTGAAGGGCATCATCATAGAAAAAATAAGTTGGGAGGTTCAAAAGCCATACCCAGATCGGGGTGTAGTTTATGGTCTAAGAATTTGGATCAAATTTTGGCTACCACTTCTTCAAGAATAGGCTTCGTCTTCCGAAGAACCACGGTCCTCCAGATAGGATGCACTCAACATCTTCTTGAGTGTTGAGTTGTATCATAAAGAAGCCTCGAGTCATTGCTAATAGCTCCATGGTGTCTAGGGTCTTCCACTTATACATGGCCCATCTATGGATTGCGTCCATGTTTGGGTGGCCTCCTAAAAATTCCCCACCAGGGATTAAGTATCACAAGATGTATATCCTTCCATGAGGCTTTTGGGGCATATAAAATCACATCCTTGGGTAGCAAACTTGCTTGCAACACTCGATTTTGTTCTTTGCTTATTCTACAATAGATCTATGAATGAGGGTTTCCCTTGGGTGGCTTCCCCATCAATATCATCATTAGGCCCAACATTCTATCTATTTGAGGCCAATATTTCTACTCCATCCAGTTTCACATGGGACCTAGGTATGGTAGTCATAGCATCAGAGTGCACGGTGTGGTTTGTGCCTCCCTTCTCGCAAGTTGTCATCATGGTCAAACCAAGCAACACTCATTTTACTCACGCGCACAAAATGACTACTCCAAAAAACTTGCTCGCATCCGAATCAAATTCTTACTGAATGGTAAATTGTATTGCTAGAGTTTGGATGTTGTAGATTTGCAATGGTTGGTGTATGCAAGGCCACAAGTTTATAGGAGAAGGTGAAGCTTGGTTAGATTTTGAGCAAAGCAATGTTCCAAGGTGCAAAATACCAAAGTACCATTCAAACTAATACCATAGTATTATTGATTGACAAAGGATGTGAACATTTAGAATGCTCATTATAATTTGAAGTAGGAATACTGACCTAATAAGGAGAAAAAAAATCACCATTCTTGTATAGGCATGAGTGTCATTCAAATAAAATGTAAAACAACATTCAAGACCATAGATCATTCAAACAAAGACCTTAGGCATCAATATATTACCATATAAAATACCATACATGTCGTACAAAAGACTACAAGTTTCATACAAAAGGTTGTAGGTGTCATTCAAATACTATAGGTGTCTTTCCAGTGACTTTAGTGTCAGAAAAAATATTGTAGGTGTTGTTCAAGAGACTTAAGGTACCATTCAAGTCATACCGCTCAAGGAGATATTATTGTTTGCATAGGAGTTCCATTTAGATGAATGACATGGCATCATTCAAATAAATAAATAATTCACCATCCTAGCTCATTAGTAGGTGTTGTTCAGATCAATTTTTTGATTGTTGTTGGAGGCAGTTTGTATAAAACCCCTCTTTCCCACTGCATCGTAATAATTGTGAATCAAAGAATTTTTTATCATGCAAAAAATGTGTAAAATAGTTAGTATTTATGATAACAAAAATATTGATAAGGATAGCTCTAGATATGTTTCTCTATAGAATTATGATTTGAGGATTTCAAGGTTTGATAGTGTTAGATGTGTTCATAATATTGCTTATACAAAAAATGCTAGCTTTAATTGTGTAGAGTGTGTTGGTCAATATATAGGCCAAATTTTCAAATTTGATGAACAATGTGTATTTAATGATGGTAATAGGGATAATGATGGTATACATCATTTAAGATTTATCAATAATGATCTAAGTTGTGATAACTATTCTAGTAATAATTTATTGCATTCAAATTGGGATGACAATGAAATTAAAAGATACACAAAAGTAGTTGGTACTAAAAATGGATATAATAAAATAGGGGAAAAGCTATAAAGACTTTAGATTTACAAGACAAGCTAATGAGAATGATTTTGTGACAGGGAATGCTAATATTAATTTTGTAATAGAGAATGTTGGCACAAGTAAACATCAAATGTGTAATAGATAACAACAAAACAAAATTTATTAAAAAATAAAATAGGGGAAAATTAGTTGTAACAAACATGACATAAAACAAAGAAATGTTGAAATCTCCAATGTTGTAAAATTCGTGGAGAAAATAATTAGTCTAAAAAAATTTCAACAAAACAAAAACAAAATAGATATGCACTATGGATGGATATACATGTTAAAATGCAATAGAATTATAAAAATATTGAAATATTTCTATAAAAATGAAAATATCTTGATAAACATACATTCATCCATAAATGATGCTTTGTATCAATAAGGCCCTATAGTGATTATGCTTGCAAAACATATAGAAAATACATAGTTCGATAATTCAACATTTGATACAAGAATAAAGTTCAAGCTATAATTAGAAAGACAAAATCAAAGAGGGAAGATCCAAAGTCAGTACCTAAATCAATGCCATAACTAGAGCTGGAAAGAAATCAAGAGCCAAAGTCACTACAAGAGTCAAAGCTAGAAATTCAGAACAAAAAATAAAGATCAATAATATACCAAATAATATAATATAAGGGGGGTTTTGGAGTATATTACATTATTTGGTATCTTGCAAGTATCTTGTAAATACTTTGTAAATATTTCGATTCTAAAAGTCTTGTAAATATTTTTCTTTTAGTAATCATTAGATGTTTGTAATTAAGGAGTCAATAAATATATTTCTCCTATGAGAAATATGAAGAGTCATATCTCTTGGGAGTTTGAGGAGATGAATAGATAGTTGAAGATGAAATGTCAAGAGCCTCTTTGTAGAGCAGCACATGAGTTTGTATGTATTAGACTGCAGTGCATTATTTTGTACTATAATATATTTATAATCCACATGAATATATTATGAATTGTGTTATTTTTTGAGTTATGGAATGAATATATGTGAAAGCTCAATTTTGATATATTTTTGTAACATTGTTGAAAAAATATACAAAAAATCCCAAAATTTTCCAAATTCTTCCCTTGATGATAAAATCTTGATTTTTTATCGAAAACTTCTATTGCAACAACATGGGTGGAGGAAACAACATAAATAAATTAATTTTGTTTTACCTCAATTTGCTTGTTCCAAAATGGAGAGAGAGGTCTACCTACCTACTAAAACACTAAACAAAATACTAAAGCACATTGTTTTTTTGTCAATTAAAAATGATATTTTCTTCAATTTTTTTGTTGTTGATTTTTTATAATTTTTTTTATTCTCAAAAATTTTCAATTATTTTGTCTTACCAATTTTTATTTTCTCAACTATGGTTTGTAATACTATAGAATGATATATTAGGATTTGAATTATATAAGACTAGTTATTTGCTTAAGCACTAGGGCATAAGCGAAAGCGTTGATGATGCTTTTGTGACCTAATGACACTATACCAATTTTTTACTTTGACCTTTTAGGCCCAAATTTGACCCCCAAAAGTCATGATGGTGAAAGTTCCATCACAAAAGCATTTCCAATGTTTTTCCCATGCCAGTGTTTTTTAGTATCATGCACCAAAATTAAAACATTAACTTTTTATACCCTTCAATCCATCCACTATTAATGGATCAAATCCCTAAGATTAGATTTGTAGCTTCCAATAGAAATCCTAAATTTAAGATTTGTCATTTTTAATATTAATCCATTAGTGACATATTGATACTATTATAAATTCATACCATCTTCAATGCAACCCTTCCCCCAAGGAGCCATTACTTCCTATAAAGCTAGCATTTGGGAAATCTCAATTCATGGTCTTTTGAAAGCAACAAAATTCTACCAAAATATCTCTATAATAATAAGAATTTATCATTTTGCATGCAAGATAATACCAAAATATTTCTACAATCATATGAAGGACATGCTTACAATCATTCAAGCTCTTACTCTTGTAAGCAACTAAGCATCCAAGCTCTCCTCAATCAATCAAGTATCCAAGTAAATTAAGCTTTCAAGTGTCTATAAGCAAGCTAGAAAGCATTCAAAATGCTTCAACAAACAAGGGGAAAACAACCTTACATCTTGGGTTGTGATATTTCCTCTTATTTTCTTCTGGCACTATATTTGTCTTGTAGCTCTAAGATTTAAACTTGTTACATTGTAAATAATATTGTATATTGCATTTGCACCTAGTTAGCATCTCATTGTGTCATTTTAATCCTTATTTCAAGCAAGAAAATATTCATTTTTCTATTAATTGTGATGTAGGAGCATCCACATATGAAGATGATTACAAAAAAGGTAGTTGACACAAATTTATATCTGCTACTAGTGTATATAAGAGATGAAGAATAATTGGAAGAAAAAGAAGAGAGCATACATAGAGAAATAATAAGAGGAAGAGAGGAGGGTATGTGAAGAGAATTTTAGCTACATGTACAAGAATACATGTAGCATGTAATGTAATAACCATCATTGCATAATAACTATTCAAGTATATTGATAATATAATTGCCCTTTAAATTCCTAAATTCTATCCTATGTAGATTATGTGCATGATGAATATCTAGATTTTGAGATTGCGTATTATAGAATATTTTATGCTTGATCCAATTGTGTGCAGGTTAAGGATATAGGATGAGACTATGTTACAATTGCTATCCTAAAGAGACATCATTCAATATTGTAGTTCAAATGTTTTAGCATAGATACCTACCATTCTAGTAACTATCATTCAAATGGTTGTCATTCATAGAATAGTAGTGTAATAAGTGTGTTGCTTATACTAAATAGTTGTGCTTCAAAAGGTTGCAAATCTTATTGCAAGTGAATTAGTCATCATTCATACTAAGCACCTAATTGTCATTTGAGAGAAGAGATAAAATATTGTTCAAATATAAAGCCTTACTGTCGTCCAATACCATTACCAAGTGTCATTCAAGTGAAAGCCAAAGAGTCATTTAGGTGGTGATCAAAAACCCATCTGAGTCAACATCATTGAAGTGGTGAACGAGGCACAATTCAAGTGGAAGTAAGTGGACATTCGGGTGAAGAACATGAGTGTCGATCAAGTGGAAATACCAATGTTAGAGAGTGTTGTTCAAGTATAAGAATGAGTGCTTAACAAATAAGATGTGGGAGGCCATGGATCCATGAGATGTGGGAAATTCCCTTAACTTTTCATTACTACCTTAAATATGAATACAAAGGTAAGACTTATTATATTCAAGATGATGCCAAGCCCCTCATTTATTGCTAGGTGATAAAGGTTGAGAAACCTAAGTCTAGTGTTTACCTTTATCTTAATTTATCTCTTGAATCACATACTTCTTATTCTTCTCAACTTCTTATCACTAATATATTAAGGTCTCTCACCTTAAATAATTCACCTAATGATGAATCTAAAGGTCAAATATCTAATCCACCCAACCTTAAGATTAATAATAATAAAATTAATCAACTTGTCTTAGACCTATCCAAGTTTCCTCCATCTCATCAAGCCTTAGTTTTTCCTTCTAGTAGCAAGGGTAAAATGGTATAAATAGAAGACAATTCCTTTATTTGCGCTAGTATTGCCAATGATGAGAAAATACATGATAGTAACCTTTTTTAGTTAAACAAAACCATGCTTCATGCTTCTTGTCAAGCTCATTCCATTCCAAAACATATGCTTTCTAACATAGGATATTAAGGAAAATTACTAACCCTATATGAGCAAGGCATCAAAAATCCCCTAAAGACCAAAGCCTAGTTGGGACACTATGAAATAGGTTATATCCCTAGCTATAGTTAGGCCCTCCTTTCTTCTTTAAATGGCAAATAATATGTTGACCTTCTTGATAGGGCATCATAAGATAACACCATTTATTTAAATGGATTAGATTGATATGAGGAGGATGACAATAATTTATTGCTCCTCATAGATCATAGCTTCTCTCAATTTGCATAACATATCAATGTAAATCTCTTAACCCTAGTTTATCTTGAATGATCCTCTTCAAGATGGTCCCTCAAACTATCTAAGCCAAAACAACTTCTATTTTGGTGGATATTTTCTCCAAATTATGAATTTTTCTATCTCATAACCAATTGACTACATCATCCATCCCTAGATCTTATAGATCTTGAGATCCTGGGAGTGCTTCTTACTTACCTTCAATTCAAATATGAGTATTGTATTCTAATTAAGAAAACCATGGAAATTGATATTGGTACTTCTAAATATCCTAAGATCCTTAATCTAGGAAATATCTTGATCCTAATTAAGCATGAGGAATACACCAAGATTTTTATGGAGTTCAAAGATATATTTTCTTGTTCCTACATTGATATGCCAAGTCTTTATCCTTCCCTAGTTTTCCATCACTTGGCCGTCACTCATGGTGCAAAATACATAAACCAAAAGTTATAAAAAACATATAAAAGTTGCTTTTAGATTCATAGACAAGCTCTAGAAAGTCCTAGATATTGGAATCATCAAATCTATAGACTATTCCAACTAGATATTTAATGTTATTCCTGTTGCCCAGAAAACAAGTAGCGTTAGATTCTACGTAGACTTTTGGGACATTAATAAAGCATATACTAAGGATGACTTCCCTCTGTCCAATATTGAAATTATTATCAACTTCATTATAGGATGTGGAATACTTTCTTTGATAGATGGATTCTTAGGCTATAATCATTTCAAAATTGCTTCTAAGGACCAAGCCATAATAGCTTTCACCACACCATGGAGAATCTTCTACTATTAAGTATTTCCTTTCAAATTGAAGAACATAGGGGATACCTAATAGAGAGTCATGACATACATATTTTATGATATTGTGCATGGCATAATGTAGGACTATGTCAATGATCATCTCTATCGATCTTTAAATTGAGAAGATCATGTTCAAGATCTAAGGCACATATTTGAGTAGTTTTGGGGTACAAGGTATATCTAAATCCTCAAAAATACATCTTTGGAGTCACTTTAGAAAAAAAAATTAGGTTTATCACATCTCTACATGGCATCAAAGTTGATCCTAATAAGATATTAAATATTATTTATATACCACCCCCTCAAAGTTTAACCCAACTCAAAAGTATCCAAAGTAAAATCTAAGTCATTTAGATATTCACCTTCAAGGTTGCTAACACGTGTCAACCCTTCTTTAACATTTTAAGAAAGGATGCAATATTTTATTGGGATTCTATCTACCAAGTGGCCTTTATTTATCTTAAATACTGCCTCTTTTCTCCTCCTTTCCTTATCAACAAACCATGCTTGAGCATATATGTTGGCAGAGTATGATGACCAACATAAAGAGTGAGATATTTTCTATATTAGTATAACTTTTATCAATTATTAAGTCCACTATACCCCTTTAGAGAATCTTTTACTTGTTGTAGTTTTTATTTCCCATAAGCTTAGACACTACATGCTTAGCCATAAATACCTTTTCATCATGAGAGTCGAATCCTTGCAATATATCATGTCTTGTTGGCAATTTTGCATTTTTCCATATTGAGGATTTTGTTGGGAAGTTTATTTTGCATTTTGCCACATTGGGGATTTTGTTGTGAACTTTTTTTTATAGTTTTTCTGTATATGGTGGCACTTTTGGAAACAATTTTATATGCTCCTAATTTGTTTTCATATATATTGTTTTTATGTTCTCGCATTTGAATAATTGTGAAGTATTTTATAAACTTCCTTTGTAAAAATTTGTTACATCATGAATTCATTCGAAAGGAAGGTTTTGTAAAAATCTGAAAAGTGATGAAAGGCCTAAGTAAAACTTTGAAAAGTGTCTAATTGCATTTATGTTCATCCCAAATGAGGGGCGAATGTCCCATTCACCCTTTGGAAGGGCAAACAAAGTTCTAAAAATCTGATGCAAGAAAAAGTTCAAGGTGTATTCGCGTTCGCCCTTTCTATGGGGTGAATGCATTGTTCGCCCTTTCCAGAGGTGAACACGCCCCAAAGGAGAATGCACTCGTGTGTGCTCAAATATGGTGTCAATTTAGGTTTACCCTAGTTGAGGGGTGAACATGCCGTTTGCCCCTTCCATGGGCTAACAAACTTCAAAAGCAAGGTGACGCCCTGTTCGCCCTTTCTTTGGGGCGAATGCACCTTTCACCCCTTCCAAAGATAAACACGTTTTGAATGAATATCGTGCACATAGATATAAGGGGGATGGGGTGAAGTAGATTTTGAGATGAACATGATTTTGGGGTAAAAGGACTTGTGGTCAAATATTTTTAAGGTATAAGAATCATGAACATTAAATGATGATGGTGCCGAGTAACTCATGTTGTGAATCTCGAGTAGGGGAGAAGATGAATGGGCAAGATGAGCGAATATTTTAAATTTCCAAATCATTGAGACACTTACAAAATATTCAATTACGCTATAATTATCTGTGCATCGATGCCTAAGTTTTTGGTTTTCTGGAAGTTGTTCCCCAAGAGAGATGAATTTTCAATGATTTCAAGAAAGATTTTCCTTGTTCTGTCCCTGATCCCTGGACATTTTTTTCTCTTATGTATTAAATGAAAGAGGCAAAAACCTCTATAAATACTAATCAAATTTCATTGTAAAAGAGGAGGTTAGACACTTTGTGAGAATACTCTCCAAGTTTTCTGCATTAATACAAGGAATCAGGCTTCTGAATTTACAAGTGATTTTGTGTGTAATTTCTTTTTGTACTATGCACTTCTTTTTCATATTTATTTTTCTTATTTGCTGTTACATTTAAATTTTGTGATTGGATTTAAATATTTCTAGTAAGAGAGTAAGTATTGAAGTGATTATTTTGAAAGTTATTTTTGCAAGATCACAAGTTTATTTTGCAGTATTTCATTTTGTAAATGCTATTTTGTGCTTAGGAGTTTTCCTGCTATTAGTCTGCCCTGAATCCTGTACTTTGGCCTGTGGCCATGTTTCCCATATCTTTTCATTATTTTCAATTTCTTTCTTGCATCTCTAGTCTTTTACCAATATAGAATTTATTTCAGGAATCAACCTTCTCTGGATATTGGCACGAAGGACATATCTTTCCTTTGGCCTTTCAATGTTGGCCATATCTAGGGTGCATAAACACAATGTTTATTGATTAGGTAGATATTTGACCAACAATTTTTGGCATGCCTGGTGGGATCTCAAAGGTTCCATTTCCAATAGTATTTAGGTTTGGTGTTCATCTTTTTGCAGGATAATTATAACATCTGGCGACTCGATTATACCCAAAAATATCTAAATGTAAGAGCAACGAAAGCTGTATCTCATGAATACAATATCGTAAGCCAAAAATACAAATCATCAAATCGAGTTCTATGAACTTGATATTAAAATTTTTTGAGAACATCCTCAGTTAGCGACTTTTCAACGTACCTCTTCATTATCTCATATATCCCATATACCATCAACATCTTCATGGTTAGCCAACATATTCTTTGCTCTTATAAGTCTAGTCAGTACCACCACCAGTTTCCCTCCACAACATATGGCCACTAGTGTCCCTCAACCTACACCTCATATACCAGTCCATATGGCTCAGAATCCTTCACCCCATCAACAAAAACCACCAAGGTAATTCCCAACATGGAATAGCTTAGGAGCCTTGAATTTGCAAGTGTAAAACCCAGTACCTCAAGATACTTTAAAGGCCTTTCCAACTTATGATAGCATTGGGAAAACTACGTATGAGCATATCCAAGATGTGGCCTCTTTGGTGACTATCCATGACATAACATACGAAGACGTAATGATAAAGTTGCTAGTATTATCACTAAGAGGAAAGTTGTTGTACTGGTATCGATCGTTACAACTAGGCACTATCACTTTATGGAATCAGTTGGCGGAGTTACTAATATAAAATTTTCATGAACAAGCTAATCCATACTCTTTGTTACACCAGTTCATGATGATTTAGAGACATCCACAATAAGAGATAATGGATTTTAATGTTAGATTCATGTGAAGCTGGCAGAGAGTCCCTGATGATTTGTGACCTACACATGAGCAAGCCATGTTTTATTATCTCAGAGCACTTATAAATGATATTGGTATGGTTGTACGACATGCCAATGTGACCATATTTCTAGAACTGTACACACAAGATCAAAAGGTTGAATCTGATTTGATTGCTGTAGGTAGGCTTCCTCTAAAAAAAACTATGCTAATCCTCCCTGATCTTCCTCAGTATTTGCATTCTAGTATATTTTTGCAACCTATGCCATCTATGTACCTAGTTCCCTCAGGGAACTCTAGTCTACCTCATATTTCTCTGATTACTCTCCCACAATAGTCAGCTCTAAGTTTTACATAGTTACATTCCCCATCAGTTTCTCAACTATCGATATCAGTTCCCTTCCCCACATTGCTGGTGCCTCTAACTCCTTTGTCGTTATCGAAACCGCAAGAGCCATTAACTTTTCCAGTGCCCATTCCACCATCTAATACTAATCCTTTCATGACATTATTGCAAGAAGTAAAATCTAATAACGTGGCCTTGAGGACAACATATAATGAGCTTACGACGATAAGAAAGAAGCTAGTAGAGGCCGATTTTTGATCCCAAAGATTTCAAACTCCACAAATTACCCAAGATCAAGCTTCTACCAGTAGGGTACCTGAGAATAATACTATAGTGCTAGCAAATGAGGAGGCTAGTGTGATAGAAAATGTGTATTGGTGCTCTACATGTAATGATCCCCATGGAGAAGACACTTGTATGGTACATATGAACTATGTCCAAATGCTGGCAGATAGCTCCGTAGGTGGGCAAATTAATATGATTCGATAAGTTGATCACAATTGCATGATGTCGTCCCTAGAACAAGTTTCAGTCCTCACAAGGTCTGGGAAAAAATTGTTGATCGTTGATCTAGCGGAGCTCAAACTTTTGAAAGTACCTGCAGAACCAAAGGCACCAGAGGAGAAGCGGTTAACTCCAGTGAAAGAACATACTACAAAGGCTAAGGAACAAGATTATATTAAATTGAAGAATTTATTACCAAAGTCAACTCAAGAAAATGTACAAACCAAGCCATCATCTTCGAAATCTACAGCAGATGCTCAAACACACGACGAAACAAGAGAACAAGCCAAGGAGCAATTTAAGTATCCATCATTGATGAAGAGGAAAATATTAGAAGCCATTAATTAATATCGATATAGATATGAATGAGCTCCAGAAGAGAAGGTTTTGGCTGCCCCAAGTTACAATATCATAGAGGAAATGAAGAAGATCCCATCAAAATTTAGCTTGTATGATGCACTACAATTGCCAGGACAAATTGATTTGTTACAAGAATATTTGAAAACCGCTAAGGATCAAAAGAAATATCATTCCCAAATAGTCCTAGCGTAGGCACTGCCAAATTGTGTAACAGGTAAAAATAGGCCTCTCCCATTTTATTTATCATTGAGGATAAAAGGATGGATTTTACATAATTGTACGATCAATTTTGAAGCTGTAACTACTGTCATGCCAAAGGCAGTGTGTGAAGTAATGGGGATGGAATATACCAGAAGTAGCCCTAGAGTGTTGTAGTTGGATGGAACCCCAGTAAATAGGGTGGGATTAATCAAGGACATCCCTATCATCCTCCACAGTATGCCACAAATTACAGTCATCTAGGAAGTGGTGGTTGTTGATTTGGAACCTTACTTTAGCATGTGTCTCTCAAGGGAATTCACAGCTAAGCTGGGAGGATATTTGTCCCTAGACTATTCGCACCTTGAGATACCATTCAAGGGAAATCGGATTCATATCCATAATGAAAAACCTTCACCTTTTTATATTGAGAGGCTAGAAGAGGAAGATCAATCTCCAAGCGCAATGAACATGATGATCGAAGAACTGGAGGAAGTTGATTTGGTAGAAGAAGTGTTGGGTGAGCTTTGCCTGGAGGATGAATTTTTTTTGACAGAATTTAATGCAAAATTAGAATGGACATCAATTGTTACATAATAACTAAGCCCGTGTGGTTTGAAGAGAAAGTTTTTGATTCCTTAGATTCTGTTGCGGACCGATTATGGAAGTTGTATTTTTATGGCACCAAATATAAGAATGGCGCGAGATATGGTATCGTATTAATTTCTCTTGAGGGAATACAAAAGACTTACTATTATAGGTTAAATTGGAGCTGTACAAACAACATAGTTGAGTATGAAGCATTGTGCCTTGGTTTAAAAAAGGCTGAGAAATTGGGCATTGAACAACTGCAAATGTTTGGTAACTCTGAGCTTATTATTAAATAGATTACTAATAAATTCTTGTCTAAGTAGCATTATTTGAAAGCTTACTGCAATAGGGTCTAAGATTTTTTGGAAGCTTTCACAACCTTGAATATTTAGGTGATTCCTCAGGAACAGAATAGAAATGCTGATATTTTAGGTTCGCTTGGTGCAAATTATTCCCCCGTCGAGCAAGTGGTCCGAAGGCCCAAAATAGTCAGAGTGATCTATAGAACTTCAGTCCCAGATAAGAATCTCTATTGGCAAGTATTTGACAATGATGAACACATAGTGAACTTTCTGCTCGGAGAGGTTGCTGGCATAGATGACAGAACATTGGCTTAGGAAGAAAATGAGGGAATGATTTAGTTAAAATATAATCATATTCCTAGAGGTTTGATCTCATTGGAAAGTTTATTTGACCAGAATGACAGAGATGATAAGCACAAGATTAAGGTAGATGCAAAAGAATACAAAGAGTTGCAGTTGGAACCAGGAAAGATTATCAATATTGGGACTGATTGTATGTTAGAGGAGCTTGAAGAAATTAAGAACCTGTGCTATGAATACCCCAATTGTAGCATGGAGCTATCAAGATTTAAAAGGATATGATATTAATGCAATATAGAATACCATAGAGTTACAAGGAGTTAAGCCTTTTCGATAAAAGTAGCGTCCTGTCAATCCCAAGATTGAAGTCCTCATGAAAGCAAAATTGTTAAAGATGCTCAAGGAAAAAATTATATACCCAATTAAGCACTCAACCTGGGGAGTGAACCTAGTCCTTGTGAGAAAAAATTATGGAGATATACGATTATGCGTTGATTTCCGCAATATGAACTAGGCATCGCTCAAGGATCATTATCCTTTGTACTAGATAAATAAAATTCTTCATGTGGTCACTGGCACTCAGATATTCTCACTATTAGATGGTTTCTCTGGGTATAATCAAATTTTGATGAAGGATGACGATCAATACAAAATGAAATTCACTACCAAGTAGGGCACATTTGCCTATCAACAAATGCCATTTGGGTTTTCAAATGTCGATGCTACCTTCCAGAGAGCTATGGACGTTGCCTTCGGTGAGTTGCTAAACAAAAATATTGTAATATATATTGATGATATGACCATGTTTTCACATTACAGAAAATATCATGTTACTCATCTAAGGCAAGTATTTGAAAAGTGCCATGAATTCGAGATTTCTATAAATCTGAAGAAGTCAATATTTGTCATTAAGGAAGAGAAGTTGTTGGGTCATGTGATCTCACAAGAAGGGTTGGTGATAGATCTTTACGGAGCTGAAGCACTTATGAAGTTACTGTTACCTACTAATAAGAAATACTTACAATCTTTCTTCGGTTAAATAAACTTCATCTGCAAGTTTATCATTGATTTCACCCAGGTTGTTAAGCCTATGATCGAGCTTTTGAAAAAGAATGTTGAATTCAAATGGACGGAGTTCATAAAATGAGCTTTTCAAGAAATCAAAGAGAGAATCACTCAAGCGCCAGTTCTAATTAACCCAAACTATTCAAAGGACTTCATCCTTTATGCAGTAGGTGAGCAAGAGAGTTATGTTGCTATGTTGACACAAAAACAGGATGATGGTGAAGATAAGCCTATTGCTTTTTTAAGCCAGGTTATTGCGTCGCATTAGGAGAAGTACAATTTTATAGGGAAACAGGTCTATGCAGTGATGGAAGTGCTTAATTTTTTTTGGCATTTTGTTTCTCAAGGTAGGACTGTTGTTTATGTCATCCATCTTGATGTTCGAAACTTCATAATTCAGGGTGAAATGGGTGATAAAAGGGTAGGATGGTTCTCAAAGATCCAAGAATATGACGTGGAGTTCCAACCGATAAAGTTGGTTCATGGGAGCACTTTATGCCAAGAGTTGGCCAAGAGTGCTGTCATTGAGACATTGAATATGATTCATGAAGAATACATTGATGAAATAATTTGCATAAATCATACTACAAGTGACAAGGATTGAACAAAAGAATTGATTGACTATTTTACTTCTGGGAGATGTTCAACCCACATAGACCCCTCACAGCATCGAAGGTTCAGACTGTAGGTGCTCAGATATGTATTGTTGCCTAATGGGTTATATCATAAAAATATTGACGGTGTACTCCTCAGGTGTGTAAAAGTTTTCGAAAAGGATAATATTTTGGAGGAATTCCATTCTGGGCTATTTGGAGGCCATTATGTAGGCAGACCCATGGCTTTGAAAATTATCTGGGTGGGTTACTATTGGCCTACTCTGTTCACCGATGCTTATAGAATAAGTTAGAAATGTGATAGTTGCAAACGATATGTGGGCATGATTAGAAAAGGAGCATTGCCCTTACATCCAATTTGGGTTGAAGTGCCTTTTTAGCCGGGGGTATCGATTTTATTGGTGTTATCAATCCACACTCTTTCGTGGAACACAAGTATATCTTGACAACGACATATTACTTTACTAGATGGGTGGAGGCTATACCCACTAAGAAGGCTGACCAAGCGACCGTTATCTTCTTTCTAGAGGGTCACATAACTCGATTTGGCATACCAGATTCTCTAGTCACTGACAATGGCACTCCCTTCATGGGAGCTGAGATCACTGAATTTGCTTGCAAATATGGTATTTACTTGAAAATATCCTCCAAATATTACCCATAGGGGAATGGGTTAGCCAAGTTGACTAACAATAATTTGCTACAAATCTTGAAGAGGATAATGGGTAGTAACAAAAGGAGCTAGCATTTGCTATTAAATAAAGCACTTTGGACCGATCATATCTTAGTGAAGAAATCAATTAAAACTTCCCTGTATGCTTTTGTTTATGGAAAAGAAGTTGTTCTCCTTACACATATTGAACTTCTAGTGCTTCAAACTTTGTAGACGTTTCAAGATGAAGGTGAAGAGTATGATACTATGAGTGCTAGGTTGGCACAATTGCTACATTTGGAGGAAAATAGAGAGCAGGCTTACCAGGAATTTGCAAAACATACTAAAGAAGTGAAGAAGTGGTTTGAAAAGAAAACAACTGACCTAGGTTTTCAAGTGGGTGATCTAGTTTTGAAATGGAATGAGAAAAATTCCAAGCCTGGTAATCACCATAAGTTTGATGCCATATGGGAGGGAAATTTTTAGATTTTTGCAATAAATTCAACAAATGTTTATCATCTATGCAATATGGAGGGTTACGATCTTCCTATTATGGTAAATGGTCTTCATTTGAAGGCCTATATTTCATGATTTTATTTTGCTGAAATATATCTCTGTATATATGTATATTACTATTTATTTCTAGTCAATGATTTATATATATTCCAAAAAAATATATATATAAAAATAAGAAAAAAAATGATAATATATAAAAAAAAGAAAGAAAGAGAGGCTAAGTAAATTAAAAGCCTTGCACCCTAAGAATGAGGTAATTAGAATGGCGTAAGAGCAAAATTTCCTTTTCGCCTGAAAAAGAGTGTGTATGACACGTGTGAAACATGTTCACCTCTAGAGGATTGAATGGGCACACGCGCCTTGACATTCGATTCGGTGATAGTAAGTGTAACATCGTGTTCACCTTAAGAAAGGGGTGAAAGACACGTTTGCCCTCTTTTAGGGCGAACGTATTTTGAAGGGCAACAAGGTGCCAAAAAAAAAAGGAAGCATATGCCTTTTCCACATGCAAATTTGCTAAAAAAGGGGAAAAACATTTTTTTTTAATGATTTATAAAAACAAATAAAAAAAAGGGGAGAAAAAAGCACTTTAAAAATAAAAGAAGGAAAAGCAACCAAGGGTATTTTTAGAAGAAAGTTTTATTTTAAAAGGGAGATGCCCGCCATGGAATTTTTAGAATGAAGCATCTGAATTCCACAAAGGCTTAACACATTTGTGTGGAATCAAAAATCACTAGTGAAAGGTTAAATTGCCAAGCACCCAAAAAATTTTACTGAAGGAGAAAATAGCAGTTTTGGAGGCACGTTGCGAAATTAATGCGCCCCCAGGTTACATGTCAGCAATCGAAAATCAACATCGCTAAAAAAAGGGCACTAATTTTAAAAACGTGAGAGGCGCTGGATTTTTGGATTTCCAAGAGGGCCTCTAATATTAAATGATTGGCTGATGAGCGGTAAAATTAGCTTCCCTAGCAAGCTTTAGCTGCCAGGGCATGTCGTACGACGAGATTGCACAACATCAAGGTACAATTTTCTAGGAGGATTCGATAGAGAATCATAGAAGAAACTATTTGTACTTCAAAAATGGTGCTAGACTAGCAGCTGGAGGATAATCTCCTCCTAAAGGCGCTTGCATTTAATTTTGCATTTACTATGGCAGGTGTCAGAGCGCTCTATAAAAATCAAAGAGGTAAATTGCCCAAAATTTATCATTCTTTCTTATTTTTAAAATTTCTCTCCGCTGCGTTCTGCATTTCAGTTGCGAAGAATTTGGAGAAGCTTCCTCAGAGCAGAAAAGTTGCAGAAGTTTGTTCAAAATATTTGTCAAAGGGAAAATGAAAATATGGGGAAGAGAAGTAAAGAACCCAAGGATGTCAAAGAGGTCGAAGATCCTAAGAAAGAAAAAAATAGGGAAAGGAGTTCGAGAGCTAAAAGGACTCATAAAAATGATTACGTAGGTCTAGACTCCTATGAAGACGCTATGGCAGAGGTGAGAGATTGCCTAATTACGCATAAGGGGGTCAAAAAATTGAGGCAAGATGTGGAGGCGGTGGTGATTCAGGGCATTTTATATAATAGTTGACTCATAGTCCCTTATAATTTGTAGCTCTCATGGTATTTGTGTTCATCTGTCCACCTGTGCCCTAAGTTGGTGCAACTTATTGCACAATTTTATGACCCTTTCACTAAGGTCGTGTGAAACACCAGGAGAGAAATCTTGTTCACAATTACTCTAGATGAAATCAAGGAAGCCTTTGTGTGTGGGTTGAAGCCTCCTTCCTACGTAGTTCATAAGAAGATCCACACAGATGAACAGGAAGACAGATACATCTCCACTATAGCCATGCACTAGTTTATGAAGACCCAACTCATTAAGGAGTCATAGATGGGGCAACTACCGAATTTGCCGAAGCTGTTATCTGAATTTAAGAGCCAGGATATTTATTCTATGTTGTCTTGGGTTGTTGGGATACCTTCGGATAAGACAATGCATAAGTGGTAGGCAACTATGGCTCAATGCATTTGCAAAATTGAGTTTTATTCCCCCTACGCCAAGAGACAAGGGGGAAACCCCATTTACTTTTATTGGGTGAACTTCATTTCCTGAAGAATTAATTCCCAGTTGGAAAAAATACTAACCGAGGAGTCTCAATCATTTTGGCATACATAATTTTTGGTATGGTTATTTTTCTTTCAGTTGCAACAACATTTTTCGTTCATTGTAGTCTCAACATTGGGTGAAAAGGATGAGCCCTTGCCTGTATATATGTGGACCCCAATTTTTTTAAGAAATGAGTTAGTGTATAGTTTTAACAACTAGTTTTTAAGGCCAACGATTGAATTTTTGTGTGGTAGCTGTGATAGAGTGCTGCAGGAGTTGAAAGATGTAGTCATCGTAGAAGAAAAGGGTAACATTTTTTTGCTTACCTAGGGTGTTGTCCAAATTTTTGTATACATTGGTAAGCCACTTTTACTACCATATTTTGATATAGCACACATGTTTGCAATGGAGGTCGTGCACCAAACAGACCATGTGAATGACATATACAGTGCTGGGCATGGAAAGAAGACTTCCTACACCATGCATTTCAAGTTTGGGGGCATAGAGGTGAATAAAGTTGGGAAAAATATATTGTTAACAGTAGCGCTCCAGGACTTGGGCTTGATTGAATTACCACAACACTGGCGGTATGACACTATGGGGAAGTTTTTAGAGTTTTTAAAAGCAAAGTCATTCCATTACTGTCGTCACCCTAACATTCAAAAGTGAAGGAATAATTTTTATGGGCCAGACATGAACTAGCATATTGAAAAAATGACTTCCCTCCCACCATGGCATGACTATTATGAGCAAGAGGAAGAATATAATCTAGCCAAGAACACAACTCATATTCCTCCACCAAGTTTATTTGGAACTATCAAACAAGCAAAACCTAAATGGACTGAAGAAAAGATTATGAACTGGTGGATTATACGCATTCATCATAGGAAGCCGCACACTCCTTATGGGTTGAAGTTAGATGAGAAGTTTTCTAATGCTTATGATGATTTTTTAGACTCATATCAACTTGTCGCTTTCATGAAAAATTTTCCACAAATTTTCTAGCAGTCTGATAGTTGCGAAGGTGAAACCGAATAGGAGCATCCTATTGTCAAATATGAGACCTCTGAGGAGGAAGAGTAGTAGTATAGGTTCAAAATAAGGTCTCAAAGGATGAAGCACCCAATAGAAGAAGCATCCACACCCACAAAGCTAAAAATATCAACGACACCTCCATTCCCAAAAGTGGAAAAAAGGCCTCGAACTAGCGCAGCCGTGACTTCCACCATTGAGGTGCCCACGACTTCAATTGCTATAATTTTTGCAACACCGACTATAACAGTTTTGGCAATTGCTTGTGCACCGGTCTTGAACCCTTCACCTATTGAGGAACTCCCACATTTAGTTGCACAAATTTTTTCGATGATCCAACAAGAGGAAGAGGAACAACCATCAGAGAGTTCCCATGTAGAGGTTATATACAAAGAAGATGTTCTTAATATCAATGAAAATATCAAAGAATAAGAAGAGGAGGTAGTTTCATAGCCACTTCCATATCATCAGCACATGGCACCCATGCTCGAAGGTACATCTTATTTTCCTTATTATTCTTCTTCCCTCTCGAAGCAAGCTATGGTTTCTATTTTAGTTCCATCTGTTATGTTTTTGTCTCCTCGACTTTCCATTTCTTTGCCTTTTGGTATACCTTCCACTTCATTTTCTCTACCATCCTCTTCCGCACCATCTTTTTCCACTCCCAAAATCACTATTTCTCCTTCTTCTATTCCTAATCCTTTGTACTTTGCTTATTTTAGTTCTTTTGTGTCAGTGTCAAATCCTTTTTCACACCTTACCCCTTCAGTCATCATCACATCCACCATTGAGGCTGTAATTACACATGCTCCTCCTAGGGTTAGTGTAACTGCAACGGATCCCATATCCACTACCAAATTCACCATCTCCCTCCCTGCCACCATTCCTGTTTCCATCCCCCCACTTTTGTTAGTGTTGTCCGATTCTACTAGGCCTAGTCACTCAAAAATTTTGGTCCCTTTTACTCCATTTTTGGAGCTGTAACTAGTTCCTAATGTACATGTGGCCCGTAAACAACCCAACATAGAAATAATTAATCAGGTGCACCTGAGCTCTTCATAATGGTTGAAGAGCATGCGTCGCAAGGAGGCCTTAGCTCCAGCTCAGTCGATAAAGAAAGTAGCCTTTAACCCTATTGCCAAGGAGACTCACATAACAATGATGATTCCGTTGGTCCAGAAGTCTCAGGGTAAATTGCTACCAGGTGACCTCATTTTCAAAACTATTACAGAGGATCTTACATGGATTTATCCGATCGAGAAAATGGGTAACATTCAGGTCGACATGAGCTCAGTGTAATTGCATGGTAATCACTACAAAGAGAAGTATTTTGAAATTCAGAACAGGATTATTGAGCTCAAACATACCCTAGAAAAAAGAAGAGCCACAAAATAAAAGACAACCATGGATAATTATTACTTGTGCAATCAGGTCAAAGTGCACTTAAAGGAGCATGATGCTACCAGGATTGAAATGCATTAGCTTTAGCAGCAGGTTGAAGACATGAAGAAGTAGTTGTAAGTGAAGGTAGCACATGCCACAATATTTTCACTCAACAGTGTCAAAGGCACCCGTCTTTGCTCTGCCCAAAATTCTAAAAAATTGGTTGCACACACCGTCAAAGTACTACAATATTTGTGGGAGGTGCAAATTAAAATTTATCTAGGGCAAAATTTAATTGACAACACATAGGAAATGCTTTCACCCTACATGGAAATGGCCATAAAAATACAGGCTTTGTTGAACACCAATTTGTACATTTGCCCTCTCAGTGACATGGATTACGCTTGGTCCTAGGCACGAATAACATTGTGCAACTACTTCTAGTGCATGGACCTAGTCAGCAAAGGGTGAGCCATCCTTAACATAATCGAGTGTGAGCATACTATTTCTATATCTCATTTTGAGACTATCAATGAATTGGGATTTTTGACCTTTGTGGATGATTGGGGAGAACCTCTTCCCATGGAAGAACTGGAGGCACTCTGGAAATAATTTATTGAGAATACTTCCAAAATTGATGCCCTAGAATAACCTCTTATTGAAGCATAGGTTTTGCCCCTGATGCATAAGTATACGTGTTTGGAATTATTGCTTTACAAGTTGGCTCAATGGGTGAAGCGCCTCATTTTGACGGATGTGCAAAATATGTGCTTTATCTATGAGTCACTCAGTGTTTCCTCCTTGTTCACAACTCAGGCTTGGACGGAGGCAGTTTGTGCTTATGAGGTTCTTACTGAAACACTCCAAGAGCAATAGGAGAAGGTAGCAGCAGAGCACGCAACTAAAGAAAAATAAAAAAAAAGAAGCAGAGCGGGCTAAAGGGATCCGAGTGGCAGAAGTGACTGAGTAGGAGGAACGAGCGAAGGAGGAGGCATATTGAAAAAGGACGTCTACAGCAAAGGCAACAATGCCCGCTAAAATGGCTGGAAAAAATGACTCTACAGCCCAATGAATCAGGTCCTAGGATTTCTTGCATCCATGCGAGCTGGATACCCCATGAGTCGCCATAAATATTGGCATTTTTGCATTTTGCCACATTGGGGATTTTGTTGGAAAGTTTATTTTACATTTTGCCACATTGGGGATTTTGTTGGGAAGCTTTTTTTTGTAGTTTTGCTGCATATGATGGTACTTTTGGAAATAATTTAATATGCTCCTAATTTTTTTCATATTATTATTTTTATGTTCTCACATTTGAATAATTGTGAAGTATTTTATAAACTTTGTAAAACTTTGTTACATCATGAATTCATTCGAAAGGAAGGTTTTGTAAAAATCTAAAAAGGGATGAAAGGCCTAAGTAAAACTTTGAAAAGTGTCTAATTGCATTTATGTTCATCCCAAAGGAGGGGCAAACACCCCATTCACCCTTTGGAAGGGCAAACAAAGTTCCAAAAATTTGACGTGAGCAAAAGTTCAAGGTGTATTTGTGTTCACCCTTTCTATGGGGTAAACACGCCATTCACCCTTTCCAGAGGTGAATGCGCTCCAAAGGAGAATGCACTCATGCATGCCCAAAGATGGTGTCAATTTAGGTTCACCCTGGTTGAGGGGAAAACATCCCGTTCATCCCTCCTATGGGCAAACAAACTTTAAAAGCAAGGTGATGCCCCGTTCGCCCTTTCTTTAGGGTGAACATGCCATTCGCCTCTTCTAGAGGCGAATGCATTTTGAATGAAGATCGTACATGCAGATATAAGGGGTATGGGGTGAAGCATATTTTAAGGTAAACATGATTCTGGGACAAAAGGAATTGTGATCAAATATTTTGAAGGTACCAAAATCATGAACATTAAATGATGATGGCATTGAGTAACTCATGTTGTGAATCTCGAGCAGGGGAGAAGCTGAATGGGTGGGATGAATGAATTTTTTAAATTTCTAAAGCATTGAGATACTTCCAAAATATTCAATGACACTCTAATTATTTGTGCACTGATGCCTAAGTTGCTGATTTTCAAGAAGTTGTTCCCCAAGAGAGATGAATTTTCAATGATTCCAAGAACGATTTTCCTCATTCTATCCTTGATCCCTAGACATTTTATTCTCTTGTGGATTAAATGAAAGAGGTGAAAACCTATATAAATACTAATAAAATTTCATTGTAAGAGAGGAGGTTAGACACTTTGCGAGAATACTCTCCAAGTTCTCTGCATTAATACAAGGCATCAGGCTTCTGAATTTGCAAGTGATTTTGTGTGTAATTTATTTTTGTATTGTGCACTTCTTTTTCACATTCGTCTTTCTTGTTTGCTGTTAGATTTAAATTCTGTGATTGGGTTTAAATATTGCTAGTAAGAGAGTGAATTCTGAAGTGATTATTTTGAAAGTTATTTTTGCAAGATCACAAGTTTATTCTATAGTTTTTCCTTTTGTAAATACTATTCTATGCTCAATATTTTTCCTGCTATTAGTCTGCCCAAATCCTGTACTTTGGCCTATGGCCATGTTTCCCATATCTTTCTATTATTTTTTATTTCTTTCTTGCATCTCTAGTCTTTTACCAGTATAGGATTTAGTTTAGGAACCAGCCCTCTCTGGAGATTCGCATGAAGGACATCTATTTCCTTCAGTATTTCAATGTTGGCCATATCTAGGGCGCATAAACACAGTGTTTATTGATTAGGCAGATATTTGACAAACATGTCTAAGCCTCATCTCTTAGGATAAACTACTATGTGGTTAATTACACTTAGTGAACTCAATATTGAGTTTGTTAGCCAAAATTTTATGAAAGGTGAGGTTTTTATTGATAAAATTTAACAATTGCACCCTTAAAGCTATTGATTTTCTACCCGTAGACTTCATAGATGAGTTAGTATATACCCTAGCAGTAAATCAACATGACCTTTGGACTTTGTACTTAAATGGTGCTTAACATCAAGTAATACCTTTGTCCTTTAATCTTAAATTTTCCTATACCAATAATGTTGTTGAGTATGATGCCTTTATCTTAGGGTTTCTTGCAATATTATCTTTGTAGGTTGTAATCCTCTCCATATTTGGAGGTATTGGTGCAAAAACTTGCACTGAATGAGCAGAGGACATGCCCAAAAGTCCTCTGTCAACATCGAATGGTCATCTGGCCTAAGAGAGGTGAGGTAATCGATCTTCGTAGGAGGTTGACTACTTTAGTTCCAGCTACCTACATCACAAAGGATAAAGGGGGAAAATAGGAACAAGAGAGAAAGCAAATGGAGGTCATATCCAGAACTTACAAGGATGGGTTATGACCACATCAAGACACATGCACTCAACATTACTACTGGAAATATCAGAATACCACCTAGCAAATTATCTCATATCACCCTCGCTTATCATTCTGTGTAGAAGGCTAAAGAAAATTCCAAAACTAGCGGGAGGGTGCATGAAATCCATAATGTAGAATTAAAGTGCTCCCACCCAAACAACTTTAACAAAAATAAAACTTAACACCTCGAGGTATATGTGAATTCCAGAACCATCCAAAAAGACTCAAAATATCTATATTGTAAAATTAAATGAGCAAACTTAGATGGCCATCGTAGAAATAAGCACCCAGAATTCATCATAAAGAAGTGAAGACAAATTGAGAGATCAAATAGTGATATAATTATATTTACAAGGCTAGAAGAATTACATATGAATTGTAATGGCCATAGAGCCACCCTTTGGAATGGCCAAATATCCATTATTTATAGGTAATTATACAATGAATTTGAATTAAAACATTAATGTCACTAGGCGGAAAGATAATACTGCATCAGACGAACAATCTACTAATGTCATGTTCTATAGAATAATGGTGGTTGTACAAAAAAATCTAGGTATTTTTGCATCAATTCAGTACCTTGATTAATTCTGGCATTCCTATCGAGCCAGAAATTTTGATCTACTTTACCCTTTCATGTTGTAGGAAGGCCTAGAATTGATTATTTTTTGAAATAGTGCATCCTTCAAATATTTTGTACAAAGGCAGTTGAGATCATTAATGCCCTTTCCTAGGAATTCCCAAGACTTCTTTCTTGGTGATTATTTACTTTAGTCTCAAATAGGGATTTATATAGGCTTCTTTGTTCACCAATTTCTCAAATTTTCACCTTACGTATGGGTGATTGAGCTCAAACCTTTGCTTTTGCTTTCCCAAAGTTTCATCTAATTTTGGGATAGGAATTTGGGACTAATGGCCATCATGCCATAATTTTATTCTTCCAACCTCCTTTAGGATTGAACCACCTTCCTTCCTTCTACCTTCCTGATTGTTTTACCTTGGTTTGGGTGTGCTTCTTAAATGAAGCCAAAATTCTCCTATGATGATGTGCTACTTGGGATGGGAGTTTGGGAATAAGAGCTCTTACGCAACCTTCCCATTATTCCATATAGAGGCAGGGTAGGAATTTGGGATCTTTCTTGAATATTTGCCCACTTGACTATTCGTCTGGCCTTGCTACCTTTCAGCCCTCATCTTCCACCCAACTTATAGTGCTTCAAAATTAAGCCAATATTAAAATGCCATCATCTTCTAAGGAAAAGTGGGTGTTATGGAATTCACTCCAGTCCACTGTGCTAAACGATAAGTGAGGGTGAGATGAGAAGATATGTTAGGTGGTGTGTTGGTATTTCCATCGATAACGATGAGTGCACGTATCTTGATGTGGCTATAACCCATCCTTATAATTTCTGGCTATTACCTCCCTTTGCTTTCTCTCTTGTTCCCTTTTCCCTCCTTTATCCTTTGCAGAATAGGTATATGGAACTAAAGAAGCCAGCCTCCTTCGAAGATCAACCACCTTGTCTCTCCCATGCCAGGCTACCATTAAATGTTGGTGAAGGATCACTAGGCATAACCTCTACTTGTTCGGTGTGGGTTTTCACACCAATAGGAGATTCCTAGCTTATAGTCAAACTAAGTTGGTGTTTATTAAATAAAACATGAAAATATTCTGCTATAAAAATATATTGTTATTAAACTAATGGTTTATTTTGACATAATAACTATGAACCCATCCTTAGGTATAGTAATCATCATATTGATGTTATGGCCTCAATTACATCCCTTATCCCATTAGAGATAGTTGATGAGAAAGTTATGATCATCATTTGAAAAATTTGGAATCCTTAAACCTTAGATTCTAGCTATATTATTTAGGAGTATTTTTCCATAAAGGCACCTCTTTCTCATGATCCTTGTTACAAGGATATCTTTACATTCCTTAGGAATGACATCCTACCTAATAGTTTGAACCATAATAAGTGTAAGAACCTTGAGCAACATGTCCATAGGCATTGTTGAAAATGGACAGAAGACAAACACAATATTTTAGGAAAACTATTTCACAAATTATTTACACAATATTTTCACACTATTATGACTCAATTCACCATCCATGGCTTACATATAGCAACCATATAAATACATCGATATGTATATTTAATTTTGAGATACTATTTAGTGTTTCTAGCTCTTGGTGTTTCACCTTTAGTTATGACTTTTCATATTCTCATATTCTCATAGGAAAAATGACTATCCAATACTACATGAGGGTGAAATCATCAATCATCTCCTTAATGATTACATAACTCCAAATAATGTAATATATTCCAACACCTCCTTGTATTACATTATTTGCTATAAAGATAATTACCCCCATGATTCCATAGTGGTACATACAAAATAATTCTTTGGATCTAGCTCTTACTCTTTGGATCTTATTTTGTCATTGGCTAGATGGATATTACTTTGTTGGATCTAGATCTTCTAGCTTTGGATCTACTAGATTAAGATAATATCTACTTGGATTACCTCTTTGGTCTATCTCTAGGTTTACCTCTAGGTTATTATCTTAGGTAATTATCTACGGTTCACCTTTGGATCTCTACCTCTAGGACACCTCTATACTAGGTCATTGCCCTTGGGTCACTTCTAGATCTCTATATTTGGGTCATTGCTTATAGCTTGCCTTATCATATCTATGTCACATCTCTAGGTTACCTCTAGGTCAACCTTTGGATTAGTCTTTAGGTCATCGCATCTAGGAAATCACCACTAAATTATGTCTTTGGAATCTTCCACATCTTTGGAATCATCCACATAATGTTTCACTACATGTATTGTCACTACAAGTCTTCCAAGCAATACTTGGGTCATATTTTATTGATACAAAAATTATTTATCTCAAGTTCCCCAAGATATTTTTCCATGGAAAAACTTACAATATCCTTTACATTCAACAAAATGGTCTCCTTTTGCAGAAACCTTTCAACGTATATTTTGTTTTATCCCATTTTGAAATATTCATCCATCCATAATTCATATACATTTTGTTTATCACTTTCATTTTGTGCCAACACTTTCTTCTAGAGTGATTATTACCTCCACAAATTTTACAATAATGCAAGTTCCAATACCTAGCTATCACATGTCCACTTCTTCCACAATGACTAGAAACAACCCAACCTAGGAACTCCTCCATGTGACGCTTTCTTCATAAATCGTGTGTTATTGCTATCTACCATACAATTAGTGTCACTTCTTCTTTCTTAATATGTATTTTATTCTTTTGCATAAGATTCCCTTTTCACAAATTTGGTCTCACTATTTACTATTAGACCATAATAACCAAGGCCTTCATTCTTTGGCCTTATACCTAGTATTATAGATATTTTCACACCTTTCCCATATATTCCCAAAATTGTACCATCATATTCCATATTCTTCATTATTTTTTAACCAATATTTTTGGTATGATTTTTAAAGAATCCAATTTTTGCATCATCACTCTGATTGCTATCAACATCATAAACAATGTTCAAACACCTAATTTTCTTATTATAGTCTCTACCATTATTCAAATATCACTGTAGACACCTAAAACACTTCATGTTGAGGAGGATACTCATGTGGACACCTCTACAGTCCATATGACTCATTTTGACCCTTCCCAAGACCTAACAGTGGTTCTAACCACTTAGACAGGGGCAAATAGTCCTTTTTAGCTTGGGCTACTATCCCCCCTAGTGGTTTCCTGGAAGCCACTAGACCCAATAACGATCCCTAGATCAGGCCACTCCAATCGAAGATGACCTCATATATAACAAACACGAGATCCCGAGCCAAATAGAATTCAGTTTCAATGACCATTCAAGAATAAAGGTAGTTGTGAGAAACTTCTTGAATGTTCTATTACCCTTCTTGATCCTAACCACTTATTGGCTTCTCAAGGAATCCAAGATTACCATTTAGAATTCTATAAAATGGAGCCCTGCCTTCGTACAAGCCCTGACCAATTGCCATAGTGAAGTGTTGTTAAATTGCCTAACAGAGAGACCAATCTCTCATAAGCATCAAGGTGCTACCAAAATTTTATCATGAGAGCTTCACCACTATCCACCATCAATTCACCTCTAATTTGAACCAAATCCCGTTGTAAGTTGTTCCTCAAGAATGCACCAAGATTTTCAATCAATTTGATGAGCATTTTGGACATCACCAAACATCAAGCTCAGAGAACAAAATCTCTGTTTGGCAGTCGTTGTGCCTGATAGTGACACACAAGCACGATTATTAGACCCGATGATGGCTAGTAGAGACAACTATTCTGATCAATGATGATCTTGTTGTGATGTGCAATTTTCTTTGTCTTATCATCTAGATCAATTTTATTAGCTTTTAATTTTGTTTCTAACATTCTTTAGCATCATTTATTTTGGTATTTCATGCATTTCTTTACTGTTTTACGCATTTCCTTTCCATTTTGTATTATCATGAAATGGGTCTCATCTTGAGAGGATTCACATTTGCTATTGATGCTTTGTAGGTATTTTTATGTGTAGGTTATAGGTCTTATCAAGAGCTCATCATCATAAATATTCCTAAATCTTGGCATTATCAAGCAGAGGTCTCTAGGAAAATCCTCCATAATCAGTTTAGGGAGATTACAAGAGATCTTTTGAAGACACTTACTATTGGATTCTTGATATAATTTTGTATCAATTTAGTAAATCCCTAAGAGGGATATTTTGTAATATATTTTAAAGACATTCTAGAATATCAATGAGAAGGTTATTTTATTCTCTTTATCTTGTTTTCATTATGGTTACTTAATTCACATTTATCAAGTTGATTTCATATTACATCTGTAAGTGTTATATCTTTTCGTACATATTACAATTACATGTCATGATAATTTCCTTTACTATAATATGAAGTATCATGTCACTATCATTTTTGAAAATATGGCCTTTATCATGGCCAATACAACCATCTTGTACATAATCCTTTCTCTAACCAAAAATATTCAAATCACAAGTATCACAAGCTATATCTACAATTTGAACAAGATAACATGTATCACAACTATCTACCATCGTCGACCTTAAATCACCCGTATCACAATTTAAAGATATACTTTGAATAAGATCACTCGTATCACAACAAATATCATTTATTATGGGCTTATCATTCAATTTTTCAATTATTTCAATTTTCTTTTTACATTGCACCTCAAGGATGTGAAGGGCAGACAATGCCATGCACATTCTTCTTACTACACCAAATAATATTGTTACACCATTTTAAAAGTATCCTTCATCAAAAATTTTAAGTATTGCTTATAAACAAGACCTTAGTTTTTAAAATTCTCTATCTTAACTATATTTTAATAACACACCCTTTTTGAATTTCATATTTATCTTGGCTTATTTACTATCACCTTTATTTCTTGGTTTTAACACTTCCTTGACCATGAGGCTTTTATTTTTTGTTTTACATTCTTCTTCACAATCTAATTTTGACCCATCCTATGTAATATACCCTTGTTGTTGTAGCCTTTGCTAGGCTTGCCCTCTTTAATATTACACTTATCTCTGTTGCCTTTGTTGATATGGAAATTGATATTGTTGATTCCTTTGAGGAGGTATTTGAAATTTATTCCTTTGATTCAATGAATTATATTTACCACTAAGAGGTATGATGTAATATGGATGAAAATTCAATTATTTTAAAAGTCACAAAAAACAAATTTTCAAAGTGCAAAGGATTAGGGTTTGTTCCTAAAAAATGCTCATCTTTTAGGAGACATATCTTTGTGAAGAGTTATCCGATTTAGCTGATTCTTGGACTAACTTGTGCAGAATTTGAATAGATTTAAAATGAGTGGTCATATGAAAAATACAAGTAATATTGAGGGAGATACGACCCTGTGAATTCAACCATTCGGAATAAGAGCAGTGGCAATTTTCCAAGTTACAAAAACGAATTTGCAAAGTGTGAAAGATTAGGTTTTTTTCTGAAAAACATCTCATATTTTAGGAGCTATATCTTCGTGAAGAGTTATACTATAGCACCCTAAAATTGGCATGGTTAAAACTTTAGTAAAAGATAAAAGATAAAAAAAATTGAATTTTAACCCCAAACTGCCCGTTAACCGCCTGTTACCCGCTTTCCCCATTTTCTGCACCATTTTTAGGATTTGTTTTGACCTTTGGACGATATCTTCGTAGATTAGACGAAATCGCCCCCTATCTGATGAATTCATCTGGAATAGAACATCCAGACGATTTCGTCCCAAAACCGAATTTTCATAATTAGCTTCTGTTTCAATAACCTCTCCAACTTGGGCAGAAATGCGTTTGCGTAGTTGGAGATTTCCCTGTTGGAGATCTCCCAAATTGGGATGATCCCCAACCTCCTAACCTCTTCCTAATCCTATATAAACTAGGATTTTTCTATTTTATCCCCCTGAAACCCTTAGCTGACGAATTTCCCTATAGATTTAGTTCCTTATTCACTAGAGCATCCTCGCACTACTGTCTCTATTCTGTATTTTGCATTTTCTTGCAGGAACTCTACTATTTTTCAGTCGAAGCTAGCTCGGATCATCACAAATGATCTTGGACGATTACGGACGATCTTGTCAAAGAGCACAAATGATCTTGTACGATTGGAGGTGATCCTGACTGTAGTCCAGATTAGGGCAATCAGAACCCAGAGTTTGCATTTCCTTAGCTTTTTTGCACTTTCCTATTGTACTTCTGCATTCTCTTAAATTATTATGTTTATGCATCTAGGAGTTCACCTCATCTACTATAAATGGATGATAAAATCAAAATAAATTGTGAAGTTGATGCTTTTCCTCTTTAATTACTATTTGGATCTATCATTTAGAAAAATTTATAGTTATTTTTGTCATTTCCCTTCGCTTCTGTAGTTGCATCTTGGGTATTTTGTATCTATTTTTGTGATTGCAAGTTTTTGATGAATTCCTTTGACGAATTCATCAAATTTCAGATGATTATGTCTGATCTCAAATGACCTTCTGTGATTTGAGATGATCCTATGAAGTATCATATAATTACGTACGAATTGAGGTGATCTGGACTGTTACAAAACTTAGAATCTTCATCAGACATCCTAAATCAGGTATGATACATTCTAGCTAGCATATTCTCTGTGATTAGCATTCATTCCTATTTTTTGTATTCATTTAAATCAGCATTGGCATATAGAATAGTTTAGATTCATCTTGGCCAAACCTAGGAGTTGAATGATTAAAGCGCAAAATGAACACATCAAACTCACTGTCAACCTAGGCATGCAAACTGTCATTCAAAATTTTCCTTGTGAACCCACCATCCATAAAAAATTCACCCTTATACCCTCCTCCGAGAGGCGGGACCTTCAAAGGGCCTCTCAGTCCGAGGTATTGTCCCATCCTTTTCGCATCCCCCTTACAGGCACAGATCCTATAGCCTGAGGGTAAGGATGCGAAAAATTTGGAGCGATACATTTTGGTGAACCCGACGTGAAACAAAAACCTTTTGAAAATAAAAATAAGAAAAAAACAAAACATAAATGCATTTAGAATTAAAAAATTGCATATCATATTTAGATGGTAGACTATAATAAAAGACGAGTTGTCACCATTAATGTTGAAAATCAATTAGCAACTATAGAGATTACTTCTGTGCTTAGAGTACCTCAAACAAATAGGGATCAACCTTTGTGGAACGAACTAGATAGGAGATTGAATCTCATTTCATCTAAAGCAACCGAACTTAGGAAAATCAAGAGGTTTGTCCTAGATAGAATCTTGGATCCCGATCAAGTGACTTTGTATCATGAACTTCAGAGAGCTTGCCATAGGGGGTTAGAAGATAAAAGAGCCCTTGTGTCTTATGAGCTGTATACCTTTGAGGAATATCTTGATAATGCAGCTATAGTACATAAATTTCTGTCTTGTATAGAGGACCAAGAGGTCGTTCTTATGGATAGACAAATATGGAATAGAGTTCCTAGAGCTGTGTTATATCAAGAGTATTACCATGAGATTTATTTTTACAAGACAAAATCTAAAACGGATAATATCACTATAGCACACTTTATCAAGTTCTTGAAAAACCATTTCCAATTTGAAGAGGAGCATTTTATGACTCTTGATGAACTTGATCCTATCAATGATATCTATAAACTATTTATAGAAAACTAAGCTATTCTTTTATTGTTATTTCTTGTATTTAGTATACTGTTTGTTGTCTTTATAAGCATAAAACAAAAATAAATAAAAACAAAACAAAATCATAACAAAAAATCAAAACATTTTCTTTTAAGCATTATAGTAGGTATATAATTAAAATATATACCTCCCAAAATCTGTTGCAAATATATTAATATATATTTTCTAAAATCTAAATTTAGACATAATGACTAGACTCAAGAATGGAAAACAAATTGAAGTAGAAGAAAATTGGTTAGGAAAAACCATAAATAAACCAGATGCCCTTCTTGAAGACCCAATTCAGGAAGAAGGAACCTTAAACCAACAAGAAGAAGAATTTGTGGACGCAAATGAACAAAAAGAAAATGATAGAGAGGAAGGATCCTCATCTCCTAAAATATCTCCAGAAGGAGCTGTTACTTTTGAGAACATGGAACATTTTTGGAAATTTCTCAATACTAATATTGGCACTCTTAATAGAGCAATTCATATGGACAAAGATCAAATTAGTGACACTCAAGCAACTCTAGAAGATATATATCACACACGCACTAATCCTTTTTCCTTCGTTGATCAAGAGAGTGATCAAGCTGGACAGTCCAATTTGGACATGGCTACTATAAATGCAACAACAACAGGTTACCCAACCACCTAGAGTGCCTATTACCAAGCCAAGGGTTATTCCCACACAAAAGAAACCTTCATTCACTGCTCTATTTTGCCAAGCTATTGATCAATATACCTCAAATCAACAAAAGCCTAAAACAAAACCAAATACCAATTTCCAAAAATTTGGGATACAACATAATGCTACAACAAATCTTCTTCATAATACTCTTCCTACCAATCATTTGCATAACAACAATATAACATCTAATCCTTATGTCCCGCATTCCTACGCTCACAAATCCCATACTCATGTACCACCAAACCAATATGGTGGACAAAATGGTAATCTGGAAGCCATGGTGAAACAATTAGTCTCTCGCATGGACTAGATAGATCCCTACCGTCCCTCGTACAATTATCGAGAGATGTGTAGTCAACCTCTAGATCCTATAGTTGTAGCACAACCATATCCCAAATACTTGCCTATGCCTGTCCTACCTATATATAAAGGAACTGAAGATCCCATAGAGCATCTTTGTATGTTTAGGATAGCATGTCATGAAATATCACATGATGACTTGTTATTACTAAAAATGTTCCCAAAAAGTTTAGGGGGGTGGCATTGGAGTGGTATTATCAATTTCCCACTCATTCTTTGAGAAATTTCAAAGAGACCACTGAGTCTTTTGTGCATCAATTTAGTGCGTATATTGAAAGGCATGTAACCATTAAAGATTTGTATAACCTAAAACAAGACAAAGATGAGTGTTTTGCTAACTTCTTAGCTCGATGGAGATAGTTGATAGGAAAATTACACTTTGTGTTACCTTATCGAGAAATGTTGGATATTTTTATCAATAATTTACAAGAACAACTATCCTATGAATTATCAACTGCTACCTTGACTACATTCGATCAAGCTATAGATTTAGCTCGAAGGGTGGAAGATGCTCTCATTAGAAGAGGTCAGCTCAAAAAGAAATATGATGAGAAAACATCCAGAAATCAATATAAAAATAAACAAGTTGTGGGTGACAGAGTCACTGATAGCAGAAACATTGCCAATATTAATACTACGAAAACAATAGAGAAGTTTATATTGAAACCTCCTGATAAACCACCTTGAGAATTTACTAGGTTAAATCAACCTTTATCAACCATTCTCTCGCAATTACTAGCATGAGATTTGATCCAATTACCAACTATCCGAGAACCTGATCCAACTATACCCGGATACATAGTTGATTTACATTATGATTTCCATAGAGGACCTAGACACACTACCAACTATTGTAAAAGATTAAAACATAAAATACAAGATTTAATTTATAACAATGAGATGGAGGTGCAAGCCTTTCAACCTAAACAAAATCCTTCTAATAATGCTCAAAAGAACATCCCCCAAAATCAGAATCAGAATGCCAATCAATCATTGGACATATTTCAACATCCTTTACCAAAGCATGGTAAAGAGGTGGCTAATCAAATTGAGCATCATAATGTTCCCCATCCTACCCGATATGTAGGGACTATTAGTGGACAATTACCTATTCATGATCCTCAAGTCTTTGATACAAATTTATCCATAGTTACGACCAGACCTCTACATAATATTTGGATACTTGATCTTAGTGACATCGAATATGAGACTGAAAGTGATATGGAAATAACCTCAAATCAATCGAATAGTTCTGAAGATGAATCAGATCCTATTAAACCTATCACAAGTTCTATGGTTCCAGAAGAATCATTTCCTAGAAGAGTCACTACTAGACCATCTTCTCACCAAATACTTTCTAATGAACAAGCCATAAATGCTAGACCAAGACCAATTCATCATCCTCAAAATAATATTGTAGGAACCATCGGAGCCGTTACCAGACAACAGGCTCAAAACTCTCAACAGGATCAAACTCAGAACAATGGATCAGCTCCATTTATTTTGAAAAATCCCAATAAAGGGAATTATTCGCCTAATGTTCAATCTAAGCCTTCTTATAATATTAATGAACAATTATCCAATACTATAGCTAGAATTTCCCTTTTAGACCTGTTAAGATCTTCTCCTACCCATAGGGATGAATTAATGCTCACATTAAGCCAAATGATGGTACCACAAAATATTCAACTTGAAGCCATGTCCAATACTATCATAACTCGAGAAGTCGATTGTATTGATTTTTGGGATAGAGATATCCCGCAACATAGTCTACATAAGGATAACCCCTTATATATTACTGCCCTAATTGGGGATGTAGCAGTTAAACGAGTCTTGATTGATAATGGTTCATCTTTAAACATATGCACTTTTGACTTCTACCAATGATATGGGTTTAGAAGTGACAAAATGAAAATAATTGATATGATTATAAAAGCATTCAATGAAAAAACACAAGAAACGTGTGGAGTAATTACTATACCCTTGCAAGGTGGTCCTAGAACCTTAGATACGACCGTGTTTATTGTACATTGCCCTGCATCGTACAATATACTTTTGGGTCACCCTTAGATCAACGCGATGCGAGTGGTTCCATCCACTTTACATCAGTGTGTTAAATTCTAATTTAAAAATCAGTTGGTTACCATTCATGGTGATCCTAGACCCTTTGATATGTGTGCTTTGGCAGAACCTGTTGGAGTTCAATTTTGCCCTGCCTTGTCATCCACACATCCTAATTCTCATCATCCGTTCAAACGTGTGAAACACACACCCATAACATCATCTACTCTTTCAACTACACCTATACATATAGCTCAACCACCTTTTGAACAAACCACATTAGGACCTCAAAAAGATCCCAAAATTATAAACAATGCTTCTTGTTTTACTCCTATAACTTCCATACCTATAGACTCGTCCATCGATATCCCTATAAAATCTACATCCATGATAGGCATCCTTTCCACATCTGATGATGTAGGAAATGTTCCTTCTACCTCTTATGCTCTCACTGATGAGCTCTTACCCGATTTATCTAAAATTCTTATATCAAATGAAATCAACACTGCCATGCAAGCTTCCCTTATTTTAAATAAACTCCCACCCTCTCCTCATACCTTGGGGCTCCCATAGCCTATGGTAAGTATCTACCAAGTCGGGAGTTGTGCTTTTATTTATAAGGGATATGATTGGGGAAGAATACCCAGAAACATTAAGACACATTGTGATGGATATGCTAGATGCTATTTTGCTAATGAGTATCTTAAAGCTAAGCCCATAATGCTTAAATTGGGATATAAAGGGAAAGGTTTGGGACCTTCCCAAAATGGTATGAAAGAACCTTTTGAGGTAGAACCATGGCCTGCCCACTGTGGCGTGGGCCTATTTTCTAGTAAAAGTCAACCCTTCCCATTTGAGGAGGAGGACCATCTTACATGTTACCAAGATTATCTGGATAAACAAGATTCTTTGCATGCAAAGAATAATTCCTTTACCTGTAATATGCTATCCATCGCCTACCCTGAAATGATTGCCAAATCCGATGATGAGTTGGAAGGAGATATCTTTCATGATTTTTCCATTGAGGAATTGTTACATAACGAATTTTATTTTGATGGCTCTATACCGAGTATAGCCCAACTTGAAGCTACGACTCCTCAAGATGAATTATCAAAGATAACCTTGGAAGAATTACAAGAATTGGGTGTTTCACCTGCCCCACCTAATTTTGAGAGATATTTACATATGGAAGTTGAAAACGTTATAAAAATTAACATTGGAACCGAACATAACCCTCACATAATCAATATTGGATCAGAATTAAGTCAAGAAAAACAAGATAAATACATTTCATTTCTTAAAGACTATAAAGATGTCTTTGATTGGACATATGAAGATATGTCATATGAAGACATGCCAGGTTTGGACCCTTCTGTAGTTATGCATCATCTAGGAGTCCATCCAGATGCTAAACCTGTTAAACAAAAACTTAGAAAAATGCATCCTAAAGTGGCCTTACTAGTCAATGGAGAACTAGAAAAACTGTTGAAAGTTGTTTTTATACAAGCCATTGATTATGCTGAATGGATCTCAAATGTAGTTCCAGTAACTAAGAGAGAAGCCACTAAAGTTAGGGTTTGTACAGACTTCAGAGATATTAATGTTGCATGCCCTAAAGATGTTTTTCATCTTCCCAACATGGATCAGATCATTGAATTTACTGCTGGAAGCGGAATGATATCCTTAATGGATGGATTTTTTGGTTATAATAAGATCAGGATAGCTCCTGAAGATCAGGCTAAAACAACATTTATTACCCCATGGGGAACCTTTTGTTGGAATGCCATTTGGTTTAAACAATGCAGGTGCAACCTATCAATGAGCTATGACTTATATATTTCATGATATGATGCATGATATTATACATGATTATGTAGATGATATTATAGCTCGTTCCATAAAAGAAGATGATCATTTAAATGACTTGAGAAAAGTATTTGATCGGTTAAGGGAATATCTTATCCAACTAAATCCAGCCAAATGCATATTCGAAGTCAAGTCCGGTAAATTATTAAGGGTTATAGTCTCTTTACGTGGCATTGAAATTGACCCTATCAAGATCATGGCTATCATAGATATGCCTGCACCCAACAATATATCAAAATTACAAAGTTTACAAGGTAATCTTCAAGCTATTCACCGCTTCATCGATAAGTTGGCAGACAAAAATGGACCCTTTCTTAAGCTTCTTAAGAAAGATGTCTCTTTTCATTAGGACGAAGAATGCTAGGAAGCATTTGGACTCCTTAAGCAATATCTCCTTAAACCACCAGTGCTTTCCCCACCTAGATCTGATCGTCCATTTATCTTGTACATTTCTGCTTTTTATTCTTCCTTAGGAGCTATGTTAGATCAGCTTGATGATGAGAAGAAAGAACGTGCTAATTATTACATCAGAAGAACCTTAATCAGTTATGAAACTCGATATACCATATTAGAGAAGCTATGTATAACAGTCGCTTTTTCTACACAGAAACTATGACATTATATGCTCAGTCAAAAAATGTATGTTATTGCCAAATTCAACCCTTTGCAATATCTCATGAGTAGATCGTATTTATCTGGTCGCATAGCCAAGTGGGTTCTTGCACTAAGTGAATTTGAACTCACGTTCATAGGACAGAAGTCTGTTAAGGGTCAAATCATAGCAGATCAATTAGTTGCTACACCCTTAGAGTCTACTCATCCCCTCATCATTGAGTTTCCTAATGAATGCCTTAAACTAGAGGCAGACCATTTAGAGCAATGGTCCCTATAATTTGATGGAGCCCGATGCATGAGTGGGGCTGGTGTAGGTATTATTTTAATATCTCCACAAAAACATCTTATACATTTGTCCTTTAAATTAACATTTGCTTGCACCAATAACACTTCTGAATATGAAGCTCTTATCCTTGGATTACAAGCTGCATTGGCACTGCAAATTAAAAATTTATTGGTTTTTGGTGATTCTCAACTTGTCATAAATCAAATCAATGATGTTTATCATACCAGAGATGATAAATTACGCCCATATAAAATATATGTTTTGCAATTATTATCCTTGTTTGGTCAAGTTACTTTGGAAGCTATTCCTTAAACTAGCAATCGTGCGGCTGATGCTATGGCTGCAAATGCATCTCTTTTACCCTTGGAGTTAGACGATGAATATTCTACCATCATTATTCATCGACTCCAGGAACCCGCTTCAAGCAAATCATGCTTAGAACCTTTGGATGTGTTTCTCATCAACGAAACAACTCCTGAACCATGGTACACTGATATATTTAATTTTCTATAGAAAGGAACCCTCCCTAATGGTTGTACTAGCAACCAGCATAGGTTATTGCATAGACAAGCAAGTCGCTTTGTGATTATTGGTAATATCTTGTATAGAAGATATTTTGAAGGCATCTTACTACGATTCTTGAATCTAGAAGAATCTAGATCAGCTTTGAATGAATCCCACAATGGATCTTGTGGGGGACATTTTAGTGGTAGCGCCATTGCTAAGAAACTCCTTTGGATAGGATATTTTTTGCCTACCATGGAAAATGATGCACATAATTATGTGTGACATTGTGACAAGTTCCAGAAACACACTGACCTTGTCCATGCGCCTACACAAGAACTGCAGGCTATTTCATCTCCTTTGCCCTTTTCAAAATGGGGCTTAGACATCATTGGAAAAATCAACCCTGTGTCATCCGATGGACACAAATTCATCATAACCGCCATCGAGTATTTCATGAAGTGGGTTGAAGCTATGCCATTAGCTTCTTGCACTGGAACACAAGTTTCCAAATTTATTTTTAACCAAATTATTTGTAGGTTTGGAATTCCTGCCAATCTCATTTCAGATAATGGAACTTGTTTCAAAAATAAAGATGTTAAAAAATTATGTCAAAAATATAAAATTCAACATTGTTGGTCCACTCCCTATTATCCTCAGGGTAATGGCCAAGTAGAAGCATCTAATAAAACCTTAATCAAAATTCTCAAAAAATTGGTCAAGATTGGCACATTCAATTATATCCTGCTTTGTGGGCCTATCAAACTAGTGTTCGAACCCCCACTGGAACTTCACCTTTTGTCTTGGTTTATGGTGCTGAAGCCATTTTTCCCTTTGAATTAGAAGTTCCTTCTTTAGCTCTACTACTTCAAGAGACTGAATTAGGGGATGAATATCGTGCTGGCAGATTTAGTCAGCTAGAACTTCTAGATGAAAAGCACATCAATGCTTTGGAGCATCTTCGTGCCTACCAAAAAAAGTTGAAGAGAGCATATCTCAAGAAAGTTCATCATCGATCCTTTGAGATCGATGACCTTGTCTTAAAAGAAAATAAAAAAAAATACTAATGCAACTAAAAACCTTAAAGATAAATTTGAGCCCAACTGTCTTGGACCATATGTCATCACTGCTAAATTTGGATCGGAAGCATACAAATTATCTACCTTATATGGTAAAGAACTTAAAGAACCTATGAACATTATGCATCTCAAACGCTACTATGCATAAAATTTTGTCATTTCATCATTGTATATATATATGTTTTTGCATATTATTTCCTTTTAGTCACTTATATAAAACGTTTCAAAAACAATCACCTTGTATTTCTTTCAATTCATAACTTAATATCAAAAACATCAAAATCATCAAAAACTTCAAAAACATATTTTATTGTCAGACCTATCAATTCTTGAAGTATTGCAGTTATATTTTCAATTATTTTGGATAAATTAGCATTTATTTGGAATCTCGCACTTTCACATTTACATGAATAAATATTTTGATTTTATTTTTTATTATTAATCTCTCTTATATCAAAGTCCACAGTTGAATTAAATAACGTTTTGAGCATAGCGAATTGATCTTGTTATTTACTTGAACCAAGTATATCTTCTCACATTAAAATGATTTCATTGCAAATTCGATATGATGCTACATAGTAAAAGTGGTTTCCTGAGCGAAAAGTTTCCCCTGCTATCCTATCATGCACATGGTCTAGGATCTTTGAGAATTGACAAAAGGACAAGCTCACCCCTACCCAGAATAAAAATACCTTGCTCTATAGCTAATCCGATCATGTATCCCTAGCATAGGAAGAAAAGAAAAGTTCAATAAAAAGAGAAAAAAAAAATGTTATTTTGTACCATCACAGCAATATTTCAGCATTATCTCAGTATCAAGCAAAAATACAAAAAAAAAAAAAAAAGAAGCAAAAGTGAAAAGCAAAAGAAAAATGCAATAAAATCCTTTCCCTACCCCTTGAAAATAAAAGAAGGGTGAATGAGCTTGAATCCTTGGAATTCTCAATTATTCAAAAACTATGAGGTAAGCCCCATAATAGGTGGTTTGTGCCCAACCCGCTTGGCCTTGGGTAATTCCTAGTGTGGTGATATGTCTGTCACATTAGCGACCTTATTTTTTACAGACCTATGTCAGCTTATGGATTAGCTAGCTCTTGATAACCTAACTTACATAGTAGTCTGGTACGATTACATGCATATAAATCATGGTCAACGAACATTCATTTGGTTAAGGCAAATTACTTGTATCAAATTATCTTGCTCAAAATTGGTGAATGAACAATACAATCGCACACACATTTGTGTTTGAGAGATTTTGTACCATTATGATAAATCAAGATCGGTAATGAACTCACATTTGCACATGAGGATCCCTTATAAAATCTACATTTGTCTTTCAAATAATTTAAACTATTTCTGTAATTCTTTTCGGAATAGTTTTATCCTCTTATTTCAGAATTTTTTGTTTTGTATAAAAGCAATTACATACATATTTTCACAAAATCTCAAAAATGATTTCAAACAACATGTTCATATTATTATTTTTCTGTTTATCAAAATTCAAAAATTCATCTTGCAATAAAACTAAAATATCAAATTCTCTTTGGATTTCACGATGATGGTATAAGTCTATACCTATAAATTCTATGCCTAGCGCAAACCATTGTTCTAATTTTATTTCCCATTTATTTTAAAACAAATGCATAAAAAACATATGACTTGCATCATTATGTTACACAATTATGCTTTAAAACAAACGAACGAACACTTATTCTATTTCATGTCATTATGTCAAAATTCAATCTTGCAACCATGGTATAGTTTCTAAGGAATTGTTCAAAATTTTATCACACTTAGGAATTTATGCCTAGCAAAATCATATTTCTTTTAGTATCTCATGCATACTATTTTTATGAAAATCTGAAAACAAATCATCAAACCATCATCATCTCCATAATCACAACACAAAGTCTTAAGACAGTCTCTTAAGCACTCTTTTACTTTTAACAATATTTTTATACTGGGATTAGCTTGATGACTGAGCGAGCAGAAACTCCATGAAATGGTCTATAACAGTGATAATGTCCTTTGAAATTATTGTTAGAAGTCTCTTTTTATTTTTCATAAAATCACACCATAACAACCATTTTTTTACATCAAATTATTTCATTTAAAATTTTACAACATGACATCAAATTATAATATTTCAAAACAACATAATTACATGAATCATTAATCAAACAAGCAAACAATTCAAACATTGAAGCATCATAAAAATATATGAACAAGTCATATCAAACGGATCATATATATATATATATATATATATATATATATATATATATATATATATATATATATATATATATATATATATATATATATCACAAAAAATTATATACATCATATCAAAACTAGATTGGTATGCCACAATCTATACCCTGGCATACTCAATCCTCTCAAAAATCTATACAATCTTCGTGCAGTCTATAGCCACCTAGTATCAAGAAGCCCTCGAGCTCTCAGCCTCATCTCCTCCCTCGCCCTAACATGGAGGAGATGGTACCATAGTAATCTATGCTGTGTCTCGGGTCCTCGCTATCGATCGTGAGGATGTCCTTGTCGATCCCATCCTGATTGGTTCAGCAATGTTGGCTGGTAGCTGTACCCTCTGGCCCTCTAGAACCAGTTGGAAGTATACCCCCTAGTAGAATGTGGTCTGCATCATAGACCACACTAGCTCATCCCTGCTCGCCCCTCTTCTCCATGCCTTGAGCCATGTAGTCTCATCCTATAGTGTCCGTACCTAAGCCCTGAGCTGAGTAGCCTCGTCCTACAGCGACTACACCTAAGCTTGGAGGTGGGCAGCCTCAGCCCGAAGAGTCACCGTCTCGCTACTCTCCCCTATGTCAAAACCCTTACCCTTATCAGGCGATTGTGGTCTCTCCCCCTACTATGAAGGGATTCTCTCCTCCCTCCTCCCTGTCTCTCATGGCCTCTATGGAGCCTGACCCATCTACTGGCATCTCTCTTGTGGGGACAGCCACTGCTCTCTCCTGCCATGACCCTGCACTACCTCAATCATAGCCTGGCATTGCCTACCCATCTAGCGCACCATGGCATGCATTGGACCCTGCACCCTCATCATCTGAGGAGGGTGGATGCCTACGTACCAGGCATCGTAGCTGTCAGCAACCCCAACGTTGTCACCATACATTGGCTGGATGGGGGCATTGTTCGCATCTTGACTCAAAAATCGCTACATATCTGGAGCACCACTCAGTGTAGTACTATCTCAAATAGTCTAGGAGTACTCGTAATCCATGAGAGAAGGGATCCCCTATTGTAGACCAAACTATCATAGTATCTAGTCATAGCGGTGGAGCTCTACCTCTCCCCACTCCATCCTCAGCTAGCAGACTCACCTGATGCGAGCTAGCTCCTGCCCATCCTCTGCCCACTTGAGGTGCTCTTGCCATGACCTCCAAGTGATTTGGTCTGGGATGAGGTCATCCAACAACCTCCATGACATCGGTAGATCTATCCACCACTATGACCCCCTCTATAGCCACCAGTAGAAAACCCGGGGCCTCTCCCGATCAACCCCTATCAATGGGAGACCTACCGGCCTCCGTACCGCAATGTGCTCCCATAACCAAACCTGTAGCAGTGATTTCAAGACCAGACATTGACCTCCCTTGTATATGACCCCATACAGGATCCTATACAAGCAAAAAAGTACAAAGTTGCCCCATGCAAACCTGTACCCATGGTCTCTCATGTCACAAACTATGTTTGAGAGCACCCATGGTAGTCTGCACCCACTCTAGTGGCACAAAAATAGGCCACCGAACACTCCTTCCAAAACCCGAGTCAACCTAGATGCCCCAAGAATCTACCGTAGAGACTCGATGTTCACTCTACCCTTCTCCAGGATGAAGCTCAGGTCTCCAGTCAATCTCATCATTGCCTGGCCCTGATTGGTTGTAGGCATCATCAGTCGTCCCTGTATGGGGATCCTTAGGATCCTCCATACATCCTCTAGAGTGGGAGCCATCTTCCCTGTCGATAACTAGAAGCAGTACGACCCTGGATACCACCTCTTTGCTAGGGTTGTCAGTAGCCCCATATCCATCAGTACTTGTGGCATCTCTACCACATGCTGTAGCTCGACCTATGCTAGTTGTTTGTGCTTTGCCTGGTCGAGAGTGGCCAAGTCATCTCTCAACCCATCATATTTCCATTCCCAGCTCTTTAATAATCCTTTCTATAAAATAAACAATAAAACAACACAATTCATTACTAAACCAATCATTGCAATCAAATTAAAAATATTTTAATCAAGCTTAAAGATGATATCGTCCACCATTGGATTATATCATCCCAAATTTGGTGAAATCATCCTTTGTGAGGATGAAATCATCTTAGATTTCATAACTTGGGGATCGCCCCTTGTGGACGAGATCGCCCCTAGTTTTCCAATTTCGCCCTCAGATGAAATCGACGATCTAGGGACGATTTTGTCCCGACGTCGTCGATGGCCTAAAAATGGTTGCAATGCCCCAAACAATCAAAATTTAAATCCGCAAATTGCACAAAGTTAATTCAAACCTAATCTACTTGGATTAGATCCTTGCCCGTGGCCTGTGTCAGACCTTTGTCGCTCTGTGCGCTGTCTCCACCATTTTTCTTTCTTTAGAGCTCTGGAACACTAAAAACAAACAGTAAAAATGAATTAGGGTTTTACCCTATTTTCTTAATTTTATTAAAAAATCAACAATATTTTAATTTTGTTTTTTCGTATTTTTACCTCAAATGTTCGATTTGGGTAAAAAAACGGAGGGGGCACCATAGTCAGCATTCGTACGATTCGACCAAGAATCGTCATCTAAAAAATTGAGTATATTTTTGCTTTTTTGTAAAACGGGAAAAACTCATCTTTAACGCATTTTCTTAAAAAATTAGCTAAAGAGGGGGTAAAATGTAGCACCCTAAAATTGGCATGGTTAAAACTTTAGTAAAAGATAAAATATAAAAAAATTTGAATTTTAACCCCAAACTGCCCGTTAACCGCCTGTTACCCGCTTTCCCCTTTTTTTGCACCATTTTAAAGATTTGTTTTGACCGTTGGACGATATCATCGCTAATTAGACAAAATCGCCTCCTATATGACAAATTCATCTGGAACAAAATGTCCAGACGATTTCATCCCAAAACTGAATTTTCATAATTGGCTTCTATTTCAACAGCCTCTCCAACTTGGGCAGAAACACGTCTGTGCAGTTGGAGGTTTCCCTGTTGGAGATCTCCCAGATTGGGATGATCCCTAACATCCTAACCTCTTCCTAATCCTATATAAACTAGGATTTTTCTAGTTTATCCCCTTGAACCCCTTAGCTGATGGATTTTCCTATAGATTTAGTTCCTTATTCACTAGAGCATCCTCGTAGTACTGTCTGTATTCTATATTTTGCATTTTCTTGCAGGAACACTACTATTTTTTAGTCAAAGCTAGCTCGGATCGTCACAAACAATCTTGGATGATTACGGATGATCTTGTCAAGGAGCATAGATGATCTCGTACGATTGGAGGTGATCCTGACTGTAGTCCAGATTGGGGCAATCAGAACCCAGAGTTTGCATTTCCTTAGCTTTTCTGCACTTTCCTATTGTACTTCTACATTCTCTTAAATTATTATGATTATGCATCTTGGAGTTCACATCATCTAATAAAAATGCATGATAAAATCAAAATAAATTGTGAAGCTAATGCTTTTCCTATTTAATTACTATCTAGATCTGTCATTTAGACAAATTTATAGTTATTTCTATCATTTCCCTTTGCTTCTATAGTTGCATCTTGGGTATTTTGTATCTATTTCTGTGATTGCAGGTTTTTGACGAATTCGTCAGATTTTAGATGATTCTGTTTGATATCAGACGACCTTTTGTGATTTGAGATGATCCTATGAAATATCAGACGATTACGTACAAATTGAGGCAATTTGGACTGTTACAAAACTCAAAATCTTCATTAGACATCTGAAATCATGTATGATACATTCTAGCTAGCATATTCTCTGTGATTAGCATTCATTTCTATTTTTTGTATTCATTTAAATCAGCATTGGCATATAGAATAGTTTAGATTCATCTTGGCCAAACCTAGGAGTTGAATTATTAAAGCTCAAAATGAACACATCAAACTCACTGTCAACCTAGACGTGGAAACTGCCATTCAAAATTTTCCTGGTGAACCCACCATCCGTCGAAAATTCACCCTTAAACCCTCCCCTGAGATGCGGGACCTTCAAAGGGCCTCTTAGTCCGAGGTATTGTCCCATACTTTTTGCATCCCCCTTCCGGGCGCGGATCCTATATCCTGAGGGTAAGGATGCAAAAAATTTGGAGCGATACATATACAATTTAGCTAATTCTTGGAATAACTTATGCAGAATTTGAATAGATTTAAAATGAGTGGTCATATGCAAAACTCCAAGAAATATTGATGGAGATATGATCCTGTGAAGTCAACCATTCGAAACAAGGGCAGTGATGATTTTTCAAGTTACAAAAAATGGAATTACGAATATTTCCCAACTATGGTTTGAATGATGGGAAGAGAAATGAAGGGCTAGGACTTCATCGAGGCAAGATATTCTATCTAGACAAAGAATTTTTTAGCAAAGTTCTTTTTCCATTTCTTTATTTTAGAAATTGTGCATGAAAAATTTATAAAGTTTTTATCAAATATTATATTTGCTATAGGACTTTTAGATAAATTTCATTAGATTTTGAGTTTCCTTTCCATGGATTGATTTATAATTAAATCCTTAGAATCATCCCTAGTGGTAGAGGTTAGTGAGAGCACCTTAAAGAGATCCTCATTACTCCAAGATAGGGTAGTTTTTGGTAAATTTAATGGGTATTAGCCAGGGGCTTTAGCCTTGATAAAATGGATTGATAGGAGTTGGAAGTCTCTAGGAGTGATTCTATCATTTCTTCCCAAAATTTTCTTCCTAGCCATTTTTTGTTCAAGGGAATAAAGAGAAAGAATTATAAAATGGGGTCCTTGGTTTATGGGAAGAGTAGGGCTCTTCCTTACCTATTGCTATGAAGGATTTTCACCTAAAAATGTTAATATTGTAGACACCTAAAATATGTCATGTTTAGGAGAACTACTCATATGGGCACATTCGAAGACCATGTGACTAAACCTTGGAACCTTCCAAGTGCCAAAAGTTGTTTTCACCACTCATTTGGGGTAATTTTAGCCCATCCAAGCCTGGTCGTTGTCAACCAGAGTGGCTGGATCTTGGTCGCTCAAGCTCAGAGTGGACAAACCTTATTCACTACAGATGACAACAACTAAGCACTAAATGCAATTTGCTAACAAATCGGCCCAATCATGGGTGGAAGTGGTAGTTTTCATGCAAAAAAGCTGAGCGACGAAAACTTGTGCATTCCTCCTCATAGCTAAAGACTCCAGTCCAAATTTAGACTTCAGTTAACTGGCATCCAAACATGGAAGAAGACAATTTCTCATGCTAACATCCAGTGCACATGAGGGATTTAGTCCTAGGGTTTGAAAATTGACCTAGGGCTTCAAACACTTTATAAGGTGCAAACCTAAGGGCACCAAGGGATCGAATCACATATCAATATCGGAATTCTGAATAGGTTGGATCATTGAGGAGAGCTTTGGAGACTTGGAGAGCTTCCATTGGAGATTATTTTTACAGTGAAGTCCTGTCCGATTGGAGAGAAAATCTGAGCACCCTTGAGGAGCAATGAAGTGCTGTCCAACTGATAGGTCATCATATGTGCACATACGATAATCATTTAACATTAGTAGAAAACTTAAGACCATATCCTTTGGGTCAATAGATACGGATTTCATCCTAGCGGCCACTATCCTAGATAGTGGCCCGTAAACCTAGTCTAGAGTTTAGGTGTTAGTTTCTTGTGTTCTGCTTATTCTGTATTTTCATATCATTAGCATAAGATCTACTTAAATATTTGCATTCATAGCTCTAGTTTCATTGTATTTATTTTTATTAAGCTTATTCATTGCTAAAAACCTCATCCAGGGAGGAAATCTCAAAAATCTAAGCATGTGTTGTTGTTTCATTACTTACAGGGACACAAGTTCACCGAATAAATCCACAACATACAAACTTAAGAGGATCTCTCTAGGAATCTAACCTAGAGAAGGAGGCATATGTAAGCCCTCATATAGTTCCGTGTGCATCACCGAGAAGCATTCAAAAGAGCATCACCCCTTGCAAGGGGATACTTTATGCATCTGCTGCCATCTTTGTGTAAATTCATGTATCAAATGAAGGGTATCCCGTAGAGGAACTTATATGTAACCGGATATTGGAAATATCAATACAAAGCATTCATTCATTTATTTCTTTGTATTTTGGTTATGCCTCTCTTTTATGCATTTTCATTTAATGCATGTTAAAACATTATAAGATTCAATAATAATCATAAATAGAGTAAGTGGATGGTGCGTCGCTTTCCCGGGGTCACTACAAATGGCAATCATGGTGGGACCCCACTAATTTTTTAATTCTTTATGAATTATTGATTCAGATTTTGTGTTCAGGTTTAGCCACTCTGGTCTATAGTGGCCCATAGTCTTAGCCACTCCTGCTAACAGTGACCAAAAATCAGTTGCTCTGGTCGACAACGACCAGAAATGGAGTGCAAAAGAGGGCAAAATCTTTGTTCTCCGAGCGGAATTAAAGGTTGGTATAATTTTTCTAATGCTTTATGGTCTTCTGTCTACTTCTAGTTTTCTAAAATAGTGAAAACTTAGACATATTTTGATTTGGAAACTAAAAGAATTAAAAGGAAAGAACTTGCATCTTGAGCATCTTAGGAATTTTTTATATTTCCACTAGGCGTTGCTAGAAACAACGACTTATGCTTGTAAAGTACGACTTAGAATCTAGCATGCTAGAAATCGTGTGTTGGTTTTCTTGCTTTGAGGCCTTGCTAGAGGCCATATTTGCATGAAATAGTGTGCATCCATTGAAATTCATATTAGTCATGCATATTTTTGAAAATTGAAACATCTTTTGTATTAGGCATATAGGAAAGAGGTATTTTTCTTTATGATGCATTTTTATTCATGCAAATTTAAAATGAACCCCACACATGCACTCATATTTTAAAACATTGGGGAGTTGGATTTTATAACCAACCCTCAATATAGTCTTATGACGTTGGCATTCATCTCCTTCCATCGGCTTGCCCCTTCGATTCTCCTAGAATGGAATTAGGAACTTCTTTATAGTGGTACTAAGTTACTTGTGTTTAAACTATTTTCCATTGTTGGAACAATCATTGGTTCAAAGTGGAAGAGCTAGGCGAACCCACCACTAGGATTTAAGTGGTGTACCCTAGTCTCTTTTTAATAAAATCATGTTTGACATAAGTGTTCTTGATTCCCACTATAGATGAGCGTCCTCATTATAAATCCAAAACAAGAGCAAGAAAATAAAGCACAACAACACATCCAAATACAACAAACAGTTTAGGGCACACTTAAATTGGTAATCAAGATAAACACTTTCTTGATATTTTTTGGCCATATTTAATTGTAATACAAAAGACTAATTCATAAACACAATGGTAAAAACCAGAAATAAACATCCTTGGTCCAATAATAAGGGAGAATATGAAGCAACACATACCCATAGGCGAAGTCATAGTAACATTGAATCTCGTACTCATAATACTGTGAGATATAGTTCCAAGACTCTAAGGGGTGATAACTCAACCCTTGGGGGTTCTCCTTGAGAAACCCCAAATAGAGAGTCACATCATGGAACTAAGTCACAAAAAAATAAAGAGGCTTCATGGCCATCATCATCAAGGAGACATGAGGAGACCTCAAGGGATTCCTCTAAACACATAGAAACTTCTCATAGACGTGAGGAAGCTTCAAGATATTCCTCTCCACATGGACATAAAAGAGGTTCTAGACCTCATTATTCAAATAGGGATGATGAGATTCCAACATATCCATCCTCATGGAGAAAATGTGGGGCCATAAATCCTTCATCACCAAAAAGACATACAAGAGTTGCAACATCTCAAGCTTCACATGAGACACTTAGAACAGATATGCCCACTGAGGGGTATGAAACTAGAGTCACATCTAGTCATAGGCACCAAACAGAAGATACCCTTCACATGAGAGGAAGGATTCCAATAGACTATGACCTCATAGGAGTGAATGGCATCCCAAGGGATCAACCATGGAAAATAATATAGTTAGATGAGTTGGATCGGTTTCATTCGAGGCCACCTACCAGAACTGTCACCATAGAAAATTTTGCGTTTGGAAGTTCATGAACTGTAAATTCTAAATGGACCTCTTATCTTGGGGATGCTTTAGAGCGATCCCAAAGTGCACATGCAGAGTCTGAACATAGAGACACTTATCAAAATATTGAGCAAGTTACATTAACTAACAAGAACAAAGAAACAACTGAAACCTCTTTGAGGAATTTGTGAATCAAAACCATAATAACAAAGTCAGACAAACATGAGTCTTCTATAACAACGCAATCTAACCATGTGCAACAGTTAAAAAATATATTGTGCAAAGAGTGATAGCTAGTGGAGGTTCTCGAACATAATAAACAAAGAGAAAGGCTTTTGTGCCAAAATAAGCAGTGTTTAAGAGAGCAAGCTGAGTAGATAGCTCAAATCCACTTACAAGCTAATGCTAATAATCATAAAAGAGATAGACGCACTAACTCACCAAGAGAGGAGCGCACTAGAAAAGAAGAAATCCTACAACAAAATCACTCCCTAAATAATGAACAAAATCCAATTGGTGGGAAAAGGGTAAACATGATAAAATAGGATCAAATACATCTTGAATCCCCTTGTAGAAGGGAATAGAATGGAACAAATCAAGTGAGCATAGGGTTACCTCCATTACCACCATGAGCAGGACTACAAGAAGAGTAACTCCTCCCTTCAAAGGTATTCTAAGAACTCATTGAAAAGATGAAGTCCTTTGAGAAGCAAGAGATGGCTAGGAACCAACCAACATTGAGTAAAATACACAACCAACCATTATGCTCAACAGTCCCTAGCCCTGCATATCCTAAGAATTTTGAGATACCTAGGTTAGAAAAGTTCAAGGGTGAAGAGGATGCACAAGAGCATGTTAGAAATTTTATCAATGCATGTTTTCATCTTTAAGACAATGATGCTCTTATATTAAGGATTTTCATTATGACATTTTTGGGTGCTGCAACTCAATGGTTCAACCAACTGCCCAAGCACAACATATCCAATTTTGAACAATTGGTGAACACTTTCTTAAAGTGTTTCTCCTTTTTTTCTAAGAAGAATGTGAACCTTTCAGACCTGGCCAACCTAAAATATTATGATAATGAGCCAGTAATGGAGTATGGGGATAGATGGAGAAAAGTCATGGCAAAGTTATCATTCTCTGTCCTCATAGAAGAAATTGTTCATATGTTCACCAAGAGTTGTTCCAAATACATATCCCTATTGCTACAACTTCAACAATATCCTTCATTTGAGGAATCCTTGGCACATGCCAAACTCATTGAGGACATAAAAGTAGATGAGGGAACCATTAAGCTCCGAAACAAAAAGAAGTGGAAAAAGAATGGTAAGAATGACAAATACAAGTAGAAGCAAGGTAACCCTGTTCTAGTTAATCAAGTCGTATTGGTTGCAACTAAGGATGGGGTTGTGCAGTAACCCCAAAACTATCAAGCACATCCCCCACCAGCCAATTACGATCAAAAGAACAATCGGGGGTAAAATAGATAACACAAGCCACCTCACTATTTTACACCTCTATCAGAGTCAATGTAATCAATTTTCAATCAGTTGAATGAGGTAGGAAAGATAAAATTTCCTGATATCCCTATTATATATCCCAATAACCCTAAGCAAAAAGGATATAGGGAAGATCAATTCTATCCATATCATAGGATACTAGGGCATAACATTGAGTTTTGTGTTGGTTTCAAGCACTAGGTGCAAAATATGATTGAGGCGGATGAACTTAAAGTTGACAATCCATTGGACCCTGATAATAGATATATGGGCATATACAAAAACCTGTTGCCAAACCATGAGGTCCCTAGAGGGAAAGGTGCCCAAGTCAATTAGGTATGAATTGATATGCCTACCCACAGATGCATTGGGATGGTTGAAATTGTCAACATAGCAACTAGGAGTAGACGATATGGTCAAACACAACCTCTTGTAGCTCCATTAATGTCCCAGCTGCACTTAGGCAGAGGAGGGGGCAAAAAAACCTTCCAGGTCCACCAACTCAACCTATGGTAACTGTTCAGAGTAGACTAGAGCAAAAATTACAAATGACTCCGGCCAAGTTATCTATCTATGAACTCATACAACAATCCCCAAAGAACAGGGAGACTTTAATGGAGATTTTGAGATAAATTAAGATCCAACCACAAGATGAAAATGCATTCACTCATTTTTTGGGACAAGTACAACAGTTCCAAGAACCTGTAATTTGATTATATGATCATGAGATTAATACAGTATCCACTGCCTTACCAGACCCTCTACTACACATTATTACATCAGTCAATGATTTACCTTTTAAGAGGTTCTTGATTGATACAGGTTCATAAATCAACATCATCACAATAACAACAATAGAACACCTTAAGATTCCCAAGTCCAATATCATTCTAGGAGATTACACGTTAAGATCTTTCAATGATGCTTTATGCAATACTATGGGAATGATAGTCCTACCCATCAAGGTGGGGCATAAGACCATCCTTGTAATGTGTCATGTCTTATAAGGGGCCATGCAATACAAAATCCTCCTAGGGCAACCTTGGATAACGGATATGAAGTGTGTTCCTTCGATTTTACACCAATGCATCAAGTATGTGGAATATGACAAGGTCTATGTGGTGTTGGATGATGAAGAGCCATTTAAGTATGTCCATCAAATGGATTTTTTGGGACAATTTGTGATTCCTTATACCCAAATGTATTTAGCACCTTCATCTCCAACTATGAAACTAGATGACAAAGACAAAGGGGTACCAAAAGACCCATCCACATCAGCACCTTGTCTTGCACCCAAAATGACTAATGCTTCTAAGAGACCATAAATGTCTAAACCAAAAGATAAACAAACACTAAAGGTACCCTTAGTTGAGGAAGGAAATACAAAGGGAGCACTAACCATAGCTATTGAGAAAATTCCAAGTCCTATGGAAGAAGAAGATCTCCAGGATCAAGCTGAGAAAATACTAGAACCCACTTTGTCAGTGTCATCCATGGGATCATCCACATCCCATGTGACAATACACTTGGAAAGTACAAGGATAGGAGAATATCTTGTGTAGAACATAACATTCATGCCCATCATAGAGTCTACACAGGATATGTGATGACCGAAAGACCTAAGACCACCAGTGGGAACAATGGTTTCGCTTGGAATCCCTCCTAATCAGACCAACTTTATCTATGCTAGCCTGGACTGCACCCATAAGTCTACATACGAAGAAGAGGATAATTATGAACTATTCACTATTAATGTTCATTACCTCTCTAATCTTGAGTTTTCTCTAAGATACTTTGAACACTGCCATTGGCATGGCTACGGTCTTGGTATATATGAGCAGGGGCGTAGGCAGCCATACGAGCCACAATACAAACTTCATACTGATAGTTCTGGGTTAGGCTATCATATTAGAGGTCAAGATGACTCTCTAGTAGTAGCTTTGGATAGATTAAGTTTGGGGTTAATAGAAAACATCAATTTTATTCCTTATCACCCACCAAGTACAAGACATATGAGCAACAGACAAGTGTTCGTGGTAAACATACCACCACCAAAAACTTATCATCTGAACTTTTTAATTGATGCCACCCCAATAGGTTACAATTCATGGGATGAGGATAATGGATATGAGGAAAGCGATGATGAAGTGCAGGCAAGCCTAGCCTATCATGGGCCTCACTATTTACAACACCTTTCTTGGTCCTACCATGATGAGAGTGGATACATATCAGATGAAAGTGGCTATGAGTCAGAGGACTCAATAGAAAGAGCCTACCTAGGGTTAAGGTAGTAGCCCCAAATCCTGGGGTAATAGACTAATGCAAATGGCATATTCATAAGTGATGAAGAATATGAGGATGAGATAGAGATAACCTACTTGGGGCTAAGACATGTACCTCTTGTCTTGGTGCTACACACCAATGCTAATGGTTTCTAGATAAGTGATGATGACTTTGAATATGAGACTGAGATGGCTTATCTCGAGCCTCACCACTTACAACAAATCAACATGCTAGTAGAAAGAGAAGCGGCACTGTGTTTCATAGACCCTAGTTTACATTTTCTAGGAAGACTTGTCGACTTAGTTGACATTCATTGCGTGGTCAATCCCCCTCCACCTATATTTAGAGAGCTCTTGAAGCCCAATGATCTTAATATCCATCCTGGTCATGGGCCAGATCCAAAGATTCCTTTTCCTCTAGAGCCTCATCACGAGTATGGAGGAAAAATATCAGAGATAACATTTCACCCATGTGGTCCTAGAGATTTAATTCCATCCATCAACATAATCTCCATTAATTTGACCACTCCACTTCATAACCCATCAGATCCTACTAAACCATTGCATATTGATGCAGAGGCTATTTATTGGGATCACACTGATTCACCCTTAGAGCCTGAGGATCTCTTCCATAATGAAGAGATGTTACAACCATTTCATTTTGCATCAGGCTATGCATATGACGTATTTCATGCTGGTTTGGATCCTAAGTTAGTAGGACCTGTAAATCTCATCGATGACATTCATTTGATACCCACACCTTATCAATTGGAGGATGGGTCATATATGGATATAGAAACAACTTTTGAGGTGGACATTAGTGATGATCCTACTCAACCAAAGAAAGTCAATTTCAGAGAAAGTCTATCTCCAGAGGAACAAACCATCATAATCCCTCTCCTTAAGGAGAGGCTAAATATTTTTTCTTGGAATTACAAAGATATGCCAGGGATTGATCCAAAGTTAGTTGTTCACAACCTCTCATTGGATCCCATGAAGAAGCCAGTCAAGAAAAAATTGAGGAAAATGAATCCGACCATCGCTTTGATGGTAAAGAATGAGTTACAAAAACTATTGGATGCAATATTCATAGTTCCCATTGACTATCCTGAATGGGTATCGAACATGGTGCCCATGGGAAAGCCAGATGGAAGAGTCTGCATTTGCACAAATTTTAGATAATTGAATAAGAAAACTCCAAAGGATTCATTCCCATTGCCAAACATAGATGCTATTGTTGACGCCACCGCAGGTCATGAGATGCTCTCACTAATGAATGGTTCTTTTGGATACAATCAAATCTAGATCAAACCTGAAGATCAACATAACTAATTTCATTACTCGATGGGGGACATTATGTTACAAGGTGATGCTATTTGGCCTAAAGAATGATGGTGCCACATATCAGAGAGCCATGACATACATCTTTCATGACTATATACATAAGATCTTGGAGGACTACATGAAAATTTATTGGCCAAGTCTTTATTATGGCAAGAGCATGCTGAAATTCTTATGAAGGTCTTCGATCACCTCATTAATCACAACGTCAGATTGAATCCTAAGAACTGCATGTTTGGCATAACTTCTGGTAAGATCTTAGGGTTCATCATTTCTAAGAGAGGCATTGAAGTCGATCCTGCAAAGTTAAAGGCCATATTAGGGATGGCCACCCCTACCAACATTAGGGAGTTAAGGAGCCTGCAAGGCAAGGAAGCATCCATAAAATGATTCATCACTCAATTGTTAGACAAGTTTCATACCATGAACCAATTGCTACGTAAGGATATCCCATTTCATTGGTATGAAGATTGCCAACAAGCCTTTGTAGAGATCAAAACTTACCTGGCAACATCGCCAGTGTTGTCTCCACCAAGGCTAGATGTACCATTTTTACTATGCATATCGGCTATCGATTTTGCGTTGGGTACCATGTTGGCCCAAAAGAATGCACAAGATAAAGAGCAAGTTGTATATCATATTAGTCGCACCTTGGTGAGTTACGAGCTGGGGTATGCGTATGTCAAAAAGTTATGTTTAGCAGTGGTATTTACAACCAAAAAGTTGCGACACTACATGTTGATCCATATGATCTGCATTATATCAAAAAAAAATTCTTTGTAGTACATGATGAACAAAACCTATCACAATATACGTACTGCAAAGTGGATCATGCTATTGATAGAATTTGATTTAGAGTTCATAATCCAAAATTCCATCAAGGGACAAGTCATAGCAGATCAATTGGCTAAGGCACCTCTTCAAGAAAGCAAGCCTCTCACTATAGAATTGCCCGATGATGTAGTCTTTGCATTACCAAATCTGCCAAAACTCGAAGAACCTGAGAAAGAAAGAGACATGGCATTATTCTTCGATGGTTCAAAGTGCAAGCAAGGGGGTGAAGTAGGGATTGTCTTTATCACACCATAGGATGCTGGTAGGAACCTAGGGTTCCTATCACATAAATTGATAAATAAATAAATAAATAACCTAAAACTAAAAGAATCACTTTTGGATTGTCGGGAAGTCCCTTCAATGTTTTAATAAATGTTTTATATAATATTTCATGGATATCCCAAAAGGTATGATTGTATAATATCTTATACCCCTTTTAGGTTATGAGTGAAGAGTCACAACCCTAATGTTAAAATAATATAATAATTAATATATAATTAATTATTATATTATTTTATATTTTAACCATAAAATATACAATTTATATTATTATCATTATTATAAATGTATGTTAGGATAGGATCCTAACATTCCACCTCTCTTGAAAAATGACTTTGTCCTCAAAGCGATGGAAATATTTTCGCCAACTTCGTCTCATAATAATCGTTGCAAGTGGATTATCTTTGAATGGAGCATTTGCCTCCCAAAATTTTGAGTCTTCTCTAATTCAAGTTAGTGCTGGTATGCATAATATGCCTTCATTTCATAAGTCCGTAGTGCTTGTAGTATGTAGCTTGTAGCTTATGATATGGCTAGAGACTCAATGTGTCTCCAATATGTATAAGAGGTCTTTAATGCAAACATTAATAATTATCTTTTGTTATTCTCTAGTCTTCAAACAAGTTGCAATTAGGTTAATGGTGGTGGCACCTTTTGTTGCAACGTTCAAGGTGCAATGATGAAGATGACATTATGTCTTAGCGTGCATCCCTTTGATAATGCTCTAATATGGGATAGGCAAACAACATGATGTGAGGATTAGTGGTATCATGGTGGTCATAAACCACATACTGGGCAAACAGATTAGGTCTTAGACTTCGGCTTATGAATCTAGTCACATTTGCGCTCGCAGACACATCCAATTTGAAGAATTTTTAGGACACTCTCTACGCCAATTACGAACGCCAATTTCACAGGGAGTGTCATTTTATGGCAGATGTTTCTTCATCACATAATGTTGGACCAAGTGTAAAGGATGGATCTTCTAAACCTCCAGGCCCTTCTCTATCAAAGGATGACCATGCACAACATATTACACTTGTCGATTGTATTCGTACCAGTTGGCCTAGAGCTATATGTAATTGGGTTGGAGATCCTCCCAGTATTGTTTGACAAGTGGTCTTATGCATGCATTGAAAGCAGGATTGAAAAGAAACTGTCGGTATTTTTTGTTGTTTATTTTAAAAGGGGCAGATTTAAGAGGCTTGCATCTCTTGTCCCTCTCTGTCTGCAATTTTATTTTGTATACAAATTTTTCAATGATTTGAGCTTTGTACATATGTATATGAGTTTTGAAAGATCATTTGTTCATGATTATGACTTTGTAAACTTCCCAGTGTTTGGATTGAAGGCTTGGAAATAGAGATTTTACTTCGACTGCAGCATGACATACGTGGAAGCGGGGATGACCTGTCCACATATCATCAATATATCCATGCTCTTAGGAGGGATCCTTTCATGGGGTATTATGTGGCCTCTTGTTAGAAAACATAAGGGATATTGGTATCCCTGTGAGTGTGTTTTCCTGGGATCATCCATGAATATAGAATTTTAGACTCGAGACTCAAGACAATGCTTCTGGTAGTTCTGAAACTAAATAGGTGGTAGGCTCGAGGGCTTCACTTGGGAGAGATCCGATAACAATAGGTCTGAAATGTTTTGTTGAAGGTCACTTTGGCTACATGAACATAAGTTGGCAGGCAGTGCATTTTTTGCGAAGTCAGTACAATAATTGTTTGTAACACCCGGTGCTTAAAAAAAATGGTATGGAAGTTATTTTGATTTTGCCAATGACAATGAAAGCTTTGGAATTGTTTTCCTGCTGCCAATTGTTTCCTATGAACTTTCGATGGAACTGGCCCAAAGCGCAATAAATCAATATTCTGTGCTTTGGGATATGATTCAATTACTCCACTTAATATATTGTTGTTGTGTTGTCACCAATACCGTTTAACAAGGACTCTTGGTGCAGGATTTAATATTGAAAACTCACAATTTTTTTGATTTTCCATCATGAAATGATTTAGGAATCATAAAATATTTTATCCTTATAATATAATGTTTTTAATTTTAATCAAGTTCTACCGTTAAGTCTTGTTCTCGCCGGAGTTTGTCGTTGTACATGAATTCTTTCACGAATTTTAATTTCTTTTGAATCTGGTTTTATGTCCTCGGTGATAGATTATTTATTTTATTTCTTTTGTTTAATGCCGGTGAACTACATCCTCCTGACTGTGTGCTAGTGCTATCAGTGTACAAATATTCAACTTCATATTCTTCAAGATGTCCTCGACATCAAAAGCAATATCGCAAACACTCTGAATCCATTATTTCACATACTCATCCAGAGTACTCAGTTCATGTTTGGAGGTGGCCATGGAGGCGACCTCATAGAAGGATAATTTCATTTCAAAAATTGGTGGTGGCCATGGTGGAGTGCGATTGTATGAGATCAATCTAGTGTCCAACATATCCTGATAATCAAAACCCATTTGTAACTTAATAGGTGATAAAAAACACATCCCATATTTGCCTTTCAAATTTCCTATGAACAACAGTTTGAAAACAATGTGACTTGCTGCCTTGGCCGCTTCTGCAATTTTACGATCAAAACTCACTCTTCCTTGTTTGTCTTGAAACTTCATAATAGGAGAATCAAATTTCAAAAGAAAAATCTGAAACAACTCGGGCAGATAGGTATCATCAAATTCTTTCACTATTGGATATAAGGTTGGGCAGACATAATTCTTGTCGATCCAGGCCTTCTCATTAAAACTTGGATAAACCCTGTATTCTATTTTTTTGGAATTATTTACCTCTTCCATTAGGTATACTTTTGTAATGGGAAAATTTCATTTTTAGGGTTTACTAATTTTTCTCCTTCCAAAAATGCATTATATACCATTTGAAAATCTTTGCCTTCTAGCTTTTTGGAAGAATTTTTTTTTCTAGGGTTTTGATTTATTTCTTCATTTGGACGAAGTGCAATAGGTATTTCTGAAAGTTCTTTGGTTATGGGCTCATCCAAAGAAACAATTAATTTAGGGTTTGGAGCAATATGTTTAGTTGCATTTTTTTCTTTCTTGGGAAGAGCAATGGGTACCACCTGAGATTCGTTGGCTATGGGTTCTTCCTCCTCTACCTGAGATTCCATGGCTAGGGTCTCCTCTTGCATTTCCATTAAATATTGTATAATACGATCAGAACGCTCGATTTGTTTTTTTTGTTTTTGTTCAATCATTCTTCTAATTTCTGCAATGTCATTTTTCATTTCCTTGACCAATATGGTTGGATCCATAAGGCTCTGATACCAGATGGTAGGAACCTAGGGTTCCTAGCACATAAATTGATAAATAAATAAATAAATAACCTAAAACTAAAATAATCTCTTTTGGATTTTTGGGGAGTCCCTTCAATGTTTTAATAAATTTTTTATATAATATTTCATGGATATCCCAAAATTTATGACTATAATATCTTATACCCCTTTTAGGTTATGAGTGAAGAGTCACAACCCTAATGTTAAAATAATATAATAATTAATATATAATTAATTATTATATTATTTTATATTTTAACCATAAAATATACAATTTATATTATTATTATTATTATTATAAATGTATGTTAGGATAGGATCCTAACAGATGCTCCACTACCCTTATCATTCAAGCTAGACTTCCCTTGCACAAATAATAACACAAATTATGAGGTCCTAATATTGGGACTCAAAACAACCATAGAAATGGGTATTAAAGGATTGAATATCTTTGGTGACTCCTTGCTCATAGTAAATCAAGTCAAAGGACTATTCCAATGTAGGTGTCCACTCCTAAAAGCTTACAAGGAACTTTTTGACACCTACCTACCTCAACTAGAATGGTATAACATCAAGGCAATCCCTCGTACGTAAAATAGATTTGTAGACACCCTGGCATCTTTGGGATCCTTAATCCCTCAGAATTCATTTGCTAATTTTACAATCGTTCACGTTAAAGTGCTCACGTACTCAATAATACAACATGAGGCTATTGATAATCAAGAATTAATCAACATGATCAATACTAAACCAAATTAGGAGTGGTCCTTCAAAGCGAGAAATTTTCTACAAACGACACCTTGGGGATATTTGATCTCTCAAGGTCCAACGAAGTGTGTGTAAAAACCCTAGTCAACCCACTTGGTTTTGAGTATACTTAAAAAGGTAAATGAATTTTTTTTGTTTATTTACCAACCACTTCAATTTTACATCCAAATAAGCATGCTTATTCTTTACAAAACCTACTCTACTACAGATAGAATTATCCGCAAAGGTGGGATTGGTCAGATCCCAGTCTATATTGCCTTGTAATACTACCACTCCTTCTCGAGTATCCAAGTATTTATTGGCGAGGGGTTTTCCTACTCTAGGGCCCATATCACTAGTTTTAGCACAATTTTTTGACACCCTATTATCCGTAAGAAAATTGGCAAGCATAAGCCTCAAATAAAATTATAGTTTCCATCTTGAGGAAGATGATGAAAGATAATCATAAGGATTGGCATCTGTAATTACCTCTTATATTGTAGGCATACAGGACAAGTGTACGGATGCCCACTAGGGCAACACCGTTTTCACTTGTATATGGCACTAAGGCCATCATGCCCCTAGAGTTGGAAATTCCAACCCTGCGCATAGTATTGAAGGACTGCATAGATGATGACACTACACGACATGACAACCTTGATCAGTTAATGCTTCTTGATGAACATCGAGTCAATACCTTAGAGCATCTTCATGTTTATCAGAATTGCCTTGCACAAGCTTACAATAGCAAAGTCCACTTAAGAGAGTTTAAATATGGAGATCTTGTGCTCAAAGAAAACCAACAAAATTCAAATATGCTACCGCACCTATGAGAAAAATTTATGATAAATTAGATAGGCCCCTACATGATTTCAGAAAGGGTTGGGTCTGGAGTATACCACCTCACATCATTGGAGGGTGTTGAAGAGCCTGAACCTCTCAATATCAACCACTCGAAGGCGTTTTACACATAAAATCCAAAAACATTCAAATATACAAGAAAATACAAAAACATTCAAATATACAAGAAAATACAAAAACATTCAAATATGTCAAAAATCCAAAAAACATTTAAATATGTCAAAAATACAAAAACATTCAAATATACAACAAAATACAAAAACGTTCAAATATACAAGAAAATACAAAAACGATGAAATATACAAGAAAATACAAAAAACATTCAAATATACAAGAAAATACAAAAACATTCAAATATGTCAAAAATTCAAAAACATTTAAATATGTCAAAAATTACAAAAAAAGTCATAAAAACATAAAAGAATCCAAAACAAAAATGCTCCAAGGGTATCTTCACATCGCTTGGTCATATTCAATCAAAAATGCTCCAAGGATATCTTCACACCACTTGGTCAGATTCAATAAAAAATGCTCCAAGAGTATCTTCAAGCCGCTTGGTCAAAATTAATCATAAAATGCTCCAAGGGTATTTTCAAGCCACTTGGTCATTCTCCAAGGGTATACAAGCCACTTGGTCAAATTCAATCAAAAATGCTCCAAGGGTATACAAATCGCTTGGTCAAAATCAATCAAAAATGCGCCAAGGGTATCTTCACACCACTTGGTCAAATTCAACCAAACATGCTCGAAGGGTATCTTCACACTGCTTGGTCAACCTCTATAAAATCCCCAAAGGCACGATAAGCCCTTTGGTCAAAACAAATCAAAATCTTAAAAAATTCAAAATAATCAAAAGCACAAAAACATTACAAAAATAAAAAATATAAAAACATTTGCATCCATCATCTGCACCCACATAATTGCATTACATTAAGCATACATCTCCATTTGCATTTGCATATGTTATGATCACATTCTTGGAAACGATGCCATAGTTTGTATCACAACCACAACTATCCAAGTCCATCTTCATCCATTCATCCATGAGTGTAATTGTATTTTTCAACACACCCATTTCCTGTTGCTATACATAATGGGCTAAGGTTTTCCAGTCATTCAACCATACCTAGTGGTCTTATCAATTATTGTAGAAAGCCATATTGATTAGTAGAGGGTAAGGTCTAGTTGTGATAATACCTTGGATATTTAGGATCCCATCACTAATTGAAACATTAAAATCCTAGCTGGTACCAGTGAAAGATAAAAACTGCAAAAGTGGTCTAGGTTACCTTAAGCAAAAAGGATCTTCCTTGCTTATCCCCCTATGTGACCGGCTCAAAGGTGCTGAGAATTGGAAAAATGACAAGCTCTACACTACCCAATTAAGTCCATTTATTAAATAAAAATGAGCAAAAAACCTAAAACAAAGAACAAATTCAAGATTCCAAACCATAAAAATAAAGCAAATAGTGATTATCATCACTACAAGAATCCCTTTCTCAAAGGAAAAACAAAAGAAAAACAAAAAAATCAATAAAAAATAAATAGTGATTTTCATCACTAAACATGAGCAAGTATCCCAAATAAAATGAAGAAAATAAGGGAATGGAGCTTGAATCCCTAGAATTCTCAGCATTATACAAACGAAAAGGTGATCCCCATTACAAGTTTGGTGTACAGCCAACTTGGCAATGGTGGTATCCTTACACATGATGATATGTCTACCACAATAGCTTCTTGCATTTGTGTAGACCAATGTTTTCATGTGGGTGAGCTAGCTTTAGGTAACCCGATACTGCCTAGTAGTATAATCATACTAAGTCCAACATTAGGATTAGATGAACACTTGAGGAACCCCGATCTTAGAAATGGGTTGAAAGAATCCCACCTGAAATTAGAGGAAATGCTTGAGTTCTATCTAAATACATTTATTTGCACACACAGGGATAATGAACTTTTGGATTCATGATGAAAGCCTTGCTTTTCAAAAGTCTTGCATGGTCAGTACACAACTATTGATAGGATAACTAGAGTGTTTAAGTCTTAGGAAAAGACTCAAAAATTCCTACATAGCAACAAATCATATCATCAAATAACATCACCATTTTCTTTATGAGATTTTATGAATTAAGGGGTTAATAAAATAGGCTAGATACCGAATAGATGTCAGAAATGATATTTACATGACCACTGACTATTTTGAATATTTTAACTTACATAAGCTTATAAAGAAATTACATACATTCCACATCATTACACTTCATATACGGATGGTTTAAATAATTATTTTTTATGACAAGAATGATTATTAACATTCATGGTTGTTATACTTTCTGTGATATCACCCATAAGATTTTAAAAGTTATAACATATGCATTCCTTATGTTTTAAGTAATAAGGACATGTAGGTTCATTCACATTAGATTAAACATCACATGGATAAGGCATCACAAAATACATTCACCATATCATAACATAAGTTAGATGCATACAATTAAATCAAAATTAAACATGCATTTAACAATAAAATTGCATCCATAAATACATAATTCATAACTCATCCATCTACATCCAAGATCACATTATAATCCACCTATGCATACGATCATAAATCCATCATTAAATCAACTCACGATACATAACTTCATATCATAATCATCAAATAATATAAGCATCTACACAAGCATCCATCTAAAACATCAACATCATCATAAATATCATCTATCACATAACACATACATCACTCATCATAAATGTCAACATCACATCACATAAATAAAAAAAAAAACACAAAAACATAAACAATAAATGATACACATAAGTGAGTCATAATGCAAATATATCATATAAATATGTGTGTCGAGTCCATGGATATACAAAAATACCCATGGGCTATAGTCATATAGGTCAAATTTAACCTCAAAAATAGAACCAAGTACATCATCAATCAAACACGGGGCCTGCGCCCCCTGCATCACCTCCCCCTGTGGCTGGATCTTGAGTGGAGTGGTGTGAACTTGCTGGCTTCTTTGAATGAGTTCAGGTCCTCTAGCTAGGCCGAATGGAAGACTGATCTAAGGTGGAGCGCCTACTAACCTGTGAACCACCTACATATGGCCTCTCCCTAGGAGTAGCTCCCATCCTTCTGATATGCATCTGGACAGAGCCTATGTGGGAGACATTACCAGAGATATGACCCTCATACTCATCTAGAAATATCTATAGGTGTCTAATCTATGCCCCTGGATTCACTTCTGTAGCACCCTATGGTGTAGAAGGATCAACAACATACTACATCTTAACAACACCACCCTCGATAGTAGTCTGCAAAGCCTGTATCTGTAGCATGAGCTGCTATATAATGGTATACCATTGAGCTATAGTGGCATCTTGTTGTTAAACCTTAATATTGGTTGACTGAAGCTTGACCTCAACCTCATGTAGTTATGCTCTCATAGGAGAATATCTTTCCTCGGGATCTAGCTCCTCATCCTACACCTCAAGAGCCTCCTGCTCCTCCATTACCACCTGCTCTACTGGATAGCACAATCCCTCGGTCCTAGCTTGGACTCTACACCCTGTTGGATCTGCACCTCCATCCCCACCATCATCCTCATGGCCTAGGAAATCATCACCATGCCACATCTGATCTCCCCACCACTATGCAAATGCATATGACTCCCCTAGTAACTCCTGGGTCAACTGTTGGGGCATCCTACTCATCAGTGAGCTTTGTGATCCATGGCAGGGGAAGATATCCCTATGCTATAAGGCATCTATAAAAAAATAGGATGAGCAACACATCCTGCTATAGGCCATACTAACGAAGAACTCAAGAATAGAAGAAATACTCCCTGATGCCAACCTTGTAGTCGATGAGCCACTGCTCACGCCGCATCCTAGCTATGAAACTAGTTGGATCATCCCAGGCCGGGTACTCATGGTATGGATACTAGATGATATCTCCAACCTTCAGCCTAGTAAATCTAGCAATGTAGTGGGGGAGCTCCCATGCATGTGGACGACTCTTGCACTCCTAGTGCCCTCAAGCCCATATAGCAGCATAGCACTGCATCTGAGCATCTATCACTATAATCTTGGAAGGAAGCCCTTTCGTACAATCTACCTGGATGTGATCCCATCCCTAGACCTGTAGGAGTAAGCTACAAGCAATGTCGATGCAACCCCATCGACGTATGTTGTACAACTTGTCATAACACTATTCCAGCAAGGACCTCCCCCATGCATAGATGATGGGTTCTGCACTATCCACAAGTCCTAAACCATTGCAAGAATATTCCATGGGAACCTCAAGCCTAAAAAATTTGGGATGAGAATGTTGTTGATGACCATCAGCAACACGACATACCTCTCGAAGAAGACCTTATCCTGGTACCACTGTAGAATAGACACACCTCTAGATTTGGTGTCCTTGAAGGCCTCCCAAACACTCAAGCAAAAATTGCATCACAATCATTAGTAGTTGAAGAGACAATGGCCACTCTTTCGAAGGGAATCCAAAAAATCCTATACACATCCTCTGGTGTGATAGTCATCTCACCGGTCAAAAGGTGGAAGGTGTTGATCCGAGGGTCCCAACGGTGAACCAAGGCTATAAGGTAGGCCTGATCTGACATGATATGTTGCAACCTGGTCACATACTAAATCCCAAGGGCCTTAATACAGGCCTAGTCTGTAGCATCCAAAAGGGGTAGTAGGTCATTCAAGAGCTTCAGGTCCTGAGCCCGAGTAGTAAGGATCTAAGAAAATAATAGAAAATCAAAGCATAACTACGATGCATATAAGACATAAATCACAAAATAAACATGAAAACGATGCAGATAATGATAAACTATCCTAATTCTAAATGAAAATACAATAAATGCACCTAATCATGCAGCAAATTTTAGGAAAAAAACTTAAAAATTTTAAAAATATAAATCAATTAATCATTCAAAAATCAAGAAAAAAATAAAAAAATTGCATGTCTTACTGGTTGCTATCACCTACAACGACCAGAAATCAGCCATTGAGGTTGGGAGCAGCCAAACCCTAATGGTCAAATTTTTGATCATTGGGATTCAAATCGACCGCTGCCATTGATAGTGACCAAGTTGCAGGCCAAAATGGCCACTCTAAGTGGTAGCGACCGATGGGCGACACGAAAAACTTATGTGCCCTAGGCCAAAAATCACCAAAAAAATTGCAAAATACTAAAATGGGGGTAAGCCCACCACATCAAATTATAAACTAAGCCTATCTACAAGTTTGGTTTGTTGCCAACAAGTTTAATGACATTCATTACCGATTACTTAGTGAGGTTTATTTTTACCCAAAAGTGAAACAAGGAGGGTTAAGGTTTTTGAAAGAGTACCCGAGAAGCTTTGACTCCTTCGATCAAAGATACCTCGCCCTACGCAACCATGATCCTCTAAGATGCAAAAGCTCTCCAAGTCGCGAGATGTCACTTTATCTCTAGAGCTCTGAAAAGCAAACTAACAGCTAGAAAAGTGAAAATTCAAAATCCTAGGTTACCTTTTATATTTCCCTAGTTATGTCTTGGCCTCTACTGTCATCAAAGGCCTACATTTATTGGTTGCTCAAGTCGAGAGTGGCCATAGACAAACATTTGGGGGTCGCTGGATCTAAGAACGACCAACATCACAAAGCAAAATTAAGCAAAAACCTCCTATGGGGGATGAAAAAACATCAAATAAGCACATTTTTATGGTTCATAACCATCATAATGATCAAGATAACAAAAACATCACATAAAAACAAAATCCCAAGTAAGCCTCGTATCCAACTACTTACTCTACCAACTTGGCGGTTGTAGTGATTCACAATCCATGCAATCCGGTGAGATGAGTAAAATACCATAAGGTTACTTGGGATAAATCATTCATTCTAGAATTATGATGTGCCACCTCAATCCCAAAAAATACCAAGATGGTCGGACTGCTCCATGGGAGCGATGGAGTCATCATAATTCCCTTATAACATAAAAACACTAAGCCAAGTGATTCAACACAAAGCATAAACAAAATCACTCATCCTAATTCCCTAAGAAGGCTATTTATAGCTAGCCCGCTCCCTGGGATAGGGATGATGATCATAATAAATAGTTAAAATCACACTTGGATGGGGGTTTTCCCATTAAAATAAAAAGCATAAGAAAGGAACCAAACTAGTCATTTTGGTCAAGTGATTTGTCGCTTCATTCATTGTCCTTCCTTTTCCAATTTGTTATGTGAGGGGGTTTCTCAAATATTCAAATAATCATAATCAAAGTCAACCAAAGATCACTCGATCATATCAAAATTGCATTCATCCTATGAATAATTGCATACAACTTTCACAAATTTTACCCTATTTGCTAGGTACGTAAGTAAAACATAACATCTTTCAGTTTGTAGCTCTCCTTCAGTTGAATCTCATTGTAGCAACATAAGCTACCCGATTATGTTTGAGGAATGAGTGCAAGTGAATATGTGCAAGCCCTGTGCTAAGTTAAGCCTTCCAACATGTTGAAGCAATGATTCAAGGATGTGTATTGTCTTGCATGATTGGTCCATCTAGCATTGATCAGATCAATGATCATCATACACCCTACAAACATGGTAGTCTACATTTTTGCTTTATGTTGTGTTTTACCACATAGCGCATCACAAAAAGGGGCATCTGTAGACACCTAAAACATGTCATGTTTAGGAGAACTACTCATATGGGCACATTCGAAGATCATGTGACTAAACCTTGGAACCTTCCAAGTGCCAAAAGTGATTTTCACCACTCATTTTGGGTAGTATTAGCCCATTCAAGCTTGGCCGCTGTCAACCAAAGCGGCAGGATCCTGGCCACTCAAGCTTAGAGCGGCCAAACCTTAGTCGCTGCAGATGACATCAACTAAGCATTAAATGTAGTTTACCAAAAAATCAACCCAATCACATGTGAAAGTGGTAGTTTGCATGCAAAAAATCTGAGCGGGGATAACTTGTGCATTCCTCCTCACAACCAAAGACTCCAGTCCAAATTTAGACTTCAGTTAACTGGACTCCAAACACGGAAGAACATAATTTCTCATGCTAACATCTAGCGCGCATGAGGGATTCAGTCCTAGGATTTTAATATTGACCTAGGGCTTCAAACACTTTATAAGGTGCAAACTAGAGGGTACCAAGGGATCGAATCACATATCAATATCGAAATTCTAAAAATGTTGGATCATTGAGGAGAGCTTTTGGAGACTTGGAGAGATTCCCTTGGAGATTATTTTTACAGCGAAGCCCTATCATATTTGAGAGCAAATATGAACACCCTTGAGGAGCAACGAAGTGCTAGCCAACTGAGATGTGATCATCTATGCACATACGGTAATCATTTAACATTAGTAGCAAACTTAAGCCCATAGCCTTTGGGTCAGTAGAGACAAATTTCATCTTAGCGGTCGTTGTCCTGGATAGTGGCCTGCAAACCTAGTCTAGGGTTTAGGTGTTAGTTTCTTTTGTTCTGATTATTCCATGTTTTCATATAATTAGCATAAGATCTACTTCATTTATTTGCATTCATAGAACTAGTTTCATTGTATTTATTTTCATTAAGATTATTTATTGCTAAAAACCTCATCCAGGGAGGCAATCTCAAACATCTAAGCATGTGTTGTTGTTTCATTACTTACAGGGACACAGGTTCATCGGATAAATCCGCAACATATGAAAGTAAGAGGATCCCTCTAGGAATCAGACCTAGAGAAGGAGGCATCTGTAAGACCTCATACAGTTTTGTGTGCATCACCAGGAAGAATTCAAAAGTGCATCACCCCTTGCAAGGGGATACTTTATGCATCTAGTGCCCTCTTTGTGTAAATTCATGTATCAAATGAAGGGTATCCTGTAGAGGGACTTATATGTAATTGGATTTTAGAAATATCAATACAAAAAATTCATTCATTTATTTATTCGTATTTCGGCTATGCCTCTCTTTTATGATTTTTCATTTAATGCATGTTAAAACGTTATAATATTCAATAATAATCACAAATAGAGTAGGCGAACGGTGCGTCGCTTCCCCGGGGTCGCTACAGATATATCCCTAGTACCAGTTTGGGTTAGGATGTTTGAGTTACCCATTTAATTTTGGGAAATAGATACCTTCAAGGCAATAGGCAAAACTCTAGGATAATTTATTGAGATTTTAGATACAACAATAGATGGTTTTTTGGCTATTTATGCTCGAATACTGGTCATGATTGATATAAGTAAACCTTTACCATAATCAGTCATTCTTAAGTATGGGGATAATATGTGTACCCAAACTATAGATTATGAAAACATATATTTTAGATGTAGAATATGTCATAAGGTGGGGCATATTAAGATATCATGCCCTAAGAAGAGCCCAATAGAATCATTTATAGAAAAGCATAAGAGAAATTTTCAAATGGTTATGGATAAAGATGGTTTTCAACTTCCAAAAAATATATTTACAAAAAAAAAAGAAAATGAACAATGTAGAACAATAATAAGGGATACTGGAAGAAATTCTAATTCTTTTGAGGCTTTAGCCAATGAATAAAATGTAGATCAAAACTTAGAGAACACAATACAACAATTTCAACATATTAGCAAGTAATCGCCTATTCAGTATGATCCTAATTTAAGGAAGAACATTATTGATTAATCTAAGGAATGTGTCTCATCAGATTTTGGAGAATCTCTTGAAGTACCATGCACCATTCAAGAGAAAATAATTGGTAAAGAAAATGCAGTTTTAGAAGTTAATACCTCTACCATTAATAAGGAAATATCAGAAAATAAGCATGACAAGTCAAAAACTTCTATAATAGAGCTAGGAGAGGATAAATATGTTGAAAAAAAAATTGTGAAAGAATATTGAGGAATAGAATAATAAGACCTACTCCTGATATAGGCAAGGCAAAAAGAGGAAAATCCTCAAATTATCAAGCAAGATCCAAGGAAGCAAGAGCTAACATAGAGAAAGAAACACAAACTAAGTTGGTTGAACTTCTCTTTACCAAACAACAAAATGATATTGGTAATACACAAGAGGGGCCAAAAGCCCCTAATGAGACATGATTATCATATCATGGAATATAAGGGGTGCTAATTACCCTCAAAGCATAGGTGTATTAAGGACCTATGTTTAAGTAATAAACCTGATATTCTCTGTATCCAGGAAAATATAATGAAAAAAGAAGTTTCAAAAAATATGAAAGCAGTTTGGGCAAGATATGAATGGGATGCTATAGATTCTGAAGAAGTAGTAGGGGAAATTCTAACTTTTTGGAATCCTTCAAGAACCTCTTGTGTAACTATTCATAAAACTAGGCATTGGATAGCCTCTTTAGTCACTTGCTACTTTGCATATATTTGCTTCATCCTTATCAATGTCTATGGACCTATAACTCATTCAGGTAGATTATAAGTTTGGAGTGGGATTGAAGCCTTTATGAGAAGTAAATACCAAGTAACCTGATTCATGATCATTGGATATTTTAACACCATAACCAAGATGAACAAAAAATTTGGGGGAATTAGGAAATTGACCCAAAGTATGAAATATTTCTTAGCTTTTATTCAAAATAAAAATCTATGGAAAGTTGAGTTTGAAGAAGACAACTATACTTGGACCAACAATAGAAGAGGCCAAAACCTAATAGCAAAAAAAATAGATATATGCATTCTCTTATATCATTGGCTTGATGGAGGAACTTGTGCTAAAATAATACCTTAACAAGGATTGGTTTAGATCATTGGCCAATAAGAGTTAAAATGATGGTAAGTGAATTCAAAAAAATATCATATTTAAAACATGAGAAGATGTGGGAAGACCATCCTCAATTTTTTGATATGATAGCTCAAACATGGAATTCTTTAGGTAATTATGGGTTTTATGCTCTTCTAAACCAAATTAAAGCTATGACATATAGATTAAAAAAATGGAACAAGAACACCTTTGGAAACATTTTTGAGAAGAACTAAAAGATAAACATTTAAAATTCTAAAAAGGTGATAAAAATAATACAATATCAGAGGAAAGGGAGTTTCTTAGTGAATATCATAATATTTTGAGTAAGGAAGAGAAATTCTGGAGATTAAAATCAAGACAGACTTGGTTAAAATAAGGATATAAGAATACAAATTTTTTTCATAGGATGGCTATAGTACAAAGATCATCTTCTAGAATTAATAGAATTAAATCAATAGAAGGGGTTTGGATTGAAGATCAGAGTGAAATTAGAAAAGAGGCAAAGTCATTTTATCAAAATATTCTAGGTTTAGAGGAGACCAAAGTTCTTAATGATAAACTTCTTCAAGATGTTCCTTTAGTTATAAAAAATGAAGACAATAGGAAACTAATGGAGCCTATTACTCTAGAAGAATTCCATTTAGCTGTTTTATATTTTAATAAGGATAAATCCCTAGATCCAAATGGGATATCTATAGTTTTTTACCAACATAATTGGGATATAGTAAAGGATTCTTTATTAGTGGTTGTGGAGTAGTTTAGGGTAAAACAATACATTCCTTATAAAATAAATGTAACTTATCTTACCCTAATTCCAAAAAAGAAAGATGTTGAATTGTTTGATTCTTTTAGACCCATAAGCCTATGTAATATGGCATATAATATTATTTACAAAGTGATGGTGAATAGATTAAGGCCATTGTTAGATAAAATAATTTTGGAATAGCAAGGAGGTATTGTGAAAGAGAGACAAATTCTAGATTGGATCATAGTAGTTCATGAAGTTATACATTCAGCAACTTTAAAAAAAGAGAAAGCTATGATCTTAAAACTTGATATGAGTAAAGCCTATGATAGGGTTAAATGGGATTTTATTTTTGCAGTTTTAGATAAATTTGGTTTTGGAAAGAAATGGGTTAGATGGATTAAATCTTGTGTATTTATAGTTTATTATTCAGTGTTGGTCAATGGGTTAGTGACAAAATATTTTAAAGCGAAGAGAGGCCTTAGACAAGGAGATCCTCTATCTCATTATGTGTTCATTATTATGGCAATTTGTTTTGAGTAGGAACTTAAAGAAGGCTTACAAAGATGGATTTATTAATGGAATTAAGGTTAGTAATAACATCGATAACATCATCCATCAACAATTTATAGATGATACAACCCTTTTTGGAAGGGCAAGGATAAATGAGGCTAGATCTTTGAATAACTTTTTAAAGAGTATGAAAGAACTTCTAGGAAAAAAATTAAAAGGACTAAATCCAAAATTTACTTCCTTAACAATCCTCCTAATATCAAAGAAAGAATTGTAGGTTGCTTCAAATGGAGGAGGCAAATTTACCAACTTATCTAGGGATACCTTTATTTGAGGGGAAAATGATGATAGATTTATGGAATCTAGTTATTAGTAAAGTTAAAAATAAAATTCCAGCTTGGAAAGGTAGAAGGTTATCGTTAGCAGGAAGAGTGCAGTTAATTAAGTCAGTCTTACAAGCCATTCCAACATATTATATGTCATTATTTTCTATGCCAAAATCATTTGAAAAAAATTTAATAATTATTATGCGATCCTTTTTATGGTCATGCTTACATGATAAAAGGAACTTTCCTTTGGTGAAATGGAGCAAGTTGTATGATGATAAAACTAGGGGAGGTCTTGGTTTAAGCTCTCTTACAGATGTAAACTTAGCTCTTAGGGAAAAAGTTATTTGGAGATTGTAAAAAGAGATTCAAATACAATGGGCAAGAATTCTTCTAAGTAATTATGTTGATCACAATGACCCAAGTTTAATATTTACTGCATTCTCTCTCCCAAATGGTTCTGCTCTTTAAAATGGTTTAAAAAAATCTATTGATATTATGATTAAAGGTTTAATATGGGTGGTGGGAACTGGAGAAAAAATTCTATTTGGATGGATACTTGGTGTGATAAAAAACTACTCAATTTAGATCCCATTTTGAAACCTTGGATGAGATTGATTCAAGACAAATACGGTGATAGGGTTTTAAAAATTTTGTACAAGGATCGAGAAGGAAGATACAAATGGAAAGAAGATTTTTTATAAGTATACAAGATATTGATGCTAGGAGGCAATTGAGTAGAAATATAACAACTGTGATTATTCCGAGGGGTGCCAAGGATAAATTGATTTGGGAGTTGAATAGCTCAAGAGAATACACAACAAGAAGTGGATATAATGTTCAACACCAACATAATAATAATGTCACTAGAATATGGAGAGATATTTAGGATAGCCCAAGAATTCCTAAAGTTAAAATATTTGTTTTCTAGTAGGTCATAGAAGAATTTTATCCTGGAATAACCTTATGAAAAGGAGGTTTCATAGCACCTCTCAATGTGTTTTCTGTAATAAGGAGGAGAGTATTGACCATCTCTTGGGACATTTCTCAATAGTTTAGAATCTATGGCAATGGATTCTTAATATATTTTCTAAATGCATGGTGATGAATAACAGAATTGAATATTGGTTAAAGTAATGGCAGAGAACTTATAAAAGTGAGGCTTTACAAACCATATGGGATATATCAAAAGATACAATACTTTGGACTATATGGCTAGAAAGGAATGGAAGAATATTTAAAGGAAAGGAAAGCAGTTTAGAGGTAATGAAAAAGAATATTTTTTTAGCCATAGAGGAGTCTAAACCAACTCTATCAATTTACCCAATTCCTAATTTGGAAGTAGAGAGTCTTGATAGATGGAGTCAAGTCATTAAATGGAATTATGATGTTGGGTACAAGAGAAGAAAAATAAGGTAAATAATATAAAGTGGAAACCATTATATATGGAGTGGGTTAAATTGAATTTTGATGGAGCATCTAAAGGAAATCCAAGATCAACAGGAGGAGGAGGAATAATTAGAAATAATAGAGGAGATATTTTGTCTTATTATTCTTTCAATAGTGGATTTAAGACAAATAATAAAGTTGAAGCTTGGGTAGCTTTATAAGGGTTAAAAATATGTAAACAAATTAAATGGAATAGAGTATGGATGGAAGACGATTCTCTCATAGTAGTAAATGCAATTTTGAGGAAAGCAAAGGCTCCATGGAAGATACAAGAGATAATTGTGGAAATTCAAGATCTTGTTAAAGAGTTTGAGGAAATTAGGTTTACACATATATTAAGGGAAGGAAACAAATGTGTAGATAAGCTAGCCAATAGAGGGGTTTTGATTAAGGATTGTGAAGTAAAATTCTCCTTTCCATGGTTAGAGGAAGTAGAAAGTTTAGTTGAAGCTGATAAAAAATGTTGATTGTCGAAATCAATTAATGATTAAGTTTTACTTTAATGTTTTCCATTGGTAATATGTGTTTTATTTTTTTAACAATAATGTGTTTTCATTTAGACTATTTATTATAATTTTTGTGGTTGTACTTGTGTTTCAAGAAGGAAACTAGCAATCCATATTTGGTAAATCAGACTATGATAGTACGATGTTTTGGAAATATTACTCTACTAAGATGCAAATCATAAATAGTAGAGGTTAAGTTTTGGTATTGTGAAGGCTGCTATAGGAAAATTTCAAGAAAAATGTTAAATTCTAGAGTAATTGTATTCCTACAGAGATTTGAGAAGATCCAAAAAATGAAAATCAAGAATTCAGATATTTTATGTAAAATGATGTAGGTTTCTACCTATAGCATCTCAATTGAAATGAGAAGTGTATCTATTTGTAAGATCTCAAGATCTAAATAAGAGAGATGTAGTTTTTCAAGGATGGGGGATGCAAGTACAACCCCTTGTTATCAAGCAAAAAAAAGAATTATATTTATAAAATTTGGTTTCATGTCCTTCTTTTTCATAAATATGACAAGTTTTCCTTCTCCATTGAGGTTGATTTTATGATGAAGTGGAAGTGTAAGGACCCTTTCAACCATTTTAAGGGTTTATTTTTTGATATAAAGGTATTATTGGACAAATCATCTCTCAATAAATTTTCCACTTCATATTGTTGAAGTATATTTATCAATTCTTCAAATGACATCCTTCTATTTGATACTTGGAGGGAGGTCACCAAAGATTATATGATTTATGGAGAGCTCTAAGAACAACTAAAACTAAGAGCTTGTCATCCATATTTTCTCACATCGTGTTCAACTTTAATTTCAAATCTATAACTCTTTGAAGGAATTGTTCAATATTCTTTCCATATTAGACCCTTAATGTATGAAGTTGTGATTTTAGATGAAGGATTGTAGCTTCATTATTTCTTTAAATATGGTTCAAAGTATATCCCATGCATATTTTGATGTTTTTTCCTAACTTATATATGGTTGTATTTTATTATCCATTCCAAATATGATGAGCATAAGTGCCCTTGCATCTCTCTCATCATAATTATATATTTTATCTCATCAAGACAAGTTTAATCGCCAATAAATATATCCTAGATTTTTTTGACCATTAGTATTATTCTCAATTTTGTATTCCATTGTGCAAAGTTTGGACCTTTGAGCAATTGAAATTCTATGAGAAATATTGTTGATATATAAATGGAAAAGGTTCCTTATAAACAAAATGGTCCCCTTTTCTATATACCACCATTCCTATATACCAATACTTTAGATATACCTACCCTTCTAGTATACCCATATAGACATGGAAGAATCTAGTCCTCTCAATATACATAGTTGTACATGAGAGAGTTCTTAAGGTACATGAAAGAAACCAATACATGACACCAAAGTAGTATTAAAAATTACTCATTTTATCTATGATACCTACTTAAAGAGAGATATTTATACATGGGTATAACTTCCCTATATAATTATATTTTATTAATTTTAGGATTTACATCTAACAATAGTAATGAATGGGATAATGATGGAGTGAAATAAAATATCACAAAATAATGTGTCCTAATTCTTTCCTGATAATTTATAATGTTGATGCCTAAACAACGTTATGGCAACTATATTGGGATTTAGATGAAGTAAATTAACATGACAACATTACCTATAAATACAAGTCAAAGATGTCATTTATACAAAATGCTACAATTGTGCAAATCACATGTTTAATTTTTGTGCACAAAGTGTTGTTTTTTTATGCAATACATATTTTTTTGCAAGAATTACAAAGTTTTAATGTTTCAAATTTTCTTTTATTATTCTTAAAATATTGCTCACTTAAACATAATGCACTTATATACCTTATAACTCCCTAAATGCACTTTATAAAAAAATATTCTCTCTAGTCTATTTATTTCTTTTCAAGAAACTAAAAGTAAAGTTTTTTCTTTCAATTTTTTCTTAAGAATAACTTTTCAACATTCTTCTTCTTTAAAAATTAACTTTCCTTAAGAAACTAATTTTCCATAAGAATTTAATCCATAACCATTTCCCTCAAAATTTTAACTCTAATTTTGGTAACCAACTATTCCCCGATGTAATTCTTAACTTTATAAGAATAAGATTAAATTAATACCTTGCATATTCCACTAACAACTAGGTGAGGCAGGTCAGCTCTACTATATTTCCACTCAAATTTTCCCATGTGTAATTTTAAATTTTTTTGCTTCAATCAATACATTTTGCTTTTACCCACAATAAAGATATATTATTAGAGCCATTAGCTCATCATTATAGTACAATATGGAAACCACCTTTGTCTTCATAGTGCTACTTGAAATCTGCCTTTGTCTTCACAACACTATATTCCCATCATCTATATGATAATATTGCCACTTCTATATGGAAATTTGACATTAAAAATACCTTCTTTGGTGTAATTATCTAAGCAAATACTATAGCATATTACTTACTTCATTCAACAACATTACTCACATATTAATTATGCACATGTTATTCCTTTCATATTAGACTATGGCTATGAATTTTAGCATCATTCATTTGTAGAAAAAAAGGAAAAAACCATATTCTAGTCCTTCAAACTTTATTTCTTCAAGCTCTTTTGCAACACCTCTAAGTGCACTCAATTTCACATCTTAACTTTTGGGCTAAAACATAATCTTCATGCTTCTTCCTTGCAATTTTAAAACTCTGCATGCATAGAGGGCATTCTATTAGATAGTGATAATTCTCCCTTCAAAAAATAAACTCACAATTTCTCTAGTATCCTCTGAATCCTCATAAACTCATATCTCGATCTAATACTAGATATTGAAAATAGAGGAAAAACAAACACAATATTCTAGGAAAAATATTTCACAATGTATTCACACAATACTTTCACATTACTCCCTCCCAAATTCTCTCACCCTTGACTTCTCCTTAGCCTTTTTTATTTGGGGCTTAAACATCATTAGGAAGATCAACCTAGTATCATCTTATGGGTATAATTTCACCATCATGGCTATAAAATACTTCACTAAATGGTTCAAGGTAATGCCTTTAGCCTCAAACACTAGAGTCCAAGTATTTAAGTTAATCCTCAACCAGATCCTTAGTCATTATGGAATCCCTTCTATGATAATATAACAAAGGAACACCCTTCAAAAACAAGGATGTCTAAAACAATTGTTCTATACAAGATTCAACATAAATGGTCAATGTCTTACTATCTTCAAGGTAATTGCCAAGATGAAGCTTCTAATAAGAATCTTATCATTATCCTTAAGAGTCTCATTATCAAACCTAGTTGATATTTGCATCTTTAGTTGTATCCCACCTTATGGGCCTATCATACCAGTGTCCAAATTATCACTAATGTGCTACCTTATGCTTTGGTTTATGGAACCAAAGTCATATTTACCTTTAATAGAGAGGTGTCTTCCTTATGCATTTTTTTGTAGGACTACCCTATTAGAGATAAATATCATCATGCCTATATTAGGCCATTGTAACTACTTTATAAAAACAAATCCATGCTCTAGAGAATCTACATGTCTACCAACAAAAGCTTAAGTATGTCTATAGCTATAAGATATGATATTGTTCCTTTGGAGTTGAAATTGTTCTCAAAGATAACCAAAAGAACACTAATACCAAAAATGAGGTCAAATAAAAAGCCCAATTGGATAGGTCCATAAATCATAACCACCACGTATGGATCAAGTGCTTACCACCTTATCATGCTTAACGATAAAAAACTTAAAGAACTAATAAACATAATGTATCTTAAAAGGTATTACATTTAAAGTATATATTGGCTAGCTATTTATTCTAGCTACCTATCATTACTTTCTTACATATGCATAATTTCATATCTACCTATATGCATGTACTTATCTTTGTATATACTATCTATTGCATCTCAAGTCAGGGATTAGCAATGACATGTAAATGATGATCCTAGTAAAGATAGTTATTTTTCAATGGAATATATGATGGTAATGAGTATACCATGATAGTCCCATTTTTACTAATCAAATGAAGGTTTATGCAATCATTTTTCTCTATCATCTATCTATCACAATTTGGTCTATCTCAAACCTCATCTTTATTGATTCTAGCAAACTAACAATAGCTAATCGCATGATAAATACTATGAGATTCATAGGTTTTGATGGCAAAATAACTCAATATAAATTATGCTATCTCATCAATTCCTACATGATGCATACTACAAGTTTTATAGGTGTTTATAGCAAGATAAATCTCATCATCTATTATCTTCCATGTGCCACTGTTTATGGAGATAACTAGTCAACAATGGATTTATCATCTTTACTAGGGGTAACATTTTTGTCACACTAATCGATCACAAGTCCTCTATGACACTTCTCTATGAGGTAAATCACTCAAAGTAGAAGTTATTTAAGTGTTTATTTAAGAAAATTCCTATAGGTGAAGCTAAATCAAAATTCCTATGGATAAAATAGAAGTTTTTAAAGCATTTTTTTAAAAGAAAAAATAAAATTCCGCTGGGAAAATTTGAATCAAAATTTCTATGGGAAAAGCTAAATAAAAACTCCCATAGGTAGAGTAAAATTCATTTAGACATTTTTTTAAGGAAAATCCTTTTATTTTCATGCTTGTACATATCTTTGTATCATATGAACTAACCAAGTCCTCTAGGCAAAGCTAAGTAAAGTGCCCTTGGGTAAATCTCAACTAACCAAGTCCTCAGGAAAATCTAACTAAAGTCCCCTTAGGAAAATATATAAGAACATATCTATAAGATAGGCATACATATTTGTATTTATATATATATATATATATATATTAATTAGCTATACTATAGTAGCACCCTATTCGACACATCATGCATCTCTCATTAAATTCAATCATTTAGTAATTCATCTTAAAAACCCCTTTAATTAATAATAATTATTAATCAATCATAAATAATTAATATTTGACAACACATTTCACCTCAGTCTTATCTTAAATCATGCACATCAAATCATCATCTAATTATTTTTACTTAATCATATCATTAATCATATAGCAATCAATCAATAAACAACATTCAACAATAAAGCAATTGAATCAAATTCATCATCACACAAGTCAATTACCATAAATATTGATATATTGATATCAATAGTGTGTAAATAATCAATGTCAAATGTACAATACCCTCATAATATAAATACAATCATGTGCTTCAAAATCCTCAAAACGTAGGATAATAGTCCAAAATTATAGCTACCTCTAGAAGCCTATGTTCAACACTACCATGGCTTCTTGTCCTCTTATAGGTGGTGGCATCCTCACCACTCATTGTAATTGGCATGTCATAGAACTAGAATAAGTCCATGACCATGTCATCATTAGTGATAGGAAGCATGGATCAGTGAGAACAACCATATGATATGCATCTTGGTAGCATGCTGCCTACTCAATATTGACCTATAGATATCATTGTACATATGTCATTTGGTCTATTAGTACCTAAACCACCAAGCCCCGTATAGCTACTCCTGCTACTATTATGGATTGTAAATATGCCTTAAATTTTGACTCTGAATCCTATATTACATCATGATGATCTAGGCTTCTAGCTAGTCCCTCTCTACTATTAGGCTCTCCACCTATTAGGCCAAAATATTATCCTCTATCTTAATAACCACTTGAGGTGACCTACTTGGTCCTACCTCATTGGTTGTATTTCCTAGTAGGTGCAGCAACTATAGCAATGATACTACTACTAGTAGTGTTATTGTTTCTATATACCTTTAACTCTTATTGTACCTCTATACCAAAATGTAATGGTGCATCAAAAGTAGCATAGTCTGCCTCATCCTCGACCTCTATGTCTTCACCCCTATTTGCCTAAAATTCTAATACCATTATACATACCTAGTAGCTATCCCAAGATCACCTTGTACTAGCTATTATATCACATCAAGGTCTATCTCTATGTATAAACTTGAATCTAAATTGATATCCCTTGTTGTGCATTAAATTGATAGACCACTCAATTCAAATTATGGATTTCTTTCTCCTCCTATGGTCATACCAACCATTTAACTCATTTGATGTGAGCTAGATGATAAACATCATACTACAATATAGAATGATGCCTATATGACCTATAGACAATCTATGATTCCTATAAATCATCTATAACCATCCAATACCACTGATATTACTTACTTGTTAGGACTCCTTTACTTGTTATCTACTTGACCTGGCAATTTTGGTGACCTCATTACTATGATACAATTCCAAGCCCACACCTGGAGGAGCATGTAGCAATTCAAGATCTATCTTTTTCTATTTATGACCTAGTGTAATATCTGGTACAACCATACCAACAAAACCAATCCCCATGTATTGATCTCACATCTTAGCCACCATCTCATCCCAGTCCTAGTGGATCATCCTCATGCTCATATTGTCGAGCAAGACTCTAGATACCAATATGCACAACAAGGTGGTCTACCTATATAAGAGGCCCTTGGTATATGTAATATTGGTATCAATGCCTGAATGCACCATCGAAATGTTTGTATTCCTTATTAGTCATTCCAAGGATGTCCTCTAGTCCTATCCCATGTGTACTTCAAACCCTCTAATAGGGACCCTTAGGGTCACCACACATTCTTAAGGATTGCTATCATCTACCCTATCAAACTTTGAAAGGCATCCATCTCTAAATATAATTTCTCCTCCAGTGTCATTAATATATTTTATTAAACTCCACATTGGTCATTAATACTACATGGTACAACCCTACTTCTACTAGGAGTACATGACCTATGAAGTATAGGAGCTCCTAGGTTGTCTTTAGTGTGTGGGTTGTCTCTCCCTACACTCAAGAATATGTAGCCAAACCTACATCCAAGCCAACCAAAAACTCTATTAATCTCAATGGCATAAGCAAAAACAAATTATGATTATAAAAAATTATGTTGGTGCAAAATCATCATCATGTGGCAAAAGCATTGCTAGGCACAAAAGTGCCACCAATGCATAATAGCATAAGTAGTGCATGAAAGTGTTGCCCCTCCTATTTGGTATATTTTTGGAGACACAAATGCACAACTAAGACTCAATTTTTAATAGTTATCAATTATTCCTCTCCATAACTTACTATGGTTGCTCTTTTGTTGTTTGTCCTCAATTTATCATTACTACACGAGTGTGAGTCATAATCAAGTTTTCGTGATCCAAATTTATTTTCCTTTAAAATAAGAGAGGTCACACTAGGGCATAACAACAATTAATGTAATCCCAAACACAAATTTTAACATCACTTTTAATCAAACAATCAAAGCATCATTCATCTAGCATCACAAACCATAACCAACAACAAATCCTTTTGTCTCAAAATTGGATCATCTATGTCAGTTTTTGATGCATTTATTATAGAATAAATATATCAAAAAGAGGAAAATATAGAAACCCAATTTTGCACATAAGGCTAATATTCAAGCTTCTTAATCCCTTCATCAATTAGCCAAATTGAATCAACCTTCTTTATGCCTAAATTTGGAGCATTTATTGATCTAAGAGAAAAAATGTTTGGATAGAGCTATATAGTCGATGGTGCTTTTGCCACATTTTTTAATTTTAATATTTTCCATTCCAACTTGACCTCCAATGGTTATGCTGGTGAGAAATTTCGACTCATGTGTCAAAATTAAGAAATTTGACCTTTTTTAACTTCTAGGTCACCCACCATTAATTGATTGGATCCCTATGATTCGATTTGTAGCTTCAAAAAAAAATTTCAAACCTAAGAATTTTTATTTTTATCTTTCTCCATTAATGGCTTCTTGGTATTTTTTCAAAGTCCTACCATCTCCAAACCTATCACCTTCACTGTAAATTTTCCCCCAAGGAGTGATAACTTCCTATAAAACCAACACTTGCGATGACCACTTCATCATAGTTTTGAAGTAGCAAAACTCTCTTATAATTCATATGCATATTTATTTAATATTTTTAGAGTAACAAAATTTTGCCAAAACCCCACTAGAATTATAGAAATCCATCATTTTGCATAGCAAGGTTATGCCATAATATTATGAAGGTAATCATTCAAGCATTCAAGCTCTTGGATCTTACAAGCATCCAAGCAATCAAGTCCCAAAAATTTTTCCAAGTAATCAAGTCTCCAATATTTCTCTAAGCAAACAAGTCTCTAAGCATTAAGCATTCAAGTTCTCAAGCTCAAGCTTTCAAGTGTCATCAATCAAGCTAGCAATATTTCAACAAGCTTCCACAAACAAGGGAGAAAAAACCATGCATCTTAGGTTGTGCTATTTCCCCTTATTTTATTTTGGAACTCTCTTTGTCTTGTAACTCTGAGATTTTATCTTGTTAGATGCCTAATTAATTTTGCATATTGTATTTACATCTAGTTAGCATCTCATTTTATCATTCTAATCTTTATTTAAGTAAGCAAATATCTATTTATCTACAATTTGATAGAGTCTATGTACTCCTAAGTTAAATACCTTTTTCATTACAATCATAAATTTAGCTTATTTGCATTTAAGCTTGCTTTTTTTATCTTAGAAGTGAAAGTATCTCTCTACTGCATGCCTAGTGTCACTTTTGTTCTCTAGTTTACATAGAGTGAAAGTATCAACATATAGCAAAAGCACTGACAATGCTATCATAACCTTGTGGCACTTTCACCACTAAGCACTTATTTCACACATTTTCCATTTCTATCATTTTTGTTATCTAACTGAACAAGGGTCTAATGTTGGTCAAGGGAGTCTGACATTCTCTACCAACTCAAATAGGTCCCTCTGTTGCTAACTCCATGTTTTTTTATCTATTTTGTGAAAATTTTAAGTGTCATTGATAGGCAAAAGCGTTGACAATTCTTTTGTCTTTGCAACAGAGATAGGTTTTTCGCTCCAAATCCTTGTTGTTTAAGCAATTAGGGCTAAAATTTTATTTTATTTTTGATTAAAGTAGTCTATATTTTCTATTTATTTAGCGAAAATGAGTGAAAATAAAATAAAGAACTAGTTTAGTCTTCATCACATAGGGTACTAACTAAATATTTAAGCTTTAGTATTAAATCAAAATCACATGTAGCTACATGTAGGACTTGTTTGTTGCATTCTCTCTTGTACCCTTACCTCTAAAAGAGAAATCATCATTCACTTCCTCATTAAAAAATAAAATATTTTAGCTTTAGGCCTTGATTCTTGCATTTATATGTTGTATTAGGGCTAGATTATAACTAAGCTTAGATAAATAAGTATCTTAGGAGAAACTTAAGTGTTCTTTGAACTAATCCATCAAACACAAAGCTCACAAACTACCCCTAATATTGACATGAGTAGAGGAAAGCAAAAAAGCTTCATGAAGAGGCCCTTCACGACACCTTTTACTCTCAATTTTTACACCATGCTATCTTCTGTAGATGAATCATCTCCACCAAGCTATGCAAGTGGTTTTATTGCATTTTATGTAAAAATTTAGATTACATTATTTTTCAAATATTATAAATTAAATTCATCACTTTTTTTTACGAATTAGATGCTATAATCCATATAGTTTAAAAAAATTTAGTGTTGGAAACTTAAAATTTTTCAAAAATATTTATATAGCAATTTACATTATATAACTTCAAAACCTAGTTTTCAATGTTTTAGACTTTCAATTTTTAAAAAGCATTTTAAACAATGAGAGCTATATAAGTCTAGATTTGACCCTTGTGACTTAACCAATAGATCTTGTAGAAGACACCTTACCCTTCTCACGAGTATGCAACTGTCAACTATACAACTATTATGGAGTTAAGTCTTCTAAAATCTACAAACTAAACCAACACAACTAAGACGATAAACCATCCTTCAACTCTTTTTTCATCGGGATTTGAACCCATTATATAGAAATATGAGTTTGAAGTTAGAATGCCCCATAGTCTTTTATTTCAACACAATGAAAGTTTTATATTTGAAACATGTTATAGAAAACAAAGCATGAGGATGAAACAATAAATGAAACTATGACATAATTAAGTTATATAACTTTTCTTTGTTCATTTAAGGGACTAACTGTACTAGGATTAATAAGATGATTCTTAAATGTTCGGGTAAACCCCTTTTGATTTCCTATTGGCAAGATTTGAATATAAATTTTTTCTTTAAAAAATTAAATCAATTAAACTAATATTATTTATTGATAAAACTTAGTACTATTTAATCAAACTTAATATCAATTTCTAGAAAAACAAGATAAAAAACCTACCACAAAATCTTACATATTTTTAAAACAAAAAGGCATACGAAGAGTGGCATGTTAATTTTATTATGTGATAACAAGTTAAGTCTTAAAAAATCCATTTATCTAAGTTAAATTGCTCATGTGTATAGAGTTTCATCTCTTTAATTAAATCAAGCAATATTTTTTTTAACTTCCATAATAATGTCATATAATTCTACCTGAAAATTAAACAGGCCTTCATCAAGTGAATGCCAATGCTAAAAACTTAGTGGCCTCTCTCCAATCCGTTTAATTAAATAGAAACTCCACCGAAGGAAATTATTTTACATAAAAAAAACATGAGAAAGCATGTAGAAAGCTAAACTAATTGCATATTTCAATTTGCATAAAATTGGAAGCCTGTGAAAGAATGCATTTTCTAGAAGTTATCTTCTCAGCCTGTGCAAAGACTTCACAATTACTTAATAAACCAGTGCTGCAAGAATGCACTGATCAATTGAATATTAAAGCCTGACAGGTCTGAGCATCTTACAAGAAATACTAATACTGCCATCCTTCCGTGCTCTGCAACAAGATGAAATCCCTTGCTCAAGCTTTTGCAGAAGGGAGCCTGTCTTTGTACTCAACTGAACTGCTTCGGAATACAGATCGATTAACAATGACTTCAGGACATGTTCTATCTGTGCCATAAACAACAAAAAGGATTCCAAATGGTCATATCAATGTGGGAAAACAAATGTAAGCAATGTACAGACTAAGTTGTCCACCAAAGAAACAAAAATGCTGACAGATGATGCAAGTACTGCATGCCTAACAACAAAACCTACACGAAGAATCTTAAACAACGCCATTTGCATATGTGAGAGTGATGTTTTCTGAAACCAACTGTTTTTCATAAATTTCATTTTAAACTTTTCTTTACGACTTGAAATATGAATAAAATAGCCCACCTTTACAGCAATTGTAGACCAGTCATTGGAAAGTTTTGAATGTCACTCTATCTTAAGTTTCACTGCCATATGCAAGATATCCTTAAAAGGAAAACACTGCAACCCTCTGAAAGCATTTACCTCCTCCCGACCTTAAAATGAGATAAAATCATTCCTCATAATAATTGCCAGAGTCAATAATTTTGTAGACATCTAAAAGAAGTAAGGGATGTTAATGACCAGATCTTTTATATGTCCACATTAAAATCTTTGTTCATAGGAAACATTTTACTATATTTCCTCTATATTTTTATAAACCATTCATTTTCTATCAAACAAAGATATGTGACTGCCTTATATATATATATATATATATATATATATATATATATATATATATATTTTAAAGGAAAAACCCTTTGTGGGGCCGCCTTGGTCTAAGAAACCACAAACAGGGGGTTCTACATTGTCAAAGTCACCTAGGAGTCGCACTCGACCCTGCCCGCACCAACATTATCAATTGGATTTTGGATATCCAATTCAGCTTTTTGGTAGGGTGGAGATTTGAACCTAGGACCTCCCTTGGAGGATTGCCCTCTCCTCTCCAACTCACCTACAACACCTGGTTAAACTAATTTATAGTGGAAAACACCCCTTTCGAGGTGCCACTTTCAACAGGTTGGGCATAGGAGGAATGGAGCCTTGTCGGCCTCTACCAACACATAGGACATTCCTTACTATACCATATATCTGCAGGATGGAGATAAGGGGAATGGAACCTGGGTCGGCCTCTACCAGCACCCAGGGCATTTACCAGTGCACCACAACAAGCAGATCATTAATGTAATGTAAATGTATTCAATTATTTCATTTGCAATCTTCAATAAATGTAGACACTTTGACTTGGAAGAATTGGTAGTAAGGTAGGAATAAGTACAAAAACCTCAAGAGAATCTTAAAAAGCAGTAACTCTTTTCTTTCCTCTCCTTTGTTCTCATGTCATTTTGAAAGACAATATCTAAAAGCACAACAATAAATTCTTGATTAGACTTGTTGAACTAGCTAAACTTGAGTCATAGAAAAACATCTAATCAAACATCTCATAGATCTAAAATGATATTTAATAATATTATTAATCAATAATTGTTAATGATACCTTATGTATCACAATGAGTCTACTCTTTAAACTATATGAGAAATAGAACAAACCCAAACTCTTCCATACATTATATGGTATAAAATTTCTAATTATTGTAATATACCTAGACTAGATATATGACTTTATTACTCAACTATCTCACCTTTATTTCTATGGTTCATTATGATCATTTAATTGCAATTCATAACAAAGATCATTGTAAAAATATGTACCTTGTAAATGCTTTTTATGCTTTTGTACTAGCTAATATGTAGAACTTTGGCTATCAGACATCCCTTCCACTTTTGTAGCAGCATTATCATTGTGTATCAAATCTGATATGGTTCTTGTTAAATAGGAAGTGGTTGCAACACTTCCCATGAAAGCATCTCTTAGACTCTCCAATGCCCTTCTTACATCTCTCATAGTGGGTCGTTCTTGAGGAGATTCATTTGTACAAAGCAAACCAATATGTATGAAAGAAACAAGGCATCTATGTTGTTCCATATTCACATTACTCAACAACCTGCTATCAACAACATCTTGTAGCATATTGGGAAAAGCTGACCTCACCCATTTTTGTAAATTTAGGCCTTCCACAAACATGGCATCAGTTGGTCTCTTCCTTGTAACCATCTCTAATAATAAAATCCCATAACTGTAAACATCCCCTTTTATAGAAACATTTTCACCCAATCCATACTCTGCAATTAAGTCATCTAGAATTAATAATATTCTTAAGAATATTTAAAAAAACAAAAAGTAGATGTTATTATTAGAAAAAAATTACCTGGAGCAATGTAGCCAATTGATCCTCTAAGAGTGAGTGTTGTGCTCATGGAATCCATAGAGTTTGTAGAACTAGTCAGCCTAGATAGACCAAAATCAGTTACAAGTGTTGTCATGTTCTCATCTAGAAGCACATTGCTAGGTTTCAAATCACAATGCACAACTTGGATAGGAGAATCATAATGCAAATGCTCCATGCCATGGGCTACATCTATGGCAATGTTCAAACATTCACTCAGTCCTAATCCACAAACATCCTCCTCATTATTATCAAGATGCAAATGCTTTTCCAAACTCCCATTAGATGCAAATTGGAGAACTAAACCTTTGAAATCATGGTATGAACATGCACTTATGACTCTAATGAGATTACGGTGTCGAACTCTTCCCAAAACTTTGCACTCTCTCTTAAAACTTCTCTGCCCTTCTTCATTTTGGAAGCTAAAAACCTTGATAGCAATGATCTTACCATCCCTTAAGACTCCTTTATAAACTGAACCAAAGTTACCTGATCCGAGCAAATTTATTTCATTGAATCCATTTGTTGCAATGAAGAGATCTTGATATGTGAACTTTTGATACCCCAATCTTCCAAACATAAAGTTTGAAAGATCAAATTGTTGCCTTGAAAAGTTTTGGTTCCACATAATTCCCAAAATTAAAGAGCATATTATGAAGACAATGACTCCAACACCTGATAGTATTGCTTTTGTAAGAAGCAAATGCTTTTCATGCCCTTGTTTTGAACATACAGGTAACAAATATTTTTTTGGACCACAAAGGTTGGGATTTCCCATGAATAGTGCAGTAACATTGCTATGTGGAAACAACCCTTTCTGAAATTTGACCTGTCAAATTATTGTAACAAACATTCACATAACAAAGCTCTTTTAGTTGTCCAAGTGACTTGGGTATTGTACCTGATAGAAAATTATAGGAGAGGTCAATAACTTGTAGATTTTGTAATTTGCCAAGTGCATCTGGTATTAGACCTTCAAATACATTATGGGAGAGGTTGAGATGCTCTAGGGCTATACAATTCCCAAGTGCCCCTGGAATCTCCCCATCAAGATGATTGCTAGAAATATCTATTGCTTGAGCATTTATAATTTTACTTATCTCTATAGGCAATGGTCCTTGCAAGAAATTCCTTGATAGATTGAGATAGAATTGAAGATTTTGAAGACTGGCCATAACCTCTCCTGGTATTCTACTCCTTAGATCATTGTAAGAGAAATCAAGAAGCTCCAAATTTGGAATACTCTTTAAACTAGCAGGTATCTCTCCTGAGAATTGATTGTGATGAAGAAAAAGTCTTCTTAGTTGTTGGAGTCTACCCAAAGAATTTGGAATTCTTCCAGATAGATTATTCCAACTAACATTTAGCAATCCTAATCTTTGCATCTCACCAATCTCATCTGGGATGGTTCCATAAAGGTTGTTGCTGCTCAAATCTAATCTTTCCAACTTATGGAGTCTTCCAATTTCAGATGGAATGTGGCCCCTTAAAAGATTGTTGCTGAAGCTCAAGAAGGTTAAGTTAATAAGATTGCTAATCTCTTTGGGTATGCTTCCACCTATCTTGTTGTGTGCTAAGTTCAAGTAAGACAACTTGGAAGAAAGGTGGCCTATGGATGGAGGTAAAACACCAGTGAGATGATTTTGACCAATATGTAGATCCTCAAGGTGGGAGCAATTTGTAAGAGCAATAAGAAAAGCCAATGAGCTATTGCTACCACTAACAAGATGATTGTTATGTAACTAAATTCGTTTAAGCAACAACAACTTACCTAACTCCATAGGCACCATTCCACTTAGCAAATTGTCAGCTAGATAAAGATTCTCGAGTTTGGAACAATTTCCAATGGAATTTGGTATGTTTCCACTAAGTTTATTTCCCCATAGAGAAAGAAGTTGTAAATTGGTCAGTTTGCCCAATTCAGTAGGAATGGGGCCTATGAGATTATTTATTGACAATTCTAAGTTAGTCAAGGATGAAAGGTTTCCTATGGAGGAGGGGATGGTTCCACTTACAAGTTGATTTTTATTAAGGTAAAGAACTTGCAAGTGGGTCAGTCTACCCAATTCAGAATGAGGATAAGCCTATGAGATTATTTTTTCCAAATTCCAAGTCAATCAAGGCAGAGAGGTTTCCCAAAGAGGAAGGAATCATACCCGTGAGACTGTTTACTCCCAAGTAAAGTCTCTCTAATCGTGCTAAGTGGCCCAGCTCAACTGGAATATTCCCCTGCAGTCGGTTGTAGCTGAGTGCCAACTCAACTAAACTGTGACAACTGCTAAGACTGGCTGGAATGATTCCTTCTAAGTCATTCCCATACAAAAGCAGTTCCTTGGCATTGCTAAGCTGTCCCAGTTGAGGTGGAATATGACCGTGAATGAGGTTGTTGGACATATCTAGCGACTCAAGAGCAGACAGATTTCCAACAAGGGGAGAAACAGTGCCAACTAAACCCATGTATGAGATATTCAACTTAAGAACCCTTTGCAAAGGAAAAGAGCAGGTGATACCTGTCCAATTGCAGAAAGGAAGAGATGGAGTCCAGTTGGCCAAGGAATTGTTGGGATCAAAAGTGATGCCACGCTTCAATCCCAACAGCGCTTGTTGGTCATGGTGAGAGACATTGGACGGAGCGGAGTCGGAACGCGCAGGAGGCGAGAGCAAGAGCAGCGTGGAGATTACTACTAGTAGTACTGACAACAACAACAATAATAAACAACTTCCCATCTCTTCAAACCCAAACAAACAAACCCCTCAAACTCAAACTCACTCTCAGTGGTGGAGTAATCGGACAAAGAAGAAGAAACTGACTCTCAGATGGAATTGCAAAGGCCTGGCCACCCCTGCATTTATGGACGATACGAATGAATGAATAAATAAATAAAGAATAGTGAATTTGTGATTGGAAAAAAAAGAAGAAGAAAGGTGGAGAAAGAGAAGACAAGTTAGAGACGATGCTTCATTTCTCGCATAATTAATTAATGCTTGAAAATATGGTGGTGGAAAAAACAATAAAAAATAATGTTCTTTGTCGTAACAAAACCGAGTTGGATATGTACGGAAAGAAGAAAGGTCGAGGAAAACGCGTCCTTTTCGTCTTCTGGTTCCTACTTTCCTCCGACTGATAATGATAATGATTCTCAAATATAGCAAACCCACTAAATCTAAATGATAATGGTTTGGAAACACGTCTATTATGTCTCAAGAAAAAGTAAAAGACCATTATGTCTCCTTCACCACGCTATAAAAGTAAAGCTATAGTAAGTCTATGTCTCATTGACCTTTTTACATTGTTTTTTTTAGTTTAAAATATAAATGAGACAATTTGACATATAATTAAAAAATATAAAAATTAATTATAATATATCAAAAAAATCATGTGCTTTAAGAAGTATATTTTTAATTAGTTATATATACTCAGAATGTAACCCAACATCAATAATTTATTTTAACTTTAATAAAGTTCAAGCACTTGGCCTTTCAAAAGTAATGATTATGTATTGTCGGTCTATGTCTCCTTTACCACGCTATTTTCGCTTGTTGGTTCCCAGTTCCCACCTTCCTCCGAGTCAATGATAGCAAAGCCAGAAGCCACTAATATCTGACCGCATATATTTTAGATTTCCAGTTTTGGTTTGTTGGATAAATTGTTTTCGGAAACGGAAATTTGACCCTACTTTCTTCTTGACGGCCAAATCTCTCGTTACATTTTTTTTACCATTTTTTTCTAAGTGTTTAGGTAAAATATGCATCAATATAAAGAATAGAGAAACACAAACAAAAACGTGGTTTACAATTTCTCAAAATAATAATAATAATATTGTTATTAACCTAATGAATTAGGTTGCTTTTTTCATTGACATTTTTTAATATTTTTATTATTATTTAGTTTACTGCATTTTATATAATGTTTTTGGAGTTATGTTTTATTTATAATGGACTTATTTATAATACTAATTATTTAATGTTAATATTTTAAACCTTTTTTAAAACTTTATTCGATACATAAATTTTATTGAAGGTAAGAAATTTCCTCTAATAACAATATTACTTCTAATTAGTTGAAGTTTTATATGATTTTGGTAGAAGAATTTTGTCTTTATCATTTTAAAAAAACACTGCTTCATCAATAATTTTTAGATTTTTTTAGAAACATAATCAAATTTAATTTTGATAAACCTTATTATTTTTTTTTTAAATATTTTTATTTTACTATATATATATATACAAAACCCTTTATGTTAAATTCTATTATCACAAATATTCTTTTCACTAATATTTCAATCTTATTGAGTCCCTTGGCATAGAGTAGTAGATTTGATGTCAAAATAAAGAATTTTAATAGGAACTAATAACTTATCATAGTCTAAGTGAAGTTTTACGTAAAAAAACATTTTTATTCCTTCAAAATATTTGTTTAAGTACTCAATAATAAAAATTATATATCATTTACCACAATCTAAAATATGTACATTCTCTAGTGGCATGTCTTTTAAAATATTATTTCTTTAAAATTTCATAAGCATAACCCACGTGTTGTAGGTGAATTGGAGAGGGCAGGGCAATCCTCCAAGGGAAGTCCTTGGTTCGAATCCTACTAAACGCACATTGGGTATCCAAAATTCAGTTGGTGCAATCAGGGTCGGGTGCAACTCTCGGGTGATCTCGAGTGATTTTGACGGTGTAGAACTCCCTAGTCATGGTTTCTTAGACCAAGATGGCCCTGCAAGGGGTTTTTTGTCTAAAATTTAAAAAATAAAATTCATAAACATATTTTTTGATTTATTGTTGCTTCATATGAATTTCATTTATTTTTAAAATAATTATTATACTTCGTAAAAAAATCATTTATTTATATATATAGGTAGTGTGATAAATTCCTAAAGTCTCCTCCCAAACCATGACCCCTCGTAAAATTGAAAGCTACACTTATCAATAGGAAAATTAACACAACCATCACACTCACCCACATCGCGGTTTGAAAACATGAACCTTTCGAAGAAAAGCCAAAGCCCGAACTGTTGGGGACAACTGTCGTTACGCTGTCCCTTGGACAAAATCATCAATAATATTATTTTACTAGTTAAAACTTTAATATTTTAATTTATAATTATATTATACTTATTTTATATGGACAAGAGGATATATTTTCCAAATTGAGCATTTGACTACTTAATATTAAAAGAAAAAAGTATCAAACAAACAAAATTTTAAGATTGAAATTAATTTTTCAAAATATCCTCATTGGATATTTTCATTTTAGTTAATAATGTGATCAAAGATGAGGTTAAAAGCATGTTAATTGCATATCGACATCAATCAAGTATGTAGATTAAGTTGCAAGTTTTGGTACAATAATTGAAGTATGAAATAAAATATTTTATGGTTTAAAAATCTTGAAGATAAAATCAAGCAAAATTATAAGTTATATCCGCTCATGTAGAGGAGTTGGAAAGCAAGTGGGTAGTTAAAACTCTTTAGTTATTGAGAGTCCCAGGTTCAAATCTCTCCCCTCACATGTTACGGATATGTTGTATATAAAAAGTTCCTCATCAACAAAATTATAAGTTGTCACAACCACATTTCTAATAAAACTATTTATGGTAACTTATTTTATGCATGTGATGGAATTGTGGCAACATGGGACAATGATGATTTGGCATAAAATGATTACTATCATAACATGTGATTTATTTTATAATTATATGGTCATTTTGTAAAATGATAAATGTATATTTGATGAAATATTATTGCATTATCAGTGATGTGGTCTACCGGTAAGGACACCACTTGCATTATCGATGATGTGACCCAGGTTCAATCTCCACAGCGGATGTATATAAAAAGTATTTATCAAAAAAAAATATTATTGCATTTTAATTTATTATTTAAACTACTTTTACAACTTTTGTAAAAATACTAGCTATATTGATGTGGTTTGAGTGCATGGTAGAGTTACCTCAACCATTTGCATGAGGGAGGGTATCATTAGGGAATGTGCTAGAAGATAATATAGTAAAAATAGAAAAATCATGCATCTACTTCTCAAGGGAAAGTGGGGGGACCTACCTCTCTAGCACATTTTCTATGTTTGCTCACCATAAACTATCTCTACAATAAAATTGAAGGTTGTGTGAATACCTCTATGTGATATTACGTATTGTGTAAGTGTTGGGTGGAGTAGCCCTTTACCAAGTGGTATCAGAGTGGTAGTTCCTGAGTGTGTAAATAGATCATCGAACGTGAGATAGTTTGCACCAAGACTTGTGGTTGTGGGTTGTGAGAAAAATGATCAAAATACCTTGACAAAGAAACCATGGTGGTGGAAGAAATATTGTGGTGCCAGAAGAGGATTTTAGAGCTCTACATAGACAATTTTAAGCACTGCAAGAGGAGATGCATAGAGGGTTTGAGCCAAGAAGAGAATATGAAAGTGAAGATGAAGCTGAAGAAGAAGCCCAGTTCAAAGAAGAACATGATGCAGTAGATCCTAAGCAAGTCAGATTATTTAAGGCCATCTCCAAGATTGGAAAAAGACTGAAGCTTGATGTTTCTACATTTTCTAGGAATATTAACCCAAAAGAGTTGATTAATTGGATCAATGATATGGAGGAGTACTTTTAGTGTGAGGAGGTGGAAGATCTTAAGAGGGGTAAATTTGCAAAGACCAAGCTAAAGGGTCATGCTAATATTTGGTGGAAGAAAGTACAACTAGATAGAAATAGAAGAGGAAAAGGAAGAATAACAATATGGGACCGAATGATGGAAAAGTTAAAGAGATGGTCATTCTAGTTGATTACAAGTTAGATTTATTGAAGAAAATGCAAGGTTTGAGGTAGGTAGGTAAGTTTGTCAAAGAGTGTACATAAGAGTTCTACAAGTTTATGATTAGAACAGACCATTCTAAGGCCAACAAGGAGAAAGTAGCCCGTTATATAAAGATATTGAAGCCAAGTATTGAAGAGGAGCTAAGTTCAGTTAGAATGACTACCATAGAAGATGCTTATCAATTTGCCTTGAAGGTAGAAGATAAGCTGAATATAAGATTTAAAAGCAAGTAGCAAGAAAGATATCGTGGTGGAAGGATTGGTGGAAGGCCATATGAAGGATGAAATGAAGACCAAAAGAAGAATGGAGAAGTTAGCAGCAGTCAGAACCAAAAAGAAGATAATACCTACTACCCCTGTAAGCAAAATAATGGTGACCAAAGAGTAAGAGGAAGGTTTGGACGAGGACTTAGAAGAGGAGGATTTCATGGAACTTGTTTTCAATGTGGAGAAGAAGGACATCGAGCATACGAGTGTCCCCAACATCAAGGAAGGATAAATAAGAGACTTGAAGGTAATACATGAGTTGCTTATATAGATTAAGGTGTTGAATCTGAGCATTCTAAAGAGGTAGAAAGAGGAGAAGTTCTTGTCACAAGGAGAACCTTGGTAAACTAGGAGAAATATCCAGTTCAAAGAAAGAGTTTATTTCGCACAAGGTGCAAATGTGAAGGTAAAGTTTGTAATATTATCATTGATAATATAATCTAGTTTCAGAGGGGATGTTTAACAAATTACAGTTGAAGAGAAGGAGACATCCGCATCCATATCAGATTGCATGTTTGTAGAAGGACCATAGAGCTTTGGTCAATGCGCAATGTTTAGTGAAGTTCAATATTAGGAATCATCATGATGAGGTACCGTGTGACATTATGCCTATGGATGCTTGTCATATGCTATTAGGGAGACCATGATAATTTGATTGGTATGAAGTACATGATGGATATGCCAACACTTATTCCCTAGAAAAGGATGGAGTTTACCACAAGTTGAAGCCCATGAAGGAGGTGGAAGAAAATGTATGTAGTAGTGTAAGAATTTGTCTAGTTGATAGTAGAAAATTTTTGGATGGTATGAAGTATGAGCATATGTGCTATGTATTGATTCCTAGAGTTAATGAAGAAAAATGTGAAGATATACTAGTAGAAGTCTCAAATCTGTTGGGATAATTCCAATATATCGTATCAGATAATGTGCCTGAAGGTTTTCCACTAGTAAGAAAGATTAGTCACCATATGGATTTGATACCAGGAGCTAGTTTACCAAATAAGGTAGCCCATAGAATGACTCTTATAGAGAATGAGGAGCTGAACAGATAAGTTCAAGAGCTATTGAAGAAAGGATTGATTCAAGAGAGTTTGAGTCCATGTGTAGTACCTACAGTACTAGCACAAAATAAATATGGAGAATGGAGATGTGTATAGACTCTCGAGCCATTAACAAGATTACAATCAAATACATATTTTCATTTCCAAGGATGGAATACCTTATGGATTTTTTGAGTGGAGCCAAGTACTTAACAAAGATTGACCTAAAGAGTGGGTATCATCAAATCCATATCAGATAAGGATATGAGTGGAATACAACCTTGAAGTATAAATAGGGTTTATACGAGTTGTTAGTCATGTCATTTGGGCTAACCAATGCATTGAGCACATTTATGTGACTTATGAATGAGGTATTGAAATAATTTTTGGAAAATTTTGTTATTGTTCATTTAGATGACATTTTGATTTTTAGTAAGATATTGGAGTAGCACCTGATGCATATTCAAAGGGTTCTTGAGAATCTAAGGGAGGAGAAGTTTTTGATTAGTTTTAAGAAATGTAGTTTTGTGAAGAAATATTTGGTGTATCTGGGATTTGTTATCTTAGCTAAAGGTCTTAAAATAGACCTAAAAAAAGTGAGAGCTATCATTGAATGACTTACACCGAGGAATATTACAAAGGTAAGATCAGTCCATGGTCTAGCAAGTTTTTATAGAAAGTTTATTAAGAATTTTAGTAGTATTTGTCTACCCCTAACGGAGATAATGAGAGGGGATAATAAGGAGTTTAAGTGGACTAAAGGAGCAGCTAAGATTTTTTATATGTTGAAGAAGAAAGTCACAGAGCAACCTATTTTGGCACTTCCATATTTTAATAAGGTATTTCAGGTAGATTGTGATGCTAGTGGTAGCACCATAGGAGATTTTTTGAGTCAAGAAGGTAAGAATGTTGTCTATTTTAGTGAGAAGCTTAATGATACCAGAATTTTTTTTTTGTCTATGATCAAAAGTTTTATGCTATAGTTCAAGCTTTAAAGAAATAGAGACACTATTTGTTCCAAAATATTTTGTTTTATATACTAATCATCAGGCCTTGTAGTATCTTAATATTCAAGGAAAGTTAAATCAAAGGTACTTAAAATGGATTAAGTTTTTGTAGAGTTATACTTTTGTGTTGAAGCACAGGAGTGGAATGTTAAATAGAGTTGCGAATGCCTTAAGTAGAAGGTAAAATTTATTGATAGATATGAAGGTGGAGGTTGTTGGGTTTGACAAACTCAAGAGTTTGTACCCTGAAGATCCAGATTTTGCAAAAGCTTGGAGAGCTTGCTTGGAACCTATTACTTTGGACATAATGAAATGGTTGGATTTCTTAATCCAAGATGGAATGTTATTTAGAGGAAACTAGTTGTGCATTCCAAGGAGTTCAATGAGAGATAACCTAATCAAGGAGAAGCATAGTGGAGGGTTTGCTGGACACTTTATTCGAGATAAAACTATTATCCTTGTTAGTGAGAACTATTATTGGCCATAATTACAGCAAGATGTGAATAATTTTCTACAAATTTGCAGAGTATGCCAGATGGCCAAAGGTGTAAGATAGAACATCAAGCTATATCAACTATTACTTGTACTAGAGAAACCATGGGAAGATATTAGCATGGATTTTATTCTTGGTTTACCAAGGACACATAGAGGACATGACTCAATATTTGTAGTGGTTGATAGGTTTTCTAAGATGGCACATTTCATTCCTTGCCAGAAAACTAATGATGCAGTTCACATTGCAAAGTTGATTTTTAGAGAGGTGGTACAACTACATGGTCTACCAAAGAGTATAGTTTTAGATAGAGATACCAAATTTGTTGGTTATTTCTAGAGGACCTTATGGAAGAAGCTGAAGATAGATTTGAAGTTCAATTTTGCACACCATCTACAGAATTATGGATAAAAAGAGGTGGTAAATAAGAGTTTGCACAACCTATTGAGATGCTTAGTAGGAGATAAGCCTAAGGGATAGGATTTTATTTTACCACATATGAAATTTGCTTGCAAAAATTCTATCAACAAGAGTACTGGTAAATTCCCATTTCAAATTGTATATGGGAGTAGCCCAAGGAATGCTTTTGAGTTGAGGAAGATGAACAAAGGAGAAAAGAATAGTGTCGATGTCGAGGACTTTGTAGAGCACTTGAAGAACTTGCATGAAGAGGTAAGGAAGCATATTAATAATATGAATACTTAGTACAAGGAAAATGCAGACTAGAAGTGAAGTCTTAAGGAATTCTAGATTGTAGATGAAGTTATGGTTCACCTGAGAAAATAAAGTTTTCTTGTTGGAACATATAACAAGTTGAAAATAAAGAAGTTTGGACCATGCAAGATCATAAAGAAACATGATTCAGGAAATGCATGAGGTGAAATTATGAAGTGGAATTAACATATCACATGTGTTCAATATTTTTGACTTGATAGAGTATCATGAAGGAGACAATGAGGATGGACCAGTAGGAGAACAATGTAATATTCCAACATCTACTCCAGAGAAAAAAGAGAGAATAAATATTTGATAACCGTATGGGAATAAGTACAAGAAACATGTAGTATGAAGAATATTTTGTTGAGTGGTAAGGATGGCATGTTGAAGATTCATCATGGTTGTCTAAGGCAGAGGTTGACTGTCTTGGTTTTCCTCCAACACTATAGAAGTGAAGGTCACTTCTCAATTTACCCTGGGTGTCTGATGTAGGGGAATCCAGTGGTGTAAGTACAATCTTGCATAACCCCAAAATAATTACATTTTATCTTTTGGTTGTAGGTTTCTTTAGTTGTTTTTAAGTCCATGATGACACTTGAGAGGTGTAAGTCAGTCAAAAGTCTAAAAAGGCAAAAAATGATCACATGCTATTTTTAGTAAGTAAGATTGAATGGGCACGTATGGACTTGAAAATTTACACCAAGGAGAAAAATTAAAAAATGTATCCACTGGCGAAAGAATCATCCCAATATCTTGAACAGTTTGAGAGATATTAAAGTTTTTGTCCTAAGAAATTTTGCCAATAAAGCTTCAAAATAAAATTTGAAGACCTTAGAGGCCTCAAAAAAGGATGAAAATTTTATGAAATAATATTTACATGGTTTTTTTTTTTTTGTAGATATCTTCTCAAGCTTTCCAACAATATATTATAATATCCAATCAGACAACCGAGTCAAAAGTTATGGCTCCGGGAAGCTATGATACTGAAATTTAAATTTCAAATGAATATCTTCCTGGGTGGGAAAATAAAAATTTAAATTTGTAGATTACCGAAGGCAGTCCAATATTACAAATCGTGACTCTAATTTGTGGATTTCCAGTATATTTTATTTGTAATAAAATCAGTTTTGTGGTCGTAACATTGTAATTTTTGATTCTGTATTTCCATTTCATTGAAGCAATTTTTTTTTTTGAAAATAATTTGAAAAACTTATATTAAAACAAAGATCATTTACAATTTGGAATGAGACTTTTCCCAATATTAGCCAAAGAGAGCACATGTTTACTAAGAATATTGGCATTGTAGAAAAATCTCCTAAACCAAATTTCTATAATGGTTGTTCACTTGTTTACAACTGTAAAAGAAGATCTACATTGGAGCACAAAAATCCTAAACCATATTTCTACAATTTTTGTCTAAATTAGCTAGACATTGGATTTGCTCACCAACTTACTTAATAATATCATCCTCAATAGCCATGTCACTATGCCACTGAATCCCTACCTCCTTCTTAGTATCTATATTAGCTAGGAAGTCTACCGTTTTATTTAGATCTCTACTCACATTAATTGGAATCACATCATCTAATTCCATCCAAAATTATTTAATTTGAGTGACAAGAATCCTCACCCTCCATGTCTTCAAAGAAAAGTTCCTCATGCAATCCAGAGATCCTACCATTATCTGAGAATTTGATTCTAGGATCATCCTCCTGTAACCTTGTTTTACTACCCAAATAGAAGCAAATTTGATAGCTAAGGCTTATGATTCATTGTTTGTGGCCCTTCCTAGGCCTTACAGTTCCCAATAGAGCATTGTCCCAACATGATTCTTGCAAACAACTCAAATTCTAGCTCTACCCGGATTGTCTTTTGTAGCTCCATCAGTATTAATTTTAATCCAACCTTTTGGGGGTGGTTTCCAACTAGCTCTCTCTTGTCCCTCTTGCACTTCAAATTTCTTCTCCATTGTCCTTATAACATCCTGAGTTTCATCTTTAGCATATACTACCACAATTTATATGAATTTGCTCTAAATTACCTGCCAAACTCCATCTAAATATGAAAAATGTTTCTCTAAAAAATTTTCCATTTCTCTCCAATCACACTTGCCACCAAATGAAGTTTAATCCAAGATCCCAACCGATACAAAGAGCTTTAGATTTAGATCCACCCTCTTCCATATTACCCAATTATTAATCTGATTCAATTCACCATTAATTCAAATTTTATAAAATAAAAACCATCTCTCTAGCGTGTGAATGGGTACTCAAAAAATAAGTGGTCAGATGTTTCCTCACTCTTTTAGCATAAAACACATTGATATGGATCAATTATTCCCCTCATTTGAGATTATCAAAAGTAAGAATTTCATTATGCATGAACTGCTAGGCAAAAAAAATTACTTTTGACCAACCCTTGGACTGCCATATCTTTCTCTAATCCTCAACCTGATATGCATGAGGAGGAGGCTCTGGAAGGATATTATCATATCCATCCTTCATTATGTAGACACCAAGGCTCTCATAGCACAAAGATAATTCATCCTCATCACCTCTACCTATGAAAATTATTTTTGCCAATATTTTAGTCATGATGGGTGTCAATTTTAGAGGGATTGAAATTGGCCACTCATCCAACTTCTTAAACTACTTAAACTTATAATCCCCTAGTTGAATAGTGTTGAAATAACTTTAAATTTTGACCCAAACCTTGGCTTCCATGGCTATTTTTATTGGTTGCAATTTTAGAAATTCAACAATGGTAGGTGGGTATTGATCCCAAGAAGCTATCCAAAATCGTGCCTTCTTTCCTCTCCCCACTTTCCAAAATAATCCCTTTCACTATCTGAGATTCTAAATTTAGAGTCTTCCTCACTAAGGATCCATTACCATCCAAAGGGAAATGAACCACCTCATTTGGATTTACCTGTCCCAAATATTTACTAGTTAAAACTTTACTGAATAAAGAAGTTGGTTGGGAAATCCACCTCTAGTAAAACTTTCCAGCTAAAGCTTTATTATTTAACTTTGATCTCCTCAGTTCTAAAACTCCATTTACCTTGGATTGGGTTACTTTCTCCCAACCTACTAAGGCCCATTTCCTCTCTTCTTTTACTCTTCCCCATAAAAATTTTCTACCATCTTGTCCAGCTCTTTCCATATGGTATGTGGGGCAACAAGGATAGAAAATTCATAAATTGGCATGGCTTGAATGACTGGATATAAAAAATTTAATCTACCCCTATAGCTTAACCATTTGTGATACCAATGATTAATTATTTCCTTGATACAATCAAAAATATTCCTCCAGATATCTATTTTTCAGTTTTTTAAAACGCAAAGGGACCCCCAAGTATACCACTGGGAGAGAAGTCCTCGTGGATCCCAGGATGACTAAAATTTTATCCTAAAGACTTTGATCAAGATTGAAAAATACCACTTTGGACTTTTTATCATCGATGAATTGGTTTGTGGCTCTAAGGTAGAAATTGAGTGTATCTCTAATTATTATTGCTTTCCTAAAGTTGTCCACTCCCACCAATCCTGTGTCATCCACAAACTGTAGGTGAGTTAAAACTTCCTCACCCACCTTGATACCTATTAGAAAATCTTGTTATCTTCTCCTCAAGATGAATCTACCCTAACCTTCAACCAATATGATAAAAATATAAGGGTAACAAGGATATCCTTGACAAAGGTCTCGAGTAGCTCCAAACGTTTGTGATGGAAAACCCTTGATTAACACTGAGTATTTCAGAGTAGAAACACAACTCATGACCCATTATATTTAATCCTAAGAGAAACCAAAGGCTGAAATCATGTTTAACGAGAAGCTCCACTCCACCCTATCATAAGCCTTTGACATATCCAATTTTATGAGCATTCCCCTATTACCATATTTTTGCATTGAATGGATTGCCTCATGATCTAGAACCACACCATTTAATATATATCTGCCCTCTACAAAACCTCCTTGTTCTAAGAAGATAATGTTATGTAGAAGAGGTTTTAACTAATCAGCCATTACCTTTATAATTATTTTATATATGACATTGCATAAGGCAATAGGTCTAAAATATGAAATGTGCTCCCCCTCCTCCCCTTTTGGAATTAAGGTAATGAAAGTATGATTTAATTCTTTAAGCATTTTTTTACTATCTTTGAACTCCTATATAATATCCATTACATCCTCCTCCAAGTTGTCCCAAAAGGCCAGAAAAAAACTAATTGGAAAGCCATCTGAACCTGGTGTTTTTTTGGTGTTCATTCCAAAGACTACTTTCTTCAATTTCTTTCTATCAATGGGTTTAAGTAGGGTCTGATTTTATTCCTCAGAGATAATAGAGGGTATGACAACAAGAACTTCTTTTTGAGCCTCTTCATCTTGCACCATATTTTCCTTAAATAGTTTATAAAAATAATCCATTGAATGGAAATGCATACCTGGAATTGTATCAAAGGAGTGTCCGTTCTCATATTGAAGAGATTCCATATTGTTCGTCTATCTCCTAGAACAAGAAGCCCGATGGAAAAATTTGGTATTTTTATCACCTTCTAATAACCAAGTGGTTCTTGCTCTCTGTTTCCATTAGGTCTCCTCTTGGTTGTCAATGTCCTCGACCTCTTTACGCAATACATCATCCTCTTCTTTGAGTTTCTTTATAATTTTTCCTTCCCATAAGTGTTTTTGAACCTCATCCCATCTGGCTAGCAATGGAGCTCTTTGGACTTGGAAGTTTCTCTTGTTAGCTCACCTCCATTGTTTTAGTTGATCTTTGACATAATGAAGCTACTTTAGAATCTAAACATTGTTGTCCCATATGTTAGGCGACCCTCTTCCCATCACTGTGGAATTTTCTTTCGAAGTTCCTTTTTTTGTAAACCAAAAGTTTTCAAATTTAAATGGTTTGTGATACTGCACTATTTTGATCCTCCCTTCCAACAAAATGAGAAAGTGATATGAAACTAGACCTTCCAAAATTTAAAATTTTATATTCCATTTCACAAATGCCTCCTCTAAAATCAAAAAATAATCTAACTTCACCTTCCTGCTATATGGCTCCCTCCTCTTATTAGTCCAAGTATAGTTGGTTCTAGGGCATTTAATATCCACCAAGTGTAATGCCTAGACTTGGGAAATCATAAAACAATCCCCTGGATCTAAAATTGGTGTTCTTCATTCCTGATCTCTAGAGGATAATTTAGAACTAAAATCCCTAGCAACAATCCAGTCTAACTCCTCCCTTGAGACTCTTATGTTATGCACAACTTTACATTGATGCATCCGAACATCTAGGTTTTGAGCCCCATAAAAATTTATGATCAAAACCTGCTCATCTATCACATTGTTTCTAAAATGCAATGTGAGGACACCCCTCTAAGCTATATATTCTATTGCCTTCCATTCAAGAGAGTTCCACAATGTAACTATCCCCCCTGAGTCCCTTTGGGCAGCCACTTCCATATGACAAGCACCCCTTCAAAGTCTATTTACTATTTTACACATAGGATCCAATGATATTTTTGTCTCATGGATAAGAAAAAAAATTGTTTTACATTTTTCTAAGAGTCTTTGAACAACAAATTTATGGGTTCTACTGTTTAAACCCATAACATTACATGATTGTATAATCATTGGTTACCTTGAGAGTAGTAAAAATCTATTGGTCTCACTGATACTCTAGTGATCAGTTTATCTCCTTTAACTACTATCAATTCCTTATTTGATTTTCTACCCACTCATTAAGAGCTAATATGTTTTGATCTCTTTTCCACCTGATTTATCCCTAGAGTTGGTCTTTATTTATTACATCCTTAATTATCGACTGCTCTTGGTTATGTACTATCAATTTCCCTGCAATATTTGATTATGGTAACTTGCTGCACTCAATTACCCACTATTTGATGAGAGGAGGTGAAAGAGAGGCTTGATCATGGCTGATATTATTTTTATTATTCTCATCCAACCCTTCCATTAATTGTTCTTTTTCTTGGTCCACTAGTGTCTTGAAGATAACATACCTATTGGAGGGATTGATTTGAGTTTGCTCTTTACCATATTTTTTATTTTACCTTCTCCTTATTTTGGGTTGTTCAAAACCATCTCCCTATGCTTATTTACCTTGAGAAATGTTGGTTGTTTCTTTATTTATTGTTGACTTACCCTCCTTAGGAAGATTTGACATTCCTAGAGGAGCCTCCATTTTTATTTTCATATTGTTTGGGTAGGATCAGACCAAATGCCCATATTTGTGGTAAACTTTGCACCTGAAGGGCAATGCCTCATAATCTAGTTGTTGAATCCAAGATAGTCCTGCAAGTTCGAGTTCAACCTCTACTGGAAAATGTTGGCTAAGATCCATTTCCACACATAATCTAGCATAAATGGTTGTGTTTCCTTTTATTGTATCTTTGGAAACACCCAAATTTCTTCAAGTGAATTGCTGATAATTTCCAATTCCAACTCATTCCAAAAATCCATTGGAAGTGCATATAAATGAATCTAAACCAGGATAGTAGTGGGTTCAATTTGAGGATCAAATCCCACTCTCCAATGCTGAACAAATAATCCTTTCGAACCATGATTCTTCTTTTATTATTCAAAAGCTCTATTTCTATCGACAAGTGAAGAAAAACTAATAATAAAATATCCATTGCTAATAAACCACAAAGAATACTCACCAAGAGGCTCCCAATTTTTTCGAACCTAGGAATGCAAAAAAATTAGGGTAGGGCAAATACCCATGAATTTACAAATCAAATCATGATTGGCTCTATATAAAATTATTTCTTCTACAATCCTTTACTCAATGACAATATTTGGTCTTGATTTTGACTATAGAAAGTATCCATTAACTCATTGAGATGTTGATCTATTTCCAGCAGCCATAAAAAGCATTTAAATGCAGTTTTTTGTGCTCCTTCAGTCTCTGTTGGGGATTTATCCTTTAAAAAATATGCATAAGAACTATGTCTCTCTGAAAGAGGATTTGAAGTTGTCCCCATTAGGCACTCCTAGGGCAACAATCTTGTCTTCAATTCCACAACAACCAAAAATCTCTTCGATTACCCAACTGATGCCCTAGTTTTCTCTTCCAGAGCTCCTCCAATTTTTTTAATATGATTTGAACACATTGATTGAAGCAATATTAGATGTTGGGTTTATTTTTTTTTTTTTTGTGATATTGAGTATTGTGTGAGTGTTGGGTGGATTAGCCCTTCATCAAGTGGTATCAGAGTGATAGTTCCTGAGTGTGTAAAAAAATCACTGAACATGAGGCAGTTTGCACCAGTACTTGTGGTTGTGGGTTGTGAGAAAAGTGATCAAAATACCTCTACGAAGAAATCATGGTGGTGGGAGAAATATTGTTACCAGAAGAGGATTTTAGAGCCATAAAAATACAATTTTAAGCACTGCGAGAGGATCTGCATAGAGGTTTAATCCAAGAAGAGAAGATGAAAGTGAAGACAAAGCTGAAGAAGAAGACCAGTTTGAAGAAGAACATGATGTAGTAGATCCTTAGAAATTTAGATTATTTAAGACCATCTCCAAGATTGGAAAAATATTGAAGCTCGATGTTTCTACATTTTCTAGGAATCTTAACCTAGAAGAGTTGATCGATTGGATCAATGATATGGAGTACTTCGAGTATGATGAGGTGGAACATCTTAAGAGGATTAAATTTGCAAAGACCAAGGTGAAGAATCATGGTAATATCTGGTGGAAGGAATTACAACTAGATAGAAATAGAAGAGGAAAATAAATAATAACAAGATGGAATTGGATGGTGGAAAAGTTAAAGAGAGTTTATTTTAGTTGATTACAAGTTAGATTTACTAAAGAAAATGTAAGTTTTAAGGTAGGCATAAGTCTATCAGAGAGTATACAAAAGAGTTCTACAAGGTCATGATCAAAAAAGGCCATTCTAAAGCCAACAAGGAGAAGGTAGCCCATTATATAAATGGATTGAAGCCAAGTATTCAAGAAGTGCTAAGTTTGGTCAGAATGACTACCATAGAAGATGCTTATTAGTTTGTCTTGAAGGTAGAAGAGAAGCAAAATAGAATATTTGAAATCAAGAAGATATAAAGAGGTCATGGTGTAAGGACTGACAAAAGACCATATGAAGGATGAAATGAACACTAAAAATGAATGGATAAGTTAGCAACAATCAAAACCAAAAATAGGATAATGCCTACTGGCCCCATGAGCAAAATAATGGTGACCAAAAAGGAAGAGGAAGATTTGGATAAGGACCTAAAAGAGGAGTATTTTGTGGAATCTGTTTCTAATGTGGATAAGAATGACATAAATCATACGAGTGTCCACAAAATCAAGGAAGGATAAATAAGAGACCTGAAGGTAATGCATGAGTTGCTTACGTAAATGAAGGTGTTGAATATAAGCATTTTAAAGAGGTATAAAGATAAGTTCTTGTCACAAGGAGAGCCTTGCTAAATGAGGAGAAATATCCAGTTCAAAGGAAGAGTTTATTTCACACAAGATGTAAATGTGAAGGTAAAGTTTGTAATGTTATCATTGATAATGGTAGTATTGATAATCTAGTTTTAGAGGGGATGGTTAACAAATTATAGTTGGAGAGGAGACATTCACATCCATATCAGACTACATGGTTGTAGAAGCACCATAGAGCTTTTTTCAATGATCAATGTTTAGTGAAATTCAATACTAGGAATTACCATGATGAGGTACTGTGTGACATCATACCTATGGATGCTTGTCATATGCTATTGAGGAGGCCATGGTAATTTGATCAACGTATAGTACATGATGGACATGCCAATATTTATTCCTTGACAAAGGATGGAGTTCACCACAAGTTGAAGCCCTTGAAGGAGGTGGAATAAAAGGTATGTATTAATGCAAGAATTTATCTAGTTGATGGTAGAAAAATTTCTAGATGGTATGAAGCACGAGCATATGTGCTATACATTAATTCCTAGAGTTAATAAAGAAAAATGTGAAGATATAACAGTAGAAGTCTCAAATCTACTAGGAGAATTCCAAGATATTATATCAAATAATGTACCTAAAGTTTTTCCACCAGTGAGGAATATTAGTCATGAGATGGATTTGATATCAAGAGCCAGTTTACCAAATAAGGCAACCCATAGAATGACTCTTGCAAAGAATTAGGAGCTGAACATACAAGTTCAAGAGATATTGAAGAAAGGATTGATTCAAAATATTTTGAGTCCATGAGTAGTACATGCAATACTAGGACCAAAGAAATATGAAGAATGGAGAATGTGTACAAAATCTCAAGCCATTAACAATATTACAATCAAATACAAATTTCCATTGTCAGGGATGTAAGACCTTATAGATTGTTTGAGTGGAGCCAAGTACTTCATGAATATTGACTTGAATAGTGGGTATCATTAGATCCGTATCAGATAAGGAGATGAGTGGAAGACAAACTTCAAGACTAAATAGGGCTTGTACGATTGGTTAGTCATGCCATTTGGGCTAACCAATGCATTGAGCACATTTATTGGGTTTATGAATGAGGTATTAAAATAATTTTTGAGAAAATTTATTATTTTTTATTTGGATGATATTTTTATTTTTAGTAAGACAGTGGAGGAGCACCTGATGCATATTTGAAGAGTTTTTGAGAAGCTAAGAGAAGAGAAGTTACTGATTAATTTGAAGAAATGTAGTTTTGTGAAGAAATATTTGGTGTATCTAGGATTTGTTATCTCGGTTGAAGGTCTTAAAATGGACCCAAAAAAAGTGAGGGCTATTATTGAATGGCCTACATCGAGGAATATTATAGAGGTAAGATCATTCCATGGTCTAGCAAGTTTTTATAGAAATTTTATTAAGAATTTTAGTAGTATTTGTGCACCCCTAACAGAGATAATGAGAGGGGATAGGAAGGATTTTAAGTGGACTACAGGAGTAGCCACGAGTTTTGATATGTTGAAGAAGAAATTCATAGAGCAACCTATTTTGGCACTTTCAGGTTTTAATAAGATATTTTAGGTAGATTGTGATGCTATTGGTAGCGGTATATGAGCTACTTTGAGTCAAGAAGGTAAGCCTGTTGCCTATTTTAGTGATAAGCTTAATGATATCAGGAAAAAGTATTCTATCTATGTTCAGGAGTTTTATGCTATAGTTCAGGCTTTGAAGAAATGGAGACACTATTTGTTTCCAAATGAGTTTATTTTATTTACTTATCATCAGACCTTGTAGTATCTTAATAGTCAAGGAAAGTTAAATCAAAGGCACTTAAAATGGGTTGATTTTTTATAGAGTTATACTTTTGTGTTGAAGCACAAGAGTGGAAGGTCAAACAGAGTTGAAGATGCCTTAAGTAGAAGATAAAATTTGTTGATAGAGATGAAAGTGGAGGATTTTGGGTTTGAAAAACTCAAGAGTTTGTACCCCAAAGATCTAAATTTTGCAAAATCTTGGAGAGCTATCTTGGAAATTGTTACTTTGGACAAAATGGTTGGATTTCTAAATCCAATATGGAATGTTGTTTAGAGGAAACTAGTTGTGCATTCCAAGGAGTTCTATGAGAGAGAACCCGATCAAGGAGAAGCATAGTGGAGGGTCTTCTGGACACTTTGGTTGAGATAAAACCATTGCCCTTGTTAGTGAGAACTTTTATTAACCACAATTACATCAAGATGTGAAGAATTTTGTACAAATTTGTAGAGTATGCCAGATGGCCAAATGTGTAAGATAGAACACCGAGCTATTTCAACCATTACCTATACCAAATAAACCATGGGAAGATATTAGCATGGATTTTTTTCTTGGCTTACCAAGGACACAGAGAGGACATGATTCAATATTTGTGGTGGTTGACAGGTTTTCTAAGATGACATATTTCATTCTCTACCAAAAAACTAATGATGCAATTCACATTGCAGAGTTTTTTTTCAAAGAGGTGGTATGACTACATGGTCTACAAAAGAGTATATTTTTAGATAGGGATATTAAATTTATTAGATATTTTTGGAGTACCTTATGGAAGAATTTGAATATATATTTGAATTTTAATTCTGCACACCATCCACAGACTGATGAAAAAATAGAGGTGGTGAATAAGATTTTGGGAAACCTACTGAGATGCTTAGTAGGAGATAAGCCCAAGGGATGGTATTTTATTTTACCATAGGTGAAATTTTCTTACAATAATTCTATCAATAGGAGTACTGATAAATCCCCATTCTAGATTGTACATGGGAGCAACCCAAGGAATGCTTCTGAGTTGAGGAAGATGGACGAAGAAGAAAATAATAGTATCAATGTTGAGGACTTTGTGGAGCACTTAAAGAACTTGCATGAAGAGGTAAAGAAGCATATTAATAAGATGAATACTTAGTAAAAGGTAAAGGTAGACTAAGAAGTAGAGGTTTAAGGAATTCTAGGTTGGATATGAAGTTATGGTTCACTTGAGAAAAGAAATATTTCCTATTGGAACATATAACAAGTTGAAAATGAAGAATTTTGGACCATATCACCTGTGTTCAAATTTTTTGACTTGTTAGAGTATCATAAAGGAGACAATGATGATGGACCAGTACGATAACAGTGGAATATTTCAGCATCTACTCTAGAGAAAGAAGATATAGAAGAAATCTTGAATAGTCGTATGGGCAGAAGTACAAGAAATAGATAGTATGAAGAATATCTGGTTAAGTGGAAAGGAAGACCTGTTCAAGATTCATCATGGTTGTCTAAGGTAGAGGTTTACCATCTTGGTTTTCTTTCATTACTAGAGAAGGGAATGTCACTTCTTAATTTACCTTGGGTGTCTGATGTAGGAGCATCCAGTGATGTAAGGGTAATCTTGCATCACAAAAAAATTTACATTTTCTCTTTTAGTTGTAGGTTTCTTTAGTTGTTTTGGAGTCCATGATGACACCTAAGAGGTTTAAGTCAGTCAAAAGTCTAAAAAGGCAAAAAATTATCACCTACTATTTTTAGTAGGTCATCCTAAATGGGCACATATGGACTTGAAAATTTATCCCAAGGAGCATAATTATCCCAATATCTTGAACGGTTTGAGAGATATTAAAGTTTTTGTCTCAATAAATCTTGCCAATAAAGTTTAAAAATAAAATTTAAATATCTTAGAGGTCCCTAAAAAATATGAAAATTGAATAATGATATTTTCATGATTTCATTGTTGTAGATATATTCACGAGCTTTCCAACGATATATTATAATAGCAATTCAGACAACCGAGTCAAAATTTATGGCTCTGGGAAGCTGTGCCACTAAAATTCAAATTTCAAATGAATATCTTCTTGGGTGGGAAAATGAAAAATTTAAATTTTAATTGAATATCTTCCTGGGTGGGAAAATAAAAATTCAAATTTCAAATGAATATCTTCCTAGGTGGGAAAATTAACAATGGGAAAATGGGAGTTATGCTTTCTAGAATATTCTATGGAAGTTATTAAAGGGGGAACAGAGATAACCGAAGGTAGTCCAGTATTACATATCGTGGCTCCAACTTGTAGATTTTGAGTAGATTTTATTTGTAATAAAATTGACCTTCTAGTCATAACATTGTAATTTTTGATTATGTATTTTCATTTCATTGAAGCAATATTAGATGTTGGTTTTCTTTTGAAATTTTCTATGATATTGAGTATTGTGTGAGTGTTGGGTGGAGTAGCCCTTCAACAAAATATCCATTTCATATCCTCATTTTCTCACCATACATTTAGCCACTACAACCATTTACATGCTCTTTCTAACATTGTTCTCAAAGATTTTTGCCTCTATTGCTATTTCAACACGAGACCTTTTTTCTCTCTCTCTCTCTCATCCTTGTAGGTACAACCAAATCCATTGATTGTTGGTTCTCTTATTTTCATGGAGAATGGTGAGATGCTTAACTATGATTTGTAGTCAAATATCAAGAGTCATTGCTCAAGGATAAATATTTGAGGTATACCACATATTCTACATTTGTTCTAGGTGTGATCTCTTATTTTTATCATGGTGACAATGTAAGCAAGAGAGAATATAAGTGATTCCTCTATTGTGATTATTTCATGAATGGTATGGTCCTTGATGCCCTAGGTATCAAGTAATTTATTTTACTACATTAGGATTTAACCTAGCATATGCTTTGTGTGGATGATCTTGGTGTGGTATGTTCTCAAATACTCTCTCTTAATTTCTACTTAGATTAGGATAGTTTCAACTTTAATTTCATAGTTGCTACTTTATTGTCATGGTTTAGGTATTTTGACATATCTAATAATAATTCATGGAATTGTATGAGATATCCTCTTTTTCCCACAAACAAATATATTTTTAAAAATATCCAACAATTTGTTTGGAAGATTTCATGTATACTAGTCAACAATAGTTTATAAGGAATACTTACAAGGTCCTTAAGAACCTTGATGATGATATCAAGGAATGTATGTGTCTTGATTGAATTTCCTCAAAAGTATTATCTTGAAATGTAAGAGGACTTGTAAATATTAATTTTAGATATATTATTCATAATTAATTATAATATAGTATATATTTTTATATCTATTCATATAGTTAATATATGGTGATTTCAACACAATGGATAATACTCAAAAAATTATTGACTATAATCCCACATGGTGGTGTATGAACTAGAGAGAACCATTGTCTATATGCATAATAAATTGGGATCATTTGGTCTCAACCCAAAGTTAATATTAATTATCTTCTCCATGGTTTACTAAGCTTTATTAGTGTACTAATAGGTTTATGAAAGACCCAAATCAAGTCATGATATTTGACTAAAAGATACATTATTTTAACCATCATTAGGATAATATTGTTAATAATATCTCATATATTATCTTGTCAAACCATTATTCCATAAAAGTTTGCATAATATTAAAGTATGCCATGATAGATCCCCAACCTAAAATTAAATATTTACTAAATATTATAATTGCTACTTTAGCTCTTCTCTAAAGTCTAGAGTCATGTTCCTTAACTTGTTGCAGAAAAGTAATAGATTTAATAATAAATGATGTCATTATCACACCACTTATTTTTATTTATGGAAGATAATTGAAAAAGTTGTCATGCATCCAATAGTTTAAGCTAAATTTCTTACCTTGGATTTTATTGGTTTATATCAACTACTTGATGAATTACAAGTTTATTATATTTCAATTTAGTAACTTAAAGAAGTTTTAACTCATATTTTTTATTAGCTATTGGTAAATAATAGGGTTTTGAAAGAGGCCCTTCCATTTTACGACTCCTGTAAATTCAAGAATGACAAATGAATCAATCCAGACACAAAAGAACAACTTATCTTCTTACAAATCAAATTTTGCATTTTCTAACCAAAAGTGCAATGACCAAAAAAATAACAACCCACCCTACTATTTTTTCTACACCTACCATATGAAGTTTTAGTAGAGTTGAAACAAATACTATCTACAAGAATTTGCACAATCTAGTTATCAATTTTTTCCATTTCCTTAGCCTCTTGACAATAGAATGCAACTATATCTTGCAAGAAATTATTAAATTTAGTTTGCAAATCCTATTTCAACACTCCTTTATTAGGGTTTTGCAAGAATTTAAACCATTAATGATAACCTGTGAGTCTCCTAAAATTAATATTTTAACTTTCAAATTTTGAATTATTTTTAAACCTGCTATCATTGCTCTAGCTTTAGCTTGATGATTGGACAAGATATCATAGAATTTTGCATAACAACAAAGAATTAGTCCTTTACTATCCCTAATTACTCCTCCTCCACCAACTTTACCTAGATTGCCCTTAGAAGCCCCATCAAAATTTAACTTAATAAATCCTTCAGGGGGAGGCTACCATTTAGTTTGAGCTCTCAAGGAAGCACTTCCCATAGGATTAATTCTTTGAACTTGAGGTAAGCCCCAACCACAAGCTATATCACACTCCAAGGGAGATTCTACTAAAAATCTACAACCTCCTAATTGTAAATTCTTCATCACTATTATTTTAATATTTTTCACCAAAGAAGTGACATATCTAAGAATATCTTGAAAAAATCTATTATTTCTTTCCATCTAAACCTACCATAATAAATGAGACAATAATATATGCCAAAGCTTGACTAGCCTTTTACTTTGAAAGTTCACATTTTAACTCTCCCACAAGTCACAAAGTGTAGCAGACTGAACCCACTGTATATGGAATAATTATAGCAAACCATTCCACTGTTGGACATTTTGAGTGATAAGTTGTCATTGATGTCAAAATTGAGTGGTCCTTGATGTTGAACTTTTAGCACCTATCAGTGGTAGTTTTAGTTGGCAGCATTAGTTTTAGGTTCTCCAATAAATGCAAAAGAATAATTTGGTTTCAGTTTCAAGACCTGCTTCTAGGAACTCAGATTTGGCCCAGAGTGCAAAAAGAAACCCAAGTAAATAATATTATAATATTATTTTATAATATTATACAAAGGAAGTTTAAAATTAATTTTAAATTAATTTATTAGTTAATTTACTTAACTTATAAAGATATTTAAATTAATTATTAATTAAGTTAATTATTAAATAGGGCTCTGTAGGGGACTTCCCTGGAAAGTCCTCTCTGAGAAGTCCTGCTCGACTTCCCTGCAGCCCATCCTTGGCCCTATCCTAGATCCCTAGCCTTGTCCTGGACCCTTGGCACTTCCTTTGCCCTTCCTCCTCAGCTGGTTGGCATTGCAAATGATCTCCTTGGGATGGGAGATCACTGTTCCATTTGTTTGCCCCTTTACTTGATGTTTGGTGGGATTTTCTACTTGTGCTTACAATCTGGGATATCCTTGGGTTTTTCTAGGATGTTCTTGAATTCTGTTCCAATTCCCTAGCTTTCCTTTAACCTTCTCCTTAGTTGGATGGTGTTGCAAAAGATATCCTAGGGTTGGGAGATCCCTAATTCACTTATATGCCCCTTTCCTTACCTTCTAGTTGGATTTTCCATTTGGGGCCTATGAACTAGGACGTCCCTAGGATTTTTTGGATTGTCCCTAATTTTTCTTGGGTCATTTTTTGGGTTTTTTGAGTTCTTTCAGGAACCCTTTTCTATTTTTTCTTGCAAGGTCCTATTTGGTGCTAAGGATTAGAGGTTGTAGTGCATGGTGGCGGAGGTTTTTGGCTACATGAGAAACTCTTCACAACATATTTTGGCTTGGAAGGGGCCTTCTGCATATTCCTATGGTGTTGTTCTTTGAGTTTCCAGTTGCAGGTTTGATGGTGGGTTCTCAGATTTTTATGGCTTGGGAGAGGCCTTTATGTTGATTTCTACTATGTTCCTGTGGGTCATCCTATTTTGTATCCCTGAAGCTGCTCATTGGTGGCGTTGGTGGTTTTCCTTGGGCCTCCCCACCTTTCCCTTGGCTCTCATTTTTGCACTATTGGTTCCTCTATCTCCCTTGGCTGCTAAGTATTTTTCCTTGTTGCAATGGGATTTCATGGCCTCTGGAGTCCCCTGGTTGTTGTTCCACTTGTAGGCCTAGTTGGGATGTTGATCCCTATTGTTGTTGCATCCTTGTGCATCCACAAGCAGGAATTTTTTGTGTTTCCTGCTTTAGTTTCAATTTTGAATTTCAATTTTTTGTTTTGGGCGGGATTGCCCTCTTTCATTCTTTTCTAGGTAAGGTTGCCCTTGCTATTTTATTCCTTACACGTGTTGGGGTTTTTGCATGTGCTTTTTGGCTGTCCTAGATGAGGTGGCACTATCCCAAGCTTCATTGTAAAAAGCAAAAAAAAATAAAAATTATATTTTATTTTTAAATTTTCCTTTAAGGCTATCCTTTAGCCTTTCCTTAGAGGATGTCCTTTAGCCTTTTCTGAAAGGTTGTCCTTTTATTTTCCTCTAGATTTTGTTGTCCTTTCTTGTGGCCTTCCTTTGGCTTTTTAGTCTTTTTTCTTGTTGTAATCAGGTTTTGGGATCCTTGATAAAAACCCATTTTTAATTTAATTTAACCTATAAAAAAAAATTAATTATTAATTATAAATTAATTTAAGCTAAGGTTAAATAACCCTAAGGTAGGTTATTAAAATTAAAATTCGAAATTCAATTTTAAAATACAAAGCACTGATGTGAGGAGAAATTTAAAAATATGTATATAAGGGGGGACTACCCACCTTACAAAAATTCACCATGCCTTCGAAAGTATTCGTGAGCCTTATGATTTGCACTGCGTCCAAGGAAGATAAACTGTGTGAATTTTATTAAAATTCAAACGACGACAAAGGCATAAGAGGAAGGAACTCTTATTTCCTTCACGTGGGCATTAGTATCCCACGCGGTGGGATCCCAAGTGCTAACATGTTTAGGCTTGAGGAGATGGTGGATCAAATCTCGCTGAATCCCCTTTTTGGGAAGAAAGAGGTATGCTTTAATCTTGGGCACCAAATTTTTTGGGAATATAGTTTGAGCATTTAGAAATTAATTTTTTGCATATTATAATTGGTTTCTAAGGTAGAAAGGGGAGTTATAAGGGATTTACAAATTTAGATTTTTAATATTATTTTATCAAGTGTTTGAAAGGATAGTAAGGTGTTTGGTTGATGTTTTATGGTGTTAAAACATTATTTTGAGTTGGAGTTTATAAGTATCCAAGTAATTATTTCATGTATGTTATGATGAGTGTTATTTTTAAAGGTAGACATAAGGCATAAATTGAGTTATGATTATTTTGTTACTAAATAAATATTTTAAGAAAGTGTTGAAGTGATATAGTTGTGTTTAACCATTGGAACTGGAAATAAAGAAATTGTGTTTGAGACAAGTTTTTCTAAAGGCACTTTGACATCCAAAAAAACGCATGGGCATATTCTTCCTAGTGAGTGATTGTTGAAAGTTATGTATGAAAAGTTGGAGTGAAAATGATTGTTTGGTTAGCATTGTTGAGAGTGTTTTTATTTAATGCTTCAAGGTTTTCTAGAATAAAAAGAGTGGTTGATAAAACCTTGTTTTATAAGCATTGTTGTTGAAGTAAGTAATTGAGTGAAGAACTTGAACTAGGGTTTGGAAAGAACATGAGTATCATTGTTATGTGATATTGTTTGATAAGCATTGTTGGAAAAATTTGAGTGATTGTTCATGTGGTTGGACTAGGGTTTGTGAGCAAGTATTATTTTATTGTGTTATTGGTTGAGTAGAGTTGGTTGAGCCTAGTCAAGTGGATGTGTGAAGTGATGGTTCAAGTTCTATGAAATAAATTTTTCTATATTTTGAAACAGATTTGAAAAAGTGATTGATTATTGAGGTGAATGTGAAGCATATTTAGTCTCTAAAAATTCTCTATATGTTTCTAAGAGAGTAATTAAAAATGATTGATATTTGTGATAAATGTGAAGCATATTGAATCTCTAACAATTATTTTTATGTTTCTATGAGATTGGACAAGTACTAGTGTGATCTTGTTGGGCAGATTTTAGGTAAGTCTTAGAGAAGACTTGTGGATAAATTTATGTGAGCTTTTGTGGAAGCTTACAAGACATAGATTGAGGACAGGTTTGAGGACAAAGTTTGGTACAGATTTGAGGATAGGTTTGTGCCAAATAAGAGACAAATATTGAGAATAGATTTTAGGATAGAGTTTGGTATATATTTGAGGATAGGTTTGTGCTAGATTAGGTACAAATATGGAGGATAGATTTGTGGATAAATTTTGGTACAGATTTGAGGATAAGTTTGTGCTAAATTAGAGACAAATATTGAGGACAGATTTATGCTAGATCGAAGGATTGTGTTTAGTGTATATTTGAGATAGAGATTTGAAGGTGATATATTATAGAGGATGACAATATCTAGTGGATAGATATCCATTATCCAGGGCAGTGAGGATAAGTGTCTTCAGTGGATAGATATCCATTATCCAAAGTAGTGGGGGCAATAGTTCTTCTAGAATATCATCAGCCAGAGCATAAGGAAAAGAAGTTCTCCTATGGATAGAGATCCACGAACTTTTTTAGGGGATTGGTGTCTCCTTTGGATAGAGGTCCAAAAATATTGTAGGGAAAGGATTTCGAAGAGAATTTATTTGAAAAAAAATTATAAAAAATATTTTCTTCGTGGAGTAACCCACATTAGGTGAACCACGTAAAATCATGTCTCTCATGTGTGTGATGCTTTGTGTGATGTTTACTACTTTAATATTAATGATGTTATCATTTTTATTAAAAGTCAATTTTTTTATCTTATATTGTTCACCCCCCCTCTCAGTATAAGCACATATTATTCAATTGGTATCAGAGGGGTCTCTCCGTGAAAATACTAACAACTAAGAGGAGGATCCATTAGAAACACACATGACTTAAAAAAATGAATAAGAGACCATGTTTGATATAAATATGAATTCTTTGCTACTCTCATAAAATTGAAGAGAATTAGAGAAAAAAATTTAAGCTTGAAGGAACAAATTCAAGAGGATGAAGAAGAAAGGATAGAAATTCTACACAATCTCATAGAACTCAAGATAAAGGTAGAAGAAGGAAAGAAAATTGAGCAGGATATGACAGATCTGTTAAGAGTAAGAGAAAAAAAATGTGAAATATTGGAAGCAAAAATTGTTTATCTAAGGAATGAAGTTGAAAGGACCAAGGTACTACAATATGTAGAGGATGAGAAATCAAAAATGGAATCAAGTCTTCAAGAAGTAGAAACTTCAAACAAGGATAAACTAGCAAAGGATATCAAAAAGGAAGAAAGCAAGGAAGAACCTTGGATGAGAGTTAATCACAAGAGGAGGAATACTCCACCACAATCTCAAGGGCATCCAAATAGGTTACATAATTTATTTCATGGTCATTGCTTTTCTTGTAAAATATGGTCATAGAGCTGTACACTGTATTAGTCATGCAAAAAATAACGTCAATAGAAATTTTAATTCTTTTGCACCGCTTATGGGTAATGATATTATATGTTACAAATGCAATAATTTTGTGCACAAGGCTAGATAGTGTAAAATGATACTTCCTGAGTCTAGTAAAAGAAAAACAAATTCAACAACTAGGAAAGATGAAAGGAAAAATGTAAATCAAGATAAAGAAGAACAATGGTATTTTGATAGTAGTTGCTCTAGTCACATGACAGGAGACAAAGATAAATTCATTGTATTGAAAGAAACCAATAGAGGATTAGTAATTTTGGTGATAATGGATCAGTAAAGATTGGTGGAAGAGGAACTCTGAGTTTAGATAATGGTAAAGCAAGAACAGAAAATGTGTTGTATGTTAAAGGGTTGAAACATAATATGTTAGTGTAAGTAAACTTTGTGATCAAGGGCATATGATTACATTCCACCCAGATAGATGTGATATAATAAAATCAAAAACTAGAAAAGTCATTGCCAATGCAATAAGAACTCTAAACAATCTATACATCATAGGGTAAAGTTATTCTATCATAGGAATATGGGAGTTAGTTGTGGCATATAATATTGGATCACTTAAATTTTGACAACATAGTCAACATAAGCAGTAAGCAGTTTGTCAGAGATTTACCCAAAATAAACAGGCCACAAAATACAATCTGTGCACCTTGTCAACATGGAAAGCAAACTAGAATAAGCTTTAAGTCAAAAGGATATATGTCATCTAAGCCATTGATTCTAATACATAATGATCTATGTGGTTCTACCATAACACAGAGTATTGAGGGTGATAGTTACTTTATATTGTTTATAGATGATTACTCCAGAATGGTTTGGGTAGCTATCCTAAAAGAGAAATCAGATGCTTTTGAGAAATTCAAAGCATTTAAGGAACTAGTTGAAAATAAAATTGATAAGAGGATTAAGTGTTTGAGATATGACAGAGGAGGAGAATTTACATCAAATGAATTTGTAGAGTTTTGTGAACAACATGGAATCAAGAGAGAATACTCAACAACAAGAAATCCTCAACAAAATGGAGTAGTTGAAAGGAAAAATAGGACTGTTGAGAATATGGCTAGAGCTATGTTAAATGATTCTAAGCTCTTAGATGGATTTTGGAGAGAAGTAGTCAACACAATTGTATACATAATTACTAGGGCTCAAATGAGGGTAAACTATCACAAGACTCCATATGAGCTTTGGAAAGGAAAACCAACCACTGTAAAACACTTCAAGATTTTTGGAAGCAAGTGTTACATAGGACGAGAAGATCAAAACTTAGGCAAGTTTGATCCAATATGTGATGAAGGAATTTTTCTTGGTTATTCCTCAAAGAGTAAAGCCTATAGATGCTTCAACAAGATAACACACACTATTGTAGAAAGTATAAATGTAAATATTGATGAAAAAATAGATTTAAGAGAACCAATTCAGCAAATTGTGTATCAGGAAAATGGAAGTTGTCAAGAAGAGTTTCATGAGGAATCAGATGATGAAGAAGAAGAAACAAAAAAGCTTCTTCCTAAAACTCCATCTAGGTGTATACAAAGGCATCATCCAAAAGAGCAAATCATTAGAAATCTAGATGTAAGATAGACAAGGAGAAGGATAATAACACCATCTCAACAAGCAAATTTTTCTTTGCTATCTAAGATTGAGCCAAAAGACTTCAAAAAAACAAGTGAAGATGAGTTATGGATCAAGGAAATGGATGGGGAATTAGATCAAATAGAAAAAAACAAAACTTGGGAACTTGTACCGCGACCAAAGGACAAGAATGTGATTGGCACAAAATGGGTATTTAGAAATAATCTAAACGAATACGGACAAGTAGTAAGGAACAAAGAAAGGTTAGTATGTAAAGATTATGCACAGGTAGAGGGAATTGACTTTGATGAGATATTTGTTCTAGTTGCATGACTTGAAACCATAAGAATATTTTTAGCCTTCTCAAGTTTTAAAACTTCAAAGTATATTAGATGGATGTTAAGTCAGCATTTCTAAATGATGTTCTAGAAGAAGAAGTGTATATTGAACAGTTAGAGGGATTCATGTTAACAGATAAACTGGATCATGTATGCAAATTGAAAAAGGCACTGTATGGTCTAAAGTAGGCTCCTAGAGCATGGTACTCAAGACTGGATAAGTATCTTCAGGAAAATGGATTCAAAAAAGGAATAAAATACAACTTATATATCAAAAGTGAAGGGAATAATATACTAATTGTGGTTGTTTATGTTGATAACATCATTTTTAGGGGAAACAATGATGAGATGTGTAAAACATTTTCTAAGAACATGCAAAATTAATTTGAGATGTCTATTCTTGGTGAGTTGTCTTTCTTTCTTGGACTTTAGATTTCACAATCAGAAAAGGGGGTATTTCTCTCACAAACCAAGTATATAAAAGAAATGTTAAAGAAATTTAGGTTACAATATTGCAAACCGGTAAGTACCCCCATGGTCATAGGATGCAAGTTAAGTAAGGATGATGAATCTCCAGAGGTAAATCAAAGACTATACAGATCTATGATTGGTAGCTTATTGTATGTTACAACTATAAGACTTGACATAGTACAGTCAATGGGAATAGTGGCAAGGTTTTAGGCAACACCTAAGGAAACACATGTGGCAATGGTAAAAAGAATTCTCAGGTATCTAAAAGGAACTATGGATTTTGGGCTTTGGTATCCCAAAAGTGATAGTTTTACACTCATAGCATATACAGATGCAGATTGGGCTAGACACATTGATGATAGGAAAAGCATAAGTGGAGGAGCATTCTTTCTTGGAGACTGTTTAGTCTCTTGGCTAAGTATGAAGCAGGTTTCAGTATCCTTATCTATAGTAGAAGAAGAATATATTGCAACAGTAGCCATTTGTACACAAGTATTATGGATGAAGCGAACTCTAGAAGACTTCAAGATAAAACATGATCATCCTATTCCCATACTATGTGATAATACAAGTGCTATAAGTATCTCAAAAAATCCAATGATGCACTCCAGGACAAAGCACATTTCGATTAAGTATCATTTTTTGAGAGAAAATGTGATAGATAAATAGGTCAGGTTAGAATACGTTACTACAAAGGAAAAAATAACAAATATTTTCACTAAGCCACTTTCAAAGGAGACCTTTGAGTATCTTCGAGGAAAACTGGGAGTAAGACTCCCACCCCAAAATTAACCACCTCAAAATAATATGGGGGAGGGACTAAGCTAAGAGATTCATTCTCAGCCGTGAGCCCCAAAGGTGATCCTTTGCCATTGATGTCAAAGGGGAAGAGATTTGAGTAAGGAGGAGAGATTTTATTTAAGGAAAGGGCATTGAGTTAGGGGGAGCAGTTTCCTAGGGGGAGCAAAACATGAAAAATGTCAAGTTTTGGTAAAAATAATATGGGTTACCATCAATGAAAAAGGGGGAGATTGTTGGATATTTTGAGGGATAAGTTGTCATTGATGTCAAAATTGAGTGGTCTTTGATGTCGAAATTTCAGCACCAGTCAGTGGTAATTTCAGTTGGCAGCATCAGTTTTAGGTTCTCTAATAAATGCAAAAGGATAATTCAGTTTTAGTTTCAAGACTCGGTTCCAGGAAGTCAGATTTGGCCCAGAGTGCAAAAAGAAGCCCAATAATATTATAATATTATTTTATAATATTATACAAAGGAAGTTTAAAATTAATTTTAATTTAATTTATTAGTTAATTTGCTTAACTTATAAAGATATTTAAATTAATTATTAATTAATTTAATTATTAATTATAAATAAGAGATCCTCCTCGTTTTGACCCCTGTTATTGGAGGAGATGCCCCTCATTTTGATCCTTCCAGCTTTGCGGTTGAGCTGCCATTATCGAATTCCTTTGAATGTCTTGAGGAAGGGCAGATTAGTGAAGGCATTGAGGGGGAGGTGAATCTTCCCTCATCCAGAGAGGTTGGCCTTAAATCCCCCTTGTTGAAAACTGGGGTGTCTGGCCCAGGTGAGAGTCATAGTCCGGTATCTCCAAGTGTGGCAACGGAGGGAGGGTTTCCCGGACCCAAGACTAGAAGCCAACGTAGGAAGATGGATCTCGGGGTGGCAAGAAAGCCTGGTCGTCCTCCGGGTAAGGCTGGAAGAAAGAGGTCATTGGAAGTTTTGGGGACCAGCAATGGGGAAACATTATTTTTTCTTAGCGAAAAAGCCGATGAGAAAATCATGAAGGAGAGTGATTTGTTGGCATCCCCAAGGGGGGTGGGTAAAAAATTGTCCTTTTAATTCCAATGAAAATCTATTCTTGGAATGTTAGAGGACTTAATAACTCCTCTAAGCATAGGATGCTTGCATATTTTCGAAAGGATAATTCTCCGGATATCCTTTGTATTCAGGAATCAAAGTTGGAAGCCTCTTCGTGGCAGGTTGTTCACAATGTTGTATGGAAAGGTTCTGGCTTTATGGCCAGTGAATCAATGGGCTCTTCTGGGGGTCTCATTTTGTTTTGGAATCTTTCTAGACTGGATGGCCATGTTATTTTTGCGTCAAGTAGAGTCATAAATATTTTATTCTGGTGTAAATTAACTAATAGGAGGTGGGTGTTGTCTAACATTTATGCCCCGAATGCGTATCTGGATAGGAGAAAATTTTGGGCGTTGCTATTGGAGATGCGTAAAACCTTTGAGCATGAGGATTGGATGGTAGTGGGTGATTTTAATTCCCCCTTGTATCCCTCGGAGAAAAAAGGAGGCAATCCGATGGATGACAGAAGTCTTCAGGACTTTGCTGATTTTGTTTTTGATGTTGAGCTTCGTGATTTGGACCTCAAGGGAGCTAGGTATACTTGGTGTAACAAGCATGCAGGTGATAGCTTGATTTTGAGTCACCTGGATAGGATCCTCATCTCTTCTCATGGGTTGAATCTATTTGGGGATGCTTCTTTGTCGGCTCTTCCTAGGATTGGCTCGGATCATAACCCTATCTGGTTGGACATCCCTGATAATCTGCCATTCTTTCCTCATCCCTTTCGGTTTGAGGCCATGTGGTGTTCCCACCCTGATTTCGAAGCTCGATTGTTGGAATGGTGGTAGGAGGATATCGAGGGGCACGGTCTGTTAAAGTTAACTAATAAACTAAGGAGGCTTAGGGGCTATCTCAAACTTTGGAACAAGTCCACGTTTGGGAATATTTTCAGAGAGAAGGAGAGATTGAAAGACTTTATTGGTCAATTGGAGGCTGCTATGGAGGTCGGGGATTGTTCTGATGATCTACTGAGAGAGGAACATCGTGCGTTGGTAGAATATCATAACAGATAGGCTCAAGAGGAGCTATTTTGGAAATAGAAGTCTAGGGAGTTGTGGCTCAAGGAAGGGGATCATAATTCCCACTTTTTCCATGCCTCCACTCTAAGGAGGAGAGGTCGAAATAGGATCATGGAGATAGTCAGAGGTGATGGAAGTACAACTTCAAGCAGTTGTGATGTAAGGGAGGAGGCAGTTGATTTCTTTAGTAATTTGTTGTGTTCGGAGCCTGATCGTGACTTACCCATTGAGGAGGCAATGTTGGATGTAATCCCGAGGTTGGTATCCGAGGAGTGGAACAGGTGGCTCTTGACCCCATTCTCGGATGAGGAGATTTTGGATGCAGTAAAGGGGATGGGCTCTCTTAAGGCACCGGGTCCTGATGGCTTCCCTCCGATATTTTTTTAGAAATTTTGGCACATCTGCGGTGGGGATGTTTGTGAAGCCATGAGAGAAATCCAGAGGAGTAAGCGTATCCCAAAGGTGGTGAATGCGACCTTCCTTGCCCTCATTCTGAAGAAATATACTGCCACTACCTTTGGGGATTACAGACCGATAAGTCTCTGCAATACGGTGTACAAGATTCTTTCGAAAACTATTGCCAATAGACTTAAGCTTATTCTCCCAAAAATTATTGATGAAGCCTAGAGTGCCTTTGTTTTGGGTAGGCAAATTTTGGATGGCGCTATCGTTATTCACGAGCTGCTGCATTCGGTGTATAAAAGCGGGAGATCTAGTTTTTTCCTAAATTTGGACATTAACAAAGCGTACGATCGGGTCGCTTGGCCATTTTTAATCAGGGTGTTGAGAAAGTTTGGGTTTTGTGATGAATGGGTTAGTCTAATTCAGGCTTGTTTTTCAACAACCTAGTTTTTGGTGCTCATCAATGGGTCTCCGATAGGATTTTTTCATTCTTGTTGGGGGTTGAGACAGGGGGACCCGTTGTCTCCATTTTTGTTCATTATTGTTGCGGAGGCTTTGGGCAGAGCATTTATCAGACGCCAAAATTTTTTGGGATTGAGGCCTGCGACAACGTGCAACCCTATATCGCATCAACAGTTCATGGATGACACTCTTGTTGCCTATGTAGCTACGGTGGAGGCAGCGGGGGAAGTTAAAGCTATTCTTGATTGTTATGAAAGGGTAGTTGGTCAACAAATAAGTCTTGCCAAGAGTGGGTTGTTTTTTATTAATACTCCCACTATGGTCCAGAGAGAGATTGTGGAAGTTTTGAACTATTGCACTGCTTCTTTCCCTTCTTCATATCTTGGTTTGCCTTTGTTTGTGGGGAGAGCAAAATCTGAGTTGTGGTCTTCGTTGGTTGAGAGAATTCAATGAAAACTTGTTGCATGGAAGGGAGCGTTGTTGAGCCAAGTAGGTAAGGTGGTTTTGGTGTAGAGTACTTTACAGAGCATCCCTATTTACTTTATGTCAATGTTTCATGTGCCTCTTAAAATAGCATCAAAAATTGATAGTGTCTGTAAAGCTTTCTTATGGGCGGGGCCAGAGTTGAAAGGAAGATTCCATCTTGTTTCTTGGGAGGCGGTTTGTAGAAAGAAATCCAATGGAGGGTTGAACTTAAAAAGTGCAGTTAGAATGAATAAAGCTTTGATTGCCAAAATTGGGTGGAAGTTGGCATCTGACTCCTATAAATTGTGGGGATCCATATTAAAATCCAAGTACAAATTTAGCTCCTTTCTTTCTGAAGATTTACTCTCAGGTGGTTCGACTTTTTGGAATAGTCTGGTTAAGACTAGGGATCTACTTAAAAATCATTGCAGGTGGGTAATCGAGAATGGTAGGAAGGCCCTCTTCTGGGAAGATGCTTGGCTTCGGGATCATCCGTTGGTGGAAGAAGTGCGATTTCAGGGATTGGCTGCTAATTCCAGAGAAATGGGTTTGACCTATGTGGCTGATTTCCTTGAAGACAGAGGGGATAGAATTGCTTGGGCTACGGTGCCAGTTTGTGTAAGGGATGGCGGTGATAGACAGGTTTGGGAGAGCCTTGGGGAGGAATTGCATCTTTGCATTATTCACCAAGCAAATGTTGAAGACCGATTGATCTAGCGGTTGGAGAGTTCAGGAAGATATACGATCAAATCGGCCTATAATTGCTTAAATATGGAGGAGGGGTCGCATTTCCCATTCAAGTTGCTCTGGCTTAAGCATCTTTCCCCTAGGGTAAATATATTTTTTTGGTTGGTTGCTCAAAACCAAATTTTAACTATAGAGAATCTTCTCAAAAGGGGTTGGCATATGGTCAATCGGTGTTATCTTTGCGAATCTGATTGGGAGTCGACCTCTCATATGTTGCTCAATTGTTGTATTTTTAAGGAGATAATTCTTTCTATTCTCAGACGTTTGGGTGTGGAGTGGGTCTTCCCAAAAATAGTTTATGATTGTATCCTTCAGTGGTCTCCGCCCTTTCATTCCCCTCGCCTCAGGTGTTTTTGGTGGTACTTGCTCCCCCACGCGATGTGGGAAGTTTGGAAAGCAAGAAATGCAAATATCTTTAGGGAGAAGATGGTGGCTACGATCTTATTGAGTAATCAGATTATTGGTAAAATGGTGGAGAATGTGGAAAGCATCGCGGTGTCTATGGACTTGCCGGAGGCATCGAAGCAGTGCGAAATTAGGTTGGAACAATTTTTGGGCTTTGGAAATATAGATCGACCACCGTCGGTGCCTAACATAAGAAATTCTATTAAATGGTGTGCCCCCTGTCGGGTGGGTGAAATTAAATTTTGATGGGGCAGCAAAGGGAAGAACGGGGAAGGCAGGCTCGGGTGGCGTTATCCGAGACCATTATGGAAATATTTTGTTGGCGTATGTTGATTCTTTGGGTGTGAATTCTTCGCAGGTGGCGGAGGCGAGGGCGGCTTACCTCGGGATTGCCTTGCTTAACGAATTCAATTTTAAGAAAGTTGTTATTGAGGGTGATTCCTGCAACATTATTAATATGCTTATTGGAGCATGCCATGTTAGTTGGAAGGTCACCAATCTAATTGATGAAGGAGTAAAGTTGTATCGGGAGTTGGAAGATGTTCAAATTTATCACACGCTCAGGGAGGGAAATGTTGCTGCTGACGTGATGGCGAATATTGGAGTGAATCTTCATGGATATAGGGTATGGCAAGGGGACTTTCCACAGGACCTCATCAACTGTGCTCATTTTGATGTTGGTTAATTGGTCTTGGGTGGTGGTAGTTCGCTTGGTTAGAAGATTTGGTGCAATTTTTAAAGAGGTGGGACAACTGTATCTCTTTGCCAGTTATGTGGCTTGTCTTTTCCTTACTTGTATTCCTGGACGGGAACGGTATTTTAAATACCAAGTTTATTCATTTATGAAGGTATTTTTAAATACCCAATCAATTTATTAATCAATGGTCATTAATGAAGGTATTTTTAAATACCCCATTTAATTCATTAATGAAGGTATTTTTAAATACCCAATCAATTTATTAATTATGGGTCATTAATGAAGGTATTTTTAAATACCCCATTTAATTCATTAATGAAGGTATTTTTAAATACCCAATCAATTTATTAATTATTGGTCCTTAATGAAGGTATTTTTAATACCCCATTTAATTCATTAATGAAGGTATTTTTAAATACCCAATTAATTAAAAAAAAGAGCGGGAATTATTTCGAATATGAGAAGGGGAATTATTTCGAAAATGAGGAGCGGGAATTATTTCGAAAATGGGGAGCGGGAATCAAGAATATGTTTTTGCCTTGGTTCGTCTGCCTACCTTGGGAAGTGGTTATCTACTGGGGACCGTTGGGATGCGGCTCAAATGTCCGGTGGGATTATATCGGAGTTAGATGTTGTGTTGTAGAACTACCTCGGCTCTCTCACAGGTCTTCTCGGATCTCCCGACCCTTTGGATCCTGTGGTTTGTGGTGCCGGTTTATGCAGTTACTATTTTGTTTTGGTTAGTGTTGTAGTACAGTTTCTGTACTCTTCTGTTTAAGTGTTGAAGTGCACTGTTTTGGTTTGTTGTCTTCTTTCGGTTGTAAAAGGTTTTGGGGCCCTTTCAAAACCCTCTTCCCTTAATTTTACCAAAAAAAAAAATTAAGCTAAGGTTAAATAACCCTAAGATGGGTTATTAAAATTAAAATTTGAAATTCAATTTCAAAATACAAAGCGCCGATATGAGGAGAAATTTAAAAACGTGTATATAAGAGGGGACTACCCACCTTAAAAAAATTCACCATGCCTTCAAAAGTATTTGCGAGCCTTATAATTTATGCTATGTCCAAGGAAGATAAAGTGTGCGAATTTTGTTGAAATTCAAATGACGACGAAGGCATAATAGGAAGGAAATATTTCTTCCTTCACGTGGGCATTAGTAGCCCACGTGGTGGGCTCTCAATTGTTAAGGTGCTTAGGCTTGAGGATACGGCGGATCGAATCTCATCGATCCCCTTTTTGGGAAGAAAGAGGTCTGCTTTAATCTTGGGAACCAAAAATTTCAGGAATATAGTTTGAGCATTTAGAAATTAATTTTTTGCATATTATAATTGGTTTCTAAGGTATAAAGGGGAGTTATAAGGGATTTGCAAAATTAGATTTTTAATATTATTTTCTCAAGTGGTTGAAATGATAGTAAGGTGTTTGGTTGATGTTTTATGGTGTTAAAATTTTATTTTGAGTTGGAGTTTATAAGGTGTATCCAAGTAATTATTTCATGTATGTTATGATGAGTGTTATTTTTAAAGGGAGCAAAAGACATAAATTGAGTTGTGATTATTGTTGAGAAGCAACACACCCCCACTAAAAAAATGAAATTCCATCATTTGAAAATATTTAATATTCATTTTTTCCGCAGGGACCCTCTTGAGTTTTTTGGGTTTTAATTCCAAATTTTGCTTGCATCCTTTTTCAAATTTTGCCTACATCAAAGTGTCCAAGTAGGCTTGCATATGGCATTGATTTCAATTTAAATTTTTTGAAATTTTGCATGTTAAATGTATTAATTCATATTAATCATTTCAGAAATTTTAATTTTCAATAGTTTTTCTATTTTCAGGCCAACAAACTTCTAAATGCATTTTATCTTAATCCATGATGAATTTTAAAGTTCCAATTGCAGATTTGGATACCCTTTGGGTGTATTTAGATGCTTGTAAAGTTTCATTAAATTTTGGGCACTTTGAATTTTCATCATTTTTCTACACCATGTGAAGCTGACCATTCTCGAACAATTTAAAATTCATTTTTCAAATGTTAAAATCATTTCTAAGTAAGGAATATCATTCAAAAATATGTAAAAAATGCAAAATACAGATGGACAAAGTCATTGGAGTCAACCTACAATTTTTGGAGAATTTGCAAAGTGGAAGAAAAGCTTGAGGGAAATGTCGCGATATCGCGACATGTTCCATTTTCACGAGGGCAAAATCTTGGAAGAAATGAATTGAGGGAAATGTCGCGATATCACGACATGTTCCATTTTTGGACTTGTCTCATTTTCACAAGGGCAAAAGCTTGGGAGAAATGAATTGAGGGAAATGTCACGATATCGCAACATGTTCCATTTTCGGACTTGTCTCATTTTCGCGAGGGTAAAAGCATGGGAGAAATGAATTGAGGGAAATGTCGCGATATCGCGACATGTTCCATTTTTTAACATGTCTCATTTTCGCGAGGGCAAAAGCATGGGAGAAATGAATTGAGGGAAATGTCGCGATATCGCGACATGTTCCATTTTTGGACATGTCTCATTTTCGCAAGGGCAAAAGCATGGAAGAAATAAGAGAGAGAAATGTAGTGATATCGCGACATGTTCCATTTTTGGACTTGTCTCATTTTTTGTGAGGGCAAAATCTTGGAAGAAAAGCTTGAGGGAAATGTCGCGATATCGCGACATGTTCCATTTTCGGACTTGTCTCATTTTTGCAAGGGCAAAAGATTGGAAGAAATGAATTGAGGGAAATGTCGCAATATCGCGACATGTTCCATTTTCGAACTTGTCTCATTTTCGCAAGGGCAAAATCTTGGAAGAAATGAATTGAGGGAAATGTCGTGATATCATGACATGTTCCATTTTCATGAGGGCACAAGCATGGGAGAAATGAATTGAGGGAAATGTTGTGATATCGCGACATGTTCCATTTTCGGACTTGTCTCATTTTCACGAGGGCAAAATATTGGAAGAAATAAATTGAGGGAAATGTCGCGATATCGCAACATATTCCATTTTCGTGAGAGCACAAACATGGAAGAAATGAAGTGAGGGAAATGTCACAATATCGCGACATGTTCCATTTTCGGACTGGTCTCATTTTCGCGAGGGTAAAAGCTTGGAAGAAATGAATTGAGGGAAATGTCGCGATATCGCGACATGTTCCATTTTTGGACTTGTCTCATTTTTGCGAGGGCAAAAGCTTGGAAGAAATGAATTGAGGAAAATGTCGTGATATCGCGACATGTTCCATTTTCGCAAGGGCACAAGCATGGGAGAAATGAAGTGAGGGAAATGTCGCGATATCACGACATGTTCCATTTTTGGACATGTCTCATTTTCGTGAGGGCAAAAGCATGGGAGAAATGAAGTGAGGGAAATGTCGCGATATCGCGACATGTTTTAATTTCATGAGAATATGAGCTTGGAACAAGGAAATCAAACCCTAATGCTCATTACATGTCAGAATTTTGCTCAAATTTAATTTTGCCCTAAAATATTTTAAAGTCCATTAAAGTTTTGAATTGTTACGAAGGCTAATTGCTTGATATGGCATTTTGGATTTATATTCATTTTGCAAAATTTGGCCATTCTTTAAATTTTTCATCACCCATCCAAAGGAAGTGGAAGCTTTTCAACACAGTCCAAACCCTAGAAATATTTAAATGAAAAAAATTAATTAATTAAATTAATTAATTAATTAAAATGAAAAACATAAAAAAACCTTAGGAAAAATTTAAAAAATAATTAAATTAATAACATTAAAATTCTAACCTTTGCTTTTCTTTTGCAGAAGGTGATCCGACAGTTGCATGATGGCAGAAGTAATGGCAAGAAAGACAGACAAACCTAAATTTTGGCACAAATCAAGCAAGGACCATCAAATGGAAATAGGAGATGCCGAGAATTTCTGATCCGTCCAGATTTTGTAGATCTAGCCGCAAATACAGACTTTAAGGAATTTGTCGGTGGATGAATTTTCCAAGAAAATTTATGGCAAAAGTAATAGAATTTCAACTCAAACCAAACAAAGGCGGTTGTGCGAGGATAGAAGGCCCGAAAAGTCAGTGACTCATCCAGATTTTGTAGATCTTGTCGCAAATACAAACTTTAAGGAATTTGCCGGTGGATGCATTTATCGAGAAAATTTATGGCAAAAGTAATGGTGGGCAGAGAATTTCAACTCGAACCAAACAAAGGCGATTGTGCGAGGATAGAAGGCCCGAGAAGTCAGTGACTCATCTATATTTTGCAGAGGAAATAATGAGATGCTCTGACGGCTTATCGAAAGATGAAGATACATTTACACGCGGTGTCCATTTGATGAGGATGAAACCAAGTCTTATCTTATCCATTTATGGCAAGATCCATGCGAAGATTTTTAGAGTAATTAGGGTTTATCAAACACTCTATATAAAAAATGCCTTATATTGTAAAGCCTCGACGGTGGGATTTTTATGATAAGATTTAGATATTTGGAAGAAGATATTTTAAAAATATCAGGGTCTGTCCTGAGTCTATATATACTTCTTTTGAATGTAAATTCCGGATGCGAAAACTTAGAATAAAAGACATTTTAGCAATTTCCTACAAATCTTGTTTGAATGCTTTGTTCTGTACCTGGGGTTGGTGTGACATCGTTTTTCTATGATAGTGTGGCCAGGAGCCTAACCTCTTTCAAATTGCGATAAGTGCATCTTCTTTTGTTTTCGTCTCACTAAGGTCTATTTATTTTAGTTTTAAATCTGTGTTATCAAGATTGAATATGCTACTAGGCTTCATTCCATTTGTTGTATGCTAGGGAAAATAAAAGATTTAAGTTTTAGGTCTGTTCTAATTGCTCTATCCTCAATATGCGAGCTAGGCTGCTGGTGAGAGATACCAATTGACATCGAATTCCCTTTTATTTATGATTTTCTTTTAGATCTGTGTCATCTCCGTCTTATTCTCTTAGTAGAAGGTGATCTTAGAAAGTTGGACACATTCCTCTTTGATTGGTTTTATTATGAAGCTAAATAGTGTAACTGAAATTGGTAGTTTTGATTTGCAACTAAGTTATATAAGCTTCTCTTTTCTGCCCTACCCTACTCTCTCTATTCCACTGTTAAATGATCAATTTTTATTTTCTTTCAAATTTGTCTTTTATTTAATCTGCTAAAGCATAAAGAGCTATATCAAAGAACTCATTGTAAATCCGATTGTCAACAAAGATAATAACCGCTAAACATTATTGAACGAAGGTCGAATCCATTGTAAGGTAATAGATAATCTACTTGAAACTATTCCAAAAGTGAAAAAGAGTGAATAGCCATTCGACCCAACTCTGTAACTCACACCTTGGATAACCAGCAAGATCCTAAAGTGAGTGGGATTTATCCTGTAAAAGTGTTATTGGTATTTTATGCTCATTCTTCATGGGGTGTGTATAAAAGACGAAGCAAAATTTAAAATTAGCACTAGAAGGAGGGCCGATCGAACTCCATTCAGTATTTGTTAAGGATTGTAAGTTGCTTGTGTAAAGCTAGATTCTATCTACAGAGTAACCAGGTCCCACTCCTGAGCTGGAGAGCTCCTTGTGCCTGAGTTGGAAACCCCAAGGAGAAGCAGCCTCAGAAGGGCCAAGTATTTGTCCAACATAGTTTTATCACCACTTGTAGTTCCTCAAATTGCAACTCAAAATATTATCATTAATCAGGTAGTGATGGCAAACTGGTTGGGTTCCACTACTTTGAATATCCCTGGTGCAGCGCATGATTTACCTAGAAATCCTGAGAAGTAGCTTCCTACCTATAAGCATGATGGAATCAAAATAGTAGAAGAACACCTAGTGGCATTTAAAAATGCTCTAAAGTTGTTGAATGTGCAGCATAAAGATGTGGCTTGTAGGTTATTCCCATTCACTCTCCAGGAGGGAGCATACGACTGGTTTTTGAATCTTACTAATGACTCTATTACTAGTTGGAATGACCTGGAGAAAGTTTTTGTATCACAATTTGGTCAAGTAATTGACCCCAGTGTGTTATATCAATAGTTTTCCAGCATTAAGAGAGAAATCAGTGAGATTGTCAGATATTTCAACATTAGGTTTCAAAAAGCTTATGGTAGATTGACGGGTCATTATGTGCCAAATACAGATCTAGCATTGGAAATTTTTAAGAATTCTCTAGATCTAGTGACCTCTATTTTCTTGAAGAGAGATACCAATATTACTAATCTAACAGAGGCTTATAAAGAAGCTCTAGTTCCTGAAAGACAATTTGGACCTCAACCTTTGAATGCTCCTCAAATTCCCTTTGTTACATAAAATACCCCTATTTTGAATCCCATCCCACATCAAATGATGTTGCCAGCATGCCAAAATCCACCGATAGGAAATCCATTGGCTGTAACACATGCTGAACATGTACAGAATACAGAGAAATAATCTGATAAAATAAGAGTTGAGGAAGTCTCAAAGATGGTCCAAAAGTTGGCAAATGACTTTTTGAGTTTCAAAAGGCAAGTGTCCATCGAGGAAAACTCAAATAGATTTTCTTATCAACATAATAGATTCACTAGACCACCATATGAACCCAACAAGGATTATAAAGGTAATGGGCATGAAGTGAATATTTGTGACTTGGCTTTGCCCAACTGGTGCAGGATACACAGAACATCTCAGCACGGGGAATTGGATTGTTTGGATTTCTGTAATGCTTTTGAAGCTCTATCTAGTGAGTTGGTTTTTCCTAAAAATCTAAGAAATGTTGATGGTCCAAGTTCATCCAAACATAGTGTAGCTATGGTGTTAGATTCATTCACTTTTCCAGATGAGTCAGAGAATGTTGTGGAGATGCCTATGGATGAAGTGCAAGCTTTTCAACAAGTATAGAAGGGATAACTACAATCTTAGGAACAAAAATCTAGAGCCTAATACTACGTCTACACCTCCAGACAACTCCCATAATGTTCCTCCAGATCCATCTCCAAATAATAACCCACCTCCACCCAAGGGAGGAGATCCAAGAGTACCAGATGGATTTGTTGCTCCACTTAATAAGGGATACAATATAGTGGAGGATATGAAGAAGATCAAGACTAACATCACTCATCATGAGTTGGCTCAAATTACTAAGCAAAGGGATAATTTGATTAAGACATACTCTAGGCCTACTGAAAAACCTATAGAAAAGGGGAAGAATATAGCAAATGCAAATATGGCCATGTATAAAGAAAAGACTAAAGTTTGGCATTTCCTACTAACTGTCCGTATATTTGGAAAAAATTTCAACTGTCTGGTGGATTCTGGTGCTTCAGCCAATGTCATGCCTCTACCCATATGTCAACAGTTGGGTTTAACCCCTATGAAGTCTGAGAGAAGAGTCATCCAATTGGATAAAACTAAGGTTAAGGTGGTAGGTGAACTTCAAAGTATACACATCCAACTAACATATGAGCCGAGAGCACAACACAAAATTGACATTCAGGTGGTAGATATTCCTGTGGGATACGAAATTCTTCTGAGCAGATATTGGTCAAAGTCTTTGAATGGGTACTTGGTGACTGATTTTTCACATATGTGGTTGCCCTATAAAGGTGTTGCAAATCAGTTAAGAACCGAAAAAGAACCTAGATATAAACACATGATCACTGAGTATAATGCCAAGAATGAGATAGTTAATCTTGTTGATGTAGATATCGAGGTTTATAATTTGACAACAGCACAAAATGAGAAACCTATTAAAGCTCATCTTGATTAGGATAATGAAGTTTGGATGCTTCATGTTGATGGAGCTAAGTCTAAGCAAGGTTCTGGTACAGGGGTAGTTCTTAAAGGACCTAAAAATCAGATGTATTTTATGTCTTATCACTTGCAGTTTCCTTACACAAATAATTTGGCAAAGTATGAAGCACTAGTGCTGGGATTGAAATTTACTTTAGATAAAGGTGTAAGATATATCTAGGTTTTTATAGACTCAGAGTTGGTGGCCAATCAGGTTAGAGGTAAATTTTAGTGCAAGGCATCTTACCTGAAAAGATATAAATACCAAGCGTGGGATCTCATGGAGGATTTTGATGCTTTTAAATTGATGCACATTCCTAGAGAAGAGAATTCACTTGCAAATGTTTTAGCTTCATCTGTCGCAAACCTGAAGCCATTGGATGAGTTCAAATGGAATAAATTTTCAATTGAATTAATCCCTTGTCCTTTGGTTCCAGATAACGTAGATAATTTTTAAGTCTTTTTCGATGACCAGCAAATTATAAAATTTTTACAGAATACCAATGCATTTGAAAATACTATAATTGATGATGGTCAAAGGGATACTATGCTGGAAAAGTTTGATGATGAAAAGGGGATAATGAGATTGAAAGATAATAGAATTTTGAAAGGAATGGTAGAGCTTGAGTGACTATTTGATGTTGATCGAATTAAACAAAGAGTGATTTTTGGAAATTCTATTGGTGTAGCAGGCAGTGAGACTGAGAAACTGAATGTCGGGACTGAAGAAGATCCCAGAAACCTTAAGTTAGCTAAAACTTGTGACCCTGAAATTAAAAAAAATATGATTGAATTCCTTCACAGGTCCAAGGATGTCATGGCCTGGCGATATCGCGATATGTTCCATTTTCGGACTTATCTCATTTTCACGAGGGCAAAATCTTGGAAGAAATGAATTGAGGGAAATGTCGTGATATCGCGACATGTTCCATTTTCAGACTTGTCTCATTTTCACGAGGGCAAAAGCATGGGAGAAATGAATTGAGGGAAATGTCGTGATATCGCGACATATTCCATTTTTGGACATGTGTCATTTTCGTGAGAGAAAAAGCATGAGAGAAATGAATTGAGAGAAATGTCATGATATCGCAACATGTTCCATTTTCATACATGTCTCCTTTTCTCAAGGGAAAAAGCATGGAAGAAATAAGAGAGGGAAATGTCCCGATATCACGAAATGTTCCATTTTCGGACTTGTCTCATTTTTGCAAGGGCAAAAGCTTGGAAGAAAATCTTGAGGGAAATGTCATGATATCGCGACATGTTCCATTTTTGGACTTGTCTCATTTTCGCAAGGGCAAAAGCTTGGAAGAAATGAATTGAGGGAAATGTCGTGATATCGTGACATGTTCCATTTTCGGACTTGTCTCATTTTTGCGAGGGCAAAATCTTGGAAGAAATGAATTGAGGGAAATGTCACGATATCGTGACATGTTCCATTTTCACGAGGGCACAAGCATGGGAGAAATGAATTGAGGGAAATGTCACGATATCGTGACATGTTCCTGTTGGAACAAAATCTGCCTTCGATTAATAGTGTTGTGCCTTAGACTTTGCCAACATTGAATAGACAGATCTTGCTTGAGATCATCTGTCTAGTCTCCAGAGAAGGTTGGTTCCTTTGAGTTTTTTTAGAGAAAAGGGGAACAAGAGATAAGGGAAATATAGCCTAAGCTAGAAATTTTCTCACGGTATAGATTAGACAACAACAAACATTGATGATGCAGTTTAGACAACAACAAAGCTAGAACTCTTCTTTATAGAAAACATGAATTCCTGAGTGTGACTTTTAGATGTTCGTCTAAAAGCATGTAAATATTTGTTAATGTTCAACTCTAGAAACAAGATTCATACGTGCACGATCCAGATTTTAGAACAGATACATTATAAAACTCGGAGTGAATAAAAGTTAAAACACCGAGATACATACAAGCACACGAAGTTTCGAAGCCGGAGGAAGAAATCTTTTATTGCTTGTAATCCAGTACATGCGCATCAAGCTTGTAAACGTCCAAGAGCCGACCCCTTTTTTGGTCAACTCACTCCTATTTATACCCTAAAAAGAGTATCTTCTACTATGTACTTTTAATTTCTTCAATCAATTACAAGTAATTTTTTGTAGTTTCTAATAATACACAAAGGATTTCTCGCAGATTGGATAAATTTCCTTCTGGCTAATTTTAGGTGAGCCTATTACTCTGCAATCATCCAGTGGACCTGCCAGGTTATAATCAACAGACCATTCTTCAAAAATCAGCACCTGATGTCAGTGCATGTCCCCAGTTGCCAAAAATATACTTTATTCCTTTATAGCTGGCATGTCGCGAAATCACGACATCCGTCTCCTGCTTTGCTCCTCTGCCACTTCTAGCCGTGAAAATGAGACATGTCGCGAAATCGTGACATTCGTCTCTTCCTTTGCTCCTTTGCTGCCTCCCATCGCGAAAATGAGACATGTCATGAAATCGCGACATTCTTTCCTTGCTTTGCTCTTCTATCGCTTCCAGCCGCAAAAATGAGACATGTCACAAAATTGCGACATTCATCTCTTCCTTTGCTCCTTCTGCCGCTTCTAGCCACGAAAATGAGACATGTCGCGAAATCGTGACACTCTTTCCCTCTTTGCTCTTTCTCTTGCTCTTTAGTCACGAAAATGAGACATGTCGCGATATCGCGACACTTTTTCCTCCTTGCTCTTTCTCTTGCTCTTAGCCGCGAAAATGCGACATGTCGCGATATCGTGACACTTTTTCCTCTTTGCTCTTTCTCTTTGCTTTAGCCACGAAAATGCAACATGTCGCGATATCGTGACACTTTTTTCCCTTGGCTCTTTCTCCTTGCTCTTAGCCGCGAAAATGCGACATGTCGCGATATCGCGACACTTTTTGCCCTTTGCTCTTTCTCCTCGCTATGAACCGTGAAACTGAGACATGTCACGATATCGCGACACTTTTTCCTCTTGCTCTTTTTTTTTGCTCTTAGCCATGAAAATGCAACATGTCACGATATCGTGACACTTTTTCTCTTTTGGCCGTGACAAAGCAACATGTCGCGATATCGTGACACTTTTTCTCTTTTGGCCGTGACAAAGCAACATGTCGCGATATCGCGACACTTTTTCTCTTTTTGCCACGACAAAGCAACATGTCGCGATATCGCGACACTTTTTGCCTCTTTGTTCTTTTTTGTTGCTCTTAGTCGCGAAAATGCAACATGTCACGATATCGCGACACTTTTGCCACCTTGCTCCCTTTTGTTGCTCTTAGCCGCGAAAATGCAACATGTCGCGATATCGTGACACTTTTTCTCTTTTGGCCGCGACAAAGCAACATGTCACGATATCGCGACACTTTTTCTCTTTTGGCCGTGACAAAGCAACATGTCACGATATCGTGACACTTTTTCTCTTTTGGCCGCGACAAAGCAACATGTCGCGATATCGCGACACTTTTGCCACCTTGCTCCCTTTTGTTGCTCTTAGCCGCGAAAATGCAACATGTCGCGATATCGCGACACTTTTGCCTCCTTGCGGTGTTTTGCTTTTTCTTTGATCTTTAGCATATGGGCCACTTCGGTCTTCTTGAAAAATATGCAAAAAGGTGCATCAACTATTTTTTTGTAGTTAGTCACTTTTAGACTAACATTCTTGGTGCCTTTTGGGGGATTTTTTGCTTGCAAAAATTTTGAACCAGGCCTTTATCCATTGGGTAACGGAGTCAACAACGCAGTTGTAAAAAGTAAAATTTCAAGCGGAAAAACAAAAAAAAGAAGAATGCACTTTGGAAAACAAGTGATCTTCACCTTATCAGAACCTTTCTTTTACCGCTTAGGTATTTAACCTTTTTCTGAAGAACACAAAAATTCAATTCTGGGAACTGGTCCCAGCTCTGGCCGCTGGCTGCTGCCCCTGATGTTTAGATCCTCTAATTCTGTCCATGGCTGCAATTATCTCTTGATAAGCTTGCACACTTGATTCTTATTAGGCCGTAAAAAGGGAAATATTTACAAAACTTCAAACTTATAATATACTGTACATATAATGGTGATCTGTAGCTTTTACTAGAAATACAATTTTAGGTGAAAAGCATTCACCATGATGGGTAGAACCCATCCATCTTGATTTTTTAACTGAAAGGCATTGAATTGCTTTTCTACAACAATTTCGAATGGCCCCTCCCAGAAAGCATCAAACTTGTCATGGTGTCCTGGCTTTGCTTTCTTGACATTCCATTTTAATACCAGGTCACCTATTTTAAATTTCCTGAAAGTGGTTTTCTTATCGAACCACCCGACTATTTTTACCATATGCTTTTGATGATGATCGTAGGCCTGTTCCCTAGATTCTTCAAGCTGCAGAAGTTGCATCAGTCGGGCATCCATTGGATGACCTTCATCTTCGTTAACTTGGTTTAGCATCCTCAACGCGGGTATCTCCATATGAATCGATAGAACAACTTCTTTGCCATAAACCAAAGCATATGGCGAAGTATTGATTGATTTTTTGATTGAGATTCTATCGACCCACAAGGCTTGATTCAGGAGTGAGTGCCAGTTCTTCTTATTGTCCTCTAATGTTCTTTTTAGAATTCTCAGAATATTCTTATTAGTAGACTCAGCTAATCCATTACCTTGTGGGTAATAATTAGAGGAAGTCTTCAGGTAAATTCCATATCTACTGACGAATTCGATCATATTTGCGCTAGTGAAAGGGGATCCATTGTCTGTAACCAAAGAATCTGGTATGCCAAACCTTGTGATTAGACTTTCGATGAATTCTATCACCACTTCTGCCCACTTGGTGAAGTAGTCTGTGGCAGTGAGAATGTATTTGTGGCCTGATGATGAGTTTGGCTCTATTATCCCTACGAAATCCAACCCCCACTGCTGGAATGGTTCTTCAACTTGAATAGCTTTTAAGGGCATAGGTGCATTCCTGTTTCTTCCCACATACCTCTGACATTGTTCACACCTCTAGGTCACTTTGTACGCATCTAGGAAGATGGAAGGCCAATAACATCCAACTCTAAGGATCTTCAAAGCTATAGTTCGGCCTGCATAATGTCCCCCTGAAAAACCCCTATGAAATTCATCTAACACTTTTTGCTTTTCATTATCGAGAATGCATTTTAACAATACACCATCGATGTTAATCCTGTACAACCCCTTTGTTCGAAGGGTATATTTCAATGCTTGGGTTCTGAATCTCCTTCTCTGGGAAGCGTTCATATCCTCAGGACATGACCCAGTCTGAAAATACCTCACAAAGTCATCGATCCAACCCGAACTTGCTCTGTCTTGGTGTTGCTCTGTGTTTGCCATGATGGGGTGGCTCTCCCCATATCCACTTGCAGCTTGCTTGGCCAATTCCTGGCACAAAGCTCTCCCTCTGACTATTTTAGTAGGATGTATTTCTACATCATACTCTTGGATGCGAGTCACCCATCCAGCTCTTTTTTCACCCAATTCTCCTTGAATTATGAAGTTCCTTACATCGGGATGAATAACATACACCATCGTCCGACTCTGGGATAAGAAGTGTTTTAGCTTATTCAAGGATTTCATAATTGCGTATACTTGTTTTTCTATGAAGTTGTACCTTTCCTCATGTTTGTGCATGGTGGAACTCGAAAAGGCTATGGGTCTTTCTTCGTCATCTGCTCCTTTTTGAGTGAAAACTACAGCATAACTATTTTGCTCTCCGACAGCATATAGTATGAAATCCCGGGAATAGTCAGGGTTGATTAGCACAGGAGCTTGAGCGATGGCTTCTAGAATTTTTTGGAAAGCTTCTTTCCTTGGCTCTGTCCATTTAAAAGGAGCATCATTTTTCAATAATTCAGTCATTGGTTTAACTATTTGGGCAAAATCCGCAATGAATTTTTTGACGAAATTTATTTTCCCAAAGAAAGACTGCAAACCTTTCTTGTTAACTGGGAGAGACAACTCAAGAAGCGCCTTTACTCTATCAGGATCAATTGACAGCCTAGCTTTAGAAATAACATGCCCAAGGAGTATTCCTTCTTCCACAACAAAAATAGATTTTGTAGGGTTTAGTGATATCCCAAATTCCCTACATTTCTCAAATACTTGCTACAGATGAGTGGCATGGTCCTTTTTGTTGTGAGAAAAAACTGTCATGTCATCTAAATAGACGACAATAATTTTGTTCGCAAGCTCCCCAAAAGCTACGTCCATGGCTCTCTAGAAAGTTGCTCTTGCGTTAGATAATCCAAAGGGCATCCTTTGGTATGCAAATGTTCCCCACTTAGTGGTGAACGTAGTCTTGTATTGATCTTCATTTCTCACCCAAACCTGATTGTAACTAGAAAAGCCGTCTAACAGAGAAAACCTTTCTGCTCCCGCCATAGTATGAAGGATTGGGTCAATCTGGGGTAAAGGATAGTGATCCTTTAAAGAGGCTCTATTCAAATTTTTGAAATCGATGCATAGTCATATTTCTCCATTTTTCTTGCGGATTGGAACTAAATTTGCCACCTAGGTAGAGTGCTTTATTGGGTATATTATCTTAGCCTGCAAGAGTTTTAACAACTCTTGTTTCATTAAGGCTTCAATCTTGGGATTCACAGGCCTCTGCCTCTGCTTGAAAGGTTTAGCTCCTTCCTCCAGTTCAATGGTATGCTTAATGACCTCTTTCCTGTACACTTTCAGATCACTATAAGTCCAGGCTATTATATCTGGATACTCTCTACATAACTATTTTATTTTCTCTAGTTCTACCACTGTACAATCGGTCCCTACTTTGATCATTTTTCCCGGTTCTAGTTCTACTTCTTTATACCGACGTTCATCTACCTTGATCCTTCGACCTACAACTCTATCGCTATTGTCGAAAAGGCTCTCCAGGGTGATCAGTCCCCTAGGGATATGGTTGTTTTTTAGTTGAATAAGGCTCTCTTCGTCCTCTTCTTGTAACGCTCTATCTGTAGAGCAATTCATCTCGTGAATCAAAAAATCTAGGATCTGCTCATCATTTTTGAATACTTGCTAGAAAATGTCTTTGTCGGGCACTGAAGGCCTGTATATAAGTCTAACTATTTTAGACTTCTGAATAACATTGCTGACTGGGCAAAAATTTGATCCTATTGATGCTAACAGGTCTGCATGTGTGTTCTTCTCTCTGGAAATGGATTTCATGTTTAGTGCTTCAAAATTTTCCAAAAGATCTAACACTTTGTTTTTGTAAGCTCTTAGGTAATGCTGCTTACAAATGCACTTGCCAGTAACCTATTTAACGATCAGCTCTGAATCTCCATAGATCAGCAGCTGTTTTACACCCAGTTTTTCAGCTTTCTTGAGTCCCAAACACAAGGCTTCGTACTCAGCTACGTTATTGGTGCAACTCCATGTCAACCTATACGAAAAGACTTTTTTTGTTCTAGTGGGTGAAATCAGGACGATTCTAGCTCCTGCTCCATTTTTGCACCTTGACCCATCAAAGTACAATTTCCATAACTGGTTGACTGAATCATCTATTTTAGGGACAGCAATAGGGAGATTTTTTGGTTTCTCAATGGAATAGCTTCCCATTTCTGTCTCTATCATAGCATTGAAGTCTTTCATTGAAAACTGATCTTCATATTGGAGTTCCTCCAGGGTTTCTTCCATTAAATCAATATTCTCAAATTCCTCGGACATCATGTTGATAGTAGCTGTTTCTTCTAGTATTTCCACATGAAAAGTAGATGGTTTCTCATTGTAGATCCTGACTCTTTTACCTTTGAAAGGTACCTCCAAATGCGAATAATCTAGTGACAGATAACCTCCCAGTTTGGCTGTGAACTCTCTGGATAAACACATACCGAAATATGGTTCCAAGTCTACAATGACTACTTCTTGTATTATGAATGCTTCTGGCATTCTGTGGAGTTGAATAGGTATATCTTTGATCACCCCGATAGTTTTTACTGGAGTACCATCCAATTGCAACACACCAGGATGACTTCGAGTATATTCCATCCCCATTATGTCACATACGACTTTCGACATTACCGTAGTTGCGGCCCCTGAATCAATCATGCAATTGTGAACTATCCACCCCTCCATTTGCAAAGATAAATAGAATGGGGGCGGTCTATTTTTTCCAGAGGTTGACACAACATTTGCTTGTATAACATTTGAGGAAGAGGTATTATTCTTTAAAGTTAAAGATTCTTGGAGGAGGTCAATCCGACCAGGAATTTGCGGTGCATCATACATGCTTATTTTGGAGGGGGTCCTCTTCATTTCTTCTGCAATGTTGAACGAAAGAGTTGCAGCTGGGGATACTTCAACACTTTTCTCCCTTCCACTAGTCGATGCATCATATATGTCTCTGTAGACCTGCGTAGCTTTCGTTCTTTGCCTTTTTGTCAATGAAGGAAATCTGAGTCTTTCCTTCACTTGCTCTTGAGCTTCGCTCCCTTTTCTAGGAGGAAATTCTTTTCTTGGTGTAGTCACAGAAGTCTGAGGAGGATCAGAACGTCCTTTCTCACCGGACAGGTTCTTCTGTGGAGTTGCTCTGGGGGTAGGAGGAAAACCTAGTGGTTGGAGTTCCTTAGGGTCAGCTTGTAATGACTTTTTTCTCGATCTTGTTAGGACCGATACTTGCTCCACTGATGGCATTGCCAAATTGTGGTGGACCTCTCTGATTATGTTCACCTGCCCCTTGCCGGTTTCTTTGGTTCTTTCATTAATAACCACTTGCACATGATGTTGATGAATCATGCATGAATCTTCTCCATGAGGATCATTGCAAGTGGTACACCAGTAGTCGAAATTAGTGGGTTCTCCATTATCTCCTATCTCATTTGCATACACCACATTTTTTTTATCTTGTCCTCTTCCACTTGTTGAAGCACCTTCCTTTTGTATCTATGGAAATCTTCTTGCTTGGATATTCCGTTCAGCCTCTCTCTTTTTCATAGACGCCATTTCATTTGACAATGTCTTCATTGTATCAATTATGGTCGTGTATTGATCATTGGGGGGAGCTGATGCAAGGGGTGTGGCTAGTAATGCAGGGAATGTAGGGAGTGCAGCTATAGATGGGAGAGCACGCGTTGATGGGAGCACAGGCAGTTTAGAAATTGATGCTTGGGAAAGCTCTGGTAAAATAGGCAATAGAATTTTTGATGGATATCTTTTTGTAGCGATGAGATCAGCTTCGCCCCTTGTTGCCTCTACATAGATCCCAGGAAAAGTGGTTACACGGGATTGCCTTATTATCATACTGAGATCTGAATCAAAAGCCCTTAAATAATAGCATATAGCTTGTTCTTCCATGGGCTTTAGGCCTTGTGGTACTCTATCACGAGTTCTGGTAAATCTGATGTTGAAATCTTGGATTTCTTCTTGTGGATGCCTTTCAATGATAGTGAATTGATTCAGCAATGTGAAAGGATCTGCATGTATATTAAATTCATCGACCAGACGGTCGGCCAGTACTGCCCAAGAAGTAATGGATCCAACGGGAAGCGCTCTGTACCAATAGAGCATCTTTCCTTTCAAGGATATAATCAACAATCTGACCATTACATCTTCCTGAGTGATGTTGTAAATAGATGCTAGCTTTGATACATCTAAACAGTGTTCATCTACTATTTTTCCTGTTCCATCGAAGCTCGACAATGCTTTTAGTGTAGCTTGTGGAATTTGGTGGTGTGTTCCCAAGTTCAAAGGGCCAGTTTGATTCCATACAAGATGCGCTGGGGTAGGGGCGGCTGCCATGATTGCTAAAGGAGTTACAACCGCTATAGGATTGCTTGCAGACACTCCTACAATGGGTGTTAAAGAGGTGCTAATGGTGCCGGGCAGATTTGATCTTGCGGCTAGCACAGGGTGTGCTTTTAGGCTTCCAAGATGTAGTTCAAAAAACTCGATAGGTTCTTCAGAGTTTCTAGCTCGAGATCTGGTTATCATATGGCTATATAACTAGAAGGCTTCTAGACAAGGTCTTTCTTTTATGGTCTAAATGCAACGGAGTCGCCAGGTGATTTTTCTTGAGATTTTGCAAACAAAAGGCTCTGAAGGTAAAACACCAAAACTTATACAATACTGTGGGATTGTTGGTCCCACCGGGCATGCCAAAAATTATTGGAACAAAATATGCCTTTGGTTAATAGTGTTGCGCCTTAGACTTTGCCAACATTGAATAGATAGATCTTGCTTGAGATCATCTATCTAGTCTCCAGAGAAGGCTGGTTCCTTTGAGTTTTTTTAGAGAAAAGGGGAACAAGAGATAAGGGAAATATAGCCTAAGCTAGAACTTTTCTCATGATACAGATTAGACAACAACAAACATTGATGATGTAGTTTAGACAACAACAAAGCTAGAACTCTTCTTTATAGAAAACATGAATTCCTGAGTGTGACTTTTAGATGTTCATCTAAAAGCATGTAAATATCTATTAATGTTCAACTCTAGAAACAAGATTCATACGTGCACAGTCTAGATTTCAGAACAGATACATTATAAAACTCAGAGTGAATAAAAGTTAAAACACCAGATACATACAAGCACACAGAAGTTTCGAAAGCCAAAGGAAGAAATCTTTTATTGCTTGTAATCTAGTACATGCGCATCAAGCTTGTAAACGTCCAAGAGCCGACCCCTTTTCTGGTTGACTCACTCCTATTTATACCCTAAAAAGAGTATCTTCTACTACGTACTTTTAATTTCTTCAATCAATTACAAGTAATTTTTTGCAGTTTCTAATAATACACAAAGGATTTCTCGCAGATTGGATAAATTTCCTTTTGGCTAATTTTAGGTGAGCCTGTTACTCTGCAATCATCCAGCGGACCTGCTAGGTTATAATCAACAGACCATTCTTCAAAAATCAGCACCTGATGTCAGTGCATGTCCCTAGTTGCCAAAAATATACTTTATTCCTTTACAGCTGGCATGTCACGAAATCATGACATCCGTCTCCTGCTTTGCTCCTCTGCTGCTTCCAACCACGAAAATGAGACATGTCACAAAATCGCGACATTCATCTCTTCCTTTGCTCCTTTGCTGCCTCCCATCGCAAAAATGAGACATGTCACGAAATCATGACATTCTTTCCTTGCTTTGCTCTTCTGCCGCTTCCAGCCATGAAAATGAGACATGTCACGAAATCGCGACATTCGTCTCTTCCTTTGCTCTTCTGCCACTTCCAACCACGAAAATGAGACATGTCGCGATATCGCGACACTTTTCCCTCTTGGCTCTTTCTCTTGCTCTTTAGCCATGAAAATGCAACATGTCGCGATATCGCGACACTTTTTCCTCCTTGCTCTTTCTCTTGCTCTTAGCCGCAAAAATGAAACATGTCGCGATATCGCGACACTTTTTGCCCTTTGCTCTTTCTCCTCGCTATGAACCGTGAAACTGAGACATGTCGCGATATCATGACACTTTTTGCCCTTTGCTCTTTCTCCTCGCTATGAACCGCGAAACTGAGACATGTCGCGATATCGCGACACTTTTTCCTCTTGCTCACTTTTGTTGCTCTTAGCCGCGAAAATGCAACATGTCACGATATCGTGACACTTTTTCTCTTTTGGCCATGACAAAGCAACATGTCACGATATCGCGACACTTTTTCTCTTTTGGCCGTGACAAAGCAACATGTCGCGATATCGCGACACTTTTTCTCTTTTGGCCGCGACAAAGCAACATGTCGCGATATCGCGACACTTTTTCTCTTTTTGTCGTGACAAAGCAACATGTCGCGATATCGTGACACTTTTTGCCTCTTTGTTCTTTTTTGTTGCTCTTAGCCATGAAAATGCAACATGTCGCGATATCGCGACACTTTTGCCACCTTGCTCCCTTTTGTTGCTCTTAGCCGCGAAAATGCAACATGTCGCGATATCGCGACACTTTTTCTCTTTTGGCCACGACAAAGCAACATGTCACGATATCGCGACACTTTTTCTCTTTTGGCCACGAAAAAGCAACATGTCGCGATATCACGACACTTTTTCTCTTTCGGCCGTGACAAAGCAACATGTCGCGATATCATGACACTTTTGCCTCCTTGTGGTGTTTTTCTTTTTCTTTGATCTTTAGCATATGGGCCACTTCGGTCTTCTTGAAAAATATGCAAAAAGGTGCATTAGCTGTTTTTCTGTAGTTAGTCACTTTTAGACTAACAGTTCCATTTTTGGACTTGTCTCATTTTTGCGAGGGCAAAAGCTTAGAACAAATGAATAGATGGAAATGTCGGGATATCGTGACATGTTCCATTTTCATGAGAGCACAAGCATGGGAGAAATGAAGTGAGGGAAATGTCGCAATATCGTGACATGTTCCATTTTCGGACTTGTCTCATTTTTGCGAGGGTAAAAGCTTGGAAGAAATGAATTGAGGGAAATGTCGTGATATCACGACATGTTCCATTTTCGGACTTGTCTCATTTTCGCGAGGGAAAAATCTTGGAAGAAATGAATTGAGGGAAATGTCGCGATATCGTGACATGTTCCATTTTTGTGAGGGCACAAGCATGGGAGAAATGAAGTGAGGGAAATGTCATGATATCACGACATGTTCCATTTTCGGACATGTCTCATTTTCGTGAGGGCAAAAGCATGGGAAAAATGAAGTGAGGGAAATGTCGTGATATCGTGACATGTTTTAATTTCATGAGAATATGAGCTTGGAACAAGGAAATCAAACCCTAATGCTCATTACATGTCGGACTTTCACTCAAATTTAATTTTGCCCTAAAATATTTTAAAGTCCATTAAAGTTTTGAATTGTTACGAAGGCTAATTGCTTGATATGGCATTTTGGATTTTTATTCATTTTGCAAAATTTGGCCATTCTTTAAATTTTTCATCACCCATCCAAAGGAAGTGGAAGCTTTTCAACACAGTCCAAACCCTAGAAATATTTAAATGAAAAAAAATTAATTAATTAATTAAAATGAAAAACATAAAAAAAACCTTAGGAAAAATTTAAAAAATAATTAAATTAATAACATTAAAATTCTAACCTTTGCTTTTCTTTTGCAGAAGGTGATCCGACAGTTGCATAATGGCAGAAGTAATGGCGAGAAAGACAGACAAACCTAAATTTTGGCACAAATCAAGCAAGGACCATCAGATGGAAATAGGAGATGCCGAGAATTTCTGATCTATCCAGATTTTGCAGATTTGGCCGCAAATACAGACTTTAAGGAATTTGCCGGTGGATGCATTTGTCGAGAAAATTTATGGCAAAAGTAATGGTGGGTAGAGAATTTCAACTCAAACCAAACAAATGTGGTTGTGCAAGGATAGAAGGCCCGAGAAGTTAGTGACTCATCCAGATTTTGCAGAGGAATTAATGAGATGCTTTGACGGCTTATCAAAATATGAAGATACATTTACACGCGATGTCCATTTGATGAGGATGAAACCAAGTCTTATCTTCTCCATTTATGGCAAGATCCACGTAAAGATTTTCAGAGTAATTAGGGCTTATCAAAAACTCTATATAAAAAATGCCTTATATTGTAAAGCCTTGGTGGTGGGATTTTTATGATAAGATTTAGATATTTGGAAGAAGATATTTTGAAAAGATCAGGGTCTGTCCTGAGTCTATATATACTTATTTTGAATGTAAATTCTGGATGTGAAAACTTAGAATAAAAAACATTTTAGCAATTTTCTGCAAATCTTGTTTGAATGCTTTGTTTTGTACCTGGGGTTGGTGTGACAATGTTTTTCTATGATAGCATGTCCAGGAGCCTAATATCTTTCGGATTGCGATAAGTGCATCTTATTTTGTTTTCATCTCACTAAGGTCTATTTATTTTAGTTGTAAATCTGTGTTATCAAGATTGAATATGCTACTAGGCTTCATTCCGTTTGTTGTATGCTAGGGAAAATTAAATATTTAAGGTTCGAGTCTGTTCTAATTGCTCTATCCTCACTGCGCAAGCTAGGCTGCTGGTGAGAGATACCAATTGACACCGAATTCCATTTTATTTATGATTTTATTTTAGATCTGTGTCATCTCCATCTTATGCTCTTAGTAGAAGGTGATCTTAGAAAGCTGGACACCTTCCTCTTTGATTGGTTTTATTGTGAAGCTAAATAGTGTAACTAAAATTTGTAGTTTTGATTTGCAACTAATTTAGATAAGCTTATATTTTTTGCCCTACCCTACTCTCTATGTTCCACCATTAAATGATCCTTTTTTATTTTCTTTCAAATTTGTCTTTTATTTAATCTGCTAAAGCATAAAGAGCTATATCAAAGAACTCATTGTAAATCCAATTGTCAACAAATATAACAACTGCTAAACATTATTGAACGAAGGTTGAACTCATTGTAAGGTAACAGAGAGTCTACTTGAAACTATTCTAGAAGTGAAAAAGAGTGAATAGCCATTCGACCCAACTCTGTAACTCACACCTTGGATAACCAACAAGATCCTAAAGTGAGTGGGATTTATCCCATAAAAGTGTTATTGGTATTTATTCTCATTCTTCACGGGGTGTGTATGAAAGACGAAACAACAATTATTTTGTGACTAAAGAAATATTTAAAAAAAGTGTTGAAGTGATATTGTTGTGTTTAACCATTGGAATTGGAAAGAAGTAAATTGTGATTGAGACAAGTTTTTCCAAAGGCACTTTGACATCCAACAAAAGGTATGGGCATATTCTTCCTAGTGAGTGATTTTTGAAAGTTGTGTATGAAAATTTGGAGTGAAAAGGATTGTTTGGTTAGCATTGTTGAGAGTGTTTTGATTTAATGCTTCAAGGTTTTTTGGAATAAAAGAGTGGTTGATAAAACCTTGTTTTATAAGCATTGTTGTTGAAATGAGTAATTGAGTGAAGAACTTGAACTAGGGCTTGGAAAGAACATGAGTATCATTGTTATGTGAGATTGTTTGATAAGCATTGTTGGAAACATTTGAGTGATTGTTCATGTGGTTGGACTAGGGTTTGTGAGCAAGTATTATTTTATTGTGTGATTGGTTGAGTAGAGTTGGTTGAGCCTAGTCAAGTGGATGTATGAAGTGATGGTTCAAGTTCTATGAAATAAATTGTTCTATATTCTAAAATTGATTTGAAAAAGTGATTGAATATTGAGGTGAATGTGAATCATATTGAGTCTCTAACAATTCTCTATATGTTTCTAAGAGAGTGATTAAAAGTGATTAAGCTTTGTGATAAATGTGAAGCATATTGAGTCTCTAACAATTCTCTTTATGTTTCTATGATATTGGACAAGTACTAGTGTGACCTTGTTGGGAAAATTTGAGGTAAGTCATAGAGAAGACTTGTCAAAAGATTTATGTGATATTTTGTGGAAGCTTACAAGATAGATTTGAGGATAAAGTTTGGTATATATTTGAGGATAGGTTTGTGCCAGATCAGAGACAAATATTGAGGATAGATTTGAGGATAGAGTTTGGTATAGATTTGAGGACAGAATTGTGCCAGATTAGAGATAGAGATTGAGGATAGATTTGAGGACAGATTTTGGTATAGGTTTGAGGACAGGTTTGTGCCAGATCAGAGATAAATATTGAGGACAAATTTGTGCTAGATCGAAGGATTATGTTTAGTGCAGATTTGAGACAAAGATTTGAAGGTGATAAAGTATATAGGATGATAGTCTCTAGTGGATAGAGATCCATTAGCTAGGGCAATGAGGATAATTGTCTTCAATGGATAGAGATCCATTAGCCAGAGCAGTGGGGGCAACAATTCTTCTAGAAGATCATCAACTAGAGTAGAATGGAAAGAAGTTATCCCATGGATAGAGATCCACAAACTTGAGATGGGTGTCTCCTTTGGACAGAGGTCTATAAACATTATAGGGAAAGGATTCCCAAGAGAATTTATTTGAGAAAAAATTATCAAAAATATTTTGTCCGTGGAGTAGCACACATTGGGTGAACCATGTGAAATCATGTCTCTCATGTATGTGATGCTTTTTGTGATGTTTACTACTTTAATATTTCTGATGTTACAATTTGGATTAAAAGGCAAAAAGTTTTATCTTATACTGTTCACCCCCCTCTAAGTATAAGAACATGTTCTTCATCCACATATTTGAAGAAAAAGAGAAATTAATAAATAGGTGATCTATATATTCCTCTCCCATACCGCAAAGACTACACCTATTTACCATTTGAAAACCTCTTCTTTGTATATTATACACTATTAATATCTTATTTACAAGTCATCTTACTAGGGGAGTCTAAAATAAATTTAGATTATATTGGCTAAAAATTGTTTATGGGTTTTCCAAATAACTTATTAATACTTAGGTGATTTCCGACTTGTCAAATTAACTAAAGTAACTTATGATGCAAATAAAGGATCCCTTATACAATATAAAGGATGTAAGATGATGTTATCCCTTACACAAGATAAAAATTAAAGGTATGAACCTTCATTCTTTGGGATGAGGGTGGAAGATTCAAGTGCCTCTTCTTTTGGGTGGGGCTTCAAGGGACAAATGCCATAATCCTAATTGAAGAATAGAAGGTACACATATTCTTCTATATAAATGGTATAAATATTGAGTATCTTTTATATGAATAAGGGTGGCGGGGTCTATGCTCTTTCTATGGAGGATGGAATGGATGAGGTCCTTTCCATGACCACATAAGGAAGTATCAAAACTCTAATTTGAAGGTAGTGCATGGAAAATATGGATGTTATTTCTCTTAATTTAAAATTTTAGACATTGTATATTTAGTCTATGGATGAAAAATATAGGGTTTCTTTCTTTTAGACATGAGGACGCTTTTAATTCTCTTTTAGGGGTTAGGGGTGGAATGGATGGATATTCATTAAAAGAAGTATTGGGGGATTTTATTTAGGGTGGTGAATAGAACATATGGACATCCTTCACCAAGTTAAAGTGTGAAAGGATTGGGCACTTCTTATCTATACACTAGTGTTATAAGCCCTCTTTATTTTGAATAATAGACAAAGGGATAATTCTCTTGTTTAGATTGTGAGGTAGAAGGAAATATATCCTTTATGTTAGTTTTTCATAGAAGTATCAATGCTCCATAATTAGTATGAGGTTAGAAAATATAAACCTCATTTTTTAGTTTGGAATAGAAGGGACATACACTCTATGTCCATCCTAGAGTACAAGGTTTTGAATTAGTTACAAGTGTTGTCATGTTCTCATCTAGAAGTTTATTGGTAGGTTTAAAAATACAATGCACAACTTGGATAGGAGAATCATAATGCAAATACACCATGCCATGGGCTACATTTATGACATTGTTCACACATTTACTCAGTCCCAATCTACAAATATTCTCTTCATGATTTTCAAGATGTAAATACTTTTTCAAATGCCTATTAGATGCAAAATGGAAAACTAAAAATATTTGAAATTGTGGTATGAACATGCACTTATGACTCTAATAAGATTATGGTGTTGAAATGTTCCCAAAAATTTGCACTCTTTCTTAAGAATTTTCTGCCCTTCTTCATTTTGAAATCTAAAAGCCTTGATAGCAATTATATTACCATCCCTTAAGACTTATTTATAAAATAAACCAAAGTGACCTAATTCAAGCAAATATATTGCATTGAATCCATTTTTTGCAATGAAGAGATCTTGATATGTGATGATACCCCAATATTCCTAGCATAAAGTTTGAAAGATCAAATTTTTGCATTAAAAGGTTCTAGTTCCACATAATTCCTAAAATCAAAGAGCCTATTATGAAGACAATGACTCCAAAATCTAAATGTATTGCTTTTGTATGAATCAAATGCTTTTTGTGCCCTTATTTTGAACGTATAGGTAACAAGTATTTATTTAGACCACAAAGGTTGGGATTTACCATGAATAGTGCAATGAAATTACAATATGGAAACAACCCTTCTTCAAAAAGTTGACCAATTAAATTATTGTAAAAAACACTCCCATAACAAAGATTGTACAAATGACTTGGGTATTGCACCTGAAAAAAAATTATAGGAGAGGTCAATAACTTGTATTTTCTATAATTTTCCAAGTGCATCTCATATTAAACATTCAAATGCATTATGTGAGAGGTTGAAATGTTTTAGGGCTATAAAATTTCCACATGCCCCTAGAATCTCCCCATCAAGATGATTGCTAGAAATATCTATTGCTTGAGTGTTTATAATTTTACTTATCATTACAAGCAATGGTTCTTTCAAGGAATTCCTTGATAGATTGAGATAGAATTGAATATTTTGAATATTGGCCTAGCCTCTCTTGGTATTTTTCCCTTACACCATTAGAAGAAAAATCAAGAGGTTAAAAATTAGAATAGTCCTTAAAGTAGTAAGTATCTCTCATAAGAAATTATTATGATGAAAAAAAAATATTTTGATTTGTTGGAGTCTACCCAAAGAATTCAAAATTCTTCCATATAGATTATTCCAACTAGAATTTAGTAATCCTAATATTTGCATCTCACTAATCTCATCTAGGATGGTTCCATAAAGGTTGTTGCTAAAATATAATCTTTCCAACTTATGGAATCTTCCAATTTCAACTGGAATGTGGCTAGTTCAAAGATTATTCCTAAATCTTACGTAGATTAAGTTAATAATATTGTGAATGTCTTTGGGTATGCTTAAACCTATCTTGTTGTGTGATAAGTTCAAGTAAGATAAATTTGAAGAAATGTGGCCTATGGATGGAGGTAAAACATCAGTGAGATGATTTTGAGAAAAATGTAGAATTTCAAGTTAGAAGCAATTTGTAAGAGTAATAAGAAAAGAAAATGACCTATGGCTACCACTATCAAGGTGTTTTTTTTGTAACTTGATTTATTTAAGTGACAACTTACCTAACTCCATAGGCATCATTCCACTTAGCAAATTCTCATCTAAGTAAAGTTTAGAATAATTCCAATGGAATTTGGTATATTTCCACTAAGTTGATTTTCCCAAGTAAAGAATCTCTGATCCTGTCAAGTGGTCTAGCTCAAGTAGAATACTCCTCTATAGTCTATTATTATTGAGTGTTAACACAACTTATGATAACTACTAAGACTATATGTAATGCTTCCTTCTATGTCATCCTCATGCCAAAGTAGTCCCTTAGTATTTCTAAGCTATCCCAGTGTGCCAACCAAAAAGGCTCACACCTAATGTATATATTGCAATTATTGAAAGAAAAAAAAATGAGCATGCACGAATTGATAACAAGAAATAAAAAAGTGTGATGAATATTTTATTATTTTTAATGGAGTCAAATTACAATTTTGTCCCTCTTAGGGATACCCATTTGATACAACAAATACAATATATATTGAATCCATCTCAAGTGCAGGTGTGATAAAAATGGCTTTTAGGATGACACGAACTACTATAGGGTGTCGATGACCCTCTTACCAATTATTAGAGGCATTTGCTGCCTTGCATGTCAAAACCCTGTTAGTCCTGCATATAATAAACAACAAGAAGCATTAGAAACAAAGGAGGCCTCTCTTGATGAGGCTTTTAGAGGAATCTTGCATAATGAAGGACATAATAACAAGAAATCAAGAAAATAGTTAAATGCATGTAAATGCGCTTAAATCATGATAATATACCATTAGAAACCTAAAAGAAACTAAGATGCATCTATCTGAGCTCCTAATTAGTCAATTGAAGACATGAAAGCATGAAAAAGATTCATTCTACTTACACTACAATAGTGGAAGGAAGTTGCGATTAACTCCTAATCTAATGGTCAAAAGTCTCTAAAATACTGAAATAGGCCTGTAATCTGACCAATATAACTTAACGAAAAATACTACAAAAGGTAAAACAGAGAAATTAGAAGTTACCCTCTAACCACGAGTCCTTCAAGTGACGAACACTGTTCACCATGGCTGATAGCCATGGCTGAGCATTAAGTAAGTTTGCTCTCTAGATCAGGGCCAATATTTGAATTCTCCTTGGGGAAATTGATGTTCAAGGGTTGCCCTTATGTCCTATGACAAATTTGGCGGTTGAATTTCTCAATGAGTACACGAATTGCACGGATTAGCATTTCTTGATTCTCCTAGCCTCTTAGGTTCTCCATGGTAATGTGAACTTCAATTGGGTAGCATAAGTATCCCTCTTGATGCATGTGAATGGATATGCAATTCAACAGGGCTTCACTGTGTTCAATTTAAATCTTATCTATATCTCTTCCATGATTATAAGGGGGGTTTTATAGCCTTTGTCTAGGGCTAGGGGTAGCTTCATGAGGAAGCTAAGATCAATATTGGGTAGTTGACTTTGTTGGATAGAAGGTTCTGGATCATTCCTTGCTCAAACTACTCCAATCCATAACCAATTGGCCATTGCAACCAACTTTGGGGTCAGATGAAGGCCAATTGACTTGCAATCCTAACCATGGTTGACAGGAACTGTCAACACTACTAACCGTGGGTGTCAGAAATGGCTAGCACGGACTAGGCAAAAGTGCCCAAAATGAGTGGTAAAAACCACTGCTATACCTTGGATTTATCCAAAGGTATTTCATATGGTCTTCTAGCATATCCCATATGAGTAGTCGCATCAGCATGACACATTTTAGGTGTCTACAGATACCCCTTTAGATATGTGTTGTGATATCAAACAACACTGAGCAAAACTAGACCTCCTAAAATGATGTCGAAGGTTGCATGATGATCATTGATCTGATCAACATTAGATGCCCTAGGTCTAGTAAAAGGATGCACATCCTAGAATCATTGCTTCCAACTAGAAGGCTTAATTTTGAAAGAGTTTTTACTCATCATCAGGAATTTGAGTAGCTTTGGTGCTACAATAGAAGTTAGGTCTATATAACCGAAAGGAGGAGAGGTACAAATAAACTATCATGTATGCTATTTTACCCAACATAACGGTAAGATTATGATAGTATTTGGCAATGATTCATAAGACGGACACAATTTTGACAAGATCAAGGGATCTTCTATTGATTATGATTATGATTTAATATTATGACTACCCCCTCAATCGACAAGTAAATGAGAGTAATGATGATAAAATGAAGTGACGAGGTCGCTTGACCACTATGAATGATCTTGAACAAATTTAAGGTGTAGTATTTTAATACTTGGCAAGGCCTAATCAGCTATGATTACAACTTTTCATGATAATTTCCCATTTCTATCCCCTAGAGTGGTCCAACCATGAAGGCCTTCTTAGGGAATTAAAATGAAAACAATTCCAATTAGGCTTATGTTGAATCAATTATCGATGATCTGCTAAAAATATCATAGGAGAATTGTGATGAATACTTCTTTCCCCTAGAGCAATCCGACTGTGTAGGCCTTCTTAGGGTTTGAAGTGAAGCATAGAAATTCTATGATGATGAATTTTCCCCAAATATCCTTATGGTAATTTACTCATCCTTATGAATTGCATGGAGCACCAATCACTGCAATCACCAAGTTGCTAGGGTAAATTACTGAATACGAGGTGCATCTGGCTTTGAATGTTATCTGATGTTTTTTTTATTTTATATTTTCTAAATGATCTAGTTTAGTTGGGATGTTTAAATTACCATTTGATAGCTTTCCTCAAGGGAAATTAGGGATATGTTATGCAGATTGCTGACCATAGCTATCGACTATGGGTAGTTTATCTAATCATGGCTAGGACCCATGGGTACAAAACCCTAATTCGGGGACCATAGTGGTCAACCGCAAGCTGACTTAAATTAGAAAAATATAAAAGGGTTGCATTTTTGGAAAAGTGTCATTATTCACCTAACATTGACAGTTAACTTTAGAGCTCTGGGAGGTAAACCATAAACTTTGACCCAATATGCTGCTGGAAACTATACCTGATTACCCATATTCCTTACTGATGTTCGACCAATTAGAAGCATCGACCAGTGGGGAGGGCTCCAAGGTAACACACAAATCGAGACAATGCTTGTTAATACCAGATTAAAATTAACCACATTAAGTAATCGATAAATAAACTTCAATAAAATGTTAGTAATAAACCTCACCGTAGTTAGGGTTTAGCATAGGTTAGATTAGGTGGGTGGGTTTTTAAAATTTTCAAGGTTTATTTGAGAAGGACGAGCCCTAAAAGGGTCTCACTCCCTAGCCGCGGTCCCTAATTAGCATATTGGGGGCCGTGACTATCAGCCACGATGGGATTCAAATCCCAATGATCAAATTTTTTACCTTTGGGTCGACTGCGATTCCAACCCACAACGCCCAAATTTTTGAAATGTTTTCAATTTTTTTAATTTTTTTGAGTTTTTTTGGGCAATTAATGCCATTTACTACCATTTTGAAATGTTTATTTTTATTTTTATGATATTATTGATCATTTTTATGCATGTTTTTGCATTTTTAGGAGATTTTATGATTTGTTTATCATTTTTTAGTGATTTTAATTATTTTTTCATTTTTATTTGATTGCTTTTTTTCAGTTGCTGATGAATAGAGTGAGGGAGACTGATCTTCTTTGCAACCTATGCCTCACTCTCACTTTTGTGGAGTGGGGTTGGTTTGTTGTTGTGTGGTTCAACTTCATATTAGAACTCCCCACTATCCGAGTTGATCAAGTAATATCTTACTATGTTGTCCCAGCACTAGGATGCACAGACCAACACATTTGACCTATCGATAGGTGAAATGACTATCACCTTGGAGGATGTGTACCACATCTCTTGGTTGCCCATTGATGGCGAGCCCATAACCTCCTCTCCTACCATGGAGAGGAAAGTCGTATTTGATGTTATCTTTGGGTAGTGAAGCATGGAGGCATCCACATTAAGGAGTGGTATGAGGATGGTTTTTTATCGTAAAGGGAGGTATTATTTATGCATATTATCATTTTGATAGTCCTCATAAACTCTTCAGGTGTGAGGTTCCCCTGAAACCTCCTAGATCAGACCAAATATATCATGGTTAGTTCGATCGAGCAACCGTTGATCCTATCTTGGGGAGCGCTCTCTTAGTTCAACTTTATCATGAGTTATTCTAGATCATCCACCATGGTAGAGTGGGCATCGAATACAACCTCCTTGTATAGATCTATGGCTGAAAACACATTCTAATAGAGCATCCCATTGACTTTCCCCTATATATCACTACTTTTTTAGATGATCGACAATTCTATACAACCTGTTGGCCCTGGGAGTAGGAGGTATTCAGGAGTAGGTCTCATGCAGGAGACCTAGATCATTATATTAGTCGCTTTGCATAGCTGTACCTTAGGGATATCCAATGGTGACCTTACATGGACTGCCCACCTTAGATAGAGGCAACTAGATATTTGTTCTAGGCACGTAGAGACAAATAGATCATTGACCACAAGGCCGATTCACATGAGCATCACTACTTCTCTCGCTTCCTACAGTAGTTTGGGATTCGGTAAGATTTTGTAGATATGTCAACAATTTACATATGCCCGATACTAGAGAGGGACCTAACCTGACCCTAGGTCACTCCATTGGGAGAGGATTACGATGAATTTTGGGAGTCAGGACTAGCAGATACAGGTACTAGTCTAGACTATGATGGCTGGTGGGTTGAATTCTAGTGGCACAGCGAGGGTCCTCTAGGCCGAACATTGGTGGGATTTACAGTAGAGGGTGTAGAGGTCATAGAGGTAGATCCTCATGGGTACTGGACTTGTTAGAGGACAAAGGGAATATGGGGCACATCAAAGGAGGGATCACAAGTAGAGGTCAAGGAGGAGGTTCCTGAGCAAGGTGAGGTAGCATCGAACAATGAGGTGGGGTAGCTACAAGCATAGGTCACTAACCTACAAATCCAGGTGGGGAGACTCTACACTTAGCTCCTTCACAGGGATACATCTATCACCACTCTAGAGGTGAAGCTACTACATAGTTAGAGGTAGTGGTGAAAGTATGAGGAGGAGCAAGCAACTCTCCAAGCATAGGTCACCATAGCAGACACACAGACTAGGGAGCTCACTAACAAGTGGGATCTAGCTCAGGCATAGCTGAGTGTAGTGAATACTAAGAGGGACTTGCTTAGGGTAACAAGGGAAGATCCCTCATCCTCATAGGTTGTCATGCCACCTCCTGTAGTACCATATTCTTTATTTCCAAGAGATCATGACTATATGGCAGAGATTAGGTAGCTACATACCCTCATGGAGGAGAGTAACGATTGACATACATCGAGTGTAGCTCACATCGCCCAAATAGAGGGTCACATCAGGCTACTAGGTAGGGAGGTTCCAGAGGATACCCACCTATAAGGACCCATATGAACAAGTCTAGTACTAGAGAGATAGGGTAGTCATCTACTAGCTTCAACCATAGGATGCACATGACTAAGAGGACTCACAAGTATTTGTGTACTCATGGTGCTAGCTCACGGAGGACCCATAGGGATGGTGGAGGCGATGGGGGTGCCTCTCAGACTAGGGGTGCAGGCCCTGTATAGTGCTAATATAATAGATGCTAAGTACCATTTTTGAGTGTAAGGTCGAGGACCTACACATATGTAGCCTGTGGGTATTTTGATGTACCCCTATGTACTTGTTGACACATTTATATATGAGATGGATTATTTATGACTCATTATGTGTACTTGTATTTTTATGTATTTTATGTTTTATGCTTATGAGATGCATATGGATGTAATTATTATATTGATGTGATGTATGGATGACATATACTAGCTAGATATGTGATAGATGATTAGATGTTATGTGATGTGCTATGAGATGTACTACTTATGATGGATGCATATGGATGCGATGTTTATTTTTAAAATACATGTGTAATTTTGATTTATTGTTATGCATTTAATTTATGATGATGTTATAATATGATAATGTAATATATGGTAATGCACTATGTACATAATCATGATCTTATGTAAATGAACCTGTATGCTTTAATCACTTAAAACATAAGGAGTGAATGTAATATGTGTTTAACAATCTAATGGACGACACCACATAATGTATAGTAATCATGAAAAGTAATTGGTAATCCTTAGAAAATAATTAATCAATTAATCACCCATATATGAAATGTGATGATATGATTATGCCACAATGAATTAATATATGGGATGCATGAATTTAATGTATCTTATTATAAAATCTTGTAAATTAGAATATTTGCACAACATAGTCAGTGGTCGTCTAAATATCATTGTTGATATCCATTCGGTATCTAACCTATATCATGAACACCTCATAATAAACAAACTCTAATAAAGATAAATTTTGATGATTTGTGTTGCAAATGTATCGTTACTATTTGGGAATTTTTGAGATTTTATATGAAACTCAAACACCCTAGTCAACTTATCCAAAGTTGTATATTAACCATACTAGACTTCTAAAACATAAGGCTTTCACTAGGATAGGCCAAAACTATTCATTACCCCTATGTGTGCAAGTGAGTATATTTGATAAGGCATACACATACCCCAATGTCAAGCGGAATTATTTTAGCCCATTTATAAGATTGGGGATCCACAAATGTCTTACCCAATCCTAGATTTATATTTCAGTTGGACTAGACCACTAGGGAATACAGGACACCTGAATCTAACTCATCCACATTCAAATATTGGTCTGCACACAAGAAAAAAATGCTAATGCATCAGACATATCATCATGCGTAAGGTATAGTATGAAAATAATTTTAGAGATTCAAGTTCACCCCCTTCTTTTCTTCATTTTTTGGGATACTTGCTTATATAAAGTAATAAAAATCACTGTTTATTTTGTACTGTAGTGATAAGAATCACTGTTTATTATGTACTATATATATTTTTTCTTGAGCAAGGGATTTGATACTGAGTTGAATTTAAACTTGATTTGAACTTTGATTTTGATATTCATTTGATCTTTGGGGATTTTGAATTTGAGATATCAATTTGGGATATCGATCTAGGATATCGATAAGGGATGCTAATATTTGATATTGATCTGGGATATTGCTCCTTCATTTGTAAGCAAGGGATTTATATAGGTAGCGAGTAAACTTGTCCTTTTGCCAATTGCCCACATTTCATATACCATTCGCATAGGGGGATAAGAAAGAATATAATTTTCACCTCAAAATACCTGGTCTCGCTTCATGGAATTCATATTCCCCTAGTCTTAATTAGGATTTCTTAGTTTATTTATTAGTGATAGTATTCTGATATGCTAAGGGCTATACGAACTAGACCTCAACCACAAAAGCAAAGTAGGATTTCTTAATAAATCTTGATAAGACCCCTAGGTATGGTTGAATGATCGAAAAACCTTATTAAATTCTTTATAGCAATAAGATGGGTTGTGTTGAAAAACACAATTACTGACAATGGTGATGAATGATGAAGATGCAATGATGCATGATTGAAACACAAACGTGGCATCGTTTGCAAGATTGCAAACCTAATATAGCATAATGTAGTATGTGGTGGATGGAAATGTCTGATGCAATGCAATTTAATGAATGCAAATGCAGAATGAAATGCATGATGTAAAATTTAATGCAAATGTTTTTTAATTTTGATATTTTCCAATGTCTTTAGATTTTTTGTTTTATATATATATATATATATATATATATATATATATATATATATATATATTATGGCATTTTGAAATTTATGGATCTGACAAAAAGGCTTATGATGCCTTTGGGGCTTTTTAAATTTGACCCAGCAACTTTAAGGAAAACCCTTAGAGCCTTTTGGGATTGACCAAGCAGTTTTGAGGAACCCTTGGAGCCCTTTGGATTGACCAAGTGATTTTTAGAAACCCTTGGAGCCTTTTTTCTGGTTTTAGGCATAGAACACTTTAATATGAAGGATGTTGAGAGGTTCAGGCTCTTCAACTCCTTCAAGTGATGTCAAGTGGTATGTCCTAGGTCTAATATTCTCAGAGACCATGTAAGGACCTAACCAATTATCCATGAATTTGTCTCATATTTTTGGCGATAAATTCAAGTTCTATTGGTTCTATTTTAGCACAAGATCACCAACCTCAAAGTATCTTATATGCAATTTTTCATTTTAAGCTCATTTTAAAAATTCTTGATAAACACAGAGGTGCTCGATGAAATTCATGCGACATTCATCAAGTAGCATAAATTGATCTAGGTGAGCTTGTCGCGCGGTGTTGTCATTGATGAATTCTTTTAATGTAATGCACAACATTGAGATTTCCAACTCTAGGGACATAATGGCCTCAGTCGCATATACTAGTGAAAATGGAGTTGCCCAAGTGGGTGAACAAATGCTAGTCCTATAAGCCCAAAGTGCAAGGGGCAACTGGATGTGCCAATATTTATGGTGTTCTTGTACCGTATTTTTCAATATGGAGACCATTGTCTCATTTGAAGCCTCATCTTACCCGTTTGCCTATGGATAGTATGGAGTCACAAAACTATTTATGATTCTATACTTAGGCGTTAAAGCTCTCATAGTTTTATTCTTAAATGATGTTCCATTATACAAAACCATCTTGGATGGTATCCCAAATCGACTTATGATATTGGTGAGTATATACACAACAATACACACTCCACCCACTTTGTAAAATACTCAGTATCCATAATAATGAAAGTATGTTTGCCCAATGACGAAGGAGAGATCTTATTGATGAGATCAAATCCCCACTGAGAAAATTGTCAAGCCACTTGAATGGGTTGCAAGGCCTGTGATGGCAAGTGTGTGAGATTAGCATGATGTTGAAATTTAACATATTTCTTGACATACACATTGCAATCCTTCTCCATAGTAGGCCAATAGTAACCCATGTGAAGGATGCATTTGACGATAGCCATGCTGTTGAAATGGCCACCGCACATACCGTCATGAGCTTGTGAAATTTCCCAAAATGACTCTTGGGGCTCAAGACAACGAATGAGAAATCCATTGTAGCTTCTAATATATAATATGTCTCCTAACAAGACATACTTTATCACTTTATATTTAAATGTGTATTTCATAGCACGCGATAATACCTATGGGATTATACCAAGCTTAAGAAAGTCATAAATCTATGACATCCAGTTTTGGTAAGCTTCAGCCTCAACTGAAAAGATAACATGTTCCTCTTGTAGTTCCACATTTGCAAATGTGGATTGAGAAACAATATTATGGTGAATGGTGGTACCATCCCCCGTCAGATCCTACAAGGTCATACACCCCCAAGACACTCTCTTGAGAAAGTCTATGGCCTTGTAGAACCATTCATGGTTTGGTTCTACATAGACCATGTTTATTGATTCTTTGTTATCCAATTCTTCTCATTGCACAGACGAGTGTGACAATGTTTTTACATGGATGGTAGTGAAATCGGTAGATGGGGTCTGAGGGATTAGGGATCCCAAATATTCCATGGTATCTGTAAATCTATTGGAATATTGAGGGATTTCCTTGATGTCATACAATTCCAGTTGAACTAGATATATGTCAACAATATCCTTGTAAGCTTTCAATACCAAACATCAACATTGAAATAATCCCTTAAATTGATTAACAATGAGAAGGGAATCTCCAAAGATATTTAGCCTTTTGATCTTCATGGCGACAACTGTTTGAAGACCTAAAATTAGGGCTTTGTATTCAACATTATTGTTAGTGCAAGGAAAGTCCATATTGAATGACAAGGGTATTGGAGCATCTTGTGGTGTAAAGAACACTAATCCTGCACCACCCCCTTGCTCACACTTTGAACCATAGAAGAACAAGGTCATATCAGCTTTGTTATCTGGTTTCTCAAGTTTTGGTGCTTCTGATATGATGAAGACTACATCATCAGGAAGCTCTATGGTGAGAGGCCTACTATTTTTGAGAGGTACCTCAGCTAGTTGATTAGCTATGACTTATCCTTTAATGGACTTTTATATAATGAATTCCAAATCGAATTTTGTCAATAGCATGATCCACTTTGCAATACGTGTATTATGATATGTCTTGCTCATCATTTACTACAAAAGGATTTTATTTTGATATAACATATGTCGTATGACTTATCATATAATACCCTAATTTCTTGGTAGCGAACACTACTACCAAACATAGTTTTTCCACATATGCATATCCTAGCTCATAACTCACCAAGGTTCAACTGATGTAATATATGGTTTGTTCTTTTTTTTGCACGTTCTTTTGGGCTAACATGGTCCCTAATGCAAAATCGGTCACCAATATATAAAGAAAAAAAGGCTCATTTAGCCTTGGTGGAGCTAGCACTGGTAGCATCACCAGGTATTGCTTAATCCCAGAAAAGGCTGCTTGAAATTCCTTATCCCGATTGAATAGGATTCCCTTGTATAGTAGTCGATTCATGGGTTGATATTTATTTTATAATTATGTGATAAATCACTTTATGGATGCTAATTTACCCTGTAGGCTTCTTAATTCCTTGATGTTTATAGGAGAACGCATTTCTATAATAGCCTTGACCTTTACTAGGTCAACTTCGATGCCTAATTTTGAAATGATGAATCCTAAGAGATTTTATGAAGTTACACCAAACACATACTTCTTAGGATTCAACCTGACATTAGAAGACCTTCCTCAAGACCACTGCATGCTCAAAATGCAATAATGACTTCACTATTAAGTCATCAATGTAGTCCTCTAGGATATTTTGCATATAGTCATGAAATATAAATGTCATGGCCTGCTGGTAAGTGGCATCAGTATTCTTGAGACCGAATGGCATAACTTTATAACAAAATATCCCCCATGGTGTTATGAACACGATTTTATGCTGGTCTTCGAGCTTGATCCAAATTTGGTAGCATCCAAAAAAATCGTTCATTAAGGAGAGCATCTCATGACCTACAGTTGCATCTACAAGAGCATCAATATTCGATAACGAAAATGAACCCTTTTGTGTTGCCTTATTTAGATCTCTAAAATCCGTACAGATACAGATCCTTCCATCAGGTTTTCCTAAGTTTCTACTTGACTCACTTCTTTGATTGTTCTAGCAAAAGGTTATGGGTGACCAATTTTGGATCTAGACTTGGCATATCTTTGTAAGTCCAAGAAAAGAGATTAGGTCTCTGTAGTAGGGTAAAATTGACACATTTAATTTACCTAAACATCATAAAAATTATTAAAATTATTCAAAATTTACCCGAAAGTCGGCTAAAATGGTGAGAAAATAATCTCCTCAATTTTCATGCCAATAAACCAAAAATTGTTTGACCATTGGGAAAAATTGCCCAACGATCAACAAAATCGCCTGACGATCGACAAAATCGCCAAGCGATTTTGTCTTAAAACAAAATTTTAACAAATTTACTAAAAAGATAAAATTTGGTTTAAAATGCGTTACCTAGTTTAGCAATCGATCGGATCAGGGAGGATGGCGAGTAGATTGGATGTCGTAAACATAGGAGGGATCAAAACCTCCTCTATGTTTAGCCTAACCTCCCAACTTCCTCAAACCCCTTCTTGGCCTATTTTAATCTAGGCCCTTTTCCATTTTTCCTCTGGAATGACTAGTAGGTTGAATTTTTATTCCTTGAGATAGCTTCTAAACTCCCTTAAGGATCTCTCGCATTAGTTTTCTATGCAATTCCATCTCTTGGGATCCCCATTTGTTTAATTTTACCATTACAGGTCCAAGTTATAATCGCTTAGATATTATCATAATCGCTAGGCGATCGATAGAAACTATTGACAATTTGAGTTATTTTATGTTGTCATTGATGTCACATGGATCATTGATATCACATGGATCACATTTGAGTTTTGGTAGCAAAAGCACTTTATAAAATATCATTTATGATATTTTGGAGAGCATGGATATATACAGGGTTTTTGTGAAAACCATGGCAGGAAAAATAAAAGGTTTTATTTAAAACCATGGATGGCAGATTTGAAATGGGTTTTTCTTAAAACCTAGGTTGGCTTTTCATTTCATCGAAAAATGTGCCCCGGTGATGGAGATATTTAATTTTAAATATTTAGTTTAAATTTTAAATTATTTAAAATTTTAATTTTAATTTTAAAATTAAAAATAAAATAATAGCGCCAACGTCTAAATAAATAAGGAAAGGCATATATTAAAAATAATAGCATCGAAATCTAAATAAATGAGGAAAGGCATATATATATATATGCCACCAAAATTTTTGATAAATTCTTGTCCTTGATTTTTGAATGCATTCAAATTGATAATGTAATGCGAAAAGAGCCTGTGTGTTGAAGCATGTGTAAAGAGGCATTTGAAGGGTTTACGAAATGTGGGTCCATTAAAGAATCATTCACGAAGGATAACAAAATGCATAGGCACATTTGGCCTAGTGGTTTGTGCATTGTGTAAGAATCAGGAGGTCCTACGATCGAGTCTTGTCGGGGATGCTTGCTGTGTTGAAACACTCGAAGTGTTTTTGAGTTTTTGAAGGGTGCAAAATATTGAGGTATTTGTTTTGGTTCATGCCCCTTTGAACACATGAGGGTGTGTGGCCCAACAGTGGCTTGGCTGATGTTAAGGTGCTAAACGAGGAGGCATCAAGGGATTGAATCTTGTTAGGGATAGAGGCAAGTTAATATTTTTTAATATTTTATTTTTCTAAAGTTTTCGTAGGAGAAATAAGGGTTATGATGCACCTTAAGAAAAAGAGAGATTTTTTGTGATTTTCATTTTGGAATTATATCATATTATATATCGTTGGAAATCTTATTTCGAGGGCTATTTTATTAACTTGCTTAGAGGGAGAAATAAGGTGTGTGTAAAGAGATATTTTTAATTTTGTAAAGAGGTTCAAAAGTGAAGGTTGATTTGTTTTTTTTCAAAGAGGATTAATTCTTTCATGAGGGGACATGATTCATTTTATTGAGTAGGAGTAATAAGGTGTTATTTGGATATTATTGTTGTATTATTAATCATGATTCCTAACCCTTATTGAGAGTTGGAAAAGAAAGTTTGTTGAGTGTGGCAGATTTTGTGGACAACTAATATGGCATCAAAAAGGTATGGGCATATTCTCCTATTGACTTTTTTATGGTGGTTGATTTCTGAAATATCATTGAAGTGAAAAGGATTGATTGTGGTTTCCTTTTTGAAAGTGGTTGGTTGAATGCTTCAAGGTTTTCTGGTTTGAGAGTTGTGTTTAAACCTTGTTTTATAAGCATTTTTGTTGAAACCCATTAGTTATGTGAAAAACCTGATAGGGTGGAGGTATCGTTAGTGAGTTTTTTGTGCCCATTATTGTACAAAGAACTTGAACATGAGTATCATTGTTATGTGAGATTTGTAGTTGAGCATTATTGGAAATATTTTGAGTTGGTTTTTACATTCTTGGACTAAGGGTTTGTGAGAAAGAGTTGTCCCTTGTTGGGATTGGTTGAGTTGAGTTTTTTGAGCCTATTCAAGTGATTGTGTGAGGTGGTTTTTCAAGTCCCATGAAATAAACTATTCTATAATTCTGTTGGAGTTGAGATTGAGCTTAGAACATATTGAGTCTCTAAAAATTATCTTTATGATTCTATGAGATTGATTTGAGTTGAGATCATTGTGGATCATTGTTGTCATCCATTGTGGAGTGCATTGCCATTCATTGTTGATTTTATCATTGAGCCTTGCCTTCATAGATTTGTGGATGAGATTTGAGTGCTACTTGAGCATGATTGATTGAGTCTTTGAGAAGGCCTTTGGGATAGATTTTTGGACAGATTTTTGGTAGCTTTTGTGTATGATTTATTGAGCCTTTGAGAAGGCTTTTGAGATAGATTTCTGGATAGATTTGTGGTAGCTTTTGTGCATGATTGATTGAGACTTTGAGAAGGCTTTTGGATAGATTTCTAGATAGATTTGTGGTACCTTTTTTGCATGATTGATTTATCCTTTGAGAAGGTTTTTGGATATATTTGTGGATATATTTTGAGCAAGTTCTTGGTGAGCTTGCTAGAGCATATTTGAGTAAGTTCTTGGTGAGATTGCTGGAGAAAATTTTGAGCAAGTTCTTGGTGAGCTTGCTAGAGCAGATTTGAGCAAGTTCTTGGTGAGCTTGCTAGAGCATATTTGAGCAAGTTATTAGTGAGCATGCTAGAGTATATTTTGAGTAAGTTCTTAGTGAGCTTGCTGAAGCATATTAGTGGATTGCCTACCTGAGCAGATAAGGATTGCCTTGCTGAGAAGATCAGTGGATTGCCTACCTAAGCAGATTAGGATTGCCTACCTGAAAAAATAAGTGAATTACCTTGTTGAGAAGATCAGTGGATTACCTACTTGAGCTAATCAGGATTGCCTACCTAGGTAGATTAGTGGATTGTCTACCTGATCAGATTAGTGAATTACGTTGCTGAGTAGATCAGTGGATATCTTAGATTTGAGCAGATCAAATTAATCATTTGTATTGTGATAAGGATCCCTATTTTTTTATGAAATATTATAAGGAGATTATCTTGTGGAGTACCCCACATTGGGGGAACCATGTTAAATATTGTGTCTCAATTGTGCGTGGTGATTTGTGCTCTTGCTTACTATTGCTATCTATGTTATTAATGCATATTGCTATATTTTGATATTGCAATTAAGGACATTAATTGATATTGGTTTGGAAAGAAATTAAAAATTGGGTGCTATACTATTCACCACCCCTCTTAGTATAAGCTTGTGTTCTTCAATTGGTATCATAGCGGGTTCCTTTGAAAATTCTAATAGCTTGAGGGCAGATTCTACAAGAACATAGATGGCTTCACATAATGGATCATCTACAAATAAGGCTCCACTATTTGATGGTAACAATTATGTTTTATGGAGCATGAGGATGAAGAACTACTTGATATCACAAGGATATGAGGTATGGTAGATGGTTGAAAAAGAGTATAGGGTTGAAGGTGATCCCGAGGAAGATAAGGCTATCAAGAAATTGGTTGAGATCAATGCAAGGGCAATGAATTATATTTTGATTGGGCTACAAGAGAGATTTTGCAAAGGTTATGGTATCTAATTCATATAATGATATGTGGACCAAGTTGCGGAATACCTATGAAGGAGATTCCAAGGTAAAGTTGTCAAAACTACAAACTCATAGAAAAATATTTGAGGAATTGAAAATGGAAGATTTTGAAGATATTGCAAAGTTTTTACTTAGAGTTGATGAGATTACTAACACCATGAGAGGCCTAGGTTTTGATATGAAAGAATCAGAAGTTACTCAAAAGGTTTTGAGATCACTTCCCATGAAATATGATGCAAAGGTTTTAGTAATAGAAGAAACAATGGATATCAACAAGCTAACAATGGAAGAATTGCAAGGAACTCTCACATATTATGAGATGAGGGTAAGTAAGCATCAGGTTCCAATAAAAAATATTGCATTCAAGGCTTCAAAAAAAGAGAAAGGGAAATTTTTATTCATATAATGATGAGGAAGCTAACTTCATCCAAAGGAATAAGGACTCAAGGAATTTCAAAGATATAAGGAAATTCAGATGCTACAAGTGTGGTGATATTGGTCACTATGCATACAAGTGTCCACATGAAGAAAATAGTGATGATGAAAAATAGGGTCACAGAAGAAAAAAATATGGAAAGCATAAGCATGACAAATATGACAGATACAAGAAAAATAGGTATAATAAGAAGAAATTTTTTTGTAAGGCAAATAAATATTACTACATTGTAGAAGCAAGTGATAGCTTAGATCATAGTGATAGAGACAAATCATATGGTGAAAAGGAAGAACATCTATTCCTAGGAATAGAAGGTGAAAGAGAAAAATGCTTTGTGTGTGGTCAAAGAGATCACAGATCAAGATATTGCAATGGATTTGGTGATAGTGATGTTGGCAATTTGAGTTATTTTATGTTGTCATTGATGTCACATGGATCACATTGAGTTTTGGTGGCCAAATGATATTTTGGAAAGCATGGATAAATACAGGGTTTTTGTGAAAACCAAGGCAGGCAAAATAAAAGGTTTTATTTAAAACCATGGATGGCATATTTGAACTGGGTTTTTCTTAAAACCCAAGTTGGCCTTTCGTTTCATCGAAAAAGGTGCCCTGGTGATGGAGATATTTAATTTTTAATATTTAGTTTAAATTTTAATTATTTAAAATTTAAATTTAAATTTAAAATTAAATATGCAAGATTTCCGTCGACGTCATCAAAAATAATAAGGAGGCTATATAAAGGGGATACCTAAGGTTCATAAACTGATTCTTGCTCATGGTTAATAATCGTTGGCTAAGCATCCGAATTGAGCTCGTGCGAAAATATTTTAGAAAGCAGAAGCAATGAATAAACGAAGGTTGGTCGAAGTCCAAAGTCATCATGGGCAGAGTGGCGCATTGGCAGTTGGCTTTTGGCTAAGGTGTGTGGCAGCACAAACGTCAAGGTTTCGAATCCCCTTGACTGCGTTCGGAAGGCGTTGGAAGAAAAGCGCTCGAAGCGCTTTTGATTTGCGGAAAGGGAGGAAAGGTTTTAAGGCACGTTGTGCCTTTCCCTTTCGAACGAGCGGCTAGCTCGTGTGGCAACCTTAGCCATGGCTAAGGCACTCATGGTGTGGGCAAGTCAGGGGTTCAAATCCCCTTGAGGAGGTAAATACATTTTTGCTCTAATTAATTTTGTTAAGCCCTAAGTTGGAGTTATAAGGTGGTTAGGAATAATTAAAGTTTTTAATTAAACTTTATTTTTATAAGGGTTGTGATTATTATTTCAAAGGTGGATGAGTTGTTGATTTAATTTGATGTTCATGAAATTGAGAATTAAGATTTAGGAGAAATAAGGAGTTGTTATAAAATAATTTTTGAGAGGTTTATTGATTATTATTTTTGATAAGGGTTTTTATTAAAAAAGGACTTTGGTGGATGTGTTTATTAAGTTGGAGTAAAAAGGTGTAAATTGAGTTATGCTTTATCTTGTGATTATTATTTGAAGTCCACTAACCCTTATTGAGATTGGAAAGGAAAGTTGTGTTTAGTGTGGCAAATTTTGTGGACAACTTCTTGGCATCAAAAAGGTATGGGCACATTCTCCTATTGATTGTTTATGGTGGTTGATTTCTGAAATATCATTGGAGTGAAAAGGATTGATTGTGGTTTCCTTTTCGAAAGTGGTTGGTTGAATGCTTCAAGGTTTTCTGGTTTGAGAGTTGTGTTTAAACCTTGTTTTATAAGCATAGTTGTTGAAGCCCATTGGTTATGTAAAGAACTTGAAAAGAACATGAGTATCATTGTTATGTGAGATTTGTGGTTGAGCATTGTTGGAAACATTTGAGTTGGTTGATACATGCTTGGACTAGGGTTTTGTGAGAAAGAGTTATCCCTTGTGGTGATTGGTTGAGTTGAGTTGATTGAGCCTAGTCAAGTGATTGTGTGAGGTGATTGTTCAAGTCCCATGAAACAAACTATTCTATAATTCTGATTTGAGTTGAGATTGAGCTTAGAACATATTGAGTCTCTAACAATTCTCTTTATGCTTCTATGAGTTGACTTGAGTTGAGATTGATTTGAGTTGAGTTGAGTTGAGATCATTGTGGATCATTGTTGTCATCCATTGTAGAGTGCATTGCCATTCATTGTTGAGTTCATATTTGAGCCTTGCCTTCATAGATTTGTGGATGAGATTTGAGTACTACTTGAGCATGATTGATTGAGCCTTTGAGAAGGCCTTTGGGATAGATTTCTGGACAGATTTGTGGTAGTTTGTGTATGATTGATTGAGCCTTTGAGAAGGCTTTGTGGATAGTTTTTGGGACAAATTTGTGGATAGTTTTAGATAGATTTGTGGATAGATTTGGGATAGATTTTGATGAGGTTCTGAGTGAGCCTATTGAGTAGAGTTGAGCAAGTTCTTGGTGAGCTTGTTAGAGCAGATTTGGACAAGTTCTTAGTGAGCTTGTTGGAGCAGATTTGAGCAAGTTCTTGGTGAGCTTGCTAGAGCAGATTTGGACAAGTTCTTAGTGAGCTTGTTGGAGCAGATTTGAGCAAGTTCTTGGTGAGCTTGCTAGAGCATATTTGGACAAGTTCTTAGTGAGCTTGTTGGAGCAGATTTGAGCAAGTTCTTGGTGAGCTTGCTAGAGCAGATTTGGACAAGTTCTTAGTGAGCTTGTTGAGCAGATTTGGACAAGTTCTATGTGAGCTTGTTATGCAGATTTGGACAAGTTTTATGTGAGCTTTTATATTTGACAAGTTCTATGTGAGCTTGTTGAGCATATTTGGACAAGTTTTGTGTGAGCTTGTTGAGCAGTTTTGGACAAGTTCTGTGTGAGCTTGTTATGCAGATTTGGACAAGTTCTGTGTGAGCTTGTTATTGCCTAGCTTTGAGCAGATCAAATAAATCATTGTATTGGATAAGGATCCTTATTTTTGTGTGAAATATTATAAGGATATTATCTTGTGGAGTACCCCACATTGGGGGAACCACGTTAAATCTTGTGTCTCAATTGTGTATGGTGACTTGTGCTCTTGCTTACTATTGCTATCTGAGTTATTAATGCACATTGCTATATTTGGTTATTGCAATTAAGGACATTAATTGATATTGGTTTGGAAAGAAAGTAAAAAGTGGTCTTATACTATTCACCCCCTCTCAGTATAAGCTTGTGTTCTTCAATTGGTATTAGAGTGGGTTCCTTCAGAAAAGCTAACAACTTGAGGGTAGATTCTACAAGAACATAGATGGCTTCACAGAATGGATCATCTACAAATAAGGCTCCACTATTTGATGGTAACAATTATGCTTTCTAGAGCATGAGGATGAAGAACTACTTGATATCACAAGGATATGAGGTATGGAAAATGGTTGAAAAAGAGTATAGGGTTGAAGGTGATCCCGAGGTAGATAAGACTATCAAGAAATTGGTTGAGATCAATGCAAGAGCAATGAATTGTATTTTGAGTGGGCTACGAGAGACAGATTTTGCAAAGGTTATGGTATGTAATTCAGCTAATGAGATGTGGACCAAGTTGCGGAATACTTATGAAGGAGATTCCAAGGTAAAGTTGGCAAAACTACAAACTCATAGAAAAATATTTGAGGAATTGAAAATGGAAGATTCTGAAGATATTGCAAGGTTTTTACTTTGAGTTGATGAGATTACTAACACCATGAGAGGTCTAGGATTTGAGATGAAAGAATCAGAAGTTACTCAAAAGGTTTTGAGATCACTTCCCATGAAATATGATGCTAAGGTTTCAGTAATAGAAGAAACAATGGATATCAACAAGCTAACAATGGAAGAATTGCAAGGAACTCTCACAACTTATGAGATGAGGGTAAGTAAGCATCAGGTTCCAATAAAAGAGATTGCATTCAAGGCTTCAAAAAAGAGAAAGGGAAAGTTTCAAAAATAGGTAGAGTTGTAGATAATGATGAGGAAGCTAACTTCATCAAAAGGAATAAGGACTCAAGGAATTTTAGGGATATAAGGAAAGTCAGATGCTACAAGTGTGGTGATCTTGGTCACTATGCATACAAGTGTCCACATGAAGAAAATAGTGATGATGAAAAATAGGGTCACAGAAGAAAAGAAGATGGAAAGCATAAGCATGACAAAGATGACAGATACAAGCAAAACAGGTATGAGAAGAAGAAAATTTTTTGTAAGGCAAAGAAATCTTACTACATTGTAGAAGCAAGTGATAGCTCAGATCATAGTGATAGAGACAAATCAGATGATGAAAAGGAAGAACATCTATTCCTAGGAATAGAAGGTGAAAGAGAGTAGTGCTTTGTGTGTGGTCAAAGAGATCACAGATCAGGATATTGCAATGGTTTCAGTGATAGTGAAGATGAGATGACACATCAAGGAAACAAGCATGGTCAAAGAAATCTTGAGAGTTTGTTTGCTATAGAAGATTATAATGATCTTAGTGACAGTGAAGATGAAGAAGGTTTTTCTATGGGATAAGAGAAGTAGAAGAAGAACATTCACTCCAATCAAAAGAAGTTAAACAAGAGAATAGTGTAAGAAAGTCAGATATCTCAGTTGATCTAAAAGAAGACTTCAATGAGATCCATGAGCAACTACAAGAGGTTAAAGAGAATCTAAAAGAATTGAGATGTTCCATACGTAAGAAGTTTGATCCATCACATGACTCAAAAGGTCAAGATATTTTCACTAAGAAGGAAACATGTATTTTAGAGGCTATAGAGATGGATGCCAATTTACTACTTGACACAAATAAAGAGAAAGAAGAGGAAGATTTCAAAGCATCAAAGGTCTCATATTTCAGGTTTGGGGAATCACACTCAAAAGGAAAGGAAGTTCTAAAATATGAAAGCAAGGAAGCACCTAAGTGTTATGAAGAAAGTTCCAAAGTTCCTATGGCTCCAAAAATTTAGTTTGGTTCTTGTTTTGAGATAGGTGAATCAAGTTCAAAAGGAAAAGAAATACTTGAAGAGAAAAACAAGGAAGAAACTAAGGAAGAGGATTTAGATACTACAAAGAAGGTTCAAGGATGCAATGCACAAGTTGAAAATGATCATAAGGATAATGGTCAAGAAAGGGTCTATGGATCAAAGAAGTTTGATTTTTCTAGAAGGAACATCAAAGGAAGAAGGTATGGTTTTCAGGGACATTGCTTCTCATGTAACAAGATTGGTCATAGAGCTTCTCAGTGCAAAGGAAATGAGCAACATGGTTTTGGTTTTAGAGCTACACAATTTAGAAGTCATGGTCATAATGGTCATGAAAATAGAACTTCACAATATAGGGTTCAGGAAAGGAATGGATATGGAAATTATTTCAAGAAATATTTCAGGATATGGGCACCATCCAAAGGCTACAATATCAAGTGTTTTAATTGCAATAACTTTGGACATATTGCAAAATGGTGTAGGACTCAATTCCAAACAAGTTCAAGGCAAGAAGGTCAAACAAGGTTCAAGGCAAGAAGATCAAGAGAAGGATATCAGAAAAACATGGAAGGAAGTTGATAGAGGAAAGAAACAATGTAATATGGGAGTAAAAGTACTCCCACCCCAAAATTAATCACCTCAAGAGAGAAGGTGGTGAGGGGGCTATGCTTAAGAGTCATATATTTTAGCCCCATAGGTGTCCCTTTTGCCATTGATGTCAAAGGGGGAGATATTTGAGTAAGGGGGAGAGCATTGAGTTAGGGGGAGCAGCCTCCAAAGAGAGCATTGAGTTAGGGGGAGCAGCCTCCATAGAGAGTATTGAGTCAGGGGGAGCAACTTTGATTCTCAGAGATGGTTTTTGCAGTGATTATGGTTTTTGCATTAGAGGTGTTGCCATCAATGACAAAGGGGGATATTGTTGGAAATTTGAGTTATTTTATGTTGTCATTGATGTCACATGGATCACATTGAGTTTTGGTGGCCAAATGATATTTTGGAAAGCATGGATAAATACAGGGTTTTTGTGAAAACCAAGGTAGGAAAAATAAAAGGTTTTATTTAAAACCATGGATGGCATATTTGAACTGGGTTTTTCTTAAAACCCAAGTTGGCCTTTCGTTTCATCGAAAAAGGTGCCCCGATGATGGAGATATTTAATTTTTAATATTTAGTTTAAATTTTAATTATTTAAAATTAAAATTTAAATTTAAAATTAAATATGCAAGATTTCCGTCGACGTCATCAAAAATAATAAGGAGGCTATATAAAGGGGATACCTAAGGTTCATAAACTAATACTTGCTCATGGTTAATAATCATTGGCTAAGCATCCGAATTGAGCTCATGCAAAAATATTTTAGAAAGTAGAAGCAACGAATAAACGAAGGTTGGTCGAAGTCCAAAGTCATCATGGGCAGAGTGGCGCATTGGCAATTGGATTTTGGCTAAGGTGTGTGGTAGCACAAACATCAAGGTTTCAAATCCCCTTGACTACATTCAGAAGGCATTGGAAGAAAAGCGCTCGAAGCACTTTTGATTTACGAAAAGGGAGGAAAGGTTTTAAGGCACGTTGTGCCTTTCCCTTTCGAACGAGCGGCTAGCTCATGTGGCAACCTTAGCCATGGCTAAGGCGCTCACGGTGTGGGCAAGTCGGGGGTTCAAATCCCCTTGAGGAGGTAAATACATTTTTGCTCTAATTAATTTTGTTAAGCCCTAAGTTGGAGTTATAAGGTGGTTAGGAATAATTAAAGTTTTTAATTAAACTTTGTTTTTATAAGGGTTGTGATTATTATTTCAAAGGTGGATGAGTTGTTGATTTAATTTGATGTTCATGAAATTGAGAATTAAGATTTAGGAGAAATAAGGAGTTGTTATAAAATAATTTTTGAGAGGTTTATTGATTATTATTTTTGATAAGGGTTTTTATTAAAAAAGGACTTTGGTGGATGTGTTTATTAAGTTGGAGTAAAAAGGTGTAAATTGAGTTATGCTTTATCTTGTGATTATTATTTGAAGTCCACTAACCCTTATTGAGATTGGAAAGGAAAGTTGTGTTTAGTGTGGCAGATTTTATGGACAACTTCTTGGCATCAAAAAGGTATGGGCACATTCTCCTATTGATTGTTTATGGTGGTTGATTTCTGAAATATCATTGGAGTGAAAAGGATTGATTGTGGTTTCCTTTTCGAAAGTGGTTGGTTGAATGCTTCAAGGTTTTCTGGTTTGAGAGTTGTGTTTAAACCTTGTTTTATAAGCATAGTTGTTGAAGCCCATTGGTTATGTAAAGAACTTGAAAAGAACATGAGTATCATTGTTATGTGAGATTTGTGGTTGAGCATTGTTGGAAACATTTGAGTTGGTTGATACATGCTTGGACTAGGGTTTTGTGAGAAAGAGTTGTCCCTTGTGGTGATTGGTTGAGTTGAGTTGATTGAGCCTAGTCAAGTGATTGTGTGAGGTGATTGTTCAAGTCCCATGAAACAAACTATTCTATAATTCTGATTTGAGTTGAGATTGAGCTTAGAACATATTGAGTCTCTAACAATTCTCTTTATGCTTCTATGAGTTGACTTGAGTTGAGATTGATTTGAGTTGAGTTGAGTTGAGATCATTGTGGATCATTGTTGTCATCCATTGTAGAGTGCATTGCCATTCATTGTTGAGTTCATATTTGAGCCTTGCCTTCATAGATTTGTGGATGAGATTTGAGTACTACTTGAGCATGATTGATTGAGCCTTTGAGAAGGCCTTTGGGATAGATTTTTGGACAGATTTGTGGTAGTTTGTGTATGATTGATTGAGCCTTTGAGAAGGCTTTGTGGATAGTTTTGGGATAGATTTATGGATAATTTTAGACAGATTTGTGGACAGATTTGGGATAGATTTTGATGAGGTTCTGAGTGAGCCTATTGAGCAGAGTTGAGCAAGTTCTTGGTGAGCTTGCTAGAGAAGTTTTGGACAAGTTCTTAGTGAGCTTGTTGGAGCAGATTTGAGCAAGTTCTTAGTGAGCTTGCTAGAGCAGATTTGGACAAGTTCTTAGTGAGCTTGTTGGAGCAGATTTGAGCAAGTTCTTGGTGAGCTTGCTAGAGCATATTTGGACAAGTTCTTAGTGAGCTTGTTGGAGCAGATTTGAGCAAGTTCTTGGTGAGCTTGCTAGAGCAGATTTGGACAAGTTCTTAGTGAGCTTGTTGAGAATTTGAGCAAGTTCTTAGTGAGCTTGTTGAGCAGATTTGGACAAGTTTTATGAGCTTGTTATTTGACAAGTAGTGAGCTAAATTTGGACAAGTTCTGTGAGCTTGTTGAGCAGTTTTGGACAAGTTCTATGTGAGCTTGTTATGCAGATTTGGACAAGTTCTATGTGAGCTTGTTATTGCCTAGCTTTGAGAAGATCAAATAAATCATTGTATTGGATAAGGATCCTTATTTTTATGTGAAATATTATAAGGATATTATCTTGTGGAGTACCCCACATTGGGGGAACCATGTTAAATCTTGTGTCTCAATTGTGTATGGTGACTTGTGCTCTTGCTTACTATTGCTATCTGAGTTATTAATGCACACTGCTATATTTGGTTATTGCAATTAAGGACATTAATTGATATTGGTTTGGAAAGAAAGTAAAAAGTGGTCTTATACTGTTCACCCCCCTCTCAGTATAAGCTTGTGTTCTTCAACTAAAGATGAGATGACACATCAATAAAATAGGCATGGTCAAATAAATCATGAAATTTTGTTTGCTATAGAATGTTATAATGATCTTAGTGATAGTGAAGATGAAGAAGGGTTTTTCTATGGGATAAAATAAGTAGAAGAAGAACATTCACTCCAAATAGAAGAAGTTAAACAAGAGAATATTGTAAGAAATACAGATGTATCAGTTGATCTAAAGGAAGACTTCAATTATATCCATGAGCAACTACAAGAGGTTAAGGAGAATCTAAAAGAATTGATATTTTCCATACCTGAGAAGTTTGATCCATCACATGACTCAAAAGGTAAAGATATTTTCACTAAGAAGGAAACATGTATTTCAGAGACAATAAAGACGGATGCCAATTTGCTATTTGACACAAATGAAGAGAAAGAAGAGGAAAGTTCCAAAGGTCTCATATTTCAAGTTTGGGGAATCACACTCAAAAGGAAAGGAAGTTATAAAAGATGAAAGCAAGGAAGCACCTAAGTGTTATGAAGAAATTTCCAAAGTTCCTATGACTCCAAAAATTCAGTTTGAATCTTGTTTTGAGATAGGTGAATCAAGTTCAAAAGGAAAATAAATTCTTGAAAAGGAAAGCAAGGAAGAAATTAAGGAAGAGGATTTAGATACTACAAATAAGGGTCAAGGATATAATGCACAAGTCAAAAATGATCAAAAGGATAATGGTCAAGAAAGGTATGAGGAACCAAGGCATGAACAAAGAGATTTCAAGGACATTGTTTTTATTGTAATGGATTTGGACACAGGGCTTTACACTGTAGGGTCTATGGATCAAAGAAGTTTGATTTTTCTAGAAGAACTTCAAAGGAAGAAGGTATGGTTTAGGGACATTTATTCTCATGCAACAGGATTGGTCATAGAGCTTCTCAGTGCAAATAAAATGAGCAACATGGTTTTGTTTTTAGAGCTACACAATTTAGAAGTCATTGTCATAATGATTATGAAAACAAAAATTCACAATACAGGGTTCAGGAAAGGAATGGATATGGAAATTATTTCAAGAAAGAATTTAGGATATAGGCACCATCCAAAAGCTACAATATCAAGTGTTTTAATTGCAATAATTTTGGACATATTGCAAAATGGTGTAGGACTCAATTCCAAACAAGTTTAAGACAAGAAGGTCAAGCAGTTTCAAGGCAAGAAGATCAAACAAGTTCAAGACAAGAAGATCAAGTAGTTCATCAAGAAAAGGATATCAAAAAAATATGGAAGGAAGTTGACAAAGGAAAGAAATAATGTAATATGGGAGTAAAAGTACTCCCACCCCAAAATTAATCACCTCAAGAGAGAAGGTGGTGAGGAGGCTATGCTTAAGAGTCATATCTTTTAGCCCCATAGGTGTCCCTTTTTCCATTGATGTCAAACGAGGAGAGATTTGAGTTAGAGGGAGCAACCTCCAAAGAGAGCATTGATTTAGGGGGAGTAGCCTCCAAAGAGAGTATTGAGTTAGAGGGAGAAGCCTCCATAGAGAGTATTGAGTTAGGGGGAGCAACTTTGATTCTCAGAGATGGTTTTTGCAGTGATTGTGATGATTTGCATTAGAGGTGTTGCCATCAATGACAAAGGGGGAGATTATTGGCAATTTGAGTTATTTTATGTTTTCATTGATGTCACATGGATCACATTTGAGTTTTGGTGATAAAATCACTTCATAAAATATCATTTATGATATTTTGGAGAGCATGGATATATACATGGTTTTTGTGAAAACCATGGCAGGCAAAATAAAAGGTTTTATTTAAAACCATGGATGGCAGATTTGAAATGGATTTTTCTTAAAACCCAGGTTGGACCTTCGTTTCATCAAAAAGGTGCCCGGTGATGGAGATATTTAATTTTAAATATTTAGTTTAAATTTAAATTACTTAAAATTTAGATTTTAATTTTAAAATTAAAAATAAAATTATAGCATCGACATCTAAATAAAGGAGGAAAGACATATATTAAAAATAATAGTGTCGACGTCTAAAGAAAGGAGGAAAGGCATATATATATATGCCACCAAAATTTTTGATAAATTCTTGTCCTCGATTTTTGAATGCATTCAAATTGGTAACGTAATGTGAAAAGAGTCTGTGTGTTGAAGCATGTGTAAAGAGGCGTGTGAAGGGTTTACGAAATTTGAGTCCGTTGAAGAATCATTTGCGGAGGATAACCAAACACATAGGCACCTTTGGCCTAGTGGTTTGTGTGTTGTGTAAGAAGCAGGAGGTCCTACGATCGAGTCTTGTCGGGGATGCTTGTTGTGTTGAAACGCTTGAAGGATTTTTGAGTTTTCGAAGGGCATAGAATATTGAGGTATTTTTTTTTGTTCATGCCCATTTCAACACGTGAGGGCATGTGGCCCAATGATGGATTTTCCGTGGTTAAGGTGCTAAATGAGTAGGCATAAAGGGATCGAATCCTGTCAGGGATAGAGGCAAGTTAATATTTTTAATATTTTATTTTTCTAAAGTTTCCCTAGGAGAAATAAGGGTTATGATGCACCTTAAGAAAAAGAGATATTTTTGGTGATTTTATTTTTGGAAGTATATCATATTATATATCATTGGAAATATTATTTCGAGGGCTATTTGATTAAATTACTTAGAGGGAGAAATAAGGTGTGTGTAAAGAGATATTTCTGATTTTGTAAAGAGATTCAAAAGTGAAGGTTGCTTTGTTATTTTTCAAAGAGGATTAATTATTTCATGAGGGGACATGATGTATTTTTTTTTTTAGTAATTAAGGTACAAATTCATTACAACCGGGTTTTACAGGTTGACCCAAAATCTATTACAAAATCAGCACAAAGCTTTAAATAGAACAAGACCTCAATAGGGATAGTCTATCCTTAGCCCCCTACTGGGGCCACATAGCCAACAAAGAGAAACACACTTACACAAGATTACACACACCTTAGAACACAGGAAGTCGACAATTTCACCTCCTAACACTTTCTCTTCTTTTTTGGTCGTGAAACTGTGACATGTCACGATATCATGACACTTTTCCTTCTTCCTCTTTCTTTTCTCTTTTGGACATGAAAAAGCGACATGTCACGATATCATGACACTTTTCCTTCCCAATATTTCTCTTCTATTTTGGTCACAAAAATATGACATGTCGTGAAATCGTGACACTTTTTCCCTCTTGCTTATTCTCTTCACTTTTGGTCACGAAAAAGCGACATGTCGCGATATCGCTACACCCTTTCTTTCATTCTAAACATGTCATTGTTGGTCATCAAATCCACACAAGAAAGGACTTTCGGTGGGTTTGCGCGCCCTGGACCTGCGACCAACATTGAAAGGCCGAGAGGAAGAGATGCCCCTCGTGCCAATCTCCGGAGAAAGGCCGGCTCCTATACTAATCTACTTTTGGGGTTTGAGATAAGAGTGCAGGAAAGAAATAAAAGGAGTTCGGGTTAGAGAAAGAAATAAAAAAGGGTAAGGGTTAGAGATTGATGATTTAAGGTGGGGAAGAACAGGAAGCACGATCACTCACTAATAACTCAAATAGCAGCAAAAAACACCAAGAATAGATGAAAGAAACGAAGTGCCGAACTTCCTATGTATCCTCTGGACGGGTTCGCAGGGTTCTCCTCTCTCTCTCGCTGGAATTCAGGGTTCAGAGTAACAACGATTAAGAAGAGGGAATAACAGAAACCTCGATCCACCAGGAAGCATAAAAGAAAATGACAAAGCGTTTTTCCTCTCCTATGTATCCTTCAGGGCGAATTTTAGGGTACAGTTCCCAATCGCACACCGGATTCAGGATTCAGAGTCTCAGTATACGAGTGCAAACAGACAAAAGAATTAAGCATAGAAGGCAGCATAAAAGAGAGAAATGGAGCACAAAAATCTTTAGTATTAGACGCAGGACATCAAGTTACAACAGCTTTCTAGCAGAAAGTTCCCCCCTTTTACATTGCAAAGCCTGGGTTTTTATAGAGGACCCGACCCTCTGAATCATTATTACAAAACGACGGAGTACACCCTCGGGCTCTGAGAAATCGGCTCCTCGCGGCTGCTGCGACTGAGTTTTCAAATCGGTTGCCGAAACTGGCAACTGTGACCGGGTCAACCATGGAAACATTCATTTAATGCGCCGCCCGAGTGTCCCTGGCTTCTGGATGCTGTGCTTGAGTGATCGTTACGCCCGTCGGGTTTTACTTCGAGGACTGTTACGTCCCTTTCGTTTGCCAGAATTGGTCAACGGACTTATCGGGCAAGAAAGGGGGTACTTGTAAGGGGCCTTCGATCACCTTGGGAAGCTGCCCGCCTTGGAACGTGGGCCCGAAAGTGCTTCGCTACATATCCGCCTCGCCAAAGCCTTGGGCCGAAGTAGATTCTCCTTAATTTGTTCTTCGCAAAATAATGCTTCGTAGAAACTCCTTCGGGGATGTTGATTGCCGATCGGGTTCCATCTTTGAAATGGGGCCCTTTGTCCTTTGCTGGCGAAACTGCTTCGGCTGGAAAATGTTTCGGCCCGATTCTCTCTCAAAACTGTGGTTCGGGGAATATCCTCCCGAAGCATTTCTCGGTTTCGACACATTGTCATTTTGCTTCGGGCGCCACTGCTTCGGGTGAAAACTGGCCGAAGTAGGTGTCGGAAATACTTCGGGCCCGAAGTAGTTTCCTTGCCTTGGCTGATTTGGGTTATGCTCTCCTCCTTCGGTGAAGTCGTTTGGATGCTGCTTCGCAAAACTTCCGCCCGAAGCGGCTGCTGAAAATGCTTCGGGTGCGAAGCGTTATCTTTGTATTTTCTTCGACGAAATTACTTCGCAAGGTTTTCGCCCGAAGTGGTGATTTGAAGTGCTTCGGGCCCGAAGCTCTTTTCACATTCTCCTCTTTTCCTTTGGCGAAGCTATTTTCCTTGGCCTATTTGGTAGCGAAGCTCTTTCTTCTTCATTTTACAAAGGGGGGTCAAAATTGCTGTAACTTAAAATAAAAGAAAAACTTGCAACAAAGAAATATTATACAAAAATTCTACTATTCTTCTACCCCTTGTATAATGTGACAAAAAGTGTCAACATTCTTGGCGGCTCGCGGGGTGACGAGCTCGCCTCGAAAAAGAACCCTTTAGCCCTGATCCATTGGGCTACGGAGTCACTGGTCTTCCCCAGACCCTGCTTCTGTGGTCTGTCCCTCTTCTTGTTCTTCTTCTCCTTCTTCTTCTTCTCTTCCTCTGGCACGGCTTCTGGCTGAGGCGATGGTTCGAGGCGATCACGGATGCGCTTCATCGTTCTTCGGACATGAGTCCAGGCACTCTTTTGGAATGGTTCTTGATCCTGTAATGCCTTTACCAAAACGCGAAACCGATCAATTTGCCCGATGTCGGCATGTTTGGCCCTGGTGAACAGATCATCTAGGCAAGCCTTGATCTTACAGTATCTCAAGATGAAATCTGTCACCTGCCCTTCTGTGATTGGTTCTTCCCACCCATCGATCTCCGAGACATCGTTCTCAAACTGCAACCAGACTGGCTTGAGGTCATCCTTGCTGAGAAGATTTCCGTCATCGTCCGTGAAACTCGGGAAACCCAAGGAAGAAAGGTCCTGAAAATAATTCATTGAGGCGCGCTGCTCATTGTCAAAAATGTCCTGGAGGCTTCTAGCTTTCTGAGCTTTTCGCACCTTGGAGAAAAAGGTGCGAACCATGGCCTGGGCTGTGGACCAGTCCCTAGCTGTTCGGGTCATCGCAGTGACCTGCAGGTCCTGATATCTAGCATTCTGGACATCGAACGCTAGCTTGAGTCGGCTCCTGGCTTTCTGCGTGACCTCGTCGATGACTGACCCTCCCTCGGCAATAGCCCGCCTTGCTTCGGTGATGAAGATCAAAATCGTGAGAGCACTGGAACATCGAGGCCTAAAATTTTTTAGCAAATGTGCACGAATCTCCTTAATTCTGGCCCTATCAAACAGCGTTAGATCCTCCTTTGCATACAGCGGAGCTTGCATCTATGCGATTTCGTCCTCAAGCTTCCTGGCCTTTAGATCACTCTCGGTCTGCTTCTGTGCTTGGCTTTCGGCTGTAGACTGGAGTTGTTGAACCTGCTGCTTTAGGTCGAACGTCTCCTTCTTCATGGCCTTGCACTGCTCCTCGGCCTCTGCCAACTTGGAGCGGACCCTTGCCAAATCTTCCTCCAGCTTAACATTGGTGGCCTCGGCCTCAATCCTGCGCTGGTTGGCGATAACTGCATGAGCCCTAAAGGTCTCAATTCGGACATGCATGGATGCCGACTCATTATCAACATTCAGGTGTTCCAGGTCCTTAGGTGTCTCTTGGTAATCATAGTCTGCTGGAGTCATTTCATCCAGAGGCTTTTGTACCTTGGGGACCTTCTTGATTTTATGCACCTTTCCAGCTTCTAAATAAAAAATAGTGCATTTTTCAACTGATGTCGTCGAGCGTCCTCGTCTTTTCCTTGCCTCCCTTAGTATTTGCTCAGTGTTTTGCCATGCTTGGAATAGCTTCTCGGCAAGGGGGCGGTCCTTAATTAAGGACATCTCTGATTTAGACAAGGCTAGATCTCCAACCGAGGGAGTAAACAAATATAAAGAATGTGTGGGGGATGCCTCACCAGAAGGCTCGATGATAGACGTGGTGGGACTCGACGTTGAAGTGGGATCAATGGTCTTACCCTTGTCATGATCATGGGATGAGGCCGGACCGGCGGTAGGTGACGTGTGATGGGGTGATGGGCTATGCAAGGGAGACTGGTGAGAACTTCCAGCTGGGGCTTCGGCAAAACTGTGTGAGGCTAGGGCAAGGGGTGGAGAATGCGTACCTGCGTGCCCTCCTGGCATTGTGGCAGTGGTGACTTTTGGTGCAGCCGCATCTTGTTCTTTCTCGGTTTTGGCACTTGGCAGGGCTGCGACCTCGACACTTGCTTTGGATGGGTCTGATACCAGTCACCCAGTGGAGGGGCTTACAAGTCCTGTGCGAGGTCGCTTTGGGTGCTTTGTGGGTGCCAGGGTCTGCTCTTGCTTTTTCCTTTTCCTCCTTACCAACGGTTGCTCTGACCCTTCAGTGCTTGAGTCGTGGCCTCCTATAGGCCCCTGCGGTGATCTTGGAGGTGTAGCTTGGGCCTTTTCCTTTCCCGAAGTAGTGTCATCTCTTTCTGGACTTTCGCCCGAGCCTGGGATAGCTGGAGGGATGAGGGCGGCGAAGGAAGAAGGCTTCCACTTTCCAGCGTTGGCTTCATAAATTTCTGCGAAGTCCTTGTCCGTTGCCAAGAATCCATAAGAGTTCGTTTTCTGTCGGTGGACCCTCATTATCCACCATTCTCTCGCTTAGCCGCGTCCCAATCCTTTACTCCCTCCTTCAAGTCATCTTTCGCTTTCTTCCAGAAGGTGGAGTTGGGGCTCGGGAGTGAATGCCGATTTGGGTCATATGCGACCTCCATTGGGTAGAATTCGTGCCAGGGAGGTAAGGCTTCCATCCTCTCCAGATGCCATTCCAGATCCTTTCCCCGAGGATTATTCCTTTGTTTCACAATTTTTGGATAGGGGCAAACATGGAAGCTCTTGACCCGTATATGGTCCCTCATTACTCCCAAAGGATCATAAAGCCATTGCTGGGGAATTTGGAGAAGGCCGAACTTGGCAAGCTTCTCTTCCAAGAAGACGTTCTGATTTAGGGCGAACACTTCGATAACTCCTATCCTGAGAGGGAAGTCACAAGTGTGGGCCCATTTTCGACCCTTGCCATAGATGGCATTGGTTGCATCGCTCTGCCTAGCGACTTCCAACGTGAATTGATACTCAGAGGGGTAAACTGGCAGTAGGAAGGGCTTCCCTATGAAGCCGAAGATGCGAATCACCAGCCCCTACGTTAGTCAAAAAATGTCTCCCCTCTTCTCATGGACTACCTTGTTTCTTAAGCCGAGGGGGACTCGCGGGGAGGATCCTGCCAACATGCGCATGGCGGGTCCCAAGAATTGCTGATTAAAGGAATAGTAGGACTCTGATCTCAACAGTAGGGGAGTCCACTGATATACGGGCAAAGGACTTCCATCCTTGCCACTTGCCGTAATGGCAACATGAGGAAAACTATTATGTACATGAAAGAAAAGTAACCAAACAAGAAAGGAGCAGGGCGCGAAGCGCTGGCTGGTCCCAACATTCTTCATGCTGGTGAGTTGCGCATGCAAGCCCCTGGCCACCCATTCTGCCCAGTCTACGAAGACTGGGTTGGAACCGGGTCTCGAATTATCGGGGGCATTGAACTCCCCTCTGGAAATGCATTCGGCCAGGGACACCTGCCATGGGTATACCGAAGCGTCGGTAGATAGGCCTGCCACCCATGCAATGATGGAGAAGAGGTCGACATTTTTAAAAGCCTCCAAGGGAAGGGGCATTTGGGGCAGTCTGCCCGAAGGGAGCCCGCTTTTGAGGCTCTGCTGCAAAAAATTGATCATGTAGCCAGCAGACGTGAACCTCTCCGTTTGTTCGCTCAAAACAATGTTGCGAACTATACATCCCTTGGGTGGGCCCTGCTGTGGCGCAAAAGCTGCCTGTACGTCTTCTTTCAAAATTGAAAATAACTTTTGGCCAGATGCGTCTAACACCTGTCTGGTGGCGGGCTGGTAATTCTGCGCGATGGCATTGACCAGCTCAGGGCAATGGTGTGTGGGGGGCACCAGATACCAGTATATCTGGGAGTAGTATGTGGCGACTTTTTTACTTTTCGTCGGGAGCTTGCTTATCATGAGCTCAATGGTGCTCCTGAGCTCAGCTACGCTCTTCGACAACTCCGTATCCCTGATTCTTTCCCACCTGTCGACTGGTGGTTCTAGGGGTTGCTCATCTTCGGAATCCCCCTTTTCTTCCATGACACGCTTATCTGGGCAGAGGCCCGAATCAACGGGCCTTGGCTTCGGCCTTTTTCCATGGCCTTTTACCTTTGGTTTCTCGGGGGCCACTACTTCTAGCCCCTTTCCCTTCTCCTTAGAACTTTCCATCGTTGATACTTGGGGCGACGGATTTTGCAGTATGGAAAAAAATTGGCGTTGAAGCTTTAGAGTGCGAAGTGGGAAAGCTTGCAGGTTAGCAGTGGGGTCTGTATGAGTCGTTGAGTGAGTAATCCTCTCGGCTGCTTGGAGTCTACGTTATATAGCCGCCAAAGACAACTACCCACATTTATGGCCTATGCCACAATTAATCCTGCACTTCTCACCGGAGAGATCATCGGTTCGTCGGATTGGCCCCACGGTGGCGTAGTACATAGGGCCATGCGTTATGACGATTGCGGCTGCTTTGGGAACGCAGCCGACCGCCACCTGGTACCTGAGGGTGAAATTTTCTCTCAGCCAAATCCCCTGAGGATGTACCCGATGCCTTTTCATTTAACTCGCTTGCTTTGGACGCTTTTGAAGGTGACTGTCGGCACGTTCCTCTAGGCGAGCAATAAATGCTTCTGCCTTGTGCATCTTTGGGTCAGCGAAGCCGAAATTGGAGCTGACATACTTCGCGGTGAACCTTTTCATACCTTAGTCGGAACCTTGCTCGGCCAATCGCACTTCGCTGCGAACCACTTCGCATGCACTACTTCGCAAGCCAAGTTCCCGAAGGAGTTTTTTTTTTTTTTTTGGATATAGCTGCCGAGGCAAAACTCAACCTGAGTCTCTGAGCAGCATTTTATTTAATAGCCAAACTTTTTACAATATTCACACAGGCTTGCGGCATAATGGGCATGCCGCCACCACAAACTCAGCTTCGGATGTTTATCCGATGAATCTGCAATGCCCGGACCAGATCAAATTGAACTTCAGTTGATCCTTGAAGTCCGGACGGCTCCTCTCCAAAGTTCTCCATGCTGCGAACAGGAAGCAATACAATAGTTCGCCGCTCTTACCAGTACCCGCGCTGCTGATGCAGGAGGTGGCGAAGCAGTTTGCCATATGCGGGCCCTCTTGGGGTACTGGTTGTAGTGATGGCTGGAACCGAAATACCGAAGAGTCTAGCAACTGTGGGCTGGGTACAGGTTCTTCCACCTCCTTGATGCTGTAACAGGGCTCTTTCGACAAAGAGCAAACTTCTATGATCTCTTCAGGTTCAGTCTCTTGAGGTAAGCTTGATGGATTCTGGCTGAACACCTGCATGCCATGCTCTGGGATACAAAAAGGGTGCAAAAACGTTCCCTCTTCGTTCTCAGGCGCTACCACTTGAGCTTGTTTCTCTTCTTGGCCTGTCCTCTGATGGAGATTGCAAGCACCCATATTGTTCATCTTCGGGGCAAAGCTTGCAAATTGCCATGGTTGGACTTGGATGGGATCTGCCTCTCGAGCTCCACATGACTGCATCTCAGGCTTCTGCTCAGTATGAGGAGTCTGCCATGAAGAATATTGCGTTGGGCAGACGAGAGAAGCGATTATCGGAGAAAGTGATGGGGCTTCTCCCCATTGCCACTTTCTCGATAGAAATCGCTCCGCTCGTACTGCTTCCTCAAAAATCTGAGGGAATCTTTGTTCGCCTGATCGTAGCAAGAGGAGGCCTATGTCCGGGTGAAAAGCCCGAACATAGTAGAGGTGAGCTTGGGCGGGCGTTGGTTGAATCTCTCCTGGAACTTTCTTCCAAGTTCTGGAGAATCGGACATTGAAGTCCGTGACGCTCTCCAAGGGTGTTCTCTTGATGGTGGAGAAGTACGTCAAAAGTTGGAAGGGATCCTGAGAGCCATCAAATGTTTCGAATAGTGCTCCCGCCAAGTCATCCCATGAACAGATGCTTTTAGACCCGAGCAGCCTATACCACCGCAGCGCCTTTCCTTCCAGAGATGCAGCCAAAAGTCGGACCATGACATCTTCGTGGATTATGTCGTAGAGGAACGCTAAAGCAACAACAGCTTCAAGGTGTTCTCGGGCCATTCCCGTGGTGCCATCATATATTGTCAATGCCTTCAAGGCGATCTCGGGAATCTTGTGGTAGCTTTGAAGATTCAAGGGGCCTCGGTCATCCCAACTGGGAAAACTTACCCCTGCCATTATAGCAATGGTCTGCAGAGATCACGGTTATCGCCGCTAGATCGGAGTCGCCGGATGAACATTCTTTCTCCGCTTGTGAGGTCAAGGCTGCTCACCGAACCTTGATTCCTCCGGGATATCTTCTTTCAGATTTGAAAGGCGCCTACGACCAAGAAATCTGGATCTTCAGCTCAATCGAGTCGCCGAGTGATTTTATCAGATGAAGACAAGCCAGAGATTCACCGAACTCGGACCTTCTTAAGACATGGGGACTCCGGTTACATGAAGAACAGGTTTAGGCACTGGTCTTTACGACTTTAGAGATTCTTCGGGTAAAACAGAGTCACCAGATGCTAAGAGTCTTTCGGTAATGAGAGCATCGATTCTCACTACTACTCAAAGGATGAGACTGACCGGATCTCACCGAGAACTTTGTTAGAACTACTGGCTTCGATGAAGACGGGCTAGAAATTTTCTCAAATATGGGACCTTGGGTCCCACCGAGCGTGCTAAAAACTGTTGGTCATCAAATCCGCACAGGAAAGGACTTTCGGTGGGTTTGCGCGCCCTGGACCTACGACCAACATTGAAAGGCCGAGAGGAAGAGATGCCCCTCGTGCCAATCTCTGGAGAAAGGCCGGCTCCTATACTAATCTACTTTTGGGGTTTGAGATAAGAGTGCAGGAAAGAAATAAAAGGAGTTCGGGTTAGAGAAAGAAATAAAAAAGGATAAGGGTTAGAGATTGATGATTTAAGGTGGGGAAGAACAGGAAGCACGATCACTCACTAATAACTCAAATAGCAGCAAAAAACACCAAGAATAGATGAAAGAAACGAAGTGCCGAACTTCCTATGTATCCTCTGGACGGGTTCGCAGGGTTCTCCTCTCTCTCTCGCTGGAATTCAGGGTTCAGAGTAACAACGATTAAGAAGAGGGAATAACAGAAACCTCGATCCACCAGGCAGCATAAAAGAAAATGACAAAGCATTTTTCCTCTCCTATGTATCCTTCAGGGCGAATTTTAGGGGTACAGTCCCCAATCGCACACTGGATTCGGGGATTCAGAGTCTCAGTATACGAGTGCAAACAGACAAAAGAATTAAGCACAGAAGGCAGCATAAAAGAGAGAAATGGAGCACAAAAATCTTTAGTATTAGACGCAGGACATCAAGTTACAGCAGCTTTCTAGCAGAAAGTTCCCCCCTTTTACATTGCAAAGCCTGGGTTTTTATAGAGGACCCGACCCTCTAAATCATTATTACAAAATTGGCGGAGTACACCCTCGGGCTCGAGAAATCGGCTCCTCGCGACTGCTGCGACTGAGTTTTCAAATCGGTTGCCGAAATTGGCAACCGTGGACCGGGTCAACCGTGGAAACATTCATTTAATGCGCCGCCCGAGTGTCCCTGGCTTCTGGATGCTGTGCTTGATTGATCGTTACGCCCGTCGGGTTTTACTCCGAGGACTGTTACGTCCCTTTCGTTTGCCAGAATTGGTCAACGGACTTATCGGGCAAGAAAGGGGGTACTTGTAAGGGGCCTTTGATCACCTTGGGAAGCTGCCCGCCTTGGAACGTGGGCCCGAAAGTGCTTCGCTACATATCCGCCTCGCCAAGGTCTTGGGCCGAAGTAGATTCTCCTTAATTTGTTCTTCGCAAAATAATGCTTCGCAGAAACTCCTTCGGGGATGTTGATTGCCGATCGGGTTCCATCTTTGAAATGGGGCCCTTTGTCCTTTCGTTGGCGAAACTGCTTCGGCTGGAAAATGTTTCGGCCCGATTCTCTCTCAAAACTGTGGTTCGGGGAATATCCTCCCGAAGCATTTCTCTGTTTTCGACACATTGTCATTTTGCTTTGGGCGCCACTGCTTCGGGTGAAAACTGGCCGAAGTAGGTGTCGGAAATACTTCGGGCCCGAAGTAGTTTCCTTGCCTTGGCTGATTTGGGTTATGCTCTCCTCCTTCGGCGAAGTCGTTTGGATACTGCTTCGCAAAACTTCCGCCCAAAGCGGCTGCTGAAAATGCTTCGGGTGCGAAGCGTTATCTTTGTATTTTCTTCGACGAAATTACTTCGCAAGGTTTTCGCCCGAAGTGGTGATTTGAAGTGCTTCGGGCCCGAAGCTCTTTTCACATTCTCCTCCTTTTCTCTCGACGAAGCTATTTTCCTTGGCCTATTTGGTAGCGAAGCTCTTTCTTCTTCATTTTATAAAAGGGGGATAGGGAGAGTCAAAATTGCTGTAACTTAAAATAAAAGAAAAACTTTCAACAAGGAAATATTATACAAAAATTCTACTATTCTTCTACCCCTTGTATAATGTGACAAAAAGTGTCAACAATCACAAAATTGTGACACTTTTCCTTCCTCCTCTTTCTTTTCTCTTTTATTCGTGAAAAAGCGACATGTCACGAAATCGTGACACTCTTCCTTCCCGCTCTTTCTCTTCTCTTTTGGTCGTGAAAATTCGACATGTCACGATATCATGACACTGTTTCCCTCTTGCTTATTCTCTACACTTTTGGTCACGAAAAAGTGACATGTCACGATATCGCTACACCCTTTCTTTCATTTTGAACATGTCGCGAAATCGCGACATTTTTCTTTCCTCCTCTTTCTCTTCTCTTTTGGTCATGGCATGATGTATTTTATTAAGTAGGAGTAATAAGGTGTTATTTGGATATTATTGTCGTGTTATTAATCATGATCCCTAACCCTTATTGAAAATTGAAAAAGAAATTTTGTTGAGTGTGGCAGATTTAGTGGACAACTAATAAGGCATCAAAAAGGTATGAGCAATATTCTTCATTGACTTTGTTATGGTGGTTGATTTTTGAAATATCATTGGAGTGAAAAGGATTGATTGTGGTTTCCTTTTCAAAAGTGGTTGGTTGAATGCTTCAAGGTTTTCTGGTTTGAGATTTGTGTTTAAACCTTGTTTTATAAGCATTGTTGTTGAAGCCATTAGTTGTGTGAAAAACCTAAGATAGGGTTTGAGAAGAATGTGAGTATCATTGTTATGTGAAGAATTTTTTATAAGCATTGTTGTTGAAGCCCATTGATTATACAAGAAAATTGAACTTGAGTTAGAGGAGAACATGAGTATCATTGTTATGTGAGATTTGTTGTTAAGCATTATTGGAAATATTTTTAGTTGGTTGATACATGCTTGGACTAGGTATTGTGAGAAATAATTGTTCCTTGTTGTGATTGGTTGAGTAGAGTTGTTTGAGCCTAGTCAAGTGATTGTGTGAAGTGGTTTTCCAAGTTCCATGAAACAAAATATTCTATATTCTGATTTGAGTTGAGATCATTGTTGTCATCCATTGTAGAGTGCATTTCCATTCATTGTTGAGTTCATCATTGAGCCTTGCTTTCATATATTTTTGGATGATATTTGAGTGCTACTTGAGCATGATTGATTGAGCCTTTGAGAAGACCTTTGGGATAGATTTTTGGATAGATTTGTGGTAGCTTTTGTTCATGATTTATTGAGCCTTTGATAAGGCTTTTGGGATATATTTTTGGATAGATTTGTGGTAGCTTTTGTGCATGATTGATTGAGCCTTTGAGAAGTATTTTGGATAGATTTATAGATATATTTATGGTAGCTTTTGTGCATGATTTATTGAGCCTTTGAGAAGGTTTTTGGATAGATTTTGAGAAAGTTCTTGGTGAGCTTACTAAGAAAATTTGAGTAGGTTCTTGGTGAGCTTGCTATTTGAGCAAGTTCATGGTGAGCTTATTGGATAATATTTGAGCAAGTTATTTGTGAGCTTGCTAGATCACATTTGAGAAAGTTCTTGATGAGATTTCTAGAGAAAAATTTGAGTAAGTTCTTGGTGATTGCTAAAGTAGATCAGTGGATTACCTACCTGAGCAGATCAGGATTGCCTTGCTAAGCAGATCAGTAGATTGCCTACTGAGAAGATCAGGATTACCTACCTAAGAAGATAAATGAATTACCTTGTTGATCAGATTAGTGGATTGCTTGCTTGATCAGATCATGATTGCCTACCCGATTAGATTAGTGGATTACCTACCTAAGTAAATCAATAAATTGTCTTGCTGAGTAGATCAGTGGATAGCCCAAATTTTAGTAGATCAAAGTAATCATTTGTATTGGGATAAGGATCCCTATTTCTTTGTGAAATATTATAAGGATATTATCTTGTGGAGTACCCCACATTGGGGGAACCACATTAAATCTTGTGTCTTAATTATGTGTGGTGATTTGTGCTCTTGCTTACTATTGCTATTTATGTCATTAATGCACATTTCTATATTTAAATATTGCAATTAAGGATACTAATTGATATTGGTTTGGAAAGAAAGTAAAAATTGGGTGCTATATTGTTCACCCCTCCCCCTCTCAGTATACGCTTGTGTTCTTTAGAAACGCTTGGTGATTTCGTTAGATTGAAGGTGATTTTGTCAGATCGAAGGTGATTTTGTCAGAAGACAGGTGATCCTGTCTACAGATCAACAAGGGGGTAAGGATTCAAACCACTTTTTGCATATCTTTCCCTATTTCATTTTTGTTCATGCATTGTTCAATATTTATTTAGTTTACTGCTTAAATTTACATATTGCATCTTGGTGTTCACCATCATTTCAATTAACTACATCATAAAATCAGGATCATAATCACATAAATCCATGGCATACTAGGTTGAATTGTCATCATAGTGTTCTCATGTCATTTCATATCCATTTGCATATAGAAATTAAAACATATTTGTGATTTGGAATACAAGAAAACTACCATATTTTGCAAGAAACCTATGATTCAGTGTCTATAGTTGTATCTAGACTCTGGATATGCATACCTATTTCATTGATAGCTCCATGGCTTTGATTATAAAATTTAGATCTCAAAATGTGTTATGGACAGGTTTCCACCAAGATGTTTTTGTTGTATCTCTCGGGTGGTTCTATAGTGACATAAGTCACTAGTCGACTATCCCTTAAAAGAGCAAAAGGAATAGGATGATAAGGATTAAAATATACTTCACTCCCCATACTAAGGTACATACAGTCTAGAGATGCTACGAGGAGTTCATCCTATCCTCCATTGTGAAATCCTACGCAGAACCTATCACTAGGTAACTGATATCATGGTTTGATAGGTATCTTGTGACCCTGTTTGAATAGTTTGAGGCCGTAACCATGCCAATGGTGACGTTAGAAGTATCACATGGTGTATTCAGGGTTGGAGAGATAATGAACATTTACAACAAAACTTCCATCATCATCTTCATCCATGGGCATGCGAGAAGCTAACTTATTGAGTCCACCATAGATGAAGTTTGTTTGGTTAGGTGGCACCCCTAATGGTACCACCATCCCTACGAGAAGGCGATGGGCTCGTGGTCGGTCCATATCCTGTGTAGTCTCAATGATTGGTGTGAATGTCAAATTCTACACGATGTATTTCCCCAGTTTGTGATTAACCAAATGGATGGTCACCTATGGTGCAAATAATCCTACTAAAGACGTAGGTGAAGTAGGCTAAGGTACCTCCTCGAATTCTCCTTGAATTTCCTCTACTTCCATGGGAGTAGGGGCTTCAATGGTGATTGGTTTAGGTTCTTGCTTTGTTTTCTTTTCACCCATATTTGTTTTAAGTTTCTCGTCATCCTGACGCATCTTGGATGCAAATGGTCTAGTGGAAGTAGTTGTTGTGTGCTCTGATTGGTGTGATATGGATATTGCAGGCTTTGCACACACTTCTTTAACTTTATCTCCTAGATTTTGGATTGGTGATGCAGGCCAAATATCTAGGTGCATTGAGGGGAGTATAAAATACCCCAAAAAATCTATTAAGTTCACATACTTGAAGGGCTCCTCATCTGAAGGCACCATGTGAACTTGTCCCTCATGCACATATTTGATACATTTGTGTAAAATGTAAGGGATGCAACACATTTCTCTTATCCAAGTCCTCCCTATAAGTATGTTATATTGCATAGCACCTTCGATGACATGACACATCACAGGGATGGTATTTAGTCCTACCTAGATAGGTAAAACTATAGTACCAACATTTGAGCATAATGCTTCGTTGAATGCTCTCAACGTAAAGGTAGAAGGTATGATACGCACCTTTGGTAAATTTAGGTAAGTTAACACCTTGGTTGTTATAATATTAATCGATGATATCGTATCGATCAACACCCACTTGAATGGTATGTGATTCACATATGCAATAATATGTAGCGATAGGTCTACTATAACAGTGGAGACTATATTGACTTTATGGTCATGAAATTGAATGACTGATTCCTAGAACTTTTGCACGTATCCCATGAAGTGTGTAAACACTTTAGGATATTAGGAATTTACTTCTATGGACCTTAAAATATCCATAAGCATCTCCTTGTGCTTAGGAGACTACTGAATAAGCTCATAGATTAACAACTTTGCTGGAGTTGTCTGTAGGTTTTGAGCCAATCTACTTTTGATGGTCACCACTGGTCTAGTTGGTTGGTCTGGCATATTCAGGTCTGGCCTTGGAGGAGGCATAGCTTATACTCTAATAGATACTAGAGTTTGAACTAGTATTTTATACCTCACATTCCTTGTAACAACATTGACCATACCAATGAACCCATGGGTTGGTGGTTTGATGCACACTTGGTTGACCTGACCAACGTTATTCCTTGGTACCTCATGGTTGGGTAGAGGATTCTTAAATATCCTCATATTCTGATTTTTAGGTGCTTGCAGGTTGTTGATAAGGAGTGTACCTCTTTCGATCATATTTTGCACAAGGTGTTTGAAATACCAACACACTTTAATGTCGTGGCCTTTTGATCGGTGAAATATGCAATATTGATATTTTTTGTAGCCTTTAGGCTTAGTATTATTAGAACCCATTAGCCTAATGGCCTTAGCCTTGCATAACCTATGAAATATCAAAGCCAATGACTCTGATAGCTGAGTGAATACGTGAGGTAGGTGCTGCTCTTTATTTTTGCCCTTCTGTTTGTTGCACTTTTCATACTGCACAAGAGGAGGTTGGGCTTGATAGTTTTGTTTTTATTTCCCCTTTTCCCATTTTTAAAGGTTCAACACCACATGATTGACATGAGTCTACTTGGCCTATTGTTTCTGGATGCCCTTCTTATTCCACTCTTTCTTATTTCAGAGTTTCAAGTTACCTTCCTACAACTTGATATACTCTATTACTTTGGCTTGCGTCAAAGCCTCTTCGAAGGTTTGGTATTGCTACAACTGTAGTAATAATAATATGTGCTTTACATAAATTTTTGTAAACATCATGGTCAACTCAGAAGCAGGGATAGGAAATGGTAAATTTGGTATCATTTTTCTCCATTTCTTTGAATAACACAAGCTTATACTGAGAGGGGGGGTGAACAGTATAGCACCCACTTTTTTACTTTATTTGAAACCAATATCAATTAATATCCTTAATTGCAATAACCAAATATAGCAGTGTGCATTAATAACTTAGATAGCAATAGTAAGCAAGAGCACAAGTCACCACACACAATTGGGACACAAGATTTAACATGGTTCCCCCAATGTGGGGTACTCCAAAAGATAATCTCCTTATAATATTTCACATAGAAATAAGGATACTTATCCAATACAATGATTAATTTGATCTACTCAAAGCTAGGCAATATATTGATCTGCTCAGGTAGGCAATGCACTGATCTACTCAGCTAGGCAACACACTGATATGCTCAAGTAGGCTATCTACTAATTTTCTCAACTAGGCAACACACTGATCTGCTCAGGTAGGCAATCTATTAATCTGCTCAGTTAGGCAACACACTAATATGCTCAGGTAGGCAACACACTGATCTACTCAGGTAGACAATCCATTGATCTACTTAGCTAGGCACTCCACTGATCTTCCCAAGAAGCTCACATAGAACTTTTCCAAATATGCTCAATAATCTCACACAGAACTTGTCCAAATCTGCTCAACAAGCTCACACAAAACATGTCCAAATCTGCTCAAAAAGTTCACACAGAACTCATCCAAATCTGCTCAAAAATCTCACACATAACTTGTCCAAATATGCTCAACAAGCTCACACAGAACTTGTCCAAATATGCTCAACAATATCACACAAAAATTATCCAAATCTGCTCAACAACTGTCCACAAAGCTATCCAAAAATCTATCCTATAAGCCTTCTTAAAGACTCAATCAATCATACTCAAGTAGTACTCAAATATCATCCATAAATCTTACGAAGGCAAAGCTCAAAGATGAACTCAACAATTAATGGTAATACACTCTTCAAAGGATGACAACTATGATCCACAATGATCTCAACTCAAATCAATCTCATAGAAGCATAAAGAGAATTGTTAGAGACTCAATATATTCCATACTCAAATCCAATATCTTTCTCAACTCAAGGTAATGTCATAGAAGCATAAGGAGAATTTTTAGAGACTCAATTATGTTCTAATCTCAATTTCAACTCAAATGAGATTTATAGAATAGTTTGTTTCATGGAACTTGAACAATCACTTCACACATCACTTGACTAGGCTTAATCAACTCAACTCAACCAATCATCACAAAAGACATCTCTTTCTCACAAACCCTAGTCCAAGCATGTATCAACCAACTCAAATGTTTCCAACAATGCTCAACCACAAATCTCACATAACAATGATACTCATGTTCTTCTCAAGTTCAAGTTATTTTCATAATCAATGGGCTTCAACAACTATGCTTATAAAACAAGGTTTAACCACAACTCTCAAACTAGAAAACCTTGAAGCATTCAACCAACCACTTTCAAAAAGGAAATCACAATCAATCCTTTTCTCTCCAATGATATTTTAGAAACCAACCACCATAAATAAACAATAGGATAATGTGTCCATACCTTTTATGAATATGAAGAAACCCCTTTGGAAATCTACCACACTCAACACTCTTTGAAAAAGAACAAAAAAACATTCACTTTGAACCCCTTTACAAAAATAAAAATATCTCTTGACATACACATTATTTCTCCATCTAATCAAGTTAATAAAATAGCCCTCGAAATAAGCTTTCCAACGATATATAATATGGTATACTTATAAAAGAGGAAAACACCAAAAATTTCTCTTTTTATAAAAGTGCATTTCAACCCTTATATCTTGCCTTCTAAGTAAATAAAAATTTAATCAAACATTATTCCATTAGCATCACATTATTCCTCCAACATTAGGCAATAATAAAAAAATATTCAATAAAAAAATTACTTACCTCTTAGAGGGAATCGAACCCTTGTCACTTCCCACTCAACACCACAACTACGGCACCAAAGACTACGTGAGCTATCTGCTCACATAGGACAAAGAGAAAAATGCTCCCTATATTTTGCTGCCCTTGCTCATGCCAAAAATGTGCACCTAATGCTCTTCTTCCACACTCTACGAAAATCAAACCCAGTGGGAATCAAACACATGCCCTGTTGCAACCAAAAACTCCACGCTTCCCAAGCTCACCGTTGGACCACACTGTCACATCGAAGGATTTCGGGGCTTCCACTTTTTGTTCTCTTCGTTTGATTCTTAGAATTTTGAATCGAAAGCCTTTGCATTTATATATGCAACCTTCCATTAATTTCACATATGTCAGCACCTTTAATTATTAATTTCATTTTGATGGTGCATGGTTTTTATGACGTCAACAATGAATTTAATTTTAATTTTAAAATTTAAATTTAAATTTTAAATAATTAAAATTTAAACTAAATATTTAAAATTAAATATCTCCATCATCGGGGCACATTTTTCGATGAAACAAAAATCCAACCCAGGTTTTAAGAAAAACACATTTCAAATATACCATCCATGGTTTTAAATAAAACCTTTTATTTTGCCTACCTTGGTTTTCACAAAAACCCTGTATATATCCATGCCTTCCAAAATATCATAAATGCTTATTTATGAAATAATTTAGCCACCAAAACTCAATGTGATCCATGTGACATCAATGACAACATAAAATACCTCAAATTTCCAACATGCTTTCCATAGTCCATCACTGGCTCATCGTCGTGTTGCAATAAAGTAGCCAAATCGAAAATATTTAACTTTTTATTGATGCCAAAAGAGAATCTTCAAGAAATGCATCTGCTAGTTGCTGGAAACTAGAAATGATGTGCCTCTTAATTTGGTTAAACCATTCCCAAGTTGGTCTTGAGAGGGTCATGATGAAGGTGTGTAAGAGCAAGGCATCGTTGCTTTCAATCTGAAAGCACATACCTAGAAAACTTGTCACGTGCTCCTATGCATCTTCCTTTCCTTTGAACTTTTCTAGCCTAGACATATTTAAATGCTCGAGGTAAGCTGGAATAGGTATCTATGTGCATAGATATTCATTATGGATCTTGTTCAAGGTAGGCTTTTGATGAGTGATCCTTTGCTTCTCTATGGCTTGAACCTTCTCTGCTAAGTCCTTAAATTCTTGTGAAGAGAGAATCTCATCCTCTTTATATTGCCTTGGAGGTGGCTTAGGAGGCATATTCCTCCTCTATCGAGGTGGAGGACTAGGCTTGCCATCTCTCTTGACTTGGGAAACTTTAGGATATTCTTGTTCTAATTCCTCTCTCACTGCTTCCTCATACTATCTATGTTCACATTGTGCGAATGCTAGACATCGCTCTCCATGTTGTGATGCATGACGAGTATGTGTGTCTATGTGTTTAGGGTATAACTCAGGCTGTGAAGCTGCTTGTCTATCGACATGTTTCATGACCTCACTACAAGGAGGTAAACTGGCCCTAGCCAATCGATCCTCTCTCTCTACACACTCCTTCTAATCTAGGATGCATTGTTCATATAAGCATTGCCTTATGAGCCTCTACCCTTGAGCACTCTCATTCTCAAGGTGTTCTCACTCTGCATGAACATCCTCCAATTGATCTTGAAGAATCTATTATTTTTGCTCAAACACCAGTCTATGGGATCTATCTATGTGATTAGCCATTTGAGGTCTTTGGTGCATGCACTCTATTCAAGTGACTTTATGGGTGTGTCCTCCAATGGATTGATCTACTGCACTCTTGCCTTTGTTTGTAAAGACAACATTTGTGTTAAGTTGTCTCCTATACTTGGTTTCAGCATGGGATGCAGGAGCATGCATATCACAAGAATTCTTGGAGCACTCTCTAGGTTCCCTAATAGTTCTAACAGTGTTGTCACTGCATACACTCGCAGGGCGATATGGCATAGGAGTAGGCTTGTAACCCAACTATCCGAGGATCCTTTCCAGTCCATATAATTATTTATTGTGCCATGATTTGTGGGGGTGGTATGCCATTGACTCTGAATTTAGATATATCAATTGTGATATTGCATGTTCACCTCTATAAGGAGTTCGGTTGGGTCTACACTTGGAAGTGCCCCCATATACTTATCCCTATATGGGTGGTTCTCTATCTTATCTATACTCCAATGATGGAGATTGCAAGTCAGGTCGAAGGGGTACCAATATGGATCCCTCAATGACATACTCCTCAATAGAGCCCATGGACAAACGTAGAATGCGATCATGATAAATGCTACCATGTTAGGAACCCCCATGTTGGTAAGCCCCAAGCTCTGATATATGCTTGGAGAAATGTTTAACACTTCCTCTAATTGGGGTGTTCACAGCAAAATCCCCTCACATATAATTATCCCCTCTAATGGTCATTGAACGTCGTTCATGGGGATTCTATGATTGAGGGTATTCTACATTATGATGTGCATTAGGTGGAGCTTGGGCTTCGATCTCAGGTCTGTGTCTAGATCGACCACTTCGTGTAAACACCATGATGTGTATCATATGTCTAGATTTAAATTTTATTAGTACACAAATAATACAATGATGATTATATCCTTTACCATTTTTAAGTGAGCCTAATTTGTTGTATCGGTAAAGAACTCTCATTATGTTTTACAATATGTTGATGATTTTTTTAGTTTCTTAAAGGCTTTCACCTATATGCTCATAACTCGATAACTTGGTGATGAACTCCAAGTCACATAATCCAATGTATAATGTGTGGTAATGAATTCCACACACGGTCAGGGAGAACAGGTCATCCTAGTCCTCACCCAGTTCACCTGTAGTCAGATATATACCTCTCTGAAAAGAGATACATGCAGATTTTCCATGGGCTATGATGGTGTCTTGGATTTGGTATTGGTATAGAACATAAGGTATGAGGGAGTTGGACCAACGGATGGAAATCACCTCCACCATCATTGAAACCCTACTAGTGGTTGGATGTGACTCCCAACTCACTAGCATTTAATGAAAAGTGGTGTGTGTGTGTTATTTTTAATTTTTACAAATGAAATATGCATAATACAATATTAAAATGATCATTTCCTACATGATATGCAATAAAGAACATTTGATATTCAGATATATACACACTATACTATGTGATGTTCAGAGAATGCATCTAGTATGATTAATTGGCCACTAATTGGGCCTCATGCAAGTAAAATTTAACATTCAGAGGGCCTATACCATTGGATACTAGGGCGGGCTACACTTAGAGGCCTGTTGTTCCTAGAAGTGACTAGTAGAAACACAAAAATAGAAATCCTAAGGACCTAATTCATTTTATTGTTCTTTTCATCCTTATCCTGTCTAGGTTCTATTTTTGATGTTCTGGAAAAATAAAGATATAGAAAATAAAAATAGATGAAGGAAAGGCCTACTTCAGGTCCTCATCTAGTTAAGATTTTTACTCCTGCTCTGTGATTGGTCTATTGCTGATCGTGGCTCTAATACGTGGCTGCGACTATTGCCCGCACCTGTCAACTGCAGGCCAACTTTTTGCCCATGGCTGTCAGCCACGGTGAGTACATACCATAAAAACATGGACCATAGTTAGTAAATCATAGCTAAAATTATAGATTTCCACTGTGATCACCTTCTGTGGTAACCAAAAAGGCTCACACCTAATGTATATATTGCAATTATTGAAATATAAACAAATGAGCATACACGAATTGACAACAAGAAATAAAAAAGTGTGATGAATCTTTTATTATATTCAATGGAGTCAAATTATAGTTTCATCCCTCTTAGGGATACCCATTTGATACAATAAATACAATATATATTGAATTCCTCTCAAGGGTAGGTGTGATCAAAATGCCTTTCAAGATAACACAAACTACTCTAGGGTGTCGATGACCCTCTTCTCCATGATTAGAGGTATTTTATACCTTGCATGTCAAAAACCTATTAGTCTTGCATGCAATAAACAATAAGAAGCATTAGAAACAAAGGAGGCCTCTCTTGATGAGGCTTTTAGAGGAATATTGCATAATGAAGGACATAATAACAAGAAATCAAGAAAAGAGTTAAATGCATGTAAATGGACTTAAATCATGATAATATACCATTAGAAACCTAAAAAAAACTAAGATGCATCTATCTGAGATCCTAATTAGTCAATTTAAGACATGAAAGTGTGAAAAAGATTAATTCTACTTACACTACAATAGTGGAAGGAAGTTGTGATTAACTCCTAATCTATCGGTCAAAAGTCACTAAAATACTGAAATAGACCTGTAATCTAATCAATCTAACTTAACTAAAAATACTGCAAAAGGTAAAATAGAGAAATCAAAAGTTACCCTCTAACCGTGGGTCCTTCAAGTGACGGACACTATTCACCATGGCTGATAGTTGTGACCAAGTCTTAAGTAAGTTTTCTCTCTAGATCAGGGCCAATATTCTGATTCTCCTTGGGGGAATTGATGTTCAAGGATAACCTTTATGTCCTCTGACATATTTTGATATTGAATTTCTTAATTAGTGCATGAATTGTACAAAATAGCATTTTTTGATTCTCCTAGCCTCCTAGGTTCTCCATGGTAATGTGACCTTCAATTGGGTAGCATAAGTATCCCTCTTGATGCATGTGAATGAATATGCAATTCAATAGGGCTTCCCTATGTTCAATTGAAATCTTCTATATCTCTTCCCTGATTCAGAGGGGGATTTTATAGCCTTTGTCCAGGGCTAGGGGTAGCTTCATGAGAAAGCTAAGATCAATATTGGGCAGTTTATTTTTTTGGATGGAAGGTTCTAGATTCTTCCTCGCTCAAATCGCTCCAATATACAAATAATTGGCTATTGCAACCAACTTTGGGGTTAGATGAAGGACAAATGACTTTCAGTCCTGACCACGGTTGACAGGTGCGATCAAGACTATGTTGGCAATTTTGGGTACCTTGGGTACATTGCCTTTGCTCAAGTGTTGATGTTGTCATTGATGTCAAGAAGCGGAAGGGTTTTTGTGAAAACCAAGGCAGACAAAATAAAAGGTTTTATTTAAAACCATGGACAACAGATTTGAAATGGGTTTTTCTTAAAACCCAAGTTGGCTCTTCGTTTCATTGAAAAAGGTGCTCCGGTGATGAAGATATTTAATTTTAAATATTTAGTTTAAATTTTATTTATTTAAAATTTAAATTAAAATTTTAAATTAAATTAAATTTGCCGACGTGTTAAAAGTGCATCTTAGTGCATATAAAATAAGGTAGTGGAATTCATTAATGTTGGAGGGATGGAGTTCGATATTTACTCTCTGTGTTTTTCGATTTCGGCATTAAGCTCCTGCGCCAGCGAAGGGATGGTGTGTGTGAAATATTAAGAAGGGGCATTTGATATTAATCGCCGAGCTTTTCATTTTCATTGAACCCCTACGCTAGCGAAGTGTTTAAAGGGAGGAACAGTGTTCAACTCCCGCGAGGTGTGAAGGCGCTCACCATTTTGCATTGTGAAGAAGGCCACGTTTATGAGGCACCCTGCATTGCGATAATAATTTTGAGATATTCGGCGGATTCGATCGAAACCTTGTGCACGTGTTCCAATGACACAAAAATTCATGACTGCATGGAATTTAGAGAAAGCATCTTAGAGGGTTTCGAAGTAAGTGAATGAGTGTGCCAAGGACTATTTTGATCTACACGACGAGGAGTGTTTGAACTCCGTACCAAGGGATATGTGATCTACGTATCGAGTTTCATAGGAATCACGAGTGTCGAGGTGTGGTTTAAAAAGGGGTTTAGGTGCACATTCGAAGTTTAGCCGCCCATCCAGGACAACACAGTGGTCAAAGCAAGACATTCGGAGCAGCGCTAGGTCTCGCAAGAGATGAGGTCAATCACGCCATCATAAAACACCAAGGTACATATTTCTGTCTATAAAACAAAGGGAAGTTATACATTTTAGTGGGTAAAGTTTAATTTAAGGGAGTCATAAGGTTTGAGAAGTTTTATAGTATAAATTTGGTTTTAGAGGCATAAGGTTTAGTAGGCTGTGGTGTTTGGTTTTGGGAGTTATAAGGTTATGCAATGTTGTGATTTATTTTACTTTTATGGTATAAGTGGTTTTGGGAGTTATAAGGTTATGCAATGTTGTGATTTATTTTATTTTATGGTACAAGTGGTTTTAGGAGAGATAAGGAAGTTGTGCAATTAAAGACCTTGGTGATGATTATTGAAAAGTGGAGTAATGTTGATTATTTTGTGATCTACTAACCCTTGTGAAGATTGGCAAAAGAATTTTGTGATTGTGGCAGATTTCCAAAGGGGTTCCTTCACTTCAATAAGGTATGGGCACATTCTTCTTATGAGTATGATTGGTGTATGTTTTCCTAAAATAAGATTGGAGTGAAAAGGTATTCAACAAGGTTTCCTTTGGTTGGGTGTAAGTCCTATTTTCTAGTTTGTTGAAGACTACTTATGCATTGTTATCATTGATGAGAGTTTTGGTGAATGCATAATTCTGGTTTGAGGTAGTGGAAGCATTGTGCACTAGGGTTTATGTTTGTGAGTCTTGCTACTTGCTTTGAGTTGGTGAAACCCTTGGTTGGTTGTTTTGAGGTTGATGGTTGAGTTGCTTCCATAGAGGTTGTTTGATCAAGTTATTGCTTTTACTTGATACATGATATTGGGCTTACTCCATTGAGTTGATTTGAACAAGTTATTCTTTGCATTTGGTGATATTGTGTGGGTGGTTGTTTTGTTCAAATATCTTTGGAGGGAAAAGGATTTCTACTTGTTTCCTTTTCTTGTGATGATTGGTTGAATGCTTCAAGGTTAATGTTGAGTTGAATGATGTTGGTTAAACCTTGTCTTTGAGCATTGTTGTTGAAGCCCTAATTGGTTGAGAAAAGATATTGGTTGTTGGAAAGAACATGAGTATCATTGTTATATGAGATATTGCTTGGTTGGCAATTGTTGGGTTGTGTTTCATGTTCTTGAGAAAAGCATACTACATCTATCTTATTCTGTTGAGATTGAGATTGAGTTGAGATTGAGATTGGGAGTTAAGTATAGAACATATTGAGTCTCTAACAATTCTCTTTATGCTTCTATGAGGTTGATGAATCACATTGGGTCTCTAACAATTCTCTTTGTGGGTTCATGCCAAGCAAGTTTTCTTGATGAACTTGTGAGCAGGTTTTGGACAGGTTCCATTGGGGACTTGTGAGCAGATTTGGACAGGTCCTAGTAGAGGACTTGTGAAGCTGAGTTTGATAGTTCTATCAGAGAACTTGAGGACAGAGGTGCATTGGTTCTATGAGAAGAACCCGAGGACAGATTTGTGCTAGACCGAAGGACTGTGTTTGGTGCAGATCAAAGAAAGAGGAAGAGGACATTTGTGCTAGACCGAAGGACTGTGTTTAGTGCAAATTCGAGGACCAACTTTGAGGTGATAGAGTTGAGGACAGAGGTCTCCAGCCAGAGCAGGGAAGACAGGTGTCTTCTGTGGATAGAGTTCCATTTGCTAAGGGCAGCGAGAGGCAGAGGTCTTCTAGAGGATCACCAGCCAGAGCAGAGGTAGGGGAAGGTATCTCCTTTGAGCAGAGGCTCATAAATTCATATTGGGGGAAGGTATCTCCTTTGAGCCGAGGCTCATAAACATTGTAATTGGGAAGGTTTCCCAAAGAACTTTGAGATAACTTTTAGAGAAAAGTTTTGTGGATGAACCACGTTGAAATTGTTGTGTCACTTTGTGGATGATCTTGTGCATTGTTTTGATATTGCTTTGGATATATTGCTTTACTATTTTGAAGTATAAAGGAAAAGTAAAAAGAGGTCTTATATTGTTCACCCCCCCTCTCAGTATAAGCTTGTGTTCTTCAATTGGTATCAGAGCCAGTTCCTTCGAAAAAGTTTAAACAGCTTGAAGGAAGATCTTACAAGAACACAAATGACAAGGAAAGGCAAAAGCAAAACCATAAGACACAAGAAGAAGAAATCTCACATGGTCATGAAAGAAAATGAAGATGAACTCAATGTTGTTGCTTTGGGAATGGAAATAGATTCAAGAGATGAATCAAACAGTGGAGAACAAGCCAGACTAATAAAGTTTTGCACCAGTTGTGGGAAGACCGGTCACTTTGCAGTTGATTGCTCACAAGTAAGAGAATGTTTTGTTTGTGGTCAACTCGATCACAATGATCATCATTGCCATGGGTTTAGTAGCAGTGAAGATGAAGATGATCCATTCAAAATTGATGAAGATAAACAGGATTGTAAGAGCAAGGATTATGAAAGGCATAGGCATCAAAGGAAGAACAAAGATGAGCACAACAATAAAGGAAAGAGGTATTCTCACAAGCACAAGAAGAGCTTCTACCTAGACAAAGCAAGTAAGTGTTCTAGTAGTGATAGTGAAAGTTCTTCAAGTGATAATGAAAATGAGATGTTGTTCATATCAGAAAAAGAGGAAGAACCAAAACATAGATTCATTATCATGAAATGTCTTAGATGTGGAAATTTTGGTCACCTTGAGGATGATTGCACAAATAATGTTTTGGTTGCTAGTATGTATGAGGATGCTTCAGAAAATGTTAAGGAAGATGCATGTATGGTCTTTGAAAAGGGTAGCACCTCTAGTGATAAGAAATCTGAAAAAGGCCTTGATGATTCAAAAAGCAAACATATAGAGGAAAGTGAAGTAGATCTTAAAGGTGAACTTATTAATGCTCTTAGTGCTTTGAAAAAGGAAAGAAAGAAGAATGCTAGACTCAAGGATAAATTAGATGAATGTTGTATGGAGAAAGATGAACTTATAGAAAGTCTTGACGTCTCTATGGCTAAGGCACAAGAACTCAAGAATGAGTTAGAATCTAAGGTGCTTGAGTATAGTGAATTAGAACAGAAAATGGCTTCGTTGAAAGAGGAAAATAAAGAGTACAAGGATAAGCTATACAGGTTTCAAGATAGCTCCAAAAGGGTTAAGTCTCTCATCCAAAGTCAAAGAAATCCAACAGATAAAACAGGTCTTGGTTTTGTTAAGCCTCATAAGGAACAAGTTGGAGAGTCTAGTAAGAGACTCCAAAAGGAAGAGAGTTCTGATGAGGAAAGTATTTCAGATCATGAGTCCTTGAATGATAGATGCATAGAAATAGAAAATAGAATTCAGAATGAGAAGAAGGAGAAGTTTTCAGAACCTAAGAGGTCAAATAAAGGAAAGTTTCAAGGCAGATGTTTTGCTTGTCACGGATTTGGCCACATGGCTGTACATTGCATGGCTCAAGTGAAGAAGGTAAATAACAGTTTCAGAAGTGGTAATTTCTTTCATGGGTATTGCTACTCTTGCAATCAGTTTGGGCATAAAGCAATTTTTTGCAAGGCAAATATCAGGAACTGGGTTAGTCAGAACAGGCTTGGTCAAAACAAGTTTGGTCAGAACAGTTTGGTCAAAACAGGTTTGGTCAGAACTGGTTTGGTCGAAAACGGTGGATTCAAAGAACAGGTATGCCTCAAAGAAATAACATTGTTACTTGTTATAAGTGCAACAATGAAGGTCACACAGCTAGACAGTGTAGAGCTGAAATTCTAGAATACAGGAACAGGAACAGTGGCATGATCAGGTCCAAGGATCAAGAACAAGATGACAGGAATAGGAATATGGACAAAGAGTTCAAGAGAAGGCCCGACAAGGAAGTTATAGACGCTGATGATGATCAGTGCCTAATGGGAGTTTTACTCCCACCCCAGAATTAATCACCTCAATAGGAGGTGGGGGAGGGACTAAGCTAAGAGGCTCATTCTTAGTCCCGAGCCCCAAAGGTGGCCCTTTGCCATTGATGACAAAGGGGGAGAGATATGAGTAAGGGGGAGAGCTTCAAGTGAAGAGGAAAGCTTCAAGTCAGGGGGAGCAAAACTTCAAAGAGAGTAGATTTTAGTTTTGGCTCTTGAAGATGTGTTTTTAGTAAAGGTTTGCCATCAATGACAAAGGGGGAGATTGTTGGCAATTTTGGGTACCTTGGGTACATTGCCTTTGCTCAAGTGTTGATGTTGTCATTGATGTCAAGAAGCGGAAGGGTTTTTGTGAAAACCAAGGCAGACAAAATAAAAGGTTTTATTTAAAACCATGGACAACAGATTTGAAATGGGTTTTTCTTAAAACCCAAGTTGGCTCTTCGTTTCGTTGAAAAAGGTGCCCCGGTGATGAAGATATTTAATTTTAAATATTTAGTTTAAATTTTATTTATTTAAAATTTAAATTAAAATTTTAAATTAAATTAAATTTGCCGACGTGTTAAAAGTGCATCTTAGTGCATATAAAATAAGGCAATGGAATTCATTAATGTTGGAGGGATGGAGTTCGATATTTACTCTCTGTGTTTTTTGATTTTGGCATTAAGCTCCTGCGCCAGCGAAGGGATGGTGTGTGTGAAATATTAAGAAGGGGCATTTGATATTAATCGCCGAGCTTTTCATTTTCATTGAACCCCTACGCTAGCGAAGTGTTTAAAGGGAGGAACAATGTTCAACTCCCACGAGGTGTGAAGGCGCTCACCATTTTGCATTGTGAAGAAGGCCACGTTTATGAGGCACCCTGCATTGCGATAATAATTTTGAGATATTCGGCGGATTCGATCGAAACCTTGCGCACGTGTTCCAATGACACAAAAATTCATGACTGCACAAAATTTAGAGAAAGCATCTTAGAGGGTTTCGAAGTAAGTGAATGAGTGTGCCAAGGACTATTTTGATCTACACGACGAGGAGTGTTTGAACTCCGTACCAAGGGATATGTGATCTACGTATCGAGTTTCATAGGAATCACGAGTGTCGAGGTGTGGTTTAAAAAGGGGTTTAGGTGCACATTCGAAGTTTAGCCGCCCATCCAGGACAACACAGTGGTCAAAGCAAGACATTCGGAGCAGCGCTAGGTCTCGCAAGAGATGAGGTCAATCACGCCATCATAAAACACCAAGGTACATATTTTTGTCTATAAAACAAAGGGAAGTTATACATTTTAGTGGGTAAAGTTTAATTTAAGGGAGTCATAAGGTTTGAGAAGTTTTATAGTATAAAGTTGGTTTTTGAGGCATAAGGTTTAGTAGGCTGTGGTGTTTGGTTTTGGGAGTTATAAGGTTATGCAATGTTGTGATTTATTTTACTTTTATGGTATAAGTGGTTTTGGGAGTTATAAGGTTATGCAATGTTGTGATTTATTTTATTTTATGGTACAAGTGGTTTTAGGAGAGATAAGGAAGTTGTGCAATTAAAGACCTTGGTGATGATTATTGAAAAGTGGAGTAATGTTGATTATTTTGTGATCTACTAACCCTTGTGAAGATTGGCAAAAGAATTTTGTGATTGTGGCAGATTTCCAAAGGGGTTCCTTCACTTCAATAAGGTATGGGCACATTCTTCTTATGAGTATGATTGGTGTATGTTTTCCTGAAATAAGATTGGAGTGAAAAGGTATTCAACAAGGTTTCCTTTGGTTGGGTGTAAATCCTATTTTTTGATTTGTTGAAGACTACTTATGCATTGTTATCATTGATGAGAGTTTTGGTGAATGCATAATTCTGGTTTGAGGTAGTGGAAGCATTGTGCACTAGGGTTTATGTTTGTGAGTCTTGCTACTTGCTTTGAGTTGGTGAAACCCTTGGTTGGTTGTTTTGAGGTTGATGGTTGAGTTGCTTCCATAGAGGTTGTTTGATCAAGTTATTGCTTTTACTTGATACATGATATTGGGCTTACTCCATTGAGTTGATTTGAACAAGTTATTCTTTGCATTTGGTGATATTGTGTGGGTGGCTGTTTTGTTCAAATATCTTTGGAGGGAAAAGGATTTCTACTTGTTTCCTTTTCTTGTGATGATTGGTTGAATGCTTCAAGGTTAATGTTGAGTTGAATGATGTTGGTTAAACCTTGTCTTTGAGCATTGTTGTTGAAGCCCTAATTGGTTGAGAAAAGATATTGGTTGTTGGAAAGAACATGAGTATCATTGTTATATGAGATATTGCTTGGTTGGCAATTGTTGGGTTGTGTTTCATGTTCTTGAGAAAAGCATACTACATCTATCTTATTCTGTTGAGATTGAGATTGAGTTGAGATTGAGATTGGGAGTTAAGTATAGAACATATTGAGTCTCTAACAATTCTCTTTATGCTTCTATGAGGTTGATGAATCACATTGGGTCTCTAACAATTCTCTTTGTGGGTTCATGCCAAGCAAGTTTTCTTGATGAACTTGTGAGCAGGTTTTGGACAGGTTCCATTGGGGACTTGTGAGAAGATTTGGACAGGTCCTAGTAGAGGACTTGTGAAGCTGAGTTTGATAGTTCTATCAGAGAACTTGAGGACAGAGGTGCATTGGTTCTATGAGAAGAACCTAAGGACAGATTTGTGCCAGATCGAAGGACTATGTTTGGTGTAGATCAAAGACAGAGAAAGAGGAAATTTGTGCTAGACCGAAGGACTATGTTTAGTGCAAATTCGAGGACCAACTTTGAGGTGATAGAGTTGAGGACAGAGGTCTCCAGCCAGAGTAGGGAAGATAGGTGTCTTCTGTGGATAGAGTTCCATTTGCTAAGGGCAGCAGAGGCAGAGGTCTTCTAGAGGATCACCAGCCAGAGCAGAGGCTCATAAATTCAGATTGGGGGAAGGTATCTCCTTTGAGCCGAGGCTCATAAACATTGTAATTGGGAAGGTTTCCCAAAGAACTTTGAGATAACTTTTAGAGAAAAGTTTTGTGGATGAACCACGTTGAAATTGTTGTGTCACTTTGTGGATGATCTTGTGCATTGTTTTGATATTGCTTTGGATATATTGCTTTACTATTTTGAAGTATAAAGGAAAAGTAAAAAGTGGTCTTATACTGTTCACCCCCCCCTCTCAGTATAAGCTTGTGTTCTTCACACTACTAACTACGGGTGTTAACAGCGGCTAGCACTAACTAGGCAAAAGTGCCCAAAATGAGTGGTAAAAACCACTGCTATACCTTGGATTTGTCCAAAGGTATTCCATATGGTATTCTATCATATCCCATATGAGTAGTCACCTTAGCATGATGTATTTTAGGTGTCTACACCTAGATGAGGTTGAATATGATCATGAATGAAGTTGTTGGACACACCATTGCAAATACTTTTGAGACCTCAAAAATCTACTAATATGGATTTTATCTTAGTATTATTGACCATTAAGTGTTAACATGACTACATCTTCATGATCATGGATAGGTTCAAAAATATGGTTATTATGGATCCATGTAGCAAAAGCATATATGCTTTGAAAATTGCTTGCTTATTCTTCTAGTAGGTCTAGGTTCATTTTGGTCTATTAAATTCTATTTTTTAGGTATAGATAGTTGATTCCTCAAAAACTTATGACACCATCTATAGATGATCCTAAACACCAATCTCCAACATTCCATAGAATTTTATACATAGATTGATACAAAAATATGGCAATGACCTATGAGGAGTGTGATTGTAAAGCATATTTTACAATTGTTGTGGCCTTATTTTGATTGTGGGTTTGTTTTTCCTATTGTTTCCTATTTGATTTTTTTGCTAGTATGTTATTCCATCTACAATGGCTATAGGATTTGTGCACAATTTTCTCCATTTTGATAGTTATTTTCTTTTGATAGAAGCTATTTTTTAGGACACTTTTTGTGCTCTTTTGATGTATTGATGGGGCTATTTAGTAATGCCTATTTGAGCATATAAAATACCCATCTCATTGTAACTTTTTTTCAAATCCTAAAATGGAAGTTACTAATTTTTTTATGGAAATACCAAGGTGGTTAACATGATTCTAATTTTAAGTTACTAACTTCCTCGAGAAGATGATGACATGAATAAACGTATTGCAAAAAACCTCTTCCAGCATCACAGGAATATTTGCTCCATGCACCATTGCCTTGTTGTCCAAAAAGACTTTAAGCTTATGATTTTTGAGATTGTAATAGATCAGACTTGCCATAGTTTTCTTTGTGTCTTTTTTGTAGTGGTTGATAAACACATTCTATTTGTTGCAGGCTTCTACACTAGACTTGGAATGATATGCGCTGGACTTCATTATTTTAGCAAAAGTAGAATGGGTGGTGTCTCCAAACGTGGGAAATAACTTGGTGGAGTTAAGATCATCCATGGAGTAGATAGTGAACAAGTGATATAAGACTACTTCTATGTCTACTACCACTATGGGGGAATATTTATAGTAGCAGCATGTTTGTGGCTTCCACGTCACCACCATAGAATTTTAAGAGTAGTATTCAAATATAACATTGTTTATTTGGGAATGGACACACTAAATATAGCCTTGGAGGCTTGGGATTTTTCATTCTGGCATGTGGATCTCATGTGTGCCATGGTTTAAGGAACTTCCTATCCATTTACTTGCTCTTACCTATTATATCCCATTCATATTTACTTCACATTCATCATTACTCATATTTTGCGTCCCTAGCCACAAGACTTATTCTTATTATTATTATTCCTATTGAAATGACCATAAATATCATAAAACATTATAATGAGCATATTTTTTTTAATATCAAGAGTAAAAATCCTCCTTATTCTCCTTAATATGATGGAGGAAAGGAGAAAAGGAGAAGATCCTTTTAAAATAAGGAGGGTCGGACAAAGCTCTTCAAACTTTAAGCATCACTCTCCTCTCCCCACCATTTAAATTGAAAGGGCAAGAGCTCTTGGATGCAAAGAAGGAGCATCTCGGATCCAACGACATATAAAAACTTGAATACTTAAATAACTTTGAAAAGAGATGGCACCGGATGAATAGAGTAGGGTACTCGTATATCTAATATATAATTAGAATGTGGAAATTTATCCTCCATAAGAGGAACTAGGCAATGGGTGGATCGGAAACTCTTCCATCCATTCATAACTTCTAGAGAATGAAGAGGTCGCTCTCCCCCACCGTTTAAATTTCAATTTAAAAGGGCTCGGAACGAAATTTCCAAGACCTTAATATAAGGCAAGCCTTCTAATATCAATTCAGAGGAAGAACTCAGTTAAGAGCGATCAATCCATTGATTTGGATCACAATTCCAGAATAAAACAATTGACTCATTCTGTTTACGTATCCGACTAATCGAACGTTTTACAGTTAGAAAACGTCTATCATTGGGAATGCTCTAAAATAACGAGCCTTTAGCCTTTAGCCTTTATAATAGGGGGGGTTCGGAAGAACTCGATCTATCTAAATGATAATCATGAGCTTTTTAAGCATAAAGATCTTCCTGCTCTCTATCTATAATGCGGATATAAAAAGCTTGCCAAGATCTCTTAAAGTTTGTTTCCGCCGGATATGAAAATGGAACTCATTCATTAAAAAAAACCTCGGCTATGCTATGGTCCCCCTCTAAAAATAGAGAGGTAACTTCTTGGATTGTGAAATGTTACATGGTGCGATCTGGTCGGGACAGAATAGAGAATCCCTATCTGAAGATTCTCTGTTCAAAGATCTCATTCGTCATAAGGAAGAACGAAAATATTTTATATTGGCGGTTCGATCGCTCTCCTGACTCATGGAAGAAATTTACCTGGTCAGTACACTATTTCTCTTACGCATTTGTACTCGAGTACTTAGGAATCATTGCGGGTGTATAAACCCCAGATCTACTCAGGGAAAAACTTCCCCCTATCGGTTACCTCTCAAAACGCTCTTAACTTCTGATTAGCTTCTTGAATTCCTCGTTAAAATGAGGAACAGAAGCGAGCATGAGATAAAAAAGCCTCTGGTTTTACTTATGATTCAAGCCATCTAGCTTTATCTTAAAATAGAGAGGGGACTCACTCGACTTAACCACGAATTCATAAAAGCTTTTAAATCTCCTCTCTTATCACTGAGGTTTGAACAGATGCGCATATTATATATCCATCTACGGATATAATAGATATTTCCCATCTATTCGATTCCTTGAATGAAATCTGGTTCTGATCTCTCGAGCGATCAAATTAAGTATCATCAAGTCTCTTATGTTAGAACAAAAGCCCCCCTGTTTTTTCCTCTCCTCTCCTCCCCATAGAGACAGCCCTGCCCTTTCAGGATCAGTCGTAGTCTTACGAACTTTATCAAAGTTATCTTTTTTAAAAGATGAGTCACTTCATACTGCAGGGGGGTGTAAAAGACCTTTTAATTTAATAGTCGCACAGCCGAGGAGTAGCTCATTACCAGAAGGGTGGAATCTTAAAAAGTTCTTCCCAGCTTTTATTATTGCAGTAGGATAATGGCTAGGAGGATTTGAAAAGCATTATGGCATCAAGATTTCCAAAGTTCAGCCAAGGCTTGGCCCAGGACCCAACTACTCGTCGTATTTGGTTTGGTATCGCTACCGCGCATGACTTCGAGAGTCATGATGATATGACCGAAGAACGCCTTTATCAGAAGATTTTTGCTTCTCACCTCTTAAGATATAATCCCCCTCCCTATTCTAAAAGGCAATAATCTTTCTGTGGACTTAAGGAAAGGCTCTCTAATGTTCCTTAGATTGAGGCTTGGCAAGGCTTAGAATGAAGCGTGGGTACGCGACCTGAGAGCTTATGTAAGAGAGCATGTAAGACCCTTTTAAAGCTCATGCTTAAAAGGGATCCTCAAAGAAATGGTCAACCAGCTGTAGAAGCCCCGAGGCTCCCGGTCCGGTCTTTAAAAGCTTATTCCGGTGTTTATCAGTGGTGGTATACAATAGGCTTACGCACTAATGAAGAGCTTTATACTAGAGCTCTTTTCTTACCTTAAAATAGAGAGCTTTCTGCTATCTTTTTAATAGCGGGTTGGTTGCCTCTCCCCCCTTGGCTTTTAAAGGGCTTTTGAAAACTTTTTGGGGCAGGGCAGGGGGGTTGATTCTTCATCTCTTATTGACAAGTTCATCTCCCACATGATCTAAGTTACTCACGAAACCTTTTAAAGCTTTTTAAGGATCCTAACAACTTTTAGAGAGAGAGGCTACAAATCCCTAAAACAAAATGAAATATAACTATAAAATGTCATCAACACATCTTTAATAATAGAGAGCAATAGAACCAAATTTATTTTTAAAGAGCCCTTTACTTTTAAAAGGGAACAGAGAGCCTTTATTTGGTCATCGACACATGGATGTAGGGGAGTGGTCATCGTAACTCAATGATATAGGTGGCAAGGTTTTTTCAATCCACTCTATCAATATCCATCAATGGGTAAGGTGGTATGGTTGTGTCTGAATGGCACCTTTAGCCTAGTACAAATAATGGGAGAATTAGAAATGAATACATAGGATAGCTCGCTTGATCCAAAATCACATAACCCTTAAGTCAACCTTATATTTGTTGAGCTCGATCGACTGCTTTCTAGTTCTAGGATTCTATCTCCCTTTCCCTCCTCTTGAGATATTACATCTAAATCCTATTTTATATAGAAATCTCTCCTAATTTAGTGTCCATCTAAATGCTTGCTGCTCTCTCCCTCTCCCTTCCCAAGGCATCATTAATTATTACTAAAGGTGATATGAATACACCGCCCTCCACATATATCAAGGAGTTTTGTACGATTGATCGGACAACCAGTATGAATACATGGACTAAGAGAGGAGGAAGATCATTTGGAATCAATATGCCTCCCCCTCTCTATTTTAAAAGGGTCTTGTGTGAACCCTACCCTACCCTAAAGGTGTTGCATAAATTCACTCTGGTCCTCAATGAATAGGTCATCGATGCAAGGATGATTTCTTCATGATTGGCCAACCTCTCCTCTTCTCTCCAATTTTGAGGTGGGGTGAGGTGAGGTGAGCTCAACCTTTTAAAACTTCAAGTTGTTTATTTACTTTTAAAATTTGTGTTATATCCCTATTCGAGCTCTCTATCTATAATCATGATCGACTGGCACATTGGAGGGGGAGTGAGAGGAGGTCAAAATAAGCAAAATACCTTTGAATTTCAAAGTGTTCTATAGTGTCCCAAATCCTCTCACTGTAATCAGGTCAAGGACGTCTCAACATTTTCAAGTTATTCTCTCTCTTCCTAGGGGAATAAGCCATTTTATCCTTCCTTCATAGGTCCTATTACATATTATTTATCGAAAGGGCATTTCAAAACATGGATATGGATTATGGGGAAGGTGAGGGGATATAGCTAGCTAGCTAGCTATCTAGTGGGGGTGAAGGACCTAAATGGGATGGTTGAATAGGGTAGTTAGGAACCCTCGATAATGCTAGATCGAATACCTTTGATACTAGTTTTTAGATAGATAGATTGATCCATTACACTAATGGGTCTGGAGGACCGCGCTTGACCTGGGTCTAGGTCAATGAGCCTCTATTGATTTCTCTAGGGCCACACCCTTCTATTCTTTAAGAACCTATTTATTTTAAAGGGCAGGCACCCAAAACCCCCATTGATTGGCAATTAATTGAAAATATGGTAACATGGGGCTCGACCAGTGAACCACCCATAGTTCCCACCTTTAATCAAGGTCCTTGATATAAGAACTTGACATGGTTTTTGAGGCTCTACTATAATCAAGGACAAAGCACTCAACCTCCCGACTACATAAGGAAGAGAACTTGACCATTATTCCAAGCCAACTCTTCTCTCCTTAGGATCTCCTCAACCTAAGGTTGATGGGATCTTGTAGATCTCCCTTTGGAAGTTGTTAATACATATACAATAGAATCCCAAAATGATAAAAGGGACCTTTGGATGAAGGTCCTTCTCTATTCTAAAAGGCATGCGTAGAGCGAGCTTTTCATTCATTAAGGTCGAGGGAAGAAACTAGACTATAAAGGAGATCACTTATTAAGAGCCTCTTAAACTCTCTATCCTTATAACAGGGAGATAGCTCACACCCCCCACTTTTATAAGGTAGGGATAAGCCCTTGCTTATGGATTTTAAAGGCCAATTTTAAGTTATTATAAGTTTTCAAAGGGGCAAACTTGAAGCACCCTTAAATCCTCCTCTCTACCCCAGGAGAGCTCCTTTTTAAAATAGAGGTGAAACTTTTTAATAGATAGCTTCTTTTAAGTAAAAACTTGATCTTTTGATAATCAGGAGGTCAAGGATGACCTCAAAAGGCGAGAAAAGAGTCGATCAAGTACATAAATGACCTCTTAATATAAAGGATTAGGATATATTAGGATGTTTAGGATATGATTGTACCTTAGGCTTATAATTAAGCCTAAGGTACAATCATATCATCAAAATCCCACTTCCATGGGGATAAGGTTGGGTGCACCTTAAAATCAAAAGCTACTTTTAAAAATCTTTTGATGAGGAGGAGGTTACCTCTTAAAATTTTAAGTTTTTAAAGCCCCCATCTTCTCTATATAATAGTGTTGGTTTTTTGTCATAGTAATCCCTCCCTCTCGTCAATAATTAAACCATATGTGATATGAATCAATCGATGCAACAACATATTCAACTAAAATTATATCTTAAGAGATCACTCACTGATATGAATAAAGAAAGGCCCAAACCCTTTTAAAATAGAGAGGGTTTTGGTTTTAGAATAGAGAGCTCCCCTCCCAAAGATTTTAGAGAGCAAAAAAAAATATAGAGAGATCTCCTCCCCACTATTTAAAAGGGTAAAAGAGTGAGGTGCTTTTTATTCATTCCGAGTTCTTAAAGTTACCATGTCCACGGTAGAACTCATGCTTCTGTGTCCCCTTGTTTAAAGAGTGATTTAAAAGAAGGAACCAGGGAGAGTAAGTGATCCTAATCCACTCTCATTTAAGGTATTTGTGCACTCACTTTGCTATATATCCCAGGTATCCAACACAAAACTCCGCCTGGGGAAATTTAAAATAAAAGACAATGGGGAATTTTTTTTCTATTTAAGGATTGATTGGTGCCTTAGTCCGATTTAATACCTACTACATAAAAATGTGTATAAAAAATTGAGAGGGGAGGATTCCCGACCATGGGGAGTGTTCATGATCCATGGGTCTCCGATATGGTGTATCCAAGCCCCTCTTCCCATGAAGGTATAGAGCACTTAAAGTCATAATTATAGGTAGAAAGACTTTAGATAGAGAGATTTCAAGACATATAAAATAGAAACCTTTTTATTATTGGGTAGCAAGTGGGTGGGAAAGAGTTATTTTAATTTTGGTGGGACCCTTGTCCACATGCTTTTCTAAAAGAATAAAAACAATAAAGCTTTGACATGTTATAGATAGAGAGGTCCACAAGGAACTCTACCTACACATACTGGATCACTCCACTCTCCCCCTCTATCTACCATTATTTGGGGAATAAATAGGCACCAAGAGGGGAAGGGAATCTACTGGAGTAGAAGGATTCAAACCTTTGGCATTCATGTTGGTACCAAAAATTAATGCTTTCCCACTCACCTCACTATTTTTATAATAGAGGGGAGGTCCCCTCTCCTTAAAATGGTGAAGGTCGAGTGTGTTCTTCCTAAATCAATGTTATTACCTCTCTAGTGTTCCTCTCCCTAGAGAACCATTCGATAATTTTAAATTATATCGAACCAATCGTATCTTAAGTTATTACATACGTATTAACAACTAGATATTAGATATCGACAAAAGTTAAAGGGCCTATTCTTCTTCCTTTATTAGAGAGGAGAGCCAATTTTTTTTAAAATAGAGAGGTTCTTGAGCCCTTTGTATAAAAGAGGATACATAGGAAGGTAGTAAGTTGTTGGCATGTAGATAGCTCGATCTATGGTAGTATGGTTTGAGCTATCTATAATAGAGCCTCTTGTGGTATCTATAATAGATAAAATTTAGGCAGTTCTTATTTTGCTTTATCGATATGTGGAAGTCCTATGTAGTATGTAATATCTATCCATTGTAGCACTAGTATGAATTTCCATTAGTACCTTAGAATTAAAATCTTGACTTAGTAGGTAGAGTTCACCTCACCATATTTAAATTCATGTTAATACTTCCATTCCATTTTGTAGCTAGGAGGGACCTAAAGGCCACTTCGAATCAGTAGCTAGGGCATAAAAACTTGATAGATACCAAATAGATACCAGACCTCCTTTAAGGTAAAAATCCTTATCAATAAAACCCTTCCATATGATCAACAAGATAATCTAGAAGACCATATTATAGACCACCCACCCTACTTCCACTTAATTCTTAGGATAAAATACCTTTAGATACATTCAAGGAAATCAAATTACAGAACCACAGAAAGAGGAATAGTAGAGAGAGGGATATACCATCAGAACCAAATAGGCAAAGACACAAAGATGATCTCATCAACATGGTACTATCATATATTTAGATCATATTATTAGTACAAGATAGATATATTTATATAGGTATTTTGATATTTAAGATATAGGTATTTATTATTCAATAAAGAAGGTTTTTAAGACCAACCCTTTAAAAGCAAGCAAGAAAGCTCTTACAGTGAGATATCTTTAAAATAGAGAGGGCACCCTTTAAATAATACAATGGGAACTTAAGAATAGATTAGATACTTTTTTTATAGATTTTAGACTCTCGTATTTAAGACAAGGGTGACTATTTAAGACTCAAAGAGATACATTTCAAAAAGAGAGAAAAAGAGAGAGGCATTTCAGAAAGGGAGGGATTTCTTTATCTACGGTATATCAATTCTCAGATTTCCCTTATATTCCTCCTAATTCAAGTTAAAATATTAAGAGCTTTTCTTAAGGGGATCAATATCACCCTTTTTGTTTTGAGAGAGAGCTTACCCCATTTAAGACTATTTTATAACTATTTAAGTCTATTCTTAAGACTATTTTATAGCCCCTCTATTTTACCCTTTTAAAAAACATGGGGTAAGTCTATTCTATTTAATGAACTTCAAGAAAATCTTATGGAAGGGAAGCTAGTAGGTTATGCATTTAAATCATCATACTAAATAAAGGTCGAGAGTTATTTTATAGACTATTTCATTTAAGAAAGACTTCTATTTAAAAGAAATATTTATATTTAAAGGAAAGACTTCTATTTAAGAAAGAAACTCATTAAGGATATTAATTCATCTCATGGATATCTCATGAAAGGACTAGGGCTTACTTATTAGGGAATTGCCTCAGTCAAGATGAGAACGAAGACGATCTTGAAGACCATTTTGAGATCAGACTACTATTCTATCTCAGGGAGGAGATCCACCCAATTCAAGTTATAAGCTTAAGAGCTTTCATAGAGGGGCTTGACCTTCACCCCTTTTTTTTTTAGAGAGAGCTTGCTACTTTTAAAACTTATAGAAACATTTCTATATAGTGTATCATTTACAAAGAATGATATTTACCAATAGAAACCTATCCTAAGAGAAAGAGAACCCTATTTTATAGAGAAATATATTTAAAATTATATTTACTTGAAGAGGGGAGGAGGTTATCAAAGCTTTTGAGGTATCCCAATTCAAGTTTTAAGATTAAGATATCTCATTAAGGGGCTCGAAATTCACTCTGGCTTGCCCAAACAAAGATATTTAAATTACCCCTCCCCCATCGGGTAGTCGAGAGTACTTTTATCCAGCTATTTAAGAAACATATTTAAGACTTATTTAAGACTATTTAACACAGAGAGGGAATGGTTCGCTCATCCATGAGTGAATAAGTAAATGCCAGAGGGGGGGAGTAACAGAATATTCTTGATATTAAATAACGGGAGCAAAAGCTCTCCGAGCCGATTACAATGAAGCAGATAAGTCAGCCTCGATCCCCGGCTGTTTAAAATAGAGAGCTGACAAAAACAAAAACCGAGATTTTATATAAAATCATTTCAAACTACTACATCATAACTACTACATCATAACTACTACATCCTGCACGCAACTGGAATAAAGGTAAAGGCCGGCTTTAAAACAAAACTTTGATTGGAAAAACTTGGAGAAGGAAGGAAGAAGCTGTCGCTAATCGTCGAACCCGGCGCGCGTAGAAAAAGGAGACAGCCCGAACTTTTAAAATTAGTGCTTGCTGCTCCTCGTGCAGCGCTCTCTCCCTGTTTTCGAGATAGCGTATGTTGTGCTGCAGATTCAGCATACGCTCTCTTATAACGTCTGGGTCAACAGGAGGCAGATGCTCCCAAAACGCGGCCAGAAGCTCCCTGCATTCGCGCAGATCGTTCTCCACGCGCGGGATGATCTCCTGTCCAACGTTAAAGAGCCTGCTAATGACATCCTCCATGATGAACTAAGCGGGGCTGAGACGAGGCGGAGACTACTTGATTAACTAACTAAGCGGAATTCGACCACCCCCTTTTCTATATAAGAATTTTGTAAACTTTGCTCAGATCATAAGCTTTGAAAATAGAGAGCTAAATGAGCCTCTATTTATAGGCATTTTGGGGCCCTGGGACTGATAAGTAACGGGGGTGAGGTGGTACTCAAATAGTAAAACGGACCCATGACATGTCTGGCTTGACATGAGTACTTTGGTCCGCCAAATCGTCCGCCAGATTCAGTTCGATGGGCCTAAAAGCCAGTACTCTTCATCGAATCGCGGGCATTGCCAGATCCGTGGCATGTTGAACCCCAATCACCCAATCGTGAATCTAAAGCATATTACGTATTCGATAAAGGCACTCGCCAGCAAATCCAGTTTTGCCAGCAATATAAGACTAAGAGATGAAGGGGTTAAATCCGGGCTAACAGAATCAACTATTTTCTATCTTCCGCTTAGTTGCTATTTCTCCCTTACACCCACCCATGAATGGCATTACCAGTCAAGCTATCTCTAATGACCTTCACTGCTCTTTCCGCATCCCACCATTCCCGTCCACTCTATTGCTTCCGTATAGGATCGGTGATGAGCCAGCTTTCGCTGCTATGCCTTACGCCCAAATATTCTTCTCCAGCTGGAAGAATCAAATTAAAGGGCGGGAGAACGAGAATTTTAGCATCTCCCCACTGGTTCCACTGGCAACGATCCCATCCCCGTCAGGGCGGGTATAGAATCAGATCTAGCTCGATGGCTTCTTTTCAACTATTTTTAGGACGGGGAGCTTAATAATAATAACGCGTACATCTTTCTTGAAATATCTGCGGATGGCAGCGGCGTTAATCCACTATCACTAAAAAAAGCTTCACGTTATTCCCGACTTCCAACCATACTTCGTTTTTATAAGCCCACCCTCCGGCAACCAGTGCATAAGACTTTCAATGAATGACCCTGAAGTCACATCGGTACATCGCCCTCCCAGCTATATAGGTAGGGGGTCGCCCCTACTTTTATATAACTCGTATCTCATTCCGATCCCCCCTACGGGGCAATCCATCGTGGTACCAGATTCTAGTGGTATTCAGGCCGGAGAGGAGAGTACTATACTCTAGTTGTGGTACCAGATTAGATGAGAGCCCCTACTATAGCTATTATAGAGGGGTGGGGGGGGCGAGTCCTGTCCTCTCCCTTTTTCAAGGGTTTTGCCTGACCGGACTCGACTCCCATTGAAAGAAAGGGGGAGAGGAATTAAATTAAAATACCTCGATTTATCAATCGAGTGCTCCCCCCTACTATAGATATGCTTTGCTTTTATGAGGTGGAAGATAAAAAATACTGGTAAATGCAAAGACAAAGGTAAAGTAAAGGTAAGGCAAGGCAAAGCATTTATTTTATAAGGTCCCATTATCAAAAAAGGTGGGTGGTTCAAGGTTTGATCAAGAGGAAGGAGCTCTCTATCCATAATGTGGAGTGCTATAAATTTTATGTCATTCGAGTTCCCTTTTAAAATAAAATCCATCACTATTTCGATCGCTCTCTATCCATGGTGGGTGGTGCCCTTTATATCTTAAGGTGAGGAGTGATTTTTGTTCGTTGGTTTCTCGATCCAAATTTTCCATGAGATATCTATAAATATATATATATATTCATTAGAATGCAATATAGATATCTATGCACCTTTAAGTTCAAAAAAATGGAATCAGGAGAGGACATGCCTACCTATATGGGTACCTCATTGATTGGTGTTTTTGTGCCATTTAAAGGGCCTACCCTAATTTTTATTCCCAAGTGGGTGAAGCATTCTAGGATCCATTGGTAGATGGGTGAATTGAAGTGGATTTGGGCAGCTTGACCCCATCATCGGGGCCTAAGAAGGATATGCAAGGGGGTTTTTATCATAATTGATTCTAATACCTCTTTAGGAAGACATGCCATTTATAGCTTTAAGTGCTTGTTGGTTTGGTTTCGGGGTCTCTTACCCACTCTGATTTTGACTTTTGTGCATAGGGATATTTAAACCTATTGGAGGGACTTGTCAATCGTTAGAATATGAAATTATGAAGAATGCATTATGATAAAAGGTGTCATGATCCTCTCTATCTATAACTAGATGAATCTAAGAGGTCCTATGTCAGACTTGGAAAGTTGTTCTTTCCATGAAGCCAAAAATGAGTTAATACGTATATAAAATGACTTGCATAGAATTCCATGGATCGACCATTCCCTCTTAAGGCACTTAGCTTTTTGAAATATTTCAGGCTTAAAACTTGAACTTCTATGCACTTTTAAGGGATAGGGTTTTGGGCTTGACCAAACCCTACGAGGAGAGCGAAATAGCTTCAATGCTAGGGCTTAGAGTTCTAAAGTTGTTACAAGGATAGAGAGCGGACCCATAATATGATTGACATGAGTTCATTATTGACCCATAGAGAGTTAGTTCGCTGCCCTCTCCGACCAAGCGATAGAGAGCAAGACTTATTTAAAATTTACGCGGGAATTAAATTAAAATACCTCGATTTATCAATCGAGTGTGATATTTTATAAATATGTCTTAAATGTCTTAAATAGTTGTTAAATAGTCTTTAAAAAGCGGATTCGACTTACTTATAATTCCGAGCCGAGCTCGACCTTTTAAAACCTCACCTTTAATAGCCATACTTGGGGCCTCTATTTCAAAAGGCACTCGACCTTTTGTTTTGAAAAGTAAGTCGAGGCTCTTTAAACTAATCTCGTTTTATAATAATGCGCTCTTGAGGCTTTAAAACTTTAAGTGAGCGACCTCTTAAGATATAAATTGTTTTAATTGCTCTGTTGACTCGTTAGAAATCGAATCTTAGGGGGAAAAAGCTCTTAGGACTGAATAACGGTCGAGATCGCGAAGGGAGAGCTTGAGTAAGTAAGAAAGAGCTTGTTTAAAGGAAATCGCATTTAATCCTAAGAGGAATTAAAGAAGGCTCGCTCCTTCCTATCTATAACCGGGCGCTCTTAAGACTGAATAAATATCTTAAGAGGTTTTTATAATCGGGGGAGCTAATCTCAAAAAACTAACCTCAGTTCGGATTGGGGGCTGCAACTCGCCTCCATGAAGTTGGAATTGCTAGTAATCGCAAATCAACTCTCTCTATATTTTTCTCTCTATTTTAAAAGGATACCAAAGATACGCCTACGATCCCAAATGGAGATAAGCAGTTAGCTGCTAATTTATGGAAGAAGAGTTAAGCATATTCCCCAGCTTACGTCTCCATAGTTCCATACTCATTTTTTGCTCCTGAGATCACAGAGATTCTTCCATCTATGTGTGGTTATTGATTTCCCCCTTCTTTCGTTTCGGATGTGTCTCTCCTTTCCGTTGCCATTTCCCTCACTAGACGAAACTATTTTTATGCTATCTATTCAATATCATTAAATATCATTGAATAGGAATAACACGCGATAAGTGCCAAAAACTGCCCGAACCCTCTCTATTTTAAGGAGAGGAGGTCGAACACATCTTATTTTGAATGAGAATTAAGTTACTTGGGGAGATAATGATGATTTCCTCTTCTGATAGAAGAATTTCCATGGTCACTCGTTCAAGGGGGTCTCATGGAGATTGAAACGGCGCGTATGTTGTTTCCTTTTAAACACATACTGCTTATGTTCGGGCCTTCGCTCTTGCTGAAGCAGTTGCTACCAAGGGCTTTCTTTCGCACCCCTGGGATTGGTTTGGATGGTTGCGTAAACCGTTAGTCAAGAGTTGCATTTGGTCTAACATAAATGTTAGAGGGAAATTGAACCCCATACCATAAATGTGCTCCAACTAATTAGGGGTCCCACCCATAAATATAATAACCTATTATTTTTTTATTTCGAAGGGGCAAGGGGGCGGGATGTTAAAAGCATTAAAATTGGTGAGTTAAAGTTATTAAAATTGGTGAGCTAATCCTCACAATACAATTATTGGAAGTGGAAGTTAAAATAAGTTATAGGGAAGCTTTAAGTTAATACGTATATAAAGATGTCTTAAATAGTTGTAAAATAGTCTTAAATAGAAGTCTTAAAAGATGAGATAGAAGTGGCCTCAGAGAAAAGAGATTACTAATATTATCTTATATACATATTAACAACTTGAAAATATCTTCTCTATCTTCCACAAAGAGCTCTATTTTAAAGGTCGGTTCAGTGCTGGAACTTTAAGATCGCGTAATCGATTACTACTTCATATATTCAGTGTATCAGTGGATCTCCCAATAGAATATGGTCAAGTTGGATGATCGCTCGAGTGTGGTCCTATTTTGAAAGATCCTATTATCCTTAAAAAAAAATTGTGTAGACACCTAAAACGCGTTATGTCGAGGGCGACTACTCATATGGACATGCTACAAGACCATATGGAGGATCTTGGATAGACTCCAAGATAGAGTAGTGGTTCTAACCACTCAATTTGGGCTCCTTGGCCTAATAATTCTAAACCACATCCTAGACCTGTGGTTTACAGGCTGAACCATGAATGATACCTATGGCCATAGTTTTAACTTGCGGTCTTAATTGAAGTTTAGTTGGCCTTCATCCAAGCAAATTGGTTTGAATGGCCATTTTTTCTAGAAGAAGGTGGTTAGAGGATGAAAAATTTCAATCCAACTGTCCTAACCACCCCTTCTTGATCTTGGTTTCTCCATGAAGCCATCCCTAGCCCTTGGGTATTCCTATAATTACCCCTCAAAATTAGGGTAAACTATAAGAGAGCATTGGATATTTGAGCAGTGAATCCCTGTCAAATTGTACAGTCAACAGAGTATACTAAGAGAGAGCTATTGCATTTATCCCCTTCCTACTTACCAATATTCAGGATGAATTGCATTATGGATGCCCTATGAGCCTAGGAGAGCCAAGAAGCTCACATTCAACCAAATTAAGGTCCTTCACAGAAAATCAACTGCTAAATCATTTTGAGGATACCAAAGGTGACCACTGAACATCAATTTGGATAAGGAGGTCAAGCCCACTGCCCTTGAAATTGAGGGTAAACCTATCAGATTGCTAACCATGGCTTTTAGTCGCAGTTTATAGTGTAGACCATGTATCAGAGCTATGGTTTGCAAAAAAGGTATCACTACCTTACCTTTTTTATTTTTGTCCAACTAGTTAGCTTAGTTTACTTATTTCCATGGTTCAATTGTAGTTTAGCAGATTTGTGACCGATAGAATTAGGTTAGAATAGTTTATTTTGTGTTAAGCATCAAATATGACATTAATGGATTCTTTATTCACTTCCATGCTTTATTTCATATAATTGATCCATGCATAGTGTAGATGTTATCTTTATTTATGCAATTCCATTAATCTTGATTCAATTGACATAGTTTAGAAGCGTTTTTCATGCTTTCTTGATTATACATTCTTAATGGTATCTTTATGCATTTTTACCAAAAGGGCTTCATCATGAGAGGTTGCCTATATTTTTGACACTTTTATGTTGTTTCTTGATCGCAGGGAACAAATTCAAAGGAGATTCAACCATCAAGTTCCTTCCCCAACGTGAAGAAGAAGGCAACTCCACCCTAGAGCAGTTTGTGACTAGTTGAAAAGCAACATTAGTATGCCTAACCTATTGAGGGCTTTCGCATTGTATTAATTGTATCATAATTTGGGTGACCCTAAGAGGGGCATGATTGTAATCGAGATTCTTTGCAAATATTAATACAAGAAACACTTATTTTGTTGAATCTATGCAATCTTGTCATTTTTATGCTTTGAATGATTGAATATGATATAATACTATAGATGGGTGCACACTTTTGGTTAGATCAGAAGGTGATCATGAAGGAACTCCATAATTCAAGCATCTAACTGTGTGTTCTTGTTTTTTGTGACTTGCAAGTATAGACCATAGCTATCAGTTGTGGCCCAACAATTGAACCACAAGTTCAACCCGCGGGCCACAGTCAGAACCATAGACCAGAATTATGGTTTCCAACAAAAACAACAAATAGTAGAGGGATAAAGCCCATTCAGATGAGGACTTGAGGTAGGTCCCAATGTCACTGTATATATCTATTTTCACTATCTATTAAATTCTAGAATGCAAAATGAATTAGACTAATTAGGAAAGACAACATAATTAGAAATATGTACATAAGTCTTTAGGTCTTTCATTTTTAGGATTTTACTAGGCACTGCTAGGAACAAAGGACCTCTGAGTGCAATCCACCCTAGTCTACAACATGCTAGGATGTCTTTTGTATTATTTTTGCTTGCTTGAGGCTTGATAAGTGGCCATTTCAAAGTTAGTATGCATTGTCTAAATATCATATGAAAGTAATCATGCATACTCTCTTAATGTGAAATGTCATTTTTTTCTTGCATTACATATAGAGAAGAATCATTTGAATGTTGTATTATGCATTTCTCTTTCATGCAAATTAAAAGGAACCACACACACCACTTGGCACTTAAATGCTAGTGAGTTGGGATTGACATCCAACCACTAGTAGGATTTAATGACGGTGGGCATAACTTCCATCTGTTGGCCCAAATCTCGTGAACATTTTGGATACTAGACCAATACCAGATCCAAGAACATTTTGTACCCTAGAAAATTTGTATGTATTCTCTTTTGAGAGTATAACGCTGATTGGGGAAAAATAGGTGAGGATCTGGGAGGTCCTGTGCTCCCTGACCGTGTGTGGGATTCATTACCACACATTATAGGTTGGATTACGTGACTTGGAGTTCATAGCCAAGTTGTCGATATGTGAGCGTACAGGTGAAAGCCATTAAACTAAGAATAAAATCCAAATTTTACAAAACACGATAAGAGTTTCTACACTAATACAACAAATATTGAAAATACATCAAATAGTTTAGGGCTCAAATTTTAAAATTTAAAGGAGATAATCACATTGTTTACTTTGTATGCTTCTTTATTGCTTAATTCATCAAGATAAGGCCCTCCTTGAGGCCATAATTTTTAGTATTATAAAGTCTTGTTTAATCGGTTCATCATGATGACTAGGCATGATAGAGCTCAATCATGAGCTAATGAGTCAAAGAGTTCATGGAAGGGCTTTGAACGCTCCCTATGTTCTCCTGAGGATATTTAAAACCTCGTACACATCCTTTCTAGGCATCTCACTCATCATGAATTAGAGGATCCAAACCTCCTAGCATGATGTTTTGAGAGTCATCGCAAGCTCCTTTCATCACATAGGGAGTTCACCCATCTAGATCATGGGATTTCCTCACATGTAGTGATAACCCACATCATTATTTCTCTTCCTAGTGAGATATAGAGTTGTGGATCATACTCCATGAGTTAGTCCTATATAGAATCTGAGTCTCATGCAACCCATGAGATGCAAATTCTCCAAGACCAATTGGACTAGGCGTGCCTTCAACATAAGCGCCTAGAGCATGAGTCCACAGAGAGAAAGAGAATGCATCAAAAAAGGTTGGATGAACTATTACGTTAAGAGAGGATTTACCAATAGAAAGCACGTGAAGAGCAATCATGTGAGGTAATTCCAAAAAAGATGCTCACACCTAGAGTGCTTAGGCAACAAATCAACGTGACACACCCAGTGCATCATCAAGAGTTGCCACTTAATCAAGTAGATATCCATTCTTATAGACATATATACATGCCTAGGGTTATCCAAGAGCATCAAAAAGAGACATCTAAGGATCCCATACGTAAGCGTAAGGTTGAGAGTAGTCAATTTCAATAGGTGAGCAGTGTCAATGCTCGAAAGTCATCATAATCCTTGGGGTATATATAGTCTATTCCACCATATAAGGAACCTGTGATTACCTTTCATAAATAGGAATTCAAACATTTCCCTATAAGGGAATCTAATCCTCCATTGCATATCATAGTGAGGATACAAAAAATTACATATAAGTGAGTGTTTGTGGATACAGGATCATCAATTATTATCATCACCACCTCAGCGTTCAAACATATCAAAATTACACCTTTCCACATCAAGGAAATAAATTTTATATTGCAATCCTTTAACGATGTGGAATCCCCTACAATAGGCACAATATTCCTCCCCATCGATGTGGGACAAAATATTATTCCTACATTGTGCTACGTTTTAGAGGGATCAAGACAGTATAATTTGCTTCTTGGAAGACCATGAATAAGATCCATGGAGTGCATGCCATCATTAGTGCATCAGTTCATTAAGTATACCCATGGAGGTGAAATTAATGTAGTTGAGGTGGACTCAGATCCCTTCAAGTATTATAATCCTGAGGATCATCCGTAGGAACCTGGTGAGGCACCTATGCATCTACAAGTTAAATTGGATGAGTCTATCCAAAGTGTGGATGCAACCTTGCAGACTATGGTGGAGTTACCATCCCCACTGCTATCACCTATGGAGTCACCTACAACCCTTGCACTCTCGACATCGCTTAGTAGGGAAAGATTGATAAATTCCCTTATGGAGTTTCTCATAGCTACTTCAGAGATATCATTATAGGACCTCCACGCTCCTATCAAGGAGGAAGAACCTAGCATGCTCATGGATGCATTCGAGTGTATTAGAACCTCTTCATCCATCATGTCACCATATAGTTCTCACAAGGACGATGGTGAATATGAAGAGCTTATAGAGGCCAACATTATGATGCTACCCACCATAGATTCCAGTGAGGATCTAGGTCAACTTTTCATCGAGTCTCTACATGTGGATCCTATCCTAGATGCATTGTATGAGCATAAGGAAGGCTCAGTTATCACAACTAAAATAGAACAACCTTAGTATGTTGACGAATTACTTATGATGCATGCATTTGTGGAGTTTTTTCATGAGTTTGTGGGAATGGTCGACATTAGGCCAGAGTATCAAGTGATTCCTAATCACATAGAGCCAGAGAGAGGTAACCCAGTGGTGTTTACACATTGCTAGGGCTAGGAATTTTGAAATTGGTCACTCTTAACTCATTTATCATGGCACAATCTCGAGATCACAGACAAGTAGGTTCCTCAAACCATATTGGGGGTACTGAAAGTAACACAGTTCAACACAACAAAGTAAAAAATAGCTTGAGATGAGTCATAGGCATGAGCATGTGGACAGCACTGATGAGGTGTCTCATCAAGAAGCTTCCACATCAAATCAAGTGAAGGAAATAGGTGATTTAAAATTACCTAATGGATCCATAGCATACAATTTTGTATTTCCCTTGAATGATAAAGGTATTTCGAATCAGTCATTCAAAATACATATGAATTCTTTGTCAGTATTGCGATCCATTTTAAGTCGTCTGGAATGGATGGAGCACTGAATGGATAAGCAAGATAAGACATTGCATTTTATCAAGAACCAGATTGAAAATCTAGAATTACAAAAGCAACCCTTGCTTGAGGACGAATCGCTTCCTGTGCAAGTATAGGAAAATCCTCAGCAAAAGTAAAAGCCCATGTGGCCAACCCAATCATTGGATTCTTAAAGCAAACCAATGTGAGGCAAGAGCTCAAAATATTTGTCATATAGTGGGATTCCGTTACAAGAGTCTATGTCTGATATATTTCAGGAGCTGCAAGAGGCTAAGGCCATCACCTTGCCTAATGTCATCCCTCTAAACCCAAATAGAGTTAAATCTATGGGTTACAGGGAGCATCACTATTATCTCTACCATCGAATAGAGGTTCATGGAATTCGATATTACCATGATTTTAAGAGTGTGGTGTAAAATTTGATAGATAATAGGGTTATCATGTAGATGGTTCTCTTAGAATGCCCCAACATACCAAAGTGGAGGTCACACCTCCTCAAGAATGACCTCAAAGTTTTCAGTCACCTTGTAAGTCCAATAGGCCAGTGCAATGAGTTGTTTCATTTTAGATGACTACTCTAACATTGTTTCAAAATTTACACAAGACACAAGCATTCATATTGCCCTAAGTCAAGTATAGGGCATCCGAGACTAGGTCACCTGATAGGGATCCCTTTTGTGTGTATCATCCAGTGCATGGACATGACATTCAGAGTTGCCAATCATTTAAGAGGTTCATAGAAGACCTAGTAGAACAGGATGAGATCCACGAGGATGGTTCTCTCGTTCACTCATGCCAAAGCATAGGCACACTAGTGAGGTTCGATATTCACCTAGGGGAGTCAATTTTTGTCACTCTTCCTAAATAAGTTGATTACTTTTCAATGAATAGCTTGCACGCTGGGGGTCTTCAAGGTAACATACCTTCCCCACCAACCACACAAAATTCAACAAAGAAAAATGAGGAACCTAGAGGTATTGCACCTCCATCATCATCATCGAATGGCACACTCATTGGGAGTATATAGGGCAGCATGACCTTCCCAAAAGGCTCCAAGGGTTCCTAAAATTGCTTGGTCGTATCAGTTAAAATCCTTGAGGATTTGTGTATAATTGCTCGGTCATCCTAAAAGTCTCCAAGATCATCTATGAGTAGTTTGGTCAATCAAAATGCACCAAGAGTTTATGAAAAATTGCTTGGTCAACCCAAAGGCTCAAAGGATTCTCAAAACCGCTTGGTCATCCTAAAAGGTCCCAAAGATGCTCATAAACCCTTTGGTCAAACCCCAAAAGCTTTGAGGGTTTGCTTAAAACCACTCAGTCATTCTAAAAAGCTCCAAAGGTATCTATAAGCCCTTTGGTCAACCTCAAAAGTCCTAAGAGTTTGCTTATAATCGCTCGATCATCCTAAAAGGCTCCAATCTCATCTGTGAGTAGTTTGGTCAATCAAAAGGTACCAAGAGTTTCTAAAAAAATTCTTGGTCAACCCAAAATCTCTAAGGATTTTTAAAAGACCGCTTGGTCATCCCAAAATACCCCAAAGGTACCCATAAAACCTTTGGTCAAACCCTAAAAGCTCTGAGGGTTTGCTTAAAATCGCTTGGTCATCTTAAAAAGCTCCAAGGATTTTTGCAAAAAAATCGCTTGGTCAATCTAAAGGCTCTAGAGGCATGTACTCACCGTTTGGTTAGATATGAGGCTCAAAACTCATAAAATTAATAAAATCAATAATAAAAAAAAATGGATAAATCATAAAATCCAAAAACATTTGCATTTTGCATTCTCATTTTGCATTCACACATGCATTCGCTGCATTACTGCATTGCATATAGGCATTCATCATCCATTGCATTTCATCGTAGGAGGGATTATGTTTGTCAGTATTACAAATGACATCATGTTTATGTTTAAATAATGCAACTTTGCATTTATTATGATTCATCATTCATGTGAGTAATTGTGTTTTCAACACAACCTATAATGTTGCTATGGAGATATAATAGGGTTTTTCAGTCACTCAACCATACCTAGTGGTATTATCAAGAGTTGGTAGAAATATTGCTTTGCTTTTGTAGCTAAGTTTTAGTTAGTATAGCCCTTAGCATATCAGAAGCCTATCACTAATCAACAAATTAAACAATCCTAACAAGGACTAGGGGAAGATGAAAGCTACGAAGTAGGACCAGGTATCCTGAAGCAAAAAGAGTTATTCTTACTTATCCCTCTATATGGACGGTATGGGAAATATTGGCAGTTGGCAAAGGACAGGTTAGTTCCCTATTCAGAATCCATTACTTATGATAAAATGAGCAATATACCATAATAATATCCCACATCAATCCTCAAGATTGATACCCTAGATCGATATCATAGATCGACATCCCTGATTGATATCCCATATTAAAAACATAGATCGATATCCTAGATCGATATCTCAAAAATATTTCCCACCAAAGAAAATCCCCCAAAGGAAGGTTTCTGAAGAAGATTATCAAATGTAAATGCTGAAAAGTGAAGATCGAGTGAAGATCAAAAAACAGGCTTAAATCAAAGTTCAAAGTGAAGATCATAAATCAAAAGTTCGAGTGGAGATCAAATGAAGATCCAAAATCTAGTTCTAAGAGAGATCAAATGAAGATCCAAAGATAGTTCAAAATGAAGATGGAATCGACTCCCTTGCTTTACTACATATGAGCAAGTATCCTAGAAATTAAAGGATAGAAAGGAATGAGCCTAAACCCCTGGAATTGTTGGCACTACTATACCTTACGCATAACGATATGTCTAACGCATTAGCACCTCGCTTATGAAAAAGACCAATGTTTGAATGTGGAAGAGCTAGCTTCAAATGTCATGCATTGCCTAGTGGCTTAGTCCACCTAAAATCTAAACTTGGGATTGGATAAGACATTTGTGGAACCCCTATCTTAGAAATGGGTTGAAAGAATCCCACCTGACATTGGGGAATGCTCGTGTCTTATCTTAAAATAATCATGTGCACACACAGGGATAATGAATAGTTAGGTCCTATCCTAGAAAAAACCTTTTCTCTCAAAATTTTAGTGTGGTTAGTATGCAAATTTGGATAGGTTTATTAGGGTGTTTGAGTCTCATGAAAAACCTCAAAAAATTTCTCTCATAGCAACAAAATATTAAATATCTCAAACCATATAAAATCATCAAATTGCAAACTATCGAGTCCATGATGAATTATCATATAGAGCACAATAAAAATATAGGATAGATACCAGATGGATATTAGAAATAATATTTAGACAACCACTGACTATATCATGCATATCTTTCAAATTTTGCAAAAGAAAATAGAATGACACATTATATCATTCGAATTATACAATTGCATTCATTACATTTCATATATGGATGATTAATTGATTAAATTATTATCTTAAGGATTTTAAATTATATTCATGATTTTTATACATTCTATGGTGTCATCCATTAGATTGATAAACATATTTGCATTCATTCCTTATGTTTTAAGTGATTAAAGCATACAGGTTCATTTATATTAGATTACCATCATTTAAATAAATCATTACATACATTAATGCATACAATAAAGCAATATCAAATATGCATCATCATACATTGCACATATAAGCATCTAGATCACTGCATATAATCATCATCATAAATTAAATAGCTATCTAGTGCATGTCATCCATACATCACATCATATAGCATCAAATTAATATAAGCATTGCATCCATGTGCATCAAATAAACATAAAATCAAAACATATAAATCAAGTACACATCATGAGCCATAAATGATCTATATATATATATATATATATATATATATATATATATATATATATATATATATATATATATATATATATATATATATATATATATATATATATATATATATATATATGTGTCTCAAAGTACATTATATGAGTAAAAAATACTCGTAGGCTACAATCATGTAGGTCCTTGATATTACACTAAAAATGATAAATATGTAAAAAGTAGCTATGATCTGAAAAGAGCCCTAGCTCTAGTCAGATCCCCCTGAACTGGAACTCTCATTGCCTCCCTCAGCCCTGTGACCTGGATCCTGCTCTGCAATCGGCTCTGGTGCCTACTATACACCCTGTTGAGGGCCCTATGTACCACCTAGCCCGAAGAGGCCTAGAACAAGAAAGACTGGTATGTCCAAGTGATCAGTCCTATGGCTAGAAGTCACACCCGTATCCCTATGGCTCCTATGCAAGCTATCACCATGTGTGTTGGAGGACCTATGTGTCCTCTATGATCTATGAGTCCTCTAGCTGGAGCTAGCCATGGACTGCCTTGTAGTCCTAGATCTGGTCCACTAACTCCCTACAACATGATAATCCTCTAAGAACTACCCTCCTATCAGTTGGATGTAACCCTCTAGCTGGTATATGCAAGCTACCCTACCTATATGTCTAAATTTTCCCTCCTCCATGAGGGCCTATAAGTTTCGAATATCTAACATGGGATCACGACTGTTAGGTAGCACTAGAACTAGTGCTACGGGTGGTGCCATGATAGCATGGGAAGATGAAGGATCTCCTCTCTGAGCTTGGGCCAAGTCTCTCTCCACTATAGTTGTACCCAATTGCACCTCTACCAAATCACATGCACTAGTGAGCTCCTGGACCCTCCCCTCTACTACCGTAGCCCATGTAGTCAGGTTAGTAATCTACTGCTCTACCTTGATTAGTCTATGATCTTTATCAATCAGTTGGGCTCACAAAGTGGTAATAGTGGAATCTTGCTCCATCTACTGCATGACATATCAATCGATATAATTCTACATGTTAGCAACCTGATCTAGGAGCAACCCTTTTGTGCTGTCAGGAGGGACCTCACCCTCCTCTAGAGCCTCATCATCTGGGTCAACCTCAGGAGCCTCCTTGACAGTGGACTTTATGGCCCATCCACCCTCTATCTGTTGGTGCACCCTACGCTCGTTAGTATCTGCCTCTGCCTCTTATTCATTTGGAACTTTACCCAGAGACCCCAATCCATGCCATCAAAGCATGGACCACCATCCATCATATGTTGGGGTGGTAGCATCCCTATCAATCCTAGTCTCGTGGAAGTCATCTAGCTCATCCTCTAGAGTCGAAGGCTGAATTCATGGTAGATATCGCTCTAATGCCAAGCATCGATATACAAATAGGATCTCTGGGATGTCCTACACTATTCCAAATTAACATAGGATGTGAGAGTAGTACTGATACTCTCTAATCTTAGCCTTTCTATCGAGTAGCCACCTGTCTTTACGAGATTGTCGAATCCACTCACCCGCCTCAGCCCATGCTGGGAAATCCATGTACGACCATCACTCAATGTCATTTGGGCTGAGTCCTACGAACTGGGTAATGTAATGCTAGATATCACCAACATGGGTCCTACTCCTAAACTCCTTCTTCTCATGAGGTCAACATGCATTATAACACTGGTGATCATCATCAATCTTCATGATATGTAATGGTAGCTCTCTAGGACACTCTATCTTGATGTGCTACTAGCCCTAAATCTAAAGTAGCAGGCTATAGCTGATGCCCTAATATATCCATTTAGTGATCTGATATAACTCTCTGTATAGCTGATAGAGCAAGGTGCTCCCCCAGGCCAGTCATAGTGGTTGAGTCACTGAGCTTTGAACTACTCTACGGATAGTAGCTAGGAGGTTCCAGGGAATCCTCGCACCTGAGGATTCTAGAAGAAAAACTTGCACCACTAGGTGCATAAAAATAGTCTCACACACAGAGAAGATGTTCTTCCCCTGTTAGTATTCGATATGGACTCCTCCATGATCGATACTACGTTGAGCCTCTTGGATTTGGTCACTAAATATAACATCAAAAATAGACCCTTTTGCCCTAGAAGTAGAGGAGACGATGGCATCACCATCAATGGAGATACTGAATATCCTATAGACGTTGTCTAATGTAATAGTAATTACACCTATAGGTAGGTGAAATGTGTTGGTCCATGCATTCCAACATCAGGCCAATGCAGTTAGGTAAGCTTGATCCTCCCTAATCATGGGTAGATCCAAGATGTAACCGAAGCTGACGACTCTAAACCATATTTGCTCCTTGGGAGTGAGATCTCCATAAAGAGTCTTAAGGATGTCGGGCTCACGAGCTCTAGAGGTCAACCTCTGAAATAAAAAACACAATATAAGGAAAAAGCTAACTAAAAACAAGCAAAAACATTTAAAAATGACCTAAAAATCATCAAAAACATCTAAAAACTATTAAAAGTACAAACAAATGTCATCATGTGGTCATAAAAATTAAAAATTTTAGTTAGATAGGTCAAAAATCCATTACATGACATTATTTGCCTATTAAACCTTAGAAAAATTAAAAATTTAATAAATTTTTCCTAAAGTTTACGAACCGCGGGTCAACCCTGCGGTCCGCATGTGGTCAAAAATTGACCATTGGGATTTTAAATGTAGACCACAGCTGGAACTATGGTCTCCAATTGATCAATTAGGAACAACATCTGGTACCTGCAGTCTCCGACTAATATCCTGTCCGATCATTTTTTGTGGCTACAAAAACAAAAAATATATGTATATATATACCTAAACTAGCCTAATATAGCATGAGGTTCATTACTAGCAGTTTAATTAGGTTCAATTAGCCCATTTCTTAGTGAGGTTAATTTTACTGGTAATGGATGCAAGGTCTTGGTTTTGAATTACCTTGCCCTCGCCTCTATCTCAATCGAATGAATATTGCCCGCGGTCTGCCATCGTCCGGTGTGTAGGGTGTGGGTGTGGAGTTTGATAGTTTCAGGTTAATTCTCAGCTATCACTATCAGATCTCTCCAATTGCCAAGTTGTTGTCAAGGAATAATGAAAGAAATTTGAAAATTGAGCTTTTATAAGCTTTTCTTATACCACGCGGACCGTAGGACCTAGCTGCGGTTCCCAAAACTATAATTGGTAACCATAGACCCTAGCTGTGGTTTACAACTAGTAGCATATTTAGTCCAATCCCACTGTGGGAAGGTCTAAAAAAACAAATTAATGACTCCCATTGGATAAAATTTTCAAAAAGAGCAATCAGTGTTGCAAATTTGGTGATGTTAAAGCACCAAGATCAATTTAAAAAATCAAAATTAACAAAAAAATAAAAATAAAAAAAACACCAAATGCGCCTTGTATTCAGTAATTTACCCTATAAACTTGGTGGTTGCAGTGACTTGCACTCCATGCAATCCGACAAAATGAGTAAATTACCATAAGGACATTTGGGGAAAAAATTGTCATCATTGATTTGATATGCTTCTTTTTCCCTAAGAAGGCATTTGTGGCTGGACTTCTCCACGAGAACGAGGTGTTTCATGTCATGTCCTCTATGACATATTTCAGCAAATCATCGATAATTTGATTCAACACAAATCTAATTGGATTCGTATCATTTCGATTCTCTAATATGACTATTGTATCTCGATTTCTCCATGGGATAGGAATGTGCAATCACTATTAATAGTTGGAATCATAAGCTGAACTAGTCCTAGCCAAGGCATTAATATGATCAAGTCTAAATTTTTTCAGATCATCCACAGTGGTCAAGCGACATTGTCACTTTAATTATTTCCATTACCCTCATTGACTCATTGCTTGAGGGGGTAGTCATAATATCAAATCATAATAAAAATCAACAAAAGATCCCTAAAATCGTAGATCCCTTGATCTTGTCAAAATTTTATTCGTCCTTGCAAATCATTGTCAACAGCTATCATAAGCTTACCCCTTTGCTTGGGGAAAATAGCAAATATGATAATTTTTTTGTATCTCTTCTCCTTTTAGTTATATAGGCCTAACTCCTATTGTAGAATCAAACGCTACCCAAATGCCTGATGGTGAGTGTAAGATTTTCAAATGTAAGCCTTTCAACCAATTGGAAGCAATGATTCCAAGATGCACGTCTTTTTGCAGGACATAGGACATCTAATTTTGATCTAACTAATGATCATCATAGAACTTTCGACATCATTTTAGGAGGTATATTTTTGCTCAGCGTTGTTAAATCTCACAACGCATCTCAAAAGGAGCATTTGTAGACACCTAAAACGTGTCATGTCGAGGGCGACTAATCATATGGACATACTACAAGAACATATGGAGGATCTTGGATAGAATCCAAGATAGAGCAATGCTTCTAACCACTCAATTTGGGCTCCTTGGCCTAATCAGTCTGAATTGCAGCCCATACCTACGGTTTACAAGTTGAACCATGATTGAGACCTATAGTTTATAGTCTAGACCACAGCTGTAACCTGTGGTCTTAACTGAAGTTCAGTTGGCCTTCATCCAATCCAAATAAGTTTGAACAACCATTTGTTCTAGAAGGTGGTTAGAGGACGAAATATTCCAATCCAATTGTCCTAACCACCCCTTCTTGATCTTGGCTTCTCCATGAAGCCATCCCTAGCCCTTGGGTAATCCTATAAGTACCCCTTAGAATTAGGGCAAACTATAAGAGAGAGCATTGGAGATTTGAGTAGTGAAGCCCTATCAAATTGTACACTCAACCGAGTATACTAAGAGAGATCTATCGCATTTATCCCCTTCCTACTTGCTAAGATTCATGATGAATTGCGTTATGGATGCCCTAGGAGCCTAGGAGAGCCAAGAAGCACATATTCATGCAAACAAAGACCCTTCATAGTGAATCAACCACCAAATAATTTTGAGGACACCGAAGGTGACCATTGAACATCAATTTGGACAAGGAGGTCAAGCCCATTGCCCTTGAAATTGAGGGTAAACCTATCAGATTGCTAACCATGACTTTTAGCCATGATTTATAGCACAAATCATGCATCAGAGCTACGGTTTGCAGTAGAGGTATCACTACCTTACTGTTTTCATTTATGTTCAGCTAGTTAGCTTAGTTTAGCTATTTCCATGGTTCAATTGTAGTTTAGCAGATTTCTAACCGATAGAATTAGGTTAGAATAGTTTTTTGTGTTAAGCATAAAATGGGACATTAATGGATTCTTTATTCACTTTCATGATTTATTTCACATAATTGGTCCATGCATAGTGTAGATGTTATCTTTCTTTATGCAATTCCATAAATCTTGATTCAATTAACATAGTTTAGAAGTGGTTTTCACGCTTTCTTGATTATACATGCTTAATGGTATCTTTATGCATTTTTTCCAAAAGGGCCTCATCATGAGAGGCTACCTATCTTTTTAACACTTTTATGTTGTTTCTTGATCGCAGGGAATAGATTCGAAGGAGATTCATCCATTAAGTTCCTTCCCCAACACGAAGAAGAGGGCAACTCCACCCTAGAGCAGTTTGTGACTAGTTTAAAAGCAACATTTGTGTGCCTAGCCTATTGAGGGCTTTGGCATTGTATTAATTTTATCATACTTTGGGTGATCCTAAGAGAGGCATGATTGTAATCGGAATTCTTTGCAAATATTAATACAAGAAACACTTATTTTGTTGAATCTATGCAATCTTGTCATTTTTATGCTTTGAATGATTGAATATGATATAATACTATATATGGATGCATGCTTTTTGGTTAGATTGTTTTGATTTTGTACCATGAGCATAAGACCACATTTTAAGCCCCATCCTGGCCATTGGTGTGATAAGAACGGGGGACCAAAGAAGGAAGATAGTCAAATAGTTAGGATTCGTGAACCTCGTTATTAAAAGGATATCACATTATTTATTTTCAAAAAATATTTTGTTTTGATAGTTGCTTTTTAAAAATAGAGAGTCGATAACAAGCTTCTTTTCTACATCTATGGACAATCTTAAAACAAGTCGGTATAGGATATGAATGATCGGGAAATAACAAAAAAAATTCAACTCTCCTCTCCTTTTAAAAAGTCCTACGCAACTTCATCTCTTAATTTCTCTAGTGGATCGGTGTATTTTCCCTCTAAAGATCGCCTCAACCAATCCTCATTAGCCTCTTCACCTTCTTGCTTCTCTTAATCCCCCTCTCATTCTACTCCACCCTCAATATCATTTCCTTCAGTATCTTCTTCATCAGTGTATCCTCTTGGATTAATTATTATTTTCTTTCTTATTTTTTTGTTTCCCTATATAGGGTGGGTAATTCTTTATATTCTTTTTATTTCAATATTGGATGAGTGATCTTGACATGTTCTCTTGCCTATTTTAGGAGATATTTTTAAGGTCGAGTGCCCCCTCTATTTTCAAAATGAATTAAAAGTGGGGGTGGAGTCTATTCAATTTGAGTCATTTTATATACGTATTAACTCTGAGAGAGAAAGGGAAGCCTTTTGAAAGTTGGAGATTGCATTTTATCCTCTTTTTAAGGTCGAGTACATTTTAGTTAGTTAGACCTCGATCTCCCTTTTTTTTATTTTAAAGTGACCAATCTTAATTAATTAATTAAGAGGTAGGTCATTGATCACTTGTCATAGAATATACATCAAAATATATTACTACAAGCTCCCTCAATCATATTAATATGGTAAGCTTAGATAGGTTGCAAGTCCTTTCAAGGCATATGTAATACTTTAAAAGCTTTCGAAAATGATCTCAAGGTCCCCTATTTTGAAAAATCGACTTTGCTTACATTTTAAATAGAGGGGAGAGGAGAGGGTCATTCTGTTTCAATAGATAGTGTATCTAATATGTTGTTTCGCTCCTTTAACCCATAATATTCTACATGTTGAGTGGATATTTTATCCTATTGCAAAATCCCCATCACAGTCAGGGTATTAATCAGAAAACCCTGTCTTGCAAAAAAATATAAATTTCTCCAAGGTTCCTTTTATTTATGTGTGCTTGAGTATTTGTAAAGATGTATCAAATTAAGTGCTAGGAATACCTTAGTGATTTACAAGTAACTGTTAATAAGGTGTCTGTGTTAGTATTATTTTATTGCTATGCTATTAATTGTTCATTAAACTTAAAAGAAATAAAATGAATGTGATTTGTGATTGGCCCTCATATGACCACGATGAAAGCCTTAGTTCATTTTATCTTGAGTGTTTTAGGTAGATTTTATCTTTTGTTGTTAAGCAAATTTTAGATAAGTTTTATCTTCCTTAAACCCTGCTTTGAACATGAAAATAAAGATTAAAATCTATCTATGAATGTGAATCTAAAATTATGAATATATTCATTTATCATTGCTTTGATGAAGAACGTAAAGGAAATAAATATGCATGACTAAATATAAAATGTAATGGCTTTAAGTGTCATTATAAATTACCTCTCTTTGATGAAATCGTGATTTTCATAAAGAGAGAAATAGTTTAATGTTTTAAAACATTAGCCTTTGATATAATGTATAAATTACATTTATACAGAAGAGAAGCAAATTTATTGCTCTAAAAATGATGGCCTATGGAATGCCATATAAATTACCCCCCTTTTATGAAATTGTAATTTTCATAAAGGGAAGTTCGTTGATTGCTTATGAATAAAAATGCAAAGCTTAAAATTTTTATTCGCCTTCAAAATATGAAATTATGTACCCACATGTTGTAGGTGAGTTGGAGAGGGTAGGGCAATCCTCCAAGAGAGGTCCCTAGTTCGAATATCCACCCTATCAAACACACATTGGGTACCCAAAATCCAATTAATTATGCTGGTGCGGCCAAGGTCGAGCATGAATTGGGTGATTTTGATGGTGTAGAATGCGTTGGTTGTGGTTTCTTAGACCAAGGCGGCCTTGCAAGGGATTTTTCGCTAAAATTAAAAAAAATATATGAAATTATGTAAAATTTTGAAATTATAAAACCCTTATAAAACATCAACTTTAAATAATTTTTATAAATTTGAAATGGCTTCAGAATGGGATCAAAATTATTTTGAATAAAATATTGAAGCTCATTCTTCACACCCATGCATTTATTTTTGGCATTTTATTTTTTTTTTAATTTTTATTTTAATCATCGAAGTTTTAAAAATTTGTAAAAGGAAGAGTTAGAAAAATAAATATAATATCTAGAAAATGGAACAAAAAACTAAAAATATAAACATGCAAAATAATCTCAGTCTAATACCACCCTACACAAAAAAATCAGGGATAATGAGAAATTTCAAAAGGGTAACCTGACCTAATCAAATCTGCAAAAACATAATTTGAGTTAGACCAAGTGCTAGCCTCTAAGAAAAATAAATGAAATCTACACCCCACAGATCTTCATGTAGTGCAACCTTTTTACAATATTAAACACCAGATAGAAATCTAGGAAAAGTGTAGAGAAATATTGACAATAAAACAATTACCCATTGAAATTTTCTCCCCTAATAATTCTCACAAGGTGCAAGTTTCTGAATTTTTTGCATTTAAAAATAATATTTTGTTTTACACAATGTATTTCTAGCTTCCCAAAAAAATCTCTAGCATCTAGCCTCCAAGAAGGTCCAACCCTCGTTTCTATGTTTTCAAGGGTTTTTTTAAACTTTCGAATGAGCTTTTCCACTTTGCTTTCCAATCTACTCTGTTTGGATTTCCAATGTTTGATTTTTTTCATTTTTTCTTCTCTATTCTTGGGCGTTCCTCGTTGTTATTTTGAAACGCATAACACCTAAGATGCTTAATGATGTGTCCACCTATATTCCTTTTCTCTCGTAATGCTCTTACTATGGATTTATAATAAAACCAATCTCATTTGTCTTTATATATCATAATCAACAATGCACTAGTGGGAAATGTCATTAAGTTTAAATTTCTTACACCTATAAAGGATGCCCCTTTTTATAATTGATTTGTATAGCATACACATGTTGGTAGGTTCTCACTTGTCTTTTGCATGTGCTCCACACTATGATTTTTAACATTTGCCCAAACTCTTTTCATTGGATCCAACAACCCATTTCATTCCCTTTTAGCTTTCCCGGTTCTTTTGGCTCCATGCAGGAAATTGTATGGAACAAACATTATATCAAATAGATGCTCGATGATGAGCACCAAAAATGCTCATAATTTGTACATATTTCCTGGATCAATATGCGGCTGTATAATAAGGATTGCGTACTTTTATGAATGATTATATAGATATTTTATATAATTATGCGTGTTATCTAATTTGTGTGCTTTTAGTATGTTTTGTGGAATTGTAGTTGATTTAGTTAGATTTGGAACGGTCGAGGTCCTTTTGATGGACTTGACACTTTATTTCATTGGGGGTCAATGTAGATAACATAAGCGCCTCCCTGCAACCGAAAGGCGCCAAGGTAACAAGCGCCTCCCTGCAATTGAAAGGTGCCAAACCAAAGATGAGTGCCTCCCTGCAGTCAAAAGGTGCCAATTGAATACAAGCACCTCCCTATAGTTGGAAGGCACCACTTGAATCCAAGCACCTCCTTGCAGTTGAAAGGCGCCACTTGAATCCAAGCACCTCCCTGCAGTCGAAAGGCGCCACTTGAATCCAAGCACCTCCCTGCAGTCGGAAGGCACCAATTGAATACAAGCGCCTCCTTGTAGTCGAAAGGTGCCAACTGAAAGACAAGCACCTTCCAAAATTTTAAAGGTGCCAACCAAATACAAGCACCTTCTAACAGTCATAAGGTGCCAACAAAATGCAACCGCCTCCCCACAACCGAAAGGTGCTAATAGGAGGCAAGCGCCTCCCTACAATCGGAAGGTGCCACTGATTCTTTGCCCGTTGACCAAAGTTGAATGACGTGGATGACAACAGCTAGTGCAGTTCCATCTCTATGTCATGTAGAGATAAATTGGAGATAGCACCAATGTATCTGAACATCTTATCGATGCCAGGCAAAGCACGAACTAAAATGAACACACTACCTTCAGAATAGAATGCCAGACGTTGATTGCATTCGACAGACTATTCTAATTTAGTCTGGGAAAGATCGACTGTTGTAACCACTTCTGTAACAAAAGTTCTACGGGTGTGTTATATAAACACACGCAGATCGTTCTGAAAGATATATAGAATTAATTAATAAAGATCTACTTTGAATTGCAGAAGATAGATTGTAATACGTTGATAAATATATTCTAGTTCCAGAAGTTCTAAGCGCGTGTTCGATCGGGAGGAATCTGCTGGAGCCTGGGCCCACTCCAAGCCAGTATTTCTTCCCCATTTATTTTCCATTTATTTATTAGTTTATTGCTTTCATAGAAACATTCATTAGTTTGCTAGTTCCAGTATTTGTAGTAGGTTTATTTTTCAGGAATATGTACATGCTTTATTTCTGTAGATTTAATTCTATTCTTCTTACGTAATTTATTAAGGAGTGCGGGAATGATTGACAACCATCTCAAGGACACCCCCCAATGTAGGATTAGTAGATTCACCCTCCAGTGGTATTTTAGTAGCCTAATTCTGACTCTTCGCAAGTTTACGAAGCTCCCTAGGTTGATAATTAAATGCACGGGCATGTGACAAAAATAGGAAACCATTCACCTTGTTTGGCCCGCAACATTTTTGTGTCGTTGTCGAGGAAGCGTCTTAATTAGATTACTTACGATACCTTGAAACCTTCATCTAACCTTGCATGAGTTCTTTGAGAAGAATAGGACCTAACGATCGCTTTATAAGAACTAATCCATCAAGACCTGAGTCAGCCAAGCATTTTGGATTTGAGTTAGACTCGCCTGACCTACCAGTAGTCCATTGGAGTGAGGAACCACACTTTGTGCAAAGTGCCACCTCATCCCATCAACAAGGGGAAGAACAAATCATCATAAATCGCCTGTTTAATTAGACTCCTCTAGAGGAAGCCCTATTGTGAAAGGCTGTGGAGGATCAGACGATCTCGCCAGAAAACCTTAGAGCATTGACTCAAAAAGTTTTAAATGATCGAAAGGCCATAAACGCTGCATTAGAAACAACATTCCCCGAAAAAAATGGTAGATAATGATGAAGTCTCATCTGGCTTTAGTTTCCCAATAGAGGAGGGAGTAGGAGATACCAAAATGAAAAACATATTCCCTGCTCACCTCCCATCCTTTAGAGGACACCCGACTGAGGACCCTGACCTATTTTTATTAAAGTTTGATGTTTTGTGCAAGTCTATGGATTACAAATCAAACATGCTGAAGTTGAAATTATTTCCCTCTACATTAGATGATGCAGCTCTACGATGGTTCATCGGTCTGGGAGACAAACACATCACCACGTAGGACCAGATGAAGATGCTCTTTTTAGAGCAATATCAAGATTTTGAGAGAGCAAGAGACTCCAGGGAGGAGGTCTTGAGCATGACACAAATAGAATATGAGTCTCTCAAGGAGTATTGGGAGAGATTCAGCTTTAAAATTCAACGGTCCCCTCACTCGAAGCTATTTGACAAGTCCCACAAAAGCCTCTTCTTAAGGGGACTTACCAATGAGTCACTTGAGGCTCTCAAGATGATCTTTGGAGGTGACGTCTATCAGCATGCCATAGAAAACATCTGGAAATTATGCCAAAACTACTCGATAATGTGAGGCAACATCACCACCATGACCATGAAGGTGACTGCTTTAGTCACCAAAACAGAGATAGGCAACATGTTGGAGGATTTGAAGAGCGAAATGCTCTCATCTCTAGCACTGCAGATGGATACATTGTTGTTAGAAAAGAAGAAACAAGAAAATGACGTAGCATTATCCTATTTCTACCCAAAATGCAGAGGAATACATGCAAAGAATGCATGCCCAAAAAACAAGGTCAAAGTATGCACAGTTTGCAGGCTGAATCATAAAACTCGATTGTGCCCACAAATTCCCAGTAACCAGGAAGCGACTGAGAGCATGGAGGCCTACTTCATAGGCAATAGGAAGAGTTGGCCATAGCCCCCCATGGGGAATATACCAACCAAAATTCCATCATATGGGGGAGGGTCATATATGCACCAAGGACCCCCTCAACCACCTAATATGGGGTGGTGGGGACCATCACCTTGGACGAACGCACTCCCAGCAGCATTCCCAAATCAGCAGCCATGGATGCCATATCCATATCTTGGGCAGTAGTGGAGAGGCCATAATGTGTGGAATCAAACTCCATGAAACACAGCTCCTGCTCACATCCAACAAAACTTACCAGCATTGCCAGCAGTGAGACCTGCGTAGCTACCAACACAACCAACATCAAACCCGAACAACAGAGTAAATTAGCTGGCATACAACATAGAAGGTGAGATGTACCATATGTACAATATTCAGCTTAGATCAGGTAGGCAGCTAGGAGTAGAGACTCCGCATCTGGTAGAAGAGGAGGAAGAAATGGTAGAGATACCTCCACTGGTAGAAGAGGAGGCAAAAATAGAGGAGACACCTCTAGTAGAAGAAGGAAAAGCACTTGAGAGAGCGGAGGCTCCATTTCCTAGTCGGTTGTAGGAACAGAGAAAAACGACACGGTCAAAATTCGACATCTTGTTGAGCTTGAAGAATCTCATAGTGACAATCCCATTATTTCAAGCAATTCGAGATGTCCCCATTGTTGCAAACGTGAATAGGACTTAGAAAAATCTAGTTTTTTCTAGTCCTAAGTGTAAACACTCCTAGGTTTTGTCGGCAAGATTTGTCGGCATCAATTTTTAATTTTTCCTATTTCCTATTCTCCCTACACTCCTCCTATATTCCCTCCTCTACCTTCTCCTTATTCCTCCACGCCTTCCATTTCCCTTATCTCTCCAACTCCTTTCCTCTTATTCCTCCAACCTCGTTATCCCTCCACGCTCCCTTTCCTCTATTCTCTCCAACCCCTTCTAAGTTATGCACTATAAAATGTGCATTGTCAAATTAATATATAAGGTTGGGGTGCACAATTATAATATTATTATTCTACTGCATTTATTTGTTTTGTTTTATTTTGTACTGCGTCAAAGTGTGCTCTCGGACTTACACTGGTATCAGAGCCAATCGGGCATGGTTCCCGAGGTGAGGCCAGTCGGGCATGAATCCCGAGGCAAGTGTCAGGTATGGAGGTCAAGGCATCGCCAGTAGGGCTCAAATCTCGAGGTGAATCATGAGTAGGTTCGAACACAAATCTTGAGATGGATCGTGCACAGGTGTCAGGCGGACATTAGGTTCGACATGCATCCCGAGGCGACATGTGGCAGCAGACAGAAGGTAACATGTGGCAATGGTAGGAGGTGACACGTGGCATCCGATGAGGTGGCATATGACGTGGTAGCACATGGATTGAGGCAGTTGATGTGGTAGAGCGGTTGGTTAAAATTTTGCCATGTGGCAGGCTTTAATTAGCTACATTTGCGACAAAAAGAGGCGACTGTGATTGCTCGAAGGCAATCGAAAGACTCTTTGAGTCTTCAGGTTTAAAAACCCTCTTTGCATCCTCCATCCGGCACATGTGGGATAAAAGAGGGTTATTTTTTTAAAAACAAATTGCCGCCAATCAGTTATAAAGAAACCCGCCTTCCCTTGTATTCTCGTTCGGATGCCTAGCGGAGTTGGCTAGGGAAGTTGCTAGCGGAGAGGAGGTCCCAGGGTCGAATCCCATCGGAGGCTATAAAGCAAAGTTTTTTTTAATTAATTTTGCTTCCAGAGGAGAATAAAAGGGATGACATTCCCTTTGTTTCCAGTGGAGCCACGTGGTGCAGTGGCTAAGACCGCTCGTCGGTGTTTGGGAGGTCACGGGTTCGAATTCGCCCACGTGAAAGGTAATTTTTTTAAAAATTTTAAAGGTTTTAAAATTTTTTAAAGTTTTTTAAATTATTTAATAATTTTAAATTATATTTTTTTTAAATTATATTTTTTTAAAATTATATTTTTTAATAATTTATTTAAAAGGTAATTTAAAAAAATATAAAAAATTTATTAAATTTGTTTTAAAGACTTTATAAAAATTTTAAAAACCTTGTTTGAAGAGCATTTGTGAAAAAAGAGAAATAATTTGCCCGTGCAATGATAGATGATCTGATCAGTGGGGTGCTATAATGCACTTCTATCACTCTTGAGAAGAGAGACACCAAAATCCTTTGATGAAAGGGTTCAACAATCAGGTCTCCATATAGTCTTTTTTTAGCTAGAAAATTAGGTGATTGCTCATCTGAGGACACTAGATTCAGGGTACGAGGGAGATTCTGAAGACAATATATTTGGAAAAAGAATTGAAGAGTCTGAGACCATGGAAGTTGTACCGAAAGGACAATCAAGTGACAATTATACTCCTACAGTGCCTGAAGTTGAAACAAGAGAGAGCTATACACCTCGCTCTCCTAATCTAGTACCAGCAGAAGCAGAAGAAGAAGCAGAGGAGAAAGATCCAGTGGAGGTGAAACCTACAATTGAAGAACGAGTTGTTCTCAAAAGGCATCTTGAGCCAACAGTAGTAGCAAAAGAAGTCATTATCATTAGTGACGATGAGGCAGACAACTTCACCTTTCCAATTTTAGGAGATCCTCAAGAAGAAGAACACCAAATCAGTGAGAATTTTAAGAAAGCTAGATTTGATTTAAATCAGTAAATCAGTAATCTATTTTGCACTTCTTGCACAACTTGTTTGAAGTTGAAATAAAAGTTGCTTTCTAAAATGGCTTCCAATGCTAGTTTACCAATTCCTAAATTCAATGGTAGTGATTACGAGTATTGGTCAATTAAAATGCAAACTCTGTTGATTGGCAAAGGTCTTTGGGATGTGATTGAAGAGGGATATACTGAACCTTCAGCTACTGAGTGGGCAGTTTTGAGTGGTGCTGATAAAAGGGCTAGAAAAGAAGCACAAAAGAATAATTCTTTTGCCCTTTATCACATTCACACTGCCCTTGATAAAAGTATTTTCCCTAGAATAGCTTCTTTTAAAACTGCTGAATCTACTTGGAAATCTTTACAAGACAGTTATAGGGGTAGTGACCAAATCAAACAAGTTAAACTCCAAACCTTGAAAAGAAAGTTTGAAACTCTTAAAATGCAAGAAAATGAAAAGGTTGGTGATTACTGCGTGCGTGTGAAAGTTGTAGTAGATAAGATAGTCACTTTAGGAGAAGATGTAAAGCCTGAAGTTATAGCGAAGAAAGTGTTGAGAACACTTCTTCCTAAGTGGAATTCAGTAGCCATCATTATAGAGGAATCTAAAGACCTAACTTCTCTATATTTTGAAACCCTCATTGGCTCACTTCTCTCACATGAGGAGAGATTACAACCATCTCCTTCCACAAGTTACGGAGGATATGATAAAGCCTTTGCTTCTCAAGAAGGTAGAGGTAGAGGTCGTGGCAGAAGAAAGTCTAGAAGAAGAGGCAGAAATAATCAGAGAGGTGGAACTCCTAACAGAGGAGGAAATCAGAATAGAGGAGGATTCTCAAACAAAAGTGAATAGCAACAGAATAGAGGAGGACAACAAAATAGAGGGAAACAATCAGACAAAGGTAAAGGAGGAGATAATTCAAAACAATCTTGCTACAATTATGGAAAACTTGGCCATTATGCTCGTGACTGTTGGTCTAAGACTTCACAGGGAGCTAGTAGCAGCCAGAGTAGTCAGTTTGGAAACTTTGGAGAAGAGGAAGAGGCTTCAAATCTCTTTCTTACATATGATCAGGCAGAACAGAACATGAATGACACATGGATTTTGGACACAGGGTGTTCAAATCACATGAGTGGCAAGGAAGAACTCTTTGCTACTCTAAATTCCTCCTACAAATCCAGCATCAAATTGGGAGATGATAAATCCTTGGTAGTAGAAGGCATTGGAGCTATGGCAGTTCCAACTAAAGAAGGAGTCAAACAAGTAAGTGATATCTATTAAACACCCCATATCCAACATAATATTTTAAGTTTTGGACAAATGTTATAAAAGAACTACAAGTTGCTTTTTGATGAGGGTAAATGCACTATTTTTGATAAAAATAACAATAATAGAATCATTACTCAAGTGCCAATGTCAAAGAATAGATTGTTTCCTTTAAAGTTTGGCCAACCAGGGGGAGATAAGTTAGCAAGTGTTGCTATTTCCAATCCAAGTGTTCTATGGCACTTGAGATATGGCCATTTGAATTCTGCTAGTTTGAAAATGCTAACTTCCCAAGCCATGGTCACTAGACTTCCTAAAGTTCAAGATGGTAAAGAAGTCTATGAAGGGTGTTCTCTTGGAAAGCATGCCAGATCAAAGTTTCCTCATGGACAAGCATGGCAGGCTAGCTATCCACTCCAACTAGTGCATATCGACATATGTGGTCCGATGCAGACACAGATTCTGGGTAATAACTCTTACTTTCTACTCTTTATTGATGATTATACTAGAATGTGCTGGATATATTTTTTGAAACATAAGGATGAAGCATATGAATGTTTTCTTGATTTCAAAACAAGAGTTGAAAGTGAAAGTGGACATTTTGTAAAATGTCTTCGATCAGATAGGGGAGAAGAATATTCCTCTAATGAATTTGTGAATTTTTGTAAGCAACATGGCAATAAGAGGAAGTTTACTACTGCCTACACTCCATAGAAGAATGGTGTCGCAGAGAGAAAGAATCATACTATTATGGAGATGATGAGGTCTATGCTTCAGATGAAGCATTTGACTAATTCCTATTGGGCAGATGTAGTTAGGACCAGCATGTATATCTTGAACAGAAGTCCTACTTCAAGTTTGGAAGGACAGATACCTTACCAAACATGGTATGGTATAAAGCCAAATGTTAAGCATTTCAGAGTGTTTGGCTTTCTGGCCTATTCTCACATTCCTTATGAGCTTAGGAAGAAGCTCGATCCAAAGATTTAGGCATGTATCTTTGTAGGATACTGTGAGAATACAAAAGCTTACAGATTCTATAATCCTTGGACTAAAAAACTTGTGATTTCCAGTGATGTGATTTTTTATGAAGGGGGAGAATGGGGTAAGCCCCAAATATTCAGTGATGTTGAGGCCACTGATATCATTGTTCAGCAGGTGCAACCACAGGCACCACAGAAAGGAAAGCAGTCTCCTCCCACAAATCCTCCAAGTCCATATTCTGATTCAAATTCTTCACCAAGTCCTTCTCCGCAGTGATCAGTAAGTTCCTCACCAATGGATATTGATTATCCATCCAAAGGTAATAGAAATCTATAGTATCATCCATCATATCAAATGTTGGATGAAATTTTTTCAAGAAGATACACTAGGAGTCAAGCTAGTGAAATGAAATATGTTTTACATAGATTAGAAAGTATGCACTTGTAAGGTGATGATGTCTCCTAGCAGGAACCTAGGGGAGATCAAGTTAACTATGCTTTGTTAACTAGTGCACAGCTTGAATCTTCTAGTTATGAGAAGGCATGTACTCAGAAAAATTGGCAAGATTCCATGAAAGAGGAGATAACCTCTATAAAAAACAACGACACTTGGGAGCTGGTAAAGCTTCCTAAAGGCAAGAAATGTGTTGGATGTAAATGGGTCTACAAGACCAAGTTTAATGCTGATGGTAGCATTGAAAGGCACAAGGCAAGACTAGTTGTAAAGGGATTTACTCATAAATATGGAATTGATTATGAAGAGACTTTTGCTCCTGTAGCCAGACAGGAGACTATTAGAATAGTTCTTGCCTTAGCTGCAAATAAGGGATGGAAAGTTCAACACATGGATGTGAAAAGTGCATTTCTAAATGGTTACTTGATAGAAGAAGTGTATGTTGAGCAACCACAGGGATTTGAAGAGAAAGGTAAGGAGCACCTTGTTTACAGATTGAAAAAGGCACTCTATGGTCTCAAGCAGGCACCAAGAGCTTGGTACTCACACATTGATGGGTACTTCAAAGAATTTGGGTTCACCAGAAGTAGAAATGAACCCACTCTTTACTATCTACAGCAAGGAAATGACATCCTCATAGTTTTCTTGTATGTGGATGATCTTATATTCATGGTTAGTAATGAAAAACTAAATATGAAGTTCAAACACTCCATGATGGAGCAGTTTGAGATGAAGGATCTTGGCTTAATGCACTACTTCCTTGGAATGGAGGTTCATCAGTCAGATACAGGGATCTTCATCTGTCAACATAAGTATGTTCAAGACATGCTTAAGAAGTTTGCTATGGAGCATTTCAAACCAGTGGCAACTCCAGTTGGACATGGGATCCAATTAAGCAAATATGATGGAGCATCAAAAGTTGACATGACCACTTTCAGAAGCATGGTTGGGAGTTTGATGTTTCTCGCCAACACCAGACCTGATATACAATATGTTGTTTCTCTTGTTTCTCAATTTATGTCTAATCCTTCTGAGTTGCATTTGTAGGCAGCTAAGAGAATTCTTAGATATGTAAAGGGTACATGGGATTTTGGAATCCATTACCAGAAATGTAACACTATCAAGCTTGTAGGCTTCAGTGATAGTGATTGGGGTAGTAACATTGATGACAAAAAATCAACCTGAGGGAACTATTTTAGTCTGGGATCAGGACTAATAACTTGGAGTTCCAAGAAGCAGACAGTCGTAGCACTATCTTCAACAAAAGTTGATTATATAGTGGTCAATCATGCTAGTACTCAAGCTCTATGGCTACGAAAGGTATTAGAAGAACTTGGAGAGCAGCAAAGTGGTCCAACAAAGTTATTCTGTGACAACATTAGTGCCATTCAGTTGGCATAAAATCCTATCCACCATAGTAGATCCAAGCATTTTGATATGAAGTACCACTTCATCAGAGATATGGTGGAAACTGAAACTGTTGAGCTTCACTATTGCCTCACTTTGGAGAATGTTGCGGACATCTTCACCAAGGCGCCGACTAAAGCTCAATTTATAAATCTGAGAGACTATATAGTCAGACCTCTCAACTTTAAGGGGGATAATGTTGCAAAGGTGAATAGGACTTAGAAAAATCTAGTTTTTTCTAGTCCTAAGTGTAAACACTCCTAGGTTTTTTCGGCAAGATTTGTCGGCATCAATTTTTAATTTTTCCTATTTCTTATTCTCCCTACCCTCCTCCTATATTCCCTCCTCTACCTTCTCCTTATTCCTCCACACCTTCCATTTCCCTTATCTCTCCAACTCCTTTCCTCTTATTCCTCCAACCTCCTTATCCCTCCACGCTCCCTTTCCTCTATTCTCTCCAACCCCTTCTAAGTTATGCACTATATAATGTGCATTGTCAAATTAATATATAAGGTTGGGGTGCATAATTATAATATTATTATTCTACTGCATTTATTTGTTTTGTTTTATTTTGTACTGTGTCAAAGTGTGCTCTCGAACTTACACCCATTTACACCAAGGCAATTAGAGAAACATGTCTAAGGAGACCGGGATGAAAAGCTACCCAGACTATTAACGTCGTGGGTAAACTGGCAGATCTAATGATGGGTAGAACACATCATTCAAAGTATGTAGACCCAGGAAACCCAGTGCTAACCATAAAAATTGGAGGACATTCCTTGTCCAACACACTAGTTGACCTTGGGGCAGCCATCAACGTGATGCCTCAAGAGACCATGCAGAGGCTGCGGCTCACGAACCTGAAGCCAACCATGATAGTGTTGCAGTTAGCTGATCAATCAACCGTGTTGCTGAAAGGAATGCTGGAAGATGTGATCGTAATAGTCAGTGCATGGGAATATCCAGCTGAATTTCTAGTTTTGCAAACCAAGACCAGGCTGGGTAGTTACCCGCTCATTTTTGGGAAGCCATGGCTGACAATAGCTGACACTTACATCAGCTGTCGAGATGGGCTGATGACCATATCAATGGGAAAAATGTCAAAAGGTTGACCATTTAATCGCCAGCTCAGTCTATGGACTCGATAGAAGAACCCAGGATCATCGAGCAGGGAACTACGAAGTTGTCCATAATCTAGCCGGTGATGACCTTGGAGGAGGTGGCAGAAGAGGATGAGGATGGTGCTATCATGGAGTTTATCCATGGAGAATTGTCCACCCCCGCACCTGGATCGCCGTTGACTGGCACCCAAGATCAGCACATCCAACAAATACACGTTGGGCTGGGAAGGACATTAAACGTCAATAGCAGGTTGATGCCCACACAGCTAGAAAAATTGGAAGATCTTCTAGTAAAAAACCAGCAAGCATTTGCATGGGACTATGCAGATATGCACGACATCAACCCAAAAATATGTACCCATCAAATTTATTTAGATGACCAGGCAACTCCTAGTTGGCAGCCACAGAGAAGGATGAACCCAATAATGAAAGACATTATCAGAGAAGAACTATACAAACTTTTGGCTGTTGAATTCATATATTTGATTTCTGATAGTGAATGGGTATCACCATTAGTGGTGGTCCCCAAAAAGAACAGGAAATGGCAAATCTGCGTAGACTACTGGGCATTGAACAAGATGACTAAGAAAGACCACTTCCAGCTACCATTCATCGATTAGGTCTTGGACACACTCTCAGGAAGAAAATAATTCTCCTTTCTGGATGGTTTCAGTGGTTACAACCAGATCCAGATAGGGGAAGAAGATCAAGATAAAACAATGTTCACCTATCCATGGGGAACGTTTGCCTATAAGGTATTGCCTTTTGGACTATGCAATGCACTGGCCACCTTTCAAAGGGCGGTGCTTAGCATATTCTCTAATATGATAGGATACGATGTGGAAGTATACATGGATGACTTCATCGCCTATGGAGAAACCTTCGAGGAGGCAATGACAAATCTGGAAAGAGTGCTCGATAGGAGAAAGGAAAATCATTTGTCCCCAAGCAATGAAAAATGTTTTATGATGATGTAGGAAGGCATCGTGTTGGGACACCACCTCTCTACAGAAGGAATAAAAGTAGACAAGAGGAAGATTGAGGTCATCAGAGACCTACCTAGCCCTAGAATGCAGAAGGAGGTAAGAATTTTCCTTGGATCAGCCGGGTACTGCCAGTGATTTATTTTCAAATTTAGTAAGATTTCCAAACCACTGCACACCTTACTTTCTAAGGACGTAGAGTTCAATTGGATGGGAGATTGCAAACAAGCATTCCAATTGTTGAAAGAAAAAATGATATCTGCATCGGTCTTGCGAGGACTGAATTGGGCCATACCGTTCCATATTTACTGTGATGCATCTAACGGTGTGATCGGAGCAGTCCTCGGGTAGAAAGACAGTGAAGAATTCTATGCCATCTATTATGTCAGTAAAAACTTAGCCAGAGCGGAGCTCAACTATACAGTGACAAAAAAAGAATTCCTTGCAATTGTCCATGCAATAAACAAATTCTGCCACTATATAATGGGATACAAGGTCTTTGTCCATACGGACCACGTAGCTATCAGGTATCTGATGAGCAAGTCGGCCACTGGTGGCAGAATTATCAGATGGCTGTTGCTATTGTAGGAATTCGACATCACTATAGTCGATAAATCAGGCAAGGACAACATCATGGCAGATTTTCTATCTAGATTGATACCGGCAGATCATCAAGCAGTGGAAGATCAGTTTTTGGATGAACATTATTAGTGAACAAACTCCGTGGTATGCAAACATAGCCAATTACTTGGCCACCAGAAGGACCTCACTTGCTCTCTCCTATAGAGAAAAGCAGGCAGTCATAGAGAAGAGCGCATCATTCCTTTGGATGGATGGTCTTCTATTTAAAATAGGATGGGACCAAATTATAAGAAGATGTGTAGCAGAACAAGAGTTTTTAGAAGTTCTCAAGGCATGTCATGATGAGCCATGCGAAGGACACTTTACAGGGAAACGAACTGCCTACAAAATCTTGCAGGCTGGTTAGTTTTGGCCCACTCTATTCAAGGATGCGACAGCGTATACCAGCAAGTGTGACGAGTGCCAGAGGATGGGTAGACCAACCCATCGAGATGAAATGCCCCTACAACCCCCGGTACATTTGGAACCTTTTGACAAATGGGGCATGGACTTCATGGGACCATTTAATCCACCTTCGATGGGAAGGAGGTTTATTCTAGTCTGCACAGATTACATCACCAAATGGGTGGAAGTGCAGGCATTAAGGGACTCAAAGGAAAGAACGGTCACTTATTTCTTATTTGCCCATATTTTCACATGATTTGGGGTTCCTTGGGAGATAACCACAGACCAAGGGCCCCAATTCACCTCCAAATTGATTGAGGAGCTGATGGAGAAGTATAGAGTTTAGCACAATAAAACCATGCCCTACCATCCGTAGGCAAATGGGCAAGTAGAAGTGACAAACAGGGAGATAGAAAACATCCTGACCAAAACCGTGCAGCAACACAAGAAAATATTGGGCCACACGGTTGTCGGAGGTAGTTTGGGTATACAACACCATGTGGAAATCCACCACAAGATGCACACCTTTCCAACTGGTCTATGGAAAAAATTGCAATGATGCCCATCAAGTTCTAAATCAAAACTTTGAGGACGGCTTTAGAATTAAATTTGAGCTTGGATGAAGCTCAAAAATAGAGGATTCACTAGCTAGATCAGTTGGATGAAATCTGACTGGATGCTTTGCAGAGGACAAAGATTATATAGAAGTAGAGAAAGAAGTGGCATGATAACCACATCAAGCTAAAGAAGTTCCAGGTAGGGGAATGGGTACTATTGTACGATTCTTGATTCCATGAAAGGAAGAGCAAACTTATGCAGAGGTGGATGGGGCTGTATGAGGTGGCAGAGCTCATTAGGAATGGGGCGATGCACGTTAAGACAATTGACGACAGCAACACCATGTTCACAGTCAATGGCCATCGAATACGCCCCTATAATACATCCAAAACGTTATAGGTGGAATCCAGAGTAGGCGTGGGGGAGACCCCATATTGCTAGATCTGGACCGAACTCTCATAGGTGAAATGTTGGGAACGAAAGTGCTCACCCAAATTTTTAGTTAGTTAATATAGTTTTTTTAATGTGTGTTTTTTTGCAGGGACGACGCCCGCATGCAAGCTGCAGGCATCCTAATCCAGGGCCTAACAGGAACGAAACACGTCTAACTACCTTTATTTTCCTTTTTTCAGTTGCTTTTTGCAGATGGAGGACATGAAAGCATGACGGATAGGTATCTAGGAAACCAGGCCTAATTCGGCTTAGCATTCTGACATCGGCTCGTAGATAGAATCTGGGCAGTGTGAAAAACTGGGAAGGTTTGATCACCTTTTTTCCAGTCAAATCGCCCATCCAGAAGAAGGAACCTTACTGCAGTCAGAAGGTGCCCATCCAAAAGAAGGTGCCTTATTGCAGTCAGAAGGCACCAAGCCCAGAAGAAGGTGCCTTACTATAGTCAGAAGGTGCCCATCTAGAAGAAGGTGCCTTACTGCAGTCAGAAGGTGCCCATCCAAAAGAAGGCGCCTTATCGCAGTCAGAAGGCACCAAGCCCAGAAGAAGGTGCTTTACCGTAGTCAGAAGGTGCCCATCCAAAAGAAGGTGCCTTACTGCAGTCAAAAGGTGCCCATCCAAAAGAAGGTGCCTTACCGCAGTCAGAAGGCGCCAAGTCCAAAAGAAGGTGTGTTACTACAGTCAAAAGGCGCCCAACCAGAAGAAGGTGCCTTACTGCAGTCAGAAGATGCCCATCCAAAAGAAGGTGCCTTACTACAGTCAGAAGGCGCCAAGCCTAGAAGAAGGCACCTTACTACAGTTATAAGGTGCCCATCCGAAAGAAGGTGCCTTACCGTAGTCAGAAGGCACCAAGTCCACAAGAAGGCGCCTTACTACATCCGAAAGGCGCCCATCCAGAAGAAGTTCCAAAAAAAAAAAAAAGAGAAAAAGATATATATATATATATATATATATATATATATATATATATATATATATATATATATATATAGGTGCCTTCTATGGTAGGAAGGCACCAAGACAAAAAATATATATATATATATAATAAGCCAACCGAATACGCCTTCCAACATCAAGAAGGCACATTCATCCAGCCGAATACGCCTTCCAACATAGGGAAGGTGCGAACCAAAAGGAGGCGCCCCCCACATTGGGAAGATGCATGAAGGCAAAAGCACCTCCCACTAATCAAAAGGCACTGGAAGGCGCATTCGTTCAAATACAAGCACCAACAACGTTGGAAAGTCGCTACAAGGGCACCATCCACATGGGGAAGGTACCAAAGAATGCCTCCCGTGTGCAACATAAAATGACCATACCCCTCCCTCGTGTCACAAGTCAGCAAATCAGTGGCTACCACAACAAATGGAATGCAGAATCAGGTACGTGCATAATAAATCAAATATTTTATATAATTTTTTATAAATACGCAGTACCAAAAAAATATAGTTGTCATAGAGATCGTACCCCCCATAGCCAGAAACATGTGCCAATGAGAGGGCGCCTTCCATAACTGCTAGGGTTAGGCATCTTTTCTATAAGAAGGCACCTTCCTAAAGAAGGAAGGACAAAAAAAATATAGCAAAAGGCACCATGGGAGGAAGGTCTAAGAACCACGCGATCAAGAAGAATGAACCTAGTGACACAAAAGGGATCAGAGGGGCAGTAAAGACCTAATTCGAAGCCGAGAGGTGGCTCGAATACTGCACCCTGGTCAGTCAGGGCCAGGATGTGGAGGCAACTAGAGAATTTTCCCTCTTTGAGGGGTGATGCAGCCCAAGTATGAGGGATGGAAATTCCAGTCACCCTTGAGTTCATCTCACAAGCGACTGGATTGCCTCTCACGGGGGAATGTATATACAAGGGTGAAGTGTTAAAAGTATACGCCGAAATACTGCTATCGAGAGTAAATGTGTAGGTAGACAAGGAGGGGTTACTCAAAAATAGTCTCCCCATGAATATGCAGAAGATGTTCGAGCAGATTGCTTGATTCTTCACATGCACAAGGAAGTATACCCATCTGTACCTTAATCATGTGCACTTCCTCAATCACCTAGTGCATGGGAGGAAATTGAATATACCTTTCTACCTGGTGAGTGCTCTGAAAGATGAAGCAACTCGGTACCAGAAAGGGGCACTGTCTGCCTTAGCCCACCATGGGCTGATATCGGCATTGGTCCACCATGTAGAAGCATAAGGACAGAACTGTGATGCAGAGGGAGATGGATGCCAAACAGAGCAACACAATGCGGTTGTCGAATTAGGGCAAGGCAAAGCATCCCTTGTAGAGGAGATAGCAAACATTGGGCAATTGGTGTTGCCCTATTTTTTAGGAGGAGCAGAGCAGTCACCGATGCTCAAAGACATAGAGGATAGAGGGCATTCCCTAGTGCCCGAGTATGAGGAGGAAGGAGCACCACTCGCTGGTGGTGAAGATGAACCAATTCCTAGGAGGAAACGTCTACGGTGATTCCTCTCGATAGAGGAAGAATAGAGTGACACAGAGATAGACGTCACCACCCAAACCCTCTAAGAATTAATGAACCAGAGCCCACGGAATGAGGGAACTTTCGAGAGCAACGACCAGATCAATGCGGCCTTGGAGGAGGCGCTCGACTGGAAAATTGATTGCTGGATGGCACAATAGATTCTGGAGGATTGCCAGAACCATAATCAAAAGGAATTAGAGGAAAATGATAGATGAATCGCTCAGCTCAAGTAGCTGGTCCAACAGTTGGAGGAGGAAAATCGAATACTTCAGGATAGAGGAACAGTAAGACAGGAGGCATCCACGTAGACTGATTGGGCAGAAGCAGTGCCAATGAACTCTCCCACATCCATCAAATGAGTATTCTCTTCAGGGGAGATTCAATCAGATGCTTGACAGAGTAGCTCGGAGGCAGGGGAGGATTCCTCTATTTTTAGGGGTGAAAATGAAATAAGCCCTACGATGCCCCCTGTCATTGTCCTGAGTGACACAGAGCGGGACGAAGGCCTCCAGCAGTAGATAATACCAGAGGATACAGAGGACCTCCCCAGGCCTGAAGAAGGAGAAGAGCCTGAGGGGTCAACACCAAGAAGATAGGAGAACGAAGGATCACCCCCAGAGATAGTAGCACAACTGATCCTTTAGAGTAAAGAGAAGTCCCCAAAGGAGAAAGAAGAGACCCCGGTCCGAGCCACCACATTTTCTGTAGAAGCTAAGGCAAAGAGGCCCAAGACAGCTCGACAAAAGGCAAAAGTGACCGTCACCGAGTCATAGGAGGACGAATGGGACATGCAGCCATTCGTCGAAAGGAAAAAATATTTCGAGCAGCTGCACAATGAAATGAAAGCAGCCAAGGCGGCCAGGAAGGCATCCTCGAGGATAAAAGGAGATTTTGGCATCTGCATAAATTCGACAGAAGACAGCCAGTTTTGGGACATCTATGGTTCATCCCGAGGGCGGCCTTCCATGATGAGGAGGTACTTGGAACTGTGGGGAGTATATGGCCCACAATTGGAGGCCGCTGCAATTGCAAAGGAGAATGCAGGGCTTACCCCCGAAGTGGCTGGGTTATACAAGGCCCAAGTAGTGCCTTCTAGAGGGGATAACTTAGATATCCCTCTGGCAGAGGCTAAACCTCTAGACATCGACCTCTGGCAAGCTATCGAAGCTGCATTTCAATCAGCAGGAACAAAACTGGCTATACCACCACCAGTAGCGGCCAGAACAAGAAGGGGACAATTAACAGCCATAGTTTCCCATAGGTAGAGGTGAACCACACCTTCACATGTCGGAATGAAAAGATAGACTCGGGCCGCAGGGGCAACCGAATCCTCCAAGAGATGGCGACGATGAAAAGTCTAAGGGCTACCTACAGTTTGGATGCCACAAGGGTGTGGCATATGTTAGGCGTGGGGGGATGATGAGCACCAGAAATGCTCATATTTTGTACATATTTCTTGGATCAATATGCGGCTGTATAATAAGGATTGTGTACTTTTATGAATGATTATATAGATATTTGATATAATTATGCGTGTTATCTAATTTGTGTGCTTTTAGTATGTTTTGTGGAATTGCAGTTGATTTAGTTAGATTTGGAACGGTCGAGGTCATTTTGATGGACCTGACACTTTATTTCATCGAGGGTCAATGTAGAGAACATAGGCGCCTCCCTGCAATCGAAAGGTGCCAAGGGAACAAGCACCTCCCTGCAATTGGAAGGTGCCAAACCAAAGATGATCCTCTCCCTACAGTCGAAAGGCGCCAATTGAATACAAGCGCCTCCCTGTAGTCGAAAGGTGCCACTTGAATCCAAGCGCCTCCCTACAGTTGAAAGGTGCCACTTGAATCCAAGTGCCTCTCTGCAGTTGAAAGACACCACTTGAATCCAATCACCTCCCTGTAGTCGAAAGGTGCCAATTGAATACAAGCACCTCCCTGCAGTCGAAAGGTGCCAAATGAAAGACAAGTGCCTTTCGACAATCGAAAGGCACCAACCAAATACAAGCACCTTCTGATAGTCGGAAGGCACCAACAGAAGGCAAGCACCTCCCCATAATCGAAAGGCACTAATAGGAGGCAAGCGCCTCCCTACAACCAAAAGGCACCACTGATTCTTTGCCCGTTGACCAGAGTTGAATGACGTGGACGACAGTGGTTGGTGTAGTTCTAGCTCTGCGTCATGCAAAGCTAAATTGGAGATAGCACCAATGTATCCAAACATCTTACCGATTCCAAGCAAAGCACAAACCAAAATGAACACGCCGCATTCAGAACAGAATGCCAGACGTCGATTGCATTCGCCAGACTATTCTAATTTAGTCTAGGAAAGATCGACTATTGTAACTGCTTCTGTAACAGAAGTTCTGTGGGTGTGTTATATAAACACATGTAGATCGTTCTGAAAGATATATAGAATTAATTAATAAAGATCTACTTTGAATTGTAGAAGATATATTGTAATACGTTGATAAATATATTCTAGTTCCAAAATTTCTAAGTGCGTGTTTGATCGGGAGGAATCTACTGGAGCCTGGGCCCACTCCAAGCCAGTATTTCTTCCCCATTTCTTTTCTGTTTATTTATTAGTTTATTTCTTTCATAGAAATTTTTATTAGTTTGCTAGTTCCAGTATTTGTAGTAGGTTTATTTTTTAGGAATATGTACATGCTTTATTTTTGTAGATTTAATTATGTTCTTCTTACGTAATTTATTGAGGAGTGCGGGAATGATTGAAAACCATCTCAAGAACACCCCCCAATGTAGGATTAGCAGATTCACCCTCCAGTGGTATTGTAGTAGCCTAATTCCGACTCTTCACAAGTTTATGAAGCTCCCTGGGTTGATAATTAAATGCACGGGCATGTGACAAAAATAGGAAACCATTCACCTTGTTTGGCCCGCAACACTCGTATATTTTATGAACTATCAACATCATGCTTCATGGCCCTATTTGGAACCAACATCCATCACTTAGCTTCAAAATGACCCATATGATTATGAAACATAGAACCTATTGCGTAAAATACCACCACATTTTCATAAGCGATGATATCTACCACATGAATTTTTTTATTGAGTAAATAGTTCTTATACATATACATATCCATCGTGGGGGTTGAACCCGGGTCACATCACCACATGAAATTTTTTATAGTGTAACATTTAAAAATCCAACTTACTCGAGCACCCACATGGGACGTCCCATCCCCATGTCATCTCTGATGAGGGGTCCACGTCAACCTCCTATAGGACTCTTCGTAATTCATTCGTACTACAATATTCATTGATTAAGGATGTGATAGGTACATACTCCCATTTCCTCCAACCCTCTCTCATAAATTTTTTAAAATCCCTCTAGGAGCTACATAAGCAAATCTTGAACAAACCCGAGGTGTAGTGCATCAAGAAATTCATAAGGAATGGAAGCCAACATGCACCATTTATGCTACTAATTTTCACATTTTCTACCTTCAAATCTTCATCATATCTTTCTTGTCATATCTAATCATCGTCATCCACCATGGATCCAATGCAGATCAAGATGTTTTCTTACCTAGTTTGTATGTTTTGTCTCTATTGCTTTTTAGATATTACAGGATGAATTGGGATGTTCAAATTTGTTAGATAAATTTGGATCAGACGAATATGTCTAAAACCTACAATTTCACAATTCAACACTAAATTTCTAATCAAAGGTGGAGGATCTACTTAGGTCACAGTCAATTAAGACTTGCAATAGTCAAATCCCCTTGGTTCCTTTAGTAAACCATATGGAAATAATGGATCTATAGATCTAATAAGAAATAATGCAACTTGAATCGAAAGGACAAAAGAAACAGTGATAATATGCAATTTTAATCAAAGTAAAGATATAGCATGATGCAAACATGGATTGATCTAACAAATCCTATAATCAAAATATTACCCGTGCATTAAGTTTTACATTTTAGGATGATCAATATGATTTCAAATGATGGGTACATTTTCGGATGATCCAAAAATATCCAATGGCCAACTCTACAAAATAATCAGGATATTTTTGGATTCCGTGACAAATTTAGATCAATCAAATTTGTAAAAACATAAAAAAAAATCAAATTGATACTAAAAAAAAAAATGAATCTAAATGCACAGTTGATATCACCATGTTTGATAGCCTTTGGAACAGTGATTTGAAGTTGAAATCTCCACTATAACCTGCAACAAAACTCATGAAACCTTCTTCTTTAATCAAGATTGATTGTAAATTATCACTATTAGGTTTAATTAGGGGGTGTATGGGGGTTTTAAAACCTGAGGTAGATTGAGGAATTAGAGAGGGACACAAGGATAGGTCATGTTGTTAGGAAAATTTTGGATTTTCCTTATTTTGGATAAATTTTGATCATCTAAATTTGTTGGGTGTCTAGATTTACCCAAATTAGGTGTAAAATCCCAACAAAGCACCTAAATTACGTGTACATGGGATTTGGATGAATTTGGATGTTCAAAAATGTTAAAACCATCTGAATTCATCGGGCTCATATGAATTTCCTAAATAAAGAGGAAAATAGACCAATCTTAACCTTCTTTGAAGAACACAAGCTTATACTGAGAAGAGGGGTAAACAATATAAGATCACTTTTCAATTTTCTTTTCCAAACAATAATATCCAATATTATCAATGGCAATATCAACATCAGTAACCAAAGCAATGAAAAAATCATCACACATAATAAAGACACCAATTTAATGTGGTTCACACAATGTGGGCTACGTCCACGAAGAAAATGTTTCACTAAAATTTTCTTAGAAAATATCTTGGGAATCCTTCCCTATTACAATGTTTATAGACCTCTTTTTAAAGGAGACACCAATCCCTTAATCAACTTCATGGATCTCTATCCATAGGAGACACCAATCCCCTTAATTGGTTTGTGGATCTATATCCACAGGAGAACTCCTTCTCCTCTACTCTGGCTGGTGATCCTCTAGAAGACTATTGTCTCTACTTGATTGGCTTGTGCATATCTCTCCACTGAAGACCATTATACTCACTCAGAAGATGTCTATCCTCACTACCCTAACTAATGGATCTCTATCCACTAGAGACTATTATCCTTTACTTTACCATCTCAAAAGCTTACTCTCAACTTTACTAGAATCTATACTAAACACAATCCTTCGGTCTAGCACAAATATTCTCAATATATATCTCAAATCTATACTAAACATAGTCCTTCGGTCTAACACAAATTTACTCAATATTAGTCTTTGGTCTAGCACAAATCTATCCTCAAATTTGCACCAAACTCTATCCTCAAATATATCCTTAAGCCTTAACACAAAGCTTGATCCAATCATAAATCAACTTTGCTAAAACTACCCCAAGACTTAACACAAAGCTTGAACAAATCAATCAATCAACTCTGCTCTTAAGTCTTCTCAAATATTTGCCTCAAATATGTCCACAAGCCCTCTCTAGAACTTTCTCAAAATACTATCAAGTATTCACCAAGACTTACGTCAAAATTGCATTGTAAGATTCCACAAAATCTCACACTAATCTATCCACAAGTCTTTACCAAGACTTACCTCAAATATGCTCAAAAAGTTCTCACTAGAACTTGTCCAATCTACTCAACAATTCTTCACTAATACTAACCTCAAATTTATATTGTAAGCTTCCAAAAAATCTTACTCAACTCAGTCCTTAAGTCCACTCTAGGACTTAATTCAAATTTGATCACAAGCATTCACAAAATATTGCTTAACTCTGTCCTGAAGTTCACTCTAGGACTTACTCAAATCTGTCCACTAGATTTCACAAAAGCTTATTCAACTCAACTCAATCTACAACAGAAAACCTCTTCAATCACACAAACAAGTTTCACACCAAATCTTGTTTTATTCTCACATAAACATATATAGAATGGTTAGAGACTCAATACGTTTCAAACTCACAATAATACTTAATCACTTTCAAAGTCTCTTGTTTAACCACAAAAATATATCGAGAATGGTTAGATAATCAATATGTTTCACACTTACAAAACACTCAATCACTCTCAAACTCTCCTTCAAATAAAATTAGAATAAAGAACAATTTGTTTCACAGAAATTGAACTATCACTCCAATGCTTCCAATAAACTAAGCTCAATCAACTCCACTCAACCAATCACTCAATGAAACACAACTTGCTTACAAAACCTAAACAAGTGTTTCACAATTCTTTCAACAACTCACACTATGGAACTCAAACTTGACTTAAGATGATTCCAACATCACATAACAATGATACTCATGATCTTTCACAAAACCCTAGTTCAAGATAGTTCTCAACTTCACATAACAATGATACTCATGATCTTTCACAAAACCCTAGTTCAATATAGTTCTCAACTTCACATAATAATGATACTCATGATCTTTCACAAACCCTAATAATGCACATGAAGGTTTACTCAAATATTTCCAACAATGCTTATCAAAAAAACCTTTTCACTCCAACTTAGCATTCATAACATTTCATAATATTTCACTCACAAGGATGATATGCCCATACCTTTTTTTTTTGAAGAAGATTTGACCTCAAAATCTATCTCAATCACAATCAACCTCTTTGTCAATATCAAAGGTTAGGTAGCAAAAACCTTCTCAAAATTTCATTCAAATATTTCCTCAAAATATTTTACCATACAAAACATTAAATCTCAATTACATATTATAATCTTTGCACTCTTAACCACTACTCAAAACCCTAGATCTCAATTTCAAGTGGTAAAAATAAAATTTAATAAAACACCTTATACCTCCCTTTAACTCAAAAAATCATGCCACATTAAAACCTTAGGAGAAAAAATTTAATTAAAAATTAAACACCTTTTTTGCCTTCGATGGGATTCGATCCCTCGTTGTGCTACCACCAACGCCCTAGATGTGGCCCAACTTCCGCATGAGCTAGATTCTCACATTGGTAGACAAAATCACCTTGTACATTTTATCTCCTATATCAAGCACCAAAACCAAAAGATGCCAGCCAAACACTCCCAAGCCTACCACTGGGATTCGATCGCGAGACCTCCTGCCTATCAATATCTCAACGCGTAGCCACCTATTGTTATCCTAATCACCTAGTTGAAAATGAGGCTTTAAGCCTAGAAACAATCTTTCTCTTGCACTGCTTACTAAAACTAACTCTTGACATCCTTACTTTTGTATTGCTTACAAAAATTAACTCTTGACATCAATGACAAAAAACCTTGCTCATATTTCCAACAATCTCCCCCTTTGTCATTGATTGCAACCCATTTTCCTTTTATCATTTCATTTATCTTTTTCTTTTCTGCTCTCTCTGAGAAACTGCTCCCCCTGACTGAATGCTCTCCCCCTAACTCAAATCTCTCCCCCTTTGACATCAATGGCAAAGGGTCACCTTTGGGGCTTGGGGCTAAGAATGAGATTCTTAGCTTAGCCTCTTCACCCATCTCCTCTCTTGAGGTGGTTAATTTTGGGGTGGGAGTAAATCTACTCCCATATTACACTGCTCTTCTCCTTTCTTAGCTTTCTCTTTCCATACCTTTGAAGTCATACCTTTTTGAACCTTTTGAGAATCCTCTTTCTTGCCTATCCTTGGAAGTTTTGGAAATTTTGTTCTACACCACCTTGCTATATGCCCAATATTATTGCACTTATAACACTTAATGTTGTGATTCCTTGAAGGTGCAAATATCGTGTAATTCCTACTGGTCAAGCCATATCCATTCCTATAATGAACCCTACAATTTACTACATTATGAACAAACTGATTACAAGAGTAACAATACCCTTGAAAGAGATGCATGTTTCTAAAGTTTCCATGTTCCTATCTTTCATGTATCCTACACTATGTAGCCTTGTGCCCAAACCTGTGATATGAGAAGCATCTTCCATTGAAACTACCTTGCCAAGACCCCACTGGTCTTTTAGTCTCTTCTACCCTATGTTGTTTCTTATTCCATTTGTTCCTCATTTGTGCATTGTTCCTTCTCTTATTGAAATTTCTATTGTCCAACTCATCCTCAAAAGTCTCACTTTATCTTACACTCTCCTCTTATGAATCTTCTTATTCTTTGGAGCTTGATATTGGTTCCTCTCCTTGTTCTCTTTGTACTTATTTAAAACCAAGTCTTGTTCTCATAAATGGAGATCTATGTGATTTGATAATATCATCCAAATATTTTGAACTTTTCCTGAATTGATATATCTTGTTATTAAAATTTTCAAGTCCTTTCCTTAGAACATCACATTCTTGCTCTTTTATATTTAACTATTCAATCATGTCCTCTTCAACTCCTTTTCTCTTTTCAAATTTATCTTTCAAGTCATTGAGTTCTTGTATAAGCCTTCCTTTCTCTTTATCACATTCTTGAAATTGAAGCTTGAGTTTTGAATTCTACTTTCTTACCTCTCTTAATGCATCAAGGGCAGAAATAAGCTCACCCTCAAGATCAACTTCTCCTTTTTCTAATTCATTTCCACTAGAAGTACTTCCTTCTCCTTTTATTGCCATAAGAAGACTTTCTTCTTCTGGACCTTCAAGAGAATGATCATATTCATCATCACTAAAATTGAATTCATTCATTGTACAACTATCTTCAAGATAACCAAAGTTACCACATCTAAAACACTTGAGAACTATTGGTGTCCTTTTTCTAATATTTTCATTTTCCATTGTCAAAAATAAATTTTCTTCTTCTTCATTACCTGAGGACCTGTCATCACTACCACTAGAACTACTACTTGCTTTATTTGCATCAAAATCTTCTTATACCTTTGGAAAAACTTCTTTCCTTGCTTGCCTTGTCCACCCTTGCTTTTCTTTTAGTAATTGTGTTTTCCTATTTCCCTGTTCTTATGATCCTATTTTTATTCATCTTCACTAATATTTCTAGATTTTGGAAAATCAATTGCATAGTGACCATATTTACCATAATTAAAATATCTAACTAATTTTGTACCTTTATACTTTCTTGAGTCCTTTTTCCTTCTACCATAATTTTTTTCTTCATCACTGGATAACTCATTGCTTGAATCTGACTTCTTACCATTTGAATTTGTAACTTTGAAGGATGCTTCTTTGTAGGGAGTAGGTTCCTCTTTTATTCTCATCTCAAAATTTGTGACACTTCCATGTAATTAATCCCTTGTCAAAATTTCAATATATTTTGACTCTTCTATATCTGAAATCTTTTCACTATACCTTTTTGGGAGTGACCTTAAAATCTTATCACAACATTTGTTTCTTCAACTTTAAGCACAAGTCCTTGCATGGAGTTAACAACCTCATCCACACGAAGTAGGTATGCAACAATGTTTTCCTCGTCCTTCATATTTAGGTCTTCAAATGTTCTCTTAAATTTTCAACTTTACCCTTTTGACCTTTTTGTCTCACTCATATCCCTTTCAACTTATCCCAAATTTCCTTTGTTGATTTGCAATGCATAACCTTTATAAAATATGTTTCACGCAAACCCTTTAATATTCCATTCATTGTATTTGAATTATTTATATGTAGGATCTTACCATATTTATCTATATATGGAGTAGTTGGCGGTATGTATCCTTTTCAACTACTTCCCATATTTCATTTCCAAGTGCCATTAGGTGAATCTTCATTCTCATACTCCAAAGTACGTAATTGTTCCTATCAAAAAATGATGCATAATTCCCTGATGATCCATTTTGAGAATTCATCTGTGTTCTTGTAAGATTTTCCTTCAAGTTGTTAAACTCTTCCGAAGGAACCCACTCTGATACCAATTAAATAACACAAGCTTATATTGAGAGGGGGGTGAACAATATAATACCACTTTTTACTTTTCTTTCCCAAACAATAATATCCAATATTATCAATGGCAATATCAAAAAAAGTAACCAAAGCAATGCAAAAATCATCACACACAATAGAGATACCAATTTAACATGGTTCACCCAATGTGGGCTATGTCCACGGAGAAAATATTTCACTAAAATTTTCTTAAAAAATCTCTTGGGAATCCTTCCCTATTATAATATTTATGGACCTCTGTACAAAGGAGACACTAATCCCCTAATAAAGTTTGTGGATCTCTATCCATAGGAGACACCAATCCCATCAACTAGTTTGTGGATCTATATCCATAGGAGAACTCCTCCTCTGCTTTGGTTGGTGATCCTCTAGAATACTACTACCTCCACTACACTGGCTTGTGGATCTCTCTCCACTAAAGACCACTATCCTCACTCAAAATATCTTTGTCCTCACTACCCTAGTTAATGGATCTCTATCCACTGGAGACTACTATCCTCTGCTCTGTCACCTCCAAAGTTTTCTCTCAGCTTTGCTAAAATCTGCACTAAACACAGTCCTTCGATTTAGCACAAATTTTCTCAATCTCTATCTCAAATCTGTACTAAACACAGTCCTTTGATATAATACAAATCTTCTCAATATCAATCTTTGGTCTAACACAAACCTATCCTCAAATATGCACCAAAATCTATCCTCAAATCTGTCCTTAAGCCTTAACACAAAGTTTGATCCAATCACAAATCAACTCTACTAGATATGCCCCAAGCCTTAACACAAAGCTTGAATAAATCAATCAATCAACTCTACTCTCAAGTCTTCTCAAAGACTTGTCTCAAATCTATTAGAGTTACTATGTTGGTAGCTATGATTATTACCTCATTTAGGTAATTTATAATATTCACCTAGGTAGAGTTGATTTACCACATGGTAAAAAGTAGCTTGTTACTTTTTACCACTAGCATTTACTATTTACCTTTGACATATCTTGGTTAGTAGGTTATTCATCATAGTCAAATTGACTACATTGTTAGTAGTTAGCGCTTATTTATCAAAGCACATTAGTTGTTAGTTGTTAGCTACAATAATTTTATTGTTAGCGTGATTAACTCCTAACCCTATTGTTAGTTCTACTAAGTGCTATTTAAGCACTACCTTATTTTAATAAATTGTTCAATGCTTACAAATTGATTTATTTATTTGCACCTACCTTTTATAACATTGGTATTAGAGGAATGTAACGACACTCGGAGCGAACCTGGATAATGCGGGAAGTGACCCATTCTAGCTAGACCAGGGACCCAAATCTTGATACACGAGACCCCTTGGATAGGACCCACATCCTAAGGCATCTAGAACTTGTGCATGCATCTCGAGGTAGAGCTAGTGTCATATGATGTGGCACGTTGTTCGAGGTCTCTGGTAGAATTGTCTGGTAAGTATTTTTTTCATCCATTTTTTGGACAAAATTTTGGCTTTTTTTGTTTTGCTTGTAGGCCCACTGATATGATAGCACTTTGTTGTTAGACCCATCCATTGGTGGGTAGGAGGTCCTCTAGATATGACACCCACATGCTGACAACAGTGGTGGTGCACACTATAGGGTGAAGGAAGGAGCGCCCTCGCACCCCAAACATGACACTCGTATGCTGACAACAGTGTGGAAACCCACACACTGATAGTGGTGGAAACACATAATACGAGGCAAGGGCAAGAGCCACCCTTGCATCCCAAAACATCATCGACTCCTAAACACCAATATCTAATGGGTCAATGTGCACCCAACAACCATCGATCAACCATCGAAGAATTTTCTTCAATGGTCAAATAGCTCCCAAATATCGAGAGTTGATAGCCCCTTGACCCAAGGGTAAGAGCACCCTCGAATTCGAGGTGAACCCGATACCTAATAGTTGTTAGGCTCTAATTGTGCATGGGCAGGCGTGCCTACACACCATAAAACCTACAACACATGAAAACTAAGACAGAGTCCTAACCTCAGTAAGACCAACACATGGTGTTGATGTGGACTAGTCATACAGAACCCTAAGCTAGATGCAACTGATGTGGCAGACATCGAGTTCAAGGACATCTGGATCATACATGTGGTATTGGTGAATCGAGACACATGGCACGGGGGCTGACTGATGAGTGCTAACGTGGCCAGGCGAGACAAGTGGCACAACACAATTTTTGAGGGGCATCTAAAATCTGACACATGGCAGCAATCAAATCTGCCACATGGTGCGATGGGAGGTATCATCGGTTTACATAGCAAAATTGTTTGAGGGCTCGACTGCCCATAAGAAATCGAAAGGATAAAGAGGTGTTGGTGTTTTTCAACACCAACATATGCCCCCCTTATCGGTGTGGGACTAAAAGTCCCACATCTTTTTTGTGGACCATCAAAGGCTAAGCCTTTAAAGTGAAGGTTGTAGCCTTAACTAACCCGACATGCGGGTTAGCTCGACTAGCAAGAGTGTCAGTCGGCGGGGGGGGGCTTATAACCGTGGGGTCATCGGTTTGACTCCCGGTGATGTCAAAACCATTTTTTTTTGACATTCAAAAAGCCCAAGGTAAGGTAAAGTTAGTTTTTAAAGTTCATTTTTATTTTTTTAATTATTTTTTTATTTTTTAATTTATTAATTATTTAATATTGTTTTATATAAAATTATTTTTTTAATAAAAAATAATTTTTATTATTAATAAATTATACTTAAAATAATTAGAAAAGGTTAAATAAACTTAAAACTTATAAAGGGTTTTTTTTTTGCAATTTTTGCAATTTTCAAATTCAAAAGGCTTTTGTTTTCTCCCAAAAAGGGGATATAAGACATTTAAGAGCACCATTGTTTTTGCAAATTAGAGAGCTCTAAATTTTTTTCTCAAACCTTGTTAATTTAGCATCCAATAAAGGTTCAAAATTGAATTATTTTTTGCCAAATTGTAACACAAGGAGACACAAAAATTTGCAAAACATCAAAGTTGAAATTGTGCATTTGTTTTCTCCAAGGGGGGATATAAGACATAAAATTTGCACATTCTATTTTTTGCAAAATTGAGAAGAAGTTGAAGACCTTGGGTCAATAAAAACCAAGTTGTGTGTCGACTGGTTCTGGAAACCTTTCAAAAGTGGATCGTGTGTCAACTTTTCTTGGAAGAAGTGCTAATTTTTTAATTTTGCAAAACAAAGGGTGGAAGACAAGAAATTGTATTTCTTTTGCAAAATTGTAACACAAAAAGTGAGAAGCACTTTAAAACAAGCTCAAAACTTGTTAAATTTGCAAAACAAAAAGAAATGCAATTTTTTTATGCCACATTCTTTGCAAATTTAAAAAATAAGAGGGGACATAAAATATCAATTTTTTACACAACACAAATCCAAATTTTGTTGCAAAAGTTGTTAATAAGGTGTATTTTCGATTTTACTCGACACCTTCATTTCAAATTGGCAAAATTAGGTGCATTTTCGGTTGCATCCGACACCTACATGATAAGAATTTTGTGGGCATTCTTGTTTGATTATTGCATTATTTTTTTGTAATTATAATTCATAAAATCAAGAACACTCAAAACCCCAAATTTTCACAAATAATTGTGTAAATCATTTGCACAAATATAAGCCATTTGTAAAATTGATATTCTCTCCTTACAAACCCCTAATTCACTCTTATTTTTTGGCTTAATATCCTCAAACTGATTATTCCTCTTCAAGAGGATTTTCAGGCAGGTGCCATTAAATATCTTTTTGAGTGAATTATATTTCACTTCTTATTTGTTTGGCTTAATTTCCTCAAACTGATTATTTCTCTTTAAAGAGAGTTTTCAAGCAGGTGCCATTAAATACCACTTAAGAGTGAAATAAAGATCCATCTTAGTGCAAATTCTAGGACCTTCATCATGGCATCTATCAACAAATACTTAAATGATACACAATTGCTTAAAGGTCCTAACTATTTAGCATGGAAAACTAAGATGAAATCCATATTGACTATAGAGGAAATGTGGGATTTAGTATATGGCACTGAATCAAGACCCACATCTACAAGAGCAAATCAAAAAGCATGGGACAAAAAGAACAAGCATCTTCTCATGTTGATCCTCCTAGCAACTACTGATGAAATCCGGCCTCACATAAGTGAAACTAAAAATGGTGAAGATGCATGGGATGCACTTCATACCATTTTTGAAGTTAAGAACCAATCAACTATTCTAAAACTTCAAACACAACTTCATACACTCCATATGAATTTAGGTGAATTAGTAGAACTCTTCCTCTGCAGAGTATCATAACTGAAGTCTAAACTCAATGCTTTAGGAGCTAAACTAGAAGACACCATTTTGACTTCAATAATATCGAGGGCTCTTCCTAAATCCTATAAAATGTTGATTACATCCCTTAATGTATCATAAATATCAGTCATATTTGTGGAGTTAGTCAATTTGATTCAAACAGAGGAAGCAAATCAACTCCAAAGCGATGAAGTGTCAAACAATGCACTTTACTCAAACAATTAGGGTGATAAGAAGAAAGGAAAATTTCATAAGGGAGGATCATCTTCAAAAGGTAAGCAAAAGAAATATCAAAAGAAGTTTTGCTTGTATTGTAAAAAGGACAACCATGACACCAATCGGTGTTGGTTTAAAAAAAGCAAAATAGAAATGGCAAAGGCACATCACAAAAGCAAGCCAAAGGCAATATTGCTAGTGAAGTGTCTGAATCTAATTCCTTTTTTAGAAAGAGCACATAAAGTTCTCTTGGCTAAGACAATATTGTAGAGGGGAAACAAATGTGTTACCCTAGGTAAATCACCATTTCCTTTCTTTATTTTTTAGGCTTCATAAATAGCATAAGTTTTTGGTTGAATTACTTGCAATAAAGGGGTGATTATACCTCTTTTAGGTTTCATAAATAGAAAACTCTCATTGTTTGAAGTACTTGTAACAAAAGAAGGAAATTTTCTGGTGTAAAATTGCCTAGGAGGCAATCTTTGTACAAAATCTTCACAAAGTTTCTTAAGTTGCACATCTTTTGCAATTAAGAGGGGATAAACATTTTTTTCTTACTTCACACAATTTTTTGTAAAAAGGAAGAAGACTTATAAGGCTACATTTTCGACAGTGATGGACATCTTAGTTACACTTCTTTTAGAAATTTGATTACAATATGTTTTGTAACAAGGGGAGAAACTTATAAGGGTGCATTTTTGGTAGCAATCGACACCTTAGCTACCTTAAAAAAACATTTTTGCAAAATCATATTGTAAATAGAATGAACCTCGTATGAAGTGATCTACTCTACTACACCTAGCGGTTGCAGTGGCTGGTTACCCATGTAATCCATTTGGATGACAAAATTACAATAAGGACATTCATTGATGTGAAGATAAAGAGAGAAATGACCCACTTTTTGCTTAGGAGCAGCTAGAGCACTCTGACAGAGTAAGAACCAACAGATCAACATATTTTTCACTGTATTGGGATAGTTATATACATTACCCAAATCATGTAATAAGGGGGGATGTTAGAGTTACTATGTTGGTAACTATGATTATTACCTCATTTAGGTAATTTATAATATTCACCTAGGTAGAGTTGATTTACCGTATGGTAAAAAGTAGCTTGTTACTTTTTACCACTAGTATTTACTATTTACCTTTGACCTATCTTGGTTAGTAGGTTAGTCATCGTAGTCAAATTGACTACGTTGTTAGTAGTTAGCGCTTATTTATCAAAGCACGTTAGTTTTTAGTTTTTAGCTACAATAATTCTATTGTTAGCATGATTAACTCCTAACCCTATTATTAGTTCTACTAAGTGTTATTTAAGAACTACCTTATTTTAATAAATTATTCAATGCTTATGAATTTATTTATTTATTTGCACTTACCTTTTCTAAAACAATCTATCCATAAGTCCTCTTTATAACTTGCTCAAACTACTCTCAAGTCTTCACCAAGACTTACCTCGAATTTGCATTGTAATCTTCCACAAAAGTTCTCACATCTATCCACAAGTCTTCACCAAGACTTGTCTCAAATCTACTCAAGTTCTCACTAGAACTTGTCCAATCTACTCAACAAGTCTTTACTAATACTTATCTCAAATTTGCATTGTAAGCTTCCACAAACCTTACTCAACTCAGTACTTAAGTCCACTCTAGGACTTACTTCAAATCTACTCACAAGCTTTCACAAAATTTTTCTTAACTTTGTCCTAAATTCCACTCTAGGACTTACTCAAATCTATCCACTAGCTTTCACAAAATCTTATTCAACTCAACTCAATCTATCACAAAAAACCTCTTCAATCACACAAACAAGTTTCACACAGAATCTTGTTTTAATCTCACAAAAATATATAGAGAATGGTTAGAGACTCAATATGTTTCACACTCACAATAATACTTAATCACTTTTAAACTCTCTTGTTTAACCACAAAAACATATGGAGAATGGTTAGAGACTCAATATGTTTCACACTCACAAAACACTCAATCACTCTCAAACTCTCCTTCAAATCAAATTAGAATAAAGAATAATTTGTTTCACAGAACTTGAACTATCATGCCAATGCTTCAAATAAACTAAGCTCAATAAAATCCACTCAACCAATCACTCAATGAAACACAACTTGCTTACAAACCCTAAACAAGTGTTTCACAATGCTTTCAAAAACTCAGACTATGGAACTCAAACTTGACTCAAGATGATTCCAACATCACATAACAATGATACTCATGATATTTCACAAAAACCTAGTTCAAGATAGTTCTCAACTTCACATAACAATGATACTCATGATCTTTCACAAAACCCTAGTTCAAGATAGTTCTCAACTTCACATAAAAATTATACTCATGATCTTTCACAAACCCTAATCATGCACATGAAGGTTTACTCAAATATTTCCAATAATGCTTATCAAACAAACATTTTAACTCCAACTTAGCATTCACAACATTTCACAATATTTCACTCACAAGGATGATATGCCCATACATTTTGTTTTGAATAATATTTCAAATCAAAACCTTCTCAATCACAATCAACCTCTTTGCCAATATCAAAGGTTAGGTAGCAAAAATCTTCTCAAAATTTCATTCAAATATTCCCTCAAAATATTTTACCATACAAAACATTAAATCTCAATTACACCTTATAATCTCCACACTCTTAACCACTACTCAAAACCCTAGATCTCAAATTAAATTTTCAAAAATAAACTTTAATAAAACACCTTTTACCTCCCTTTAACTCAAACATTCATGCCACATTAAAACCTTAGGAGCAAAAATTTAATTAAAAATTAAATACCTCTTTTGCCCTTGGTGGGATTTGATCCTCTGCTATGCTACCACCAGTGCCCTAGTCATATCCCAACTACTACATGAGCTAGGTGCTCACATTGGTAGACAAAATAACCTTATTAACTTTAGCTCCTATACCAGGTGCCAAAACCAAAAGATGCCAATAAAACACTCCTAAGCCTACCGCTGGGATTCGATTGTGGGACCTACCACCTGTCAACATCTCAACGCACAACTGCCTACCATTAGCCCAACCTCCTGGTTGGTAATGAGGCTTTAAGCCTCCCATATTTTATCCCTTCGATGGCTACTGAAAAAAAATAAAAATTAACCCTTTTTTCTTGCAAGCAGATCGCAAAAATTCACAGGCACTCAATGTTATTCGATTGAAGGTTCTTACTTAGGCAATCAAATGCACATGGTATTTATACCATTGTGCCATCTCCCTTTGGACGTTGGTAGAGGGGGAAAATACTTTTGACATCGATGCTTTAAATTAAATATTTTGCCCTTATAACCCTAACCTTAGGGTTAATTAAATTAAATTATAAATTAATTTATAATGAAATTATTATAATTAATTTAATAACTTTAGGTCTTAACATTAGAACTTTAATATTATAATAAAATATTATAATATTATTTTCCGTGGGACTTCCTATTGCTCCTTTAGACCTTATTTGACCACCTTGAATATTATAATAAGAGATATTATAATATTATTTCCCTTAGGCCTAGAGGTAATCTTTCTCTTACACTGCTTACTGAAACTGACTCTTGACATCCTTCCTTTTGCACTGCTTATTGAAATTTATTCTTGACATCAATGACAACAACACTTGCTCATATTTCCAACATTCTCAACACAAAAATTGGGGCATGGGCTTTAGAGGGTGAATTTCACGTTCCAAGGGAGTAATAACATGTTTTACGAGGAAGTGGAAATTTTGAGGTGCATCAAAATTCTATGGCTACAGGTATACATGAAATATTCCAAAAAAATTATCGGATATTTTTAAAAATATATTTTTTTTGTGGTAAAAAGAGGATATTTGTTACAATTACACATATTATTATAAGATAGATCAAAATACCTAAACCATGACAATAAAGTAGCAACTATAAAATTAAAACTAAAACTATCCTGATCTAAGTAGAAATTGAGAGAGTATTTGAGAACATACCACACCAAGATCATCCACACAAAGCATACACTAGGTTAAATCCTAATGTAGTAAAATAAAATACTTGATACCTAGGGCATCAAGGACCATGTCATTCATAAAATATTCACAACAGATGAATAACTTATATTCTCTTTTGATTGCATTTTCACCATTTTAAAAATAAGATATTGCATAGAATGAATGTAGAGGATGTGATATACCTCAAAACTTGATCCTTGAGCAATGACTCTTGATATTTCACTACAAATATTATTTGAGCATCTCATCCTTCTCTATGGAAATAAGAGAACCAATAGTCAATGTATTTGGTTGTACTTACAAGTATGGGAGAGAGAGAGAGAGAGCAAAAGGGTCTCATGTTGCAATAGAAATAGAGATAAAAATATTTGAGAACAATGTTAGAAAGAACATGTAAATGGTTGTAGTGGCTAAATGTATGATGAGAAAATGAGGAGATGAAATGGATATTTAAAGTAGAAGAAAATAATAACTTTATATTTTAAGGTTAGTGATTGAATTACACTCACTTTTGACCTATTAAATCACACATGTCAATCAAAAAAATATATTGTCTTAATCCCAGACATAAAAACATGCTAGGATCATGATCATACATCAAAAATCCTAAAATTCAATCAAAGACTATAATCCCCACTTACAATGATGATATTAGCACCATTTATTTTTAGTATGAATGCTTTGGGGGACATGTGTAAAGATGTTTCTTTGTAGATATAGAAAATTGACCCATAAAAATGATTCAATCTTTCCTTAGATTCATAGGAAGCCACCCAAGCTTGCTAAGCGCAAACTTGGGGCATGTTTCCCCTCTTCCTTTATTTTTGCCTAGCTTTACCAAATTTATGCTCGGTACATATGGGGTGCAAATTTAGATTTCTAGATTCACAACCTATAGTTACAAGGTGTAAATTTGATGTTCTAAGGGTTTTCTCTCAAAAACCCCACCCCTCATCGGCTTGTTTTGGTGTTGGCCCTTGCCCACGATGAACTTTCATTTTCCCACCATTTTAGCCCTCCAAACCTCTTATAAATAGAGGATTGGACTCCCTCTTTTCCTATAATCAATATTTTGTAGAATCCTAGATCTAAATTCACTCATTGTTCACTAATAAGTGTTCTTTTGCTGAAATTTGTTATTTTTACTATTTTCCTATTGTGTTTGTTGCCCTTGGGGATCAAGTGGATGAGTCTTTGTGGTTAGATAATTCTACCATTTGGAGTGCTTCCTTCATCTTCTCATTGCTCCTTGCTTCCTCCATTAGCTAACCAAGTTTTTTACTTACATTATTAGTCATTAGCTCTATTTTTCATTGTTTTCAGTCGTATTTTTTGGCATTTTGGGACCCAAAAATTGCATCTGAACCAAATTCATGCCCCACCCATATAGGTTCTAAATTTGGTAAGCTATATTCATGCTACCTTATTATAGGAAGTAAATTTTATCAATTAGGGTTTGGAGGTAAAGCTTTACTTCCTAAAACCCTAATTTGATGCTTGCATTTTAGCTTTTTATCACCTACATTTTGTTTCATTTTATTTCACTATCACATGTCCATTCCATATTGTTTTTTATTATTCCAAAAGTCAAATATCACTTGAATTTCAAAATTTAAATTAAAAGGACCTCTAAGCTCCATCATATAGTGGCCTAAGAAGGCCCCTAAATATTGATCAAAATTTTCTAAGGTTTTGTAAGCTATCTTGTAGGTTTGAAGTTGTCTGAATATTTTGAATGTAAGTTAAAGATTGGATCAACCATAAAATTAGGTAATTGCCCTAGTATATATTTAGGTTGTTTGTTGTGTGCCTATTCTTTTTGTTTCATATTTTGATCATAAAAGAAAAAGAAAATATTTGACTTTTATCTCTAGGTATTTGTAAGAATAAAAGCATGTGGTTTGCATCATAGGGTTAATTATTTTTATGCATTCTCTAAAGCCCTTGTTCAAAAATAAAAAGGCTTACTTTATTTCAATTTAGGGTTTAGTCATCATTGAAAATCAAGAATCATCCTAGGGTTAGTATTTTCTTGCCTACATTATTGTTTATCTTGCATTGTTCCTTCATTTCCATAGTTTAGCTTTTAGAAAGGTAAAACATAGGTGTTTATTCAATATACACATAAAACATTCCATCCCTAAACTTGGAGCGAGTCCTTAAATCATTCTTGGTGAACCCCTCGATCCCCAAGCCCCTGAGTGTAGATTTTATAACACACCCCCACTATCACCGTAGCTCCTAGCATATCTAGTTGAGAATCGTATGTGGCAGGGTATTTTTTCCCTCTACATATTTAGTGAACCTGACATGAAGGCAAATATTAGTAGCCAAGATAGGAATCCTCTTCCTTTTGTTTCTCTTTTGAAAAATTTAAGCAAGACCACTAAATTTGTTCACTTGGAATTAGAAAATATTAAGAACATCTTAAAATCTTCTTGTGTGTATTTTGTTAGGGTTCTCCTCTATCCTTCCTCTTCCTCCTAATGGCTCCCAACACTAGGAGTAAGCAAAATATTTTATAAACTGGTCATAATTTTCAGGAAGATGATCAACTTGATAGGGAGAATCAAATCTAGATATAGAATAGGAAGAACATGAAGAAACAGGTACTGATATGGATAAGAAGAAAAAATCACACACACAAATAATTTAATGAAGAAATGATTATTATTTGCATAAAGGACCTATAAATAGGCTATTACAACTGGATAAGAACGGAGCTATCTAAATATTATCCATAACAACTATACATTACAAAATAGAAAGTATATCCATATACAACAAAATAGAAATTTTTACGTGTCATTCCTTATCATTCCTCCCCACTATAAAAGCATTGGTCCCCAATGTGTACAAATGTAGAAGAGAAAGATATTTTTATTTAATTTTCTATGATTATTATTTAATAATTTAATAAAGTATGTTACGTGATCAATGTATGTGGACCAATGCATGTGGTGCCTGCATGATGTGGAGGAAAGAAGAACAAAGATCCACTATAAAAGGCTAGGAGGGAAAACTGCATAGGAAAACATAGAAAAAACTATGGGAGGTGGCCATGGTGGGGCACGTGTTGGTTGGGGAGCACACAAAGTAGAGCCACAAGAAAATAGGAACAACATAGAGTATCCAGAGAGGAGGATAGAGTCGTAGAAATGTTGAGGGACATAGTTTATGTTGTTGATGAAGGCAAGTGATGCCAGCGGACCACAGAGAATAAATTGAGGTAGCATGGAATCCACAAGCTCCTCTTCCAAATATTTGTAAGACAGCTCAAGAATTTACATCTTGCTAGCTTCAAATTTGTGGTCTTCATTAGAAGAGTCCTCAAACAAATCTGTAATTTTTAGAGTTGCATAAAAAAAAAGCAAGATCACCATTAAAAGAAACAACATTAGGAACATTCCCTTCAAGGAGTGGTAAATTTACTTATTTTTTAACATCTTCTTTCTTTTCGAAAGGAAGAACTTCATCTTTAGTAGATGCCATTTCTTATACTAGCATAGCAACATGAATGAACTCAATATCCATCAAGAGTGCTTTGGCTCTTTGAGAGATCTCTTTGAGGGAGAGACTCTTTTTAGGCAGCATGATGCCTCAAACAGATAGATAGAAAAGAAGCAAAAATGACTACTCTGAAACCAAACTGATATGGATAAGAAGCAAAAATCACACACAAAAAATTTAATGAAAAATAATTGATTATTATTTGCATAAAGGACCTATAAATTGTTGGAAATTTTGATTTCCTAAGTTAAAAAGTTGTCATTGATGTCAAAAGGACCTATGCAAGTAAGCACTATGATTTTCTCCACAAAGAGCTTCATGAGAAGCAAAGGTTTTGATCAAAAGGATGCATGGCATTTGGTTCCAAAAAGGAGCTTCAAGGGAAGCTTAGTAAAGGGTTTTTTTTTAAAACCATATATGGCAGATTTGAAATGGGTTTTTCTTAAAACCCAAGTTGGATTTTCATTTCATCGAAAAATGTGCCCTAGTGATGGAGATATTTAATTTTAAATATTTAGTTTAAATTTTAATTATTTAAAATTTAAATTTAAATTTTAAAATTAATCAAAAGTTTTCCCTCCATTTTTTGTCGATGTAAACATTTATTCTTCCCCATCTGCATCGTGTATAAAAGGTGCCTTGTTAAGCAATGGTTTAAGTCCTCATAAATTCAAATGATAAATCCTCTTACCCAGGTGTTGTAGGTGAGTTGGATAGGAGAGGGCAATCCTCCAAGGGAGGTCCCAGGTTCAAATCTCCACCCTACCAAAAAGCTGAATTGGGTACCCAAAATCCAATTGATAATGTTGGTGTGGGCAAGGCTGGGTGCGACTCCCGGGTGAATTTGATGGTATAGAACCCCCTGTTCATGGTCTCTCAGACCAAGGCAACCCCACAAGGGGTTTTTCACTTAAAAAAAAATGATAAATCCTCTTTTGCAAAAGTTATCATCCTCTGAAATCATGTACTATTGACGTCGAAGGTTTTGGAGAAGCGCAGTTTGTAAGTTCGTGGGTGCCAAGAGGAATTACTTCAAGCACGAAGTGCAATAGCTTCCATGTGGGAAGCTTAGCCCACTTGATGGGCGAAAGGAGTGCAAAGACGCACTTGCTACTGCAGCTCTCGAGTTTGAGTCACCCGAAATTCATTTTTCGTTTGTGTGCTATCATTGTAATTTTTGGAGAAGAAAACAATTTTTTCCAAGGTATGTCGTCATCGCAATTTTTGGATATTGATATATAAATGTTTTAATTAGCCTAATATAAGGTTAATGCATCATTATTGAGGGTTTGCCATGGCGGTATAGTTTAAGAGTTGTGGCTTATATTTTGCACTAGTTGATGTGGGTTTTTTGCATTAAGGAGCTTAGTGAGTTCTGCATTAGTGAAAAGTGTTTTTAGGAGAAATAAGGGAATGGTAAATGGTTTTTTTGATATTCATGCTATGCTTAATTAGATAAGGAAATAATTATATTTAATTATTTTCTATTGGTGTATGTGATTTTTGACTAGGAGAAATAAGGTGTAAAAGGTTATGATAATTGTTTTGTAATTTCTCCTAACCCTCATGAATATTGGCAAAAGAATATTGTGATTGTGGTAGATTTCCAAAGAGGTTTTTTCATATTCATAAAAGGTATGGGCACATTCTCCTATTGATTGTTTATGGTGGTTGATTTCTAAAATATCATTGGAGAGAAAATGATTGATTGTGGTTTCCTTTTTGAAAGTGGTTGGTTGAATTATTCAAGGTTTTTTGGTTTGAGAGTTGTGATTAAACCTCGTCTTATAAGCATTGTTGTTGAAGCCCATTGATTGTGAAATGAAATTGAACTTTAGTTAGAGAAGAACATGAGTATCATTGTTATGTGAGACTTGTGATTGAGCATTGTTGGAAACATTTTGAGTTGGTTGATACATGATTGGACTAGGGTTTGTGAGAAAGGATTGATCCTTAAAGTGATTGGTTGAGTTGAGTTGATTGAGCCTAGTCAAGTGATTGTGTGAAGTGGTTTTTCAAGTTCCTAAAAATAAACTATTCTATATTCTGATTTGAGTTGAGTTGAGATTGGTATTTGAGAATAGAACATATAGATTCTCTAACAATTCTCTTTATGGTTCTATGAGATTGATTTGAGTTGAGATTAGGATTTGAGTATAGAACATATTGAGTATCTAACAATTCTCTTTATGCTTCTATGAGATTGATTTGAGATTTTGTTGAGCTGATTTGAGGTAAGTCTTTGAGAAGGATTGTGGACTGATTTTGAGTAAGCTTTTGTGAAAGCTTGCTATGTAGATTTAAGCAAATCCTAGAGAGGACTTATTAAGAAAATTTGGACAAGTTCTGAGTGAGATTGTTGAGTATAATTGGATAAGTTCTAAGTGAGCTTATTGTGCATATTTGAGCAAGTCCTAGAGAGGACTTATTAAGAAGATTTGGACAAGTTTTGAGTGAGCTTGTTGAGTAGATTTGGATAAGTTCTGAGTGAGCTTGTTGAGATTTGAGTAGGTTCTGAGTGATCCTATTGAGCATATTTTAGCAGGTTCTGAGTGAGCCTATTGAGCATATTTGAGCAGGTTTTGAGTGAGCCAATTGAGCATATTTGAGCAGGTTCTGAGTGGACCTATTGAGAAAATTTGAGAAGGTTTTGAGTGACCCTACTGACAAAGCTTTGGAGGTGATAGAGTACAAAGGACAAAGTCTTAGTGGACAAAGATCCAATAGCCAAGACAATTGAAGATATATATGAGTGAGGAGTCTTCAAGTGGAGATATATCCACAAGTTAGTGCAACAGAGAGATAGAGTCTTCTAGAATATCACTAGCCAAAGCAGAAGGAGAAAGATTTTTATTGTGAAAGAGATCCATGAACTTGATATTTAGGGAATTAGCATCTCCATTGGACAAAGGTCCATAAACATTATAATTGGGAAGGATTCCCAAGAAATTGATTGAGAAATTTTTAGCAAAATATTTTCCCTGTGGAGTAGCTCACATTGGGTGAACCACGTAAATTGTTGTGTCACTTTTGTGGATGGTTTTTTGTGTATTTATTTTATTATTGCTATTGATGTTGCTATCTATTCACTGTATAATATTGAATTAAAAATAAAAGTAGAAAGTGATCTTATACTGTTCACCCCCCTCTCAGTATAAGCTTGTGTTATTCAATTGGTATCAGAGCGGGTTCCTTCAAAAGAGTTTGACAGGTTGAAGGAAAAGTGGTCTAAGAACACAATGGATCATAAGGATAAAAAGGATGGGTCATTCAATAATCAATCTAATGAGATTTTACCTGATGGCACTTGGAAATTAAGTTTGGGATATAGTGGAGCTTGGATATGATTCAATAGTCAATCCTCCTATAGATAAGGAAGGTAAGCTTCTAATGCATGCAAATTCAAGAGCTATGAATGCAATTATAAAAGTATTGGGTAGATCAGAATCTATGAAGGTTATGGATTGTAAAACAATAAAATATATGTGGGATCTACTACATGACATATATGAGGGTGATAAAGGTGTCAAGAAAGCTAAGATCAAAAATCTCAAAGGAGAATTTGAGAACTTAAGAATGAGAGATGATGAAAATATTTGTGATTATCTCAATAATATTGATGAGCTTGTACATGAGATGAGAGGTCTTGGAATGAAGGTTGATGAATCTGATGCTTGTGATAAGATCTTGAGAACTCTTCCAAAAAGGTATAGTGAAAAGGTTTTTTCTATAGAAACATCAATTGATAGTGATTCTTTGACAAGGAATTCTTTGCTTGGCATGCTTACTACTTTTGAGATAAGAAAAAAATATCCTATTCCTCCAAAAGAAGCTACATTCAAAGTGGACAAAAAGAAAAATGGTAAAAATATAGAATCAAGCAGTGAGTCATCTAGTGATGAAGAAGCTAACTATGGTAGAAGAGATAAAGGTTCCAAAAGATCCATAGATATAAGATCTAATAAGTGATTCAATTGTGGAATTTATGGACACTATGCAACAGAATGCAAAGAGACAAAGTACAATAGTGATGAAGAAAAATAGGATCACAGGTATAGGGAATCAAAAATACACAGGTACCAGAAGAAAGGCAAGGATGGATAAAACAAACAAGAAAATAAGTTATTCCAAAGGGAAAATAAAAGCTACTATGCAAATAATGCAAGTAAGTAATCAATTGAAAGTGATGCTAGTTTTTCATACAATGATAGAGATGAAGTCCTGTTTATGGTTAGAGAGTAAAGGACACCAATTATTCTCAAATTTTTTAGATGCGGTAAATTTGGACATCTTGAAGATGATTGCACTAGGGACGGATATAGTTTTAGTGATGATGGTTTTGAAGATGCACTTGAAATACCAGATGAGAATATTCTAATGGCTCTAGAAGATGAAGTAAGTGATCCCATAGAAGACAAGCCAAAAGGAAGTAATGATAAGGACAAAGGCAAAAAAATAGAGGATTATTCAACATAGAATGGTTATGATCTCAAGGGAGAACTTATTCATGCTCTTGACACAATAAAGAAGGTAAGAAAGCAACACTCTAAGCTTGAAATTCAGTTTCAAGAATATGATGAAGAAATATTATTGCTCATAGAGGACTTAGAGAAGTCAAAGGCTAAGGCAATTAAGTTCAAGGATAAGTTAGAAGATAATATTTTGGAATGTGAGAAGTTAGCATAAGAAGTGGCTACTCTAAAATAAAATTTAAAGGACTCCAAGATCAAGATGAAGAGTTTCACAAATAGCTCTAATAACTTGGATAAGTTCATCTATGGACAATAGTGAACATCATGTTCAATAGGTCTTGGATTTGGAAAGGTTCAAAAGAAACAGGAAAAAGAATCTACTTCAAGTCTTGATGAAGAAGAAACTTCAGAAGAAGATACATCATAAGAAGATAGTTTAAGTAAAAGTGGGACATCAGAGGCTGAGTTGGACAACAAAGATTTCAAAAAATATAGGAACAATGCACAAAGAAGATACAGATGGAATAGCAATTAGAACAGGAGACCAATGAGGTCTAGGCAAGGAAGCTTCAATGGGATATGCTTCTCATGTCATAGGTTTGGGCACATGGCTTCACAGTGCAGGTCATATGAAAGACAATAATATGGGAAAGGACAACCTTTCCATGGGTATTGCTACTTATGCAATGAGTATGGTCACAAAGCAATTAATTGTAGGGTTCATGGTAGAAGAGGATATAACTTCACTAGAAGGTATCCTAAGACATTTGCACCTCCAAGGAATAATAACATTAAGTGTTATAAGTGCAATAATGATGGACACACAGGAAGATGGTGTAGAGCAAATATTCCAAAAGTAGGTATGAACAAGAACATGGACATGAACAAAAACGAGAATAAGAACATATACATGAACATGAACAGGAACAGGAACATGAATAGGAATAGAGACTGAGAAAATAATAGAGACTCAGAAAAGAACAAGAATAGGAACAAGGATGATATCTTGGAAATAAACAGTGAGAGGATTCATAAAGCTAACAAAAGAAGAGATAAAGATAAAAACATAGATCTATACTTTTGGGGAGTAGAAATACTCACATCCCAGAATTAACCACCTCATGTGGAGGTGGGGGAGGGGCTAAGCTAAGAGGCTCATTCTTAGCCCCGAGCCCTAAAGGTGAACCTTTGCCATTGATGACAAAGGGGGAGAGATTTGTATATTGGGGAGACTTTTTGATATGGGGAGAGATTTGATATTTGAGAGAGCATTGATCCAGGGGGAGCAAAGTCCCAGGGGGAGTAGAAAAGAAGGTCAAATTTTGGTAAAAGAATATGGGTTGCCATCAATGAAAAAGGGGGAGATTGTTGGATATTTTTAGTCCCTAAGCTAAAAAAATTTCATTGATGTCAAAATGACCTATGCAAGTAAGCACTATGATTTTCTCCACAAAGAGCTTCATGAGAAGCAAAAGTTTTGATCAAAAGGATGCATGGCATTTGGTTCCAAAAATGAGCTTCAAGGGAAGCTTAGCAAAGAGTTTTTATTTAAAACCATGGATGGTATATTTGAAATGGGTTTTTCTTAAAATCCAAGTTGGCTTTTCGTTTCATCTAAAACGGTTCCCTGGTGATGGAGATATTTAATTTTAAAGATTTAGTTTAAATTTTAATTATTTAAAATTTAAATTTAAATTTTAAAATTAATCAAAAAATTTCCCTCCATTTTTCATCGACGTTGACTTTTATTCTTCCCCATATGCATCGTGTATAAAAGGCACCTTGTTAAGCAATGGTTTAAGTCCTTCGAAATTCAAATGATAAATCCTCTTTTGCAAAAGTTATCCTCCTCCAAAATCATGCACTATTGACGGCAAAGGTTTGGGAGAAGTGCAGTATGTAAGTTCGTGGGTGCCAAGAGGAAGTAATTCAAGCACGAAGTGGAATATCTTCCACATGGGAAGCTTAGCCCACTTGGTGGGCAGAAGGAGTGCAAAGGTGCACTTGATGCTACAGGTCTTAGGTTTGAGTCATCCGAAATTCATTTTTTGCTTGTGTGATGTCACCGCAATTTTTGGTGCAAAAAACAATTTTTTCCAAGGTATGTCATCGCCGCAATTTTTGGATATTGAGATATAAATTTTTTAATTAGCCTAAGCTAAGGTTAATGCATCATTATTGATGGTTTGCCATGGTGGTATAGTTTAAGAGTTGTGGCTTATATTTTGCACTAGTTGATGTGGGTTTTTTGCATTAAGGAGCTTAGCGAGTTGTGCATTAGTGCAAAGTATTTTTAGGAGAAATAAGGGAATGGTAAAAACTTTTCAAGGCAACAATTTGATATTTCAAACTTTATGTTTGGAATATTGGGGTATCAATAGTTCACATATCAAGATCTCTTCATTGCAATAAATGGATTCAATGAAATAAATTTTCTCGGATCAGGTAACTTCGGAAAAGTTTACAAAGGAGTCTTAAGAGATTGTAAGATCATTGCTATTAAGGTTTTTAGCTTCCAAAATGAAGAAGTGCAGAGAAGTTTTGAGAGAGAGTGCAAATTTTTGGGAAGATTTCGGCATCATAATCTCATTAGAGTCATAAGTGCATGTCCATACAATGATTTCAAAGGTTTAGTTCTCCAATTTGCATCTAATGGGAGTTTGGAAAAGTATTTGCATCTTGATAATAATGAGGAGGATTTTTATGTACTAGGATTGAGCGAATGTTTAAATATTTTCATAGATGTAGCCCATGACATGGAGATTTGCATTATGATTCGCCTATCCAAGTTGTGCATTGTGATTTGAAACTTGACAATGTGCTTTTGGATGAGAACATGACAGCGCTTGTAACTGATTTTGGTCTATCTAGGCTGACTAGTTCTACAAACTCTATGGATTCCATGAGCACAACACTCACTCTTAGAGGATCAATTGACTACATTGCTCTAGGTACTTTTTTTTTTTAATAATATCTACTTTTTGCTTTTAAAATATTTTTAAGAATATTACTTAATTGCAGAGTATGGATTGGGTGAAAGAGTTTCTATAAAAGGGGATATTTATAGTTATGGGATTTTATTATTAGAGATGGTTACAAGGAAGATACCAACTGATGTCATGTTTGTGGAAGGCCTAAATTTACAAAAATGGGTGAGCTCAACTTTTCCTAATATGTTGCAAGATGTTGTTGATAGTAGTTTTTGAGTAATGTGAATATGGAACAACATAGATGTCTTGTTTCTTTTGTACATATTGGTTTTCTTTGTACAAATGAATCTCCTCAAGAGCGACCCACTATGAGAGATCTAAGAAAAGCATTGGAAAGTCTAAGAGAAGCTTTCATGGGGAGTGTTGCAACCACTTTTTATTTAACAAAAACATATCAGATTTGATATGCAATCATCATGCTACTACAAAAGTGGAAGTGATATCTGAAAGCCGTAGTTCTACATACTAGTTAGTGGAGAAGCATAGAAAGCATTTACAAGGTAAATATTTTTACCATGATCTTTGTTATGAATTGCAATTAAGTAATCATAATGGACTGTAAAAATAAAGGTGACATCTATTATTTCCTTCTTTGTTTTAATCAGATGTCTGCAAAATTATGACCATGGCAATCATTATGAGGAATGATTTTATCTCATTTTATTTGGGAGGACGTAAATGCTTTCTTAAGCTTCCAGGCCTCGCATTTTGTTGTTTGGGTTGGGTTGAAGTGCTTTCCTTAAGAATATCTTGCATATGGCAGTGAATTTTCCAATGACTGGTCTACAATTTCTGTAAAGGTGGGCTATTTTATTCATATTTCAAGTCATGAAGAAAAGTTTAAAATGAAATTGATGAACAATAGCTGGTTTCAGAAAACATGACTCTTACATATTCAAATGGCGCTGTTTAAGATTCTTCTTGTGGGTTTTGTTGTTAATCCTTTTTTCAGAAAACATGACTCTTACAATAGCTGGTTTCAGAAAACATGACTCTTACATATTCAAATGACTCTTACATATTCAAATGGCATTGATACGGCCATTTGGAATCCTTTTTGCTGTTTATGGCACAAATAGAACATGTCCATAAGTCATTATTAATCGACTGTATTCCCAAGCACTTCAGTTGAGTACAAATACAGGCTTCCTTCTGCAAAAGCTTGAGCAAGGAATTTCATCGAGCAAGGAATGAAGGCAGTACTAGTATTTCTTGTAAGTTGTATTTCTCAGACCAGGTTTTTTTTACAGAAACACATGAAAAAACACTGGTTTATTAAGTAATTATGAAGTCTTTGCACAAGCTGAGAAGATAACTTCTAGAAAATGCATTCTTTCACAAGCTTCAAATTTTATGCAAATTGAAATATGCATTTAGTTTAGCTTTCGACATGCATTCTCGTGTTTTTCTATGTAGAATAATTTCCTCAACTGGAGTTTCTATTTGATTATGTTTATCAAACGGATTGGAGAGAGGCCACTAAACTTTTAGTATTGGCCTTCACTTGATGAAGGCCTTCTTAAAGAATTATATGACATTATTATGGAAGTTATTTTTTTTTTTATTTAATTAAAGAGATGAAACTTTGTACATGAGTAATTCAACATAGATAAATGGATTTTTTAAGACTTAACTTGTTGTAACATAATATAATTAATATGCCGCTCTTCGTATGCTTTTTCGTTTTAAAAATATGTAAGATTATGTGGTAGGTTTTTTATCTTATTTTTTATAAAAATTGGTACCAAGTTTTATCGAATAGTATAGCATTGAGTATCAAGTTTTATTAATCAGTATTAATTTAATCGATTTAATTTTTAAACTTTTAAGGATGAAATTTATGTTCAATTTTTGTGAGGATTTTTTTAGGAATTATTTTATTAGTCCTAGTATGGTTAGTCCTTTAAATGAACAAAGAAAAGTTATATAACTTAATTATGTCATAGTTTCATTTATTGTTTCATCTTCATGCTTTGATATCTACAATAAGTTTCAAATATAAAACTTTCATTGTGTTGAAATAAGAGACTATGGGCATACTAACTTCAAACTCATATCTCTATAGAATGGGTTCAAATCCCAATGAAAAACCTGCATATTTTGAAGAGTTGAAGGATGGCTCATCGTCTTAGTTTTATTGGTTTAGTTCGTGGATTTTAGAAGACTAACTCAATAATATTTGTATAGTTGACAGTTGCATACTCATGAGAAGGGTAAGTTGTTTTCTACAAGATTTATTGGCTAAGCTGCAAGGTTCAAATCTAGACTTATGTAACTCTCATTATTTAAAATGCTTCTTAAAAATTAAGAGTCTAAAACATTTAAAACTAAGTTATGAACTTATATAATGTAAATTGTTATATAAATATTTTTGAAAATTTTTAAGCTTCTAACACTAAAGTTTTTTAACCTCTATGGATTATAGCATCCAATCCGTAAAAACAAGTGATTAATTTAATTTATAATATTTGAAAATAAATGTAATCTAAACTTCTTAGATAAAATGCAATAAAACCATTTTCATAGCTTGTTGGGGATGATTCATCTAGAGAAGACAACATGGTGTGACGAGGAGAAAGAGAAAGGTGTCGTTAAGGGTCTCTTCCTGAAGCTTTTATGCTTTCCTCTACTCATGTTAAGATTAGGGGTAGTTTGTGAGCTTTGTGTTTTATGGATTAGTTCAAAGAACACTTACATTTCTTTTGTCTAAGATTAGCTATAATCTAGCCCTAATACAACATATAAATGCAAGAATCAAGGCCTAAAGCTAAAATATTTTGTTTTTTAATGAGGAATGAATGATGATTTCTTTTTCAAAGGCAAGGGCACAAGAGAGAATGCAACAAATAAAGTCTTAGATGTAGCTACATGTGATTTTGATTTAATACTAAAGTTTAAAGATTTAGTTGGTCCCTTTTGTGATTACCACTAAACTAGTTCTTTATTTTCTTTTCGCTTATTTTCCTAATGATACCCTTCCTCGTGCAAATGGTTGAGGTAACTCTACCAAGCACTCAAACCACATCACTATAGTTAGTCTTGTTACAAAAGTTATGAAATTAATTTAAACAATAAATTGAAATGCAATAATATTTTATTATATACACGTTTATCATTATAACCATATAATTATAAAATAAATCATATTAAATAATGATAGTAATTATTTTATGCTAGGGTGAGGAGCTAGGGTTTATGAAATATGGATCCAGAGAGCTCGAGAGAGGTGGGGGTATAGGCACTAGAGAGCTCCACAAATTCCCTGGGAATCAAAGAAGGATGGTGGAGAAGAGTTTTGTCATCATATGATGTTTTTTGGAGGAGAGATAATGGCCACTCAGATCCAAGTTACAAGATTCTGGGGAACCTATTACAGCAAGAAATTGGGAAGGATATTGTTTGTGAAAGAAAAATGAGAAGATTCTTTCCCTATGGATTTAGGGTGAAGATTGGAAAAGAAAATTCTATAGAGTTTTTTGACCCTCTTGCTTCTTTGGGTGATGTGAATCCAGGGATCCTCATTCCTTTTGACTTAGTAAGAATTCTACGTAAAAAACTATTGTGAATGATGTGTTTGATCTTCAACCTTCTCAAAGATCATTATCCATCCCTTTAGACCTTTTGAGATTAACCTTGGATGAAGGGTTGTTTAATATTATGGGAAAATTTATGGGTTCTAGACCAAATTTAGACTCAATTAGAATATGGGCTTTCTCTAAATGGTCACCTAGTGGTCAGATGGAAATTGCAGTTTTACCCAACAATTTTTTCTTATTAAACTTTCTAGGGAAGAGAACATGGTTAATATTCTTAGTGGTGGACCATGGTTATTTTGGCATAAGAGGTTTGTCCTCCGTAGATGGGGGGTGGATTTTGACACAGAATTGCAAAAACTAAACTATGCACCCAGTTGGATGAAGCTTCGTGGTGTACCTCCTAAATTTTGGCATGTGGATATCTTGAGAGGCATCGCTAAAATGTTTACAGAGCTAATAAAAATTGATGCAGTAACTTGTGCTAAATTCAGACTAATTGCTGCTAGGATGTGCATTTTTGAAAAGACATGGTTAATATTCTTAGTGGTGGACCATGGTTATTTTAGCATAAGAGGTTTGTTCCTCCGTAGATGGGGGGTGTATTTTGACACAGAATTGCAAAAAATAAACTATGCACCCATTTGGGTGAAGCTTCGTGGTTTACCTATTAACTTTTGGCATGTGGATATCTTGAGAGGCATCGCTAAAATGTTTAGAGAGTTAATAAAAATTGATGCAGTAACTCATGCTAAATCCAAACTAATTGTTGCTACGATGTGCATTTTTGTTAATTTGGATTTTGATCTCCCAAAATCCATTTGATCTAATTTCAGATTTGGGTATTAGAAAAGAGGCCATTATTTTTGAAAAATTTCCTTCTAGAGTAGATCAAAGGCTTTCCATTTGGGCTCTTAGATCTCTTTCAAGAATAATGCAAATACTAATGGAAATTCTCAAATGTCTTCTAAGAATATTGCAAAGTTTGATAGAAATTTTATGTCTTCTGCCGATTCTATTGTTTATTCGAGAGATTTTTCTTTTGTTGAGATCCCTGTTACTCTTCCTGGGTTCGTTGTAGAGGATCCTTTCCTAGGAAGATTGTTTTTTTGAGAAATTTTGATTCTTCTACAAAGATTGCTAACTTTTTTGAAAATATTTCTCTTGCTGGGTTTGGTGTCGAAGATGTGCTAACCATGGCTGAAGTCTCTCTAGTTAAGGTTGTTAATGAGGTCAATCCAAGAAATTTATCTAGAAAAAACTTGACTATCAATGATTCACTTACTTCCACAAGATATGTTTCTGGTAGCTCTCTCTTGTTTGATTCTTTAGCCTATAATGACAAAAGGAATATTGGTTTAGATATGGAGGTTACTCCCTCAAAAAGAGTTAACAAGAATGGTAAGAACTCTATTGTTCAAGGTCCTCTCACAAGATCTTAAAAATGTAAAGGTAGGCAATTCTCTAGAAATATCTACAAGACTTATCTGAATACAAAAAAAATATAAAGGGACATTGCAAATGGGGTGTAGTCCACTCTAAATTTTAATGGAAATGGAGAAAAAATTGGTTTGAATTTAAAAAAATGGGGTATTTCTAGCTGGATAGTCCCTCTTGCTTTGGTGGCTTTAAGTTCTCTTATCTTTGAGATGAAAAGAGGTTTTGAGTCATATGTAGTTATGAGCTTTATGGTTTAGGTTTCTTTCTCTAGATTACGATTGTTTTCTTGGGGTTGTTACAAGGACTGGATTTGGGTTTCTCTCGATTTATGTTGGAGCCAAGGTTTCAAGAATAGTCTGCTAGTTTTTTCGTGGCTCATTTGGCTAGTTTTTTTTTTCTTGGCTTTTGGATTCAAATTCATCTGTTTCTAGGAATGGTTGATAGCTAGTTTCATGGCTTGTTTCAAATCTTTTTTTTGAATTTTTAGGTGGATTTAATTCTAGGTGGGATATTTCTGGGTAGAAATCCTATTTGAATGGTTTGATCCTCTAGAGGGTTTTTTAATTCCAAGCGAGTTTTTTCAATGTGGGAAGCCCGTTTTAAATTTCTTTTGAATTTTCAGAGGGAAACTTGGTCACATATTTTTGTGAAGTGGATGATAGCCATATTTTTTACTCTCCTTGATTTTCTGGGTGGGAAACATATTTCAAAAATTGGATTTAAATTTTCATGTGGAATTAAGATACAAAGGTTTGTTTGGTAGTTGCTGACTCACTCCTTGGGCTCTATGTTGTTCTTTTTAGTGCCTTGGTGTTTTTGGATCTTGGGAGATCCTTTTATTTCATTTTAGAGTTGGGCCTCTTATTCTCTTTGGAGCTTTAGTTGTGGTTTTTGGGAGTTTGTTCTTGAGATTTTGTTAGAGCTTCTTTCATGTTTTTCTTAGAGTTGTACTTTTGAGATATTTTTAGTTGTAAAAGGTTTGGGGTCCTTTCAAAACCCCTCTTTACCACCTAATAAAAAACCAAAATATTTTATGCCAAATCATCATTGTCCCATGTTGCCACAATTCCATCACATGCATAAAATAAGTTGTCATAAATAGTTTTATTAGAAATGTGGTTGTGACAACTTTCAATTTTGTTAAAGGCTTGGCTTTGTCTTCAAAATTTTTAAGCCATAAAATATTCTATTTCATCCTTTAATTATTGTACCAAAATATTAAGTACTTGATGTCGATATACAATTAACATGCTTTTAACCTCATATTTGATCACATTATTAACTAAAATAAAAATTATCAAATGAGGACATTTTGAAAAATAAATTTTAATCTTAAAATTTTGTTTGTTTGATACTTTTCCCTTTTAGTATTAAGTAGACAACCACATTGGACTATTGCACAATTTAGAAAATATATCCTCTTGTCCATATAAAATAAGTATAATATCATTATAAATTAAAATATTAAAGTGTCAACTAATATAATAATATTATTGATGATTTTTTACCAAGTATAATAATTATTTGATTTTTTAAATGTTCCACACATAGTGATATATAAAATATAAATTTTAAAAATAAATGAAATTTATATGGAGCAACAATAAGTCAAATAAATATGTTAATAAAATTTTAAACAAATAAGATTTTAGAAGACATGTGAATGTACATATTTTATATTGTGCTAAATGATATATAGCTTTTATTGTATCGAGTACTTAAACAAATCTTTTGAAGGAATAAAAATGCTCATTTACTCAACTTCACTTGGACTATGATAAGTTATTAGTCCTTATTAAAATTCTTTATTTTGACATCAAATCTACTACTCTATGCCTAGGGAACTCAATAAGACCAGGGCAACACATGCATCTAAAGGGTAAAAAAGAATAATATATTTTTATAAAATAAAATTTAAAATCATATTGAAGTTTGGAGCCATATTATTGCTTTTCTTGAAGAATGTTTACAGACATGGTGCTCATAATCGAGAGTCCAAGTGTGGAGAAAAAAATGTTATCCTCTTGATTACAAGATTGAAATATTTGTGATATTGAAGTTAACACAAAGGATTTTCTTCGAGATTTATGGTAGAATAAAAATATTCAAAAATAAGGTTAATGGTGCTTCTAAAAAAAATCTAAAAATATTGATGGAGTAGTGTTTTTTAAATCTAAAAATTCTTGTCACTTACTAAAAATCATATGGAACTTCAACTAAATAAATAATTAGTAATATTATTATTAGAGGCAATTTCTTACCTTCAATAAAATTCATGTATCAAATTTAAAAATAAAAAATGTATCATAACCCTTAACAAAGTTTTAGAGAAAGTAAGAAATATTAACATTAAATAATTAATTAAAAATAATATTATAAATAATTCAATTATAAAATAAAACATAGTCCCTTTCCTGGTGCATGGTAGTTATAGGGGCGGATTGCGCGAAGATCTATGTGGCGGTTTCTGGGGCGGACAACGCAGAATACCGTGGCGGCCATAAAAGGCTGGACAACCTGCTCGGATTCGTGACGGCTACCGATTCCACCATGTAAATTAAAAAAATAATAATAAGAATAAAAATAAAACATAAAACTTAATATAATTTTTAGAACACACAATTAAACAATTAAATTATTGAAATTAAACCCCAATATTTAAGGTTAAGCATTTTTACCTCAACCATAGAGTTAAAGTTATTAATAGGTACTAACCACTGGCCCATACTACAATTTAAACTTAAGAATTTTAAAAACCAAAACAGTTTAAAACATAATAATTTTAAAATATCAAAAAATTGCATGGTTTAACCTTGATCGGTCAAGTTACGTGTCTTCAACACTATGTCAAGTTCCGAGTCAATTACGTAGGGTTAGGGAGATTGGCATAGAAATGAAGACACGTAACTAACTTGACCGATGAAGGTTGAACCGATCAAATGTGAACTATCAAATTTTCTTACAGAAGTGTGGAATATAAACTAACAAAATTCACGTCAATGGGGCATGGATTGTCATGTCCACGATGCTTTAAAAAAGGGTAAAACAATGTGAGAGAATTGGCCGTCACCAAAAGAAAAAAGAGGGGTCAACTTTCTATTTGCGAAACAATTTGTCCAACAAATCAAAACTGGAAATCTAAAATATATGTGGCCACATATTAGGGGCTTCTGGCTTTGCTATCATTCAGTGGGAGGAAGATGGGAACCACAAGCGGAAATAGCGTGGTCAAGGAGACATATACTGACTATACATAATCCTGTTGCAATTATCATTACTTTTCAAAGGCGCTTAGAAAACTGTGCCTTGAACTTTAATAAAGATAAAATAAATTATTGATGTTGGCTAGCGTTACCAGTATATATAATTAATTAAAAATATACTTCTTAAACATTAATAATATTTAAATTTTTTAATATATTATAATTTATTTTTATTTTTTTAATTATATGTCAAAATATCTCGTTTATATTTTAAATTCCACATAAACAATGTAAAAAGGTCTTACCCAACTGCTTAACTTACTAATTGTTATTACATCAATTTATTTCTACCATGGACTTAGAAAAGACGTCCTAACTAGTATCGGTAGTTGAAGATGGTTGTTCCAAAAATCTCGGTGGTTGGCCATGGAAGCGAGCAACATCTGACAGAGTGCCTCTTTTTCTTTGTTTTTATTTCAGAAGACTTTCCTCTAGGTTAGATGTTGTCATTGAACGTGTTGGAGGATTTGTGGAAACGCAAACATTGACGTGTTGCTTTATTTTTCATGTTGATATTTGACGTCGCAGGGAACATATTTCCGTGGGATTGAAGCGTGCCATCACGTCTGATCCCAACAATTCCTTGGCCAACTGGACTCCATCTCTTCCTTTCTGCAATTGGACAGGTATCACCTGCTCTTTTCCTTTGCATAGGGTTCTTAAATTGAATATCTCATCCATGGGTTTAGTTGGTACCCTTTCTCCCCTCGTTGGAAATCTATCTGCTATTGAGTCGCTAGATATGTCCAACAACCTCATTCACGGTCGTATTGCACCTCAACTAGGAGAGCTTAGCAATGCCAAGGAACTGCTATTGTACGAGAATGACTTAGAAGGAAACATTCCACCCAGTCTTGGCAGTTGTCAAAGTTTAGTTCACTTGTCACTCAACTACAATCGACTGCAGGGGAATATTCCAGTTGAGCTGGGCCACTTGTTAGGATTAAAGATTCTTTATTTGGGAGGAAACAGTCTCACAGGAATGATTCCTTCCTCTTTGGGAAACCTTTCATCTTTGACTGATTTGGATTTGGGAGAAAGTAATCTCACAGGTCCCATTCCTGCAGAATTGGGTAGGTTGACCCACCCGCAAGTTCTTCACCTCTATACAAATCAGTTGTCAGGCACCATCCCCTCCTCCATAGGAAACCTTTCATCCTTGACTTACTTAGGATTGGAAATAAATAATCTCATAGGGCCCATTCCTACTGAATTGAGTAGGTTGATCCATTTGCAAGTTCTTTACCTCCATACAAATCAGTTCTCAGGTGCCATCCCCTCCTTCATAGGAAACCTTTCATCCTTGACTGAATTACAATTGCAATCAAATAATCTCATAGGCTTCATTCCTACAGAATTGGGTAGGCTTACCCACTTGCAAGTTCTTTACCTATGGGAAAATCAGTTGTCAGGCACCATACCCTCCTCCATAGGAAATCTTTCATCCTTGACTAACTTGTCATTGTCAATAAATAATCTCATAGGTCCCATTCCTATTGAATTGGGTAAACTAACCCAACTACAACTTCTTTACGCATGGAGAAACAAACTTAGTGGAAGCATACCAAATTCCATTAGAAGTTGTTCTAAACTTGAGCAACTTACCTTAGAGAATAATTTGCTAAGTGGAATGGTGCCTATGGAGTTAGGTAAGTTGTTGTTGCTTAAAAGAGTTAACTTAAAATACAATCACCTTGTTAGTGGGAGCAATAGTTCATTGACTTTTATTATTGCTCTTACAAATTGCTCTCATCTTGAATATCTAAATATTGCTCAAAATTATCTTACTGGTGTTTTGCCTCCATCCATAGGCAACCTTTCTTCTAAGTTGTCTTTCTTGGACTTAGGAGACAACATGATAGGTGGAAGTATGCCCAAAGAGATTGGCAATCTTATTAATCTAACCTTCTTGAACTTCAATAACAATATTTTAAGGGGCTATATTCCATATGAAATTGGAAGACTCCACAAGTTGGAAATATTAGGTTTGAGTAGCAACAACCCTTATGGAACCATCCCAAATGAGATTGGTGAGATGCAAAGATTAGGATCTCTAAATGTTAGTTGGAATAATCTCTTTGGAAGAATTCCAAGTTCTCTGGGTAGACTCCAACAACTAAGAAGACTTTTTCTTCGTCACAATCAATTCTCAGGAGAGATACCCGCTAGTTTAAAGAGTATTCCAAATTTGGAGCTTGTTGATTTCTCTTACAATGTTCTAAGGGGAAAAATACCAGGAGAGGTTATGGCTAGTCTTCAGAATATTCAATTTTATCTCAATCTATCAAAAAATTTCTTGCAAGGACCATTGCCTATAGAGATAAGTAAAATTATAAATGCTCAAGCAATAGATATTTCTAGCAATCATCTTGATGGGGAGATTCTAGGGGCACTTGGGAATTGTATAGCCCTAGAGCATCTCAACCTCTCCCATAATGTATTTGAAGGTCTAATACCAGATGCACTTGGAAAATTACAGAATCTACAAGTTATTGACGTCTCCTATAATTTTCTATCAGGTACAATACCTAAGTCACTTGGACAACTAAAAGAGCTTTGTTATGTAAATATGTGTTACAATAATTTGACAAGTCAAATTTTAGAAGGTTTGTTTCCACATGGCAATGTTACTACACTATTCAAGGGAAATCCCAACCTTTGTGGCCCAAAAGAATATTTATCACCTGTATGTTCAAAACAGGGGCAAGAAAAGCATTTGCTTTTTATAAAATTAATACTCTCAAGTGTTGGAGTCACTGTCTTCATAATATGCTCTTTAATTTTGGGAATTATGTGGAACCAAAAGTTTTCAAGGCAGCAATTTGATATTTCAAACTTTTTTTTTAAAAGATTGGGGTATCAGAAGTTCACATATCAAGATCTCTTCATTGCAACAAATGGATTCAATGAAATAAATTTGCTTGGATCAGGTAACTTTGGTTCAATTTACAAAGGAGTATTAAGGGATGGTAAGATCATTGCTATAAAGGTTTTTAGCTTCCAAAATGAAGAAGGGCAAATAAGTTTTAAGTGAGAGTGCAAAGTTTTGGGAAGAGTTCGACATTGTAATCTCATTAGAGTCATAAGTGCATGTTCATACAATGATTTCAAAGGTTTAGTTCTCCAATTTGCATCTAATGGGAGTTTGGAAAAGCATTTGTATCTTGATAATAATGAGGAGGATGTTTGTGGATTGGGACTGAGTGAATGTTTGAACATTGCCATAGATGTGGCCCATGGCATGGAGCATTTGCATTATGATTCTCCTGTCCAAGTTGTGCATTGTGATTGAAACCTGGCAATGTGCTTCTTGATGAAAACGTGACAGCCCTTGTAACTGATTTTGGTCTGTCTAGGCTGACTAGTTCTACAAACTCTATGGATTCCATGAGTACAACACTCACTCTTAGAGGATCGATTGGTTACATCGCTCCAAGTACTTTTTTTTCAAATAATGACATCTACTTATTGTTTTTTTAAATATTCTTAAGAATATTATTAGTGCTAGATGACTTAATTGCAGAGTACGGATTGGGTGAAAGAGTTTCTACAAAAGGAGATGTTTACAGTTATGGGGTTTTATTATTAGATATGGTTACAAGGAAGAGGCCAACTGATTCCATGTTTGTGGAAGGCCTAAATTTACAAAAATGGGTGAGCTCAGCTTTTCCTAATATGCTACAAGATGTTGTTGATAGCATGTTATTGAGTAATGTGAATATGGAACAACATAAATGCCTTGTTTCTTTCATACATATTGGTTTGCTTTGTACAAATGGATCTCCTCAAGAACGACCCACTATGAGAGATGTAAGAAGAGCATTGAAGATTCTAAGAGATGATTTCATTGGAAGTGTTGCAACCACTTCCTATTTAACAAGAACCATATCAGATTTGATATTCAATCATAATGCTACTACACAAGTGGAAGGGATGTCTGAAAGCCAAAGTTCTACATACTAATTAATGCAAAAGCATAAAAAATATTTATAAGGTATATATTTTTACAGTGATCTTTGTTATGAATTGCAATTAACTTTAAGTGATCATAATGGCCTGTAAGGCGACATCCCTTACTTCCTTCTTTGTTTTTATCAGATGTCTCCAAAATAATGACTATGGCAGGTATTAGGAGGAATGATTTTATCTCATTTTAAGGTAGGGAGGAGGTAAATGCTTTCACAGGTTAGAAGGCCTTGCATTCTATTGCTGGGGTTGCAGTGTTTTCCTTATGGATATCTTGCATATGACACTGAAACTTAAGATACAGTGACATTCAAAACTTTCCAATGATTGTTCTACAATTGTTGTAAAGGTGAGCTATTTTATTTATATTTCAAGTCATAAAGAAAAGTTTAAAATGAAATTAATGGAAAACAGCTGGTTTCAGAAAACATCACTCTTACATATGCAAATGGCGCTGTTTAAGATTCTTTGTGTGGGCTTTGTTGTTAGGCATGCAGTACTTGCATCATCTGTTCTTGGATTCAGCATCTTTGTTTCTTTGGTGGACAGCCAGTCTGTGCATTGCTTACATTTGTTTTCCCAGCATTGATATGGCTATTGGAATCCTTTTTGCTGTTTATGGCAGAGATAGAACATCTCCTGAAGTCATTGTTAATCCATCTGTATTCCCAAGCAGATCATTTGAGTATAAATACAGGCTTCCAGGAAGAGCTCGAGCAAGAGATTTCATCTTGTTGCGGAGCAAGGAATGAAGGCAGTACTAGTCTTTCTAGCAAGTTGTATTTCTCAGACTTGATAGGCTTTGATATTCAGGTGATCAGTGCATTCTTGCACAGACACACCTGAACAAGCACTGGTTTATTATGTAATTGTGAAATATTTGCACAATTTTATACAAATTGAAATATGTTTTTTTTTTTTTTTTTTTTTTTTTTTTTTCCCCCCCCCCCCCCCCCCCCTTTTTTGGGGGGGCCCCCCCCCTTTTTTCCCCACCCCCCCCCCCCTTTTTTTTTTTTGGGATAGAAAAAAACCCCCCCCATACTATTTTAATCCCCCCCTCCCCCCCCCCCCCCCTCTTTTTACACACACCCCCCCCCCCCCCCTCCGCGACGGCGGGGGGTTATCTTCGAAGAAGAAGGAGGGGGGGGTGTTTCTTTTTTTTTTTTTTCGTTTTTCCCCCCCCCCCCTTTTTTTTTTTTTTTTTTTAGTGCATTCTTGCACAGACACACCTGAACAAGCACTGGTTTATTAAGTAATTGTGAAATATTTGCAGGCTGAGAAGATAACTTCTAGAAAATGCATTCTTTCACAGGCTTTCAATCTTATGCAAATTGAAATATGCATTTAGTTTAGCTTTCTACATGCATTCCTGTGTTTTTTAAATGTAGAATACATTTTCTTCCTCGGAGTTTTAATTGGATTGAAAAACCTGTGTTTTTTAATTGTAGAATACATTTTATTCCTTGGAGTTTTAATTGGATTGAGTTTATCAAACGGATTGGGGAAAGGCCACCAAGTTTTTTTTAGCATTGGCACTCACTTGATGAAGTCTTTTTCAGGCGGAAGTTAATGATATTATTTTATTTTTATTTTTATTTTTTGATTTAGTTAGTGTAAAAAACCTTTAGGAACATGGGATCAGGTATTTTTATCCTATTATAACTTTTAAAAAAAAAAAGGGAGTATAAAAAAAAAAAAAAAAAAACCCCCCCCCCCCCACACACCCCCCCCCCCCCCCAAAAAAAAAAAAAAAAAAAAAAAAAAAAAAAAAAAAAAAAAAAATTTAATTAGTAAGGAACTTTAGGAACATGCGTTTTTTATCCTACCTTTAAAAAAAAAAAAAACCCAAAAAAAAAAAAAAAAAAAAAAAATGCAATTCAACTTAGATAAATGGATTTTTTAAGACTTCGACTAGTTATCACATAATATAATTAACATGCCACTCTTTGTAATGCCTTTTTGTTTTAAAAATATGTAAGATTATGTGGTAAGTTTTTTATCTTGTTTTTTTTTTTAATTAATTGGTATAGAGTTTTATCACATAGTTATCAAGTGTTATCAAATAGTATCAGTTTAACTTATTTAATTATTTAATTATTAAAAAAAAATTTATGTTCAAATTAAAAGGGGGTTTACCTTGATGCTTTAGAAATCATTTTGTTAGTTCTAATATGGTTAGTCCCTTAAATGAAAAAATAAAAGTTATATAAAAGGCTATGGGGCATAATAACTTCAAAATCATCTTGTTAGTACTTTGCTTTCTACAAGTAGTTCTAAATATTAAACTTTCATTGTGTTGAAAAAAAAGCCATGGGGCATAATAACTTCAAAATCATATCTCTATAGAATAGGTTCAAATCCCAGTGCAAGACTTGTATATTTTGAAGATTTAAAGGATGGTTCATCGTCTTAGTTGTGTTGGTTTAGTTCTTGGATTTTAGAAGACTAACTCAATAATATTTGTATAGTTGACAGTTGCATACTCATGAGAAGGGTAAGTTGTATACTCGTGAGAAGGGTAGCTTGTTGGGGATGATTCATCTAGAGAAGATAGCATGGTGTGACGAGGAGAAAGAGAAAGGTGTCGTTAAGGGCCTCTTCCTGAAGCTTTTCTGCTTTCCTCTACTCATGTTAAGATTAGGGGTAGTTTGTGAGTTTTCTGTTTTATGGATTAGTTCAAAGAACACTTACATTTCTTTTGTCTAATATTAGCTATAATCTAGCCCTAATGCAACATATAAATGCAAGAATCAAGGCCTAAAGCTAAAATATTTTGTTTTTTAATGAGGAGTGAATGATGATTTCTTTTTCAAAGGCAAGGGCACAAGAGAGAATGCAACAAATAAAGTCTTAGATGTAGCTACATGTGATTTTGATTTAATACTAAAGTTTAAAGATTTAGTTGGTCCCTTTTGTGATTACCACTAAACTAGTTCTTTATTTTCTTTTCACTTATTTTCCTAATGATACCCTTCCTCGTGCAAATGGTTGAGGTAACTCTACCAAGCACTCAAACCACATCACTATAGTTAGTCTTGTTACAAAAGTTATAAAATTAATTTAAATAATAAATTGAAATGCAATAATATTTTATCAAATACACATTTATCATTTTACAAAATAACCATATAATTATAAAATAAATCATATTAAATAATGATAGTGATTATTTTATGCTAGGGTGAGGAGCTAGGGTTTATGAAAGATGGATCCAGAGAGCTCGAGAGAGGTGGGGGTATGGGCACTAGAGAGCTCCACAAATTCCTTGGGAATCAAATAAGGATGGTGGAGAAGAGTTTTGTCATCATATGATGTTTTTTGGAGGAGAGATAATGGCCACTCAGATCCAAGTTACAAGATTTCGAGGAACCTATTACAACAAGAAATTGGGAAGGATATTGTTTGTGAAAGAAAAATGAGAATATTCTCTCCTTATGGATCTAGGCTGAAGATTGGAAAAAAAAATTCTACAAATTTTTTTGACCCTCTTGCTTCTTTGGGTGATGTGGATCCAGGGATCCTCATTCCTTTTGACTTAGTAAGAATTCTATGTAAAAAAACTATTGTGAATGATGTGTTTTATCTTCAACCTTCTCAAAGATCATTATCCATCCCTTTAGACCTTATGAGATTAACCTTGGATGAAGGGTTGTTTAATATTGTGGGAAAATTTATGGGTTATAGACCAAATTTAGACTCAATTAGAATATGGGCTTTCTCTAAATGGTCACCTAGTGGTCAGATGGAAATTGTAGCTTTACCCAACAATTTTTTTCTTATTAAACTTTCCAGGGAAGAGAACATGGTTAATATTCTTAGTGGTGGACCATGGTTATTTTGGCATAAGAGGTTTGTTCCTTCTTAGATGGGGGGTGTATTTTGACACAGAATTGCAAAAAATAAACTATGCACCCAGTTGGATGAAGCTTCGTGGTGTACCTCTTAAATTTTGGCATGTGGATATCTTGAGAGGCATCGCTAAAATGTTTAGAGAGCTAATCAAAATTGATGCAGTAACTCGTGCTAAATCCAGACTAATTGTTGCTAGGATGTGCATTTTTGTAGAGGACATGGTTAATATTCTTAGTGGTGGACCATGGTTATTTTGGCATAAGAGGTTTGTTCCTCCATAGATGGGGGGTGGATTTTGACACAAAATTGCAAAAAATAAACTATGCACCCATTTGGGTGAAGCTTCGTGGTTTACCTATTAACTTTTGGCATGTGGATATCTTGAGAGGCATCGCTAAAATTTTTAGAGAGCTAATCAAAATTGATGCAGTAACTCATGCTAAATCCAGACTAATTGTTGCTAGGATGTGCATTTTTGTTAATTTAGATTTTGATCTCCCAAAATCCATTGATCTAATTTCAGATTTGGGTATTAGAAAATAGGCCATTATTTTTGAAAATTTTCCTTCTCGTAGATCTAAGGCTTTCCATATGGGCTCTCAGATCTCTTCCAAGAATAATGCAAAGACTAATGGAAATTCTCAGATATCTTCTAAGAATATTGTAAATTTTGATAGAAATTTTATGTCTTCTGTCAAGTCTATTGTTTATTCGAGAGAAGTTTCTTTTGTTGATATCCCTGTTACTCTTCCTGGGTTTGTTGTAGAGGATCCTTTCTTAGGAAGATTGTTGTTTTGAGAAATTTTGATTCTTCCACAGAGATTGCTAACTTTTTTGAAAATATTTCTCTTGTTGGGTTTGGTGTCGAAGATGTGCTAACCATGGTTGAAGCCTCTCTAGTTAAGGTTGTTGATGAGGTCAATCCAAGAAATTTGGCTAGGAAAAACTTGACTATCAATGATTCACTTACTTCCACAAGAGATGTTTCTCGTAGCTCTCTCTCATTTGATTCTTTAGCCTATAATGACAAAAGGAATATTGGTTTAGATATGGAGGTTACTCCCTCAAAAAGAGTTAACAAGAATGGTAAGAGCTCTATTGTGAGGTTCAAGGTCCTCTCACAAGATCTTAAAAACGTAAAGGTAGGCAATTCTCTAGAAATATCTACAAGACTTATCTGAATACAAAAAAAATAGAAAGGGACATTGCAAATGGGGTGTAGTCCACTCTAAATTTTAATGGAAATGGAGAAAAATTTGGTTTGAATTTAAAAAAAATAGGTATTTCTAGCTGGATAGTCCCTCTTGCTTTGGTGGCTTTAAGTTCTCTTATCTTTGAGATGGAAAGAGGTTTTGAGTCATATGTAGTTACAGCTTTATGGTTTAGGTTTATTTCTCTAGATTACGGTTGTTTTCTTGGGGTTGTTACAAGGACTGGATTTGGGTTTCTCTCGATTTATGTTGGAGCCAAGGTTTCAAGAATAGTCTTCTGGTTTTTTCATGTCTCATTTGGCTAGTTTTTTTTCTTGGCTTTTGGATTCAGATTCATCTGTTTCTAGGAATGGTTGATAGCTAGTTTCATGGCTTGTTTCAAATCTTTTTTTAGAATTTTTAGGTGGATTTAATTCTAGGTGGGATATTTCTGGGTAGAAAACCTATTTGAATGGTTTGATCCTCTAGAGGATTTTTTAATTCCAAGCAAGTTTTTTCTAGGTGGGAAGCCCGTTTCAAATTTCTTTTGAATTTTTAGAGGGAAACTTGGTCACATATTTTTGTGAAGTGGATGATAGCCATATTTTTGGCTCTCCTTGATTTTTTGGGTGGGAAACATATTTCAAAAATTGGATTTAAATTTTTATGTGGAATTAAGATACAAAGGTTTTTTTGGTAGTTGCTGACTCACTCCTTCGGCTCTATGTTGTTCTTTTTAGTGCCTTGGTGTTTCTGGATCTGTGGAGATACTTTTATTTCCTTTTAGAGTTGGGCTTCTTATTATCTTTGGAGCTTTAGTTGTGGTTTTTAGGAGTTTGTTCTTGAGATTTTGGTAGAGTTTCTTAAATTTTTTTCTTAGAGTTGTAGTTTTGAAGAAACTCTTGGTGAATAGCTTAATTAGCTCATCCATTGGTAGGGTGAATGGTAATTTTGTGATGATAACCCTCCAATGGTTTCCAAAATCATAGATAGATGCATCATCTTGTTGTCTTAAGGCATAGAAATTAGATAATGAGATCTTATTTTTTACATTTATGGTAAATCAAATAATTGCTAAATCAATTGGTCAAAAGTATAGATACTATGGCTTGGCAATTGATTATACCATTCTATGGCATCCCCTCTTAATTTTTGAGGAAATTTTCAAAGCATGAGAGTATTATCATATTGAATTATGAAGCATGCATGAACAAAGGTGCTCACATATTCTTTGGGATCCTCAGTTCCCTTAAATTTGTCAAACTTGGGTACCGTAAAGTCTGCTAGATATGGCGGGGTTGGTACTGAAGGATGAATTGGTTGTTTGATCAATTGGCATAAAGTTGGTTTCTGATTTGAAAATCTAGGAGTGAATTGCATCAATTGATCTATTTATTTATGCATGGCCTCAATTCGAGGGTCTTCCTTAGGAATGTGGAAACCTTGAATTACCTGATGGGTTTGTAGTGGTGTGAAGAAATGTTATGGAGTGACCAAATGATGAGGAGATTGGTATTTATGGTTAGGTGAATTGGATGGAATATAATGAATGGGAGATTGTTAATGAAAATATGGGGAATTATGGAATGATGTTGATGGATGAAGGTTATGGCTAGGCTAGAAAATGGGAATAGGATGGGTAATGGTATGAGTTGATGGGGTAATTGGGATAGAGACCATCGAAGACTAAGGTGTCCATGATGGACCCTGATTTACAATGGTAGTCTGAGTAAAGTTATGTAGAGGCGTATGGTTAACCTGTACTTGCTATTGAGAATTTTGACATTGTCTAAGAAAATTTTTTAGGTGTTCCATGCTTCACTAATATATCTATCAAAGGTTAGGGGTATGGAGGTTGATGGTATGGAATATGTGGTTGGGATACAAGTTACACTAGGTATGGCAACTTGTGAGGTTGGGACTTGTGAAGTAGCATTGACTTGTGCTTCATACAAGGGGATTGTGTAGGTGGAGGTATATGAAGTGCTAGTAGCACCTGAAGGTTGAGGTATGGATGTATGGGATGAAGATACAACTAATGCATCAAAAATAGGGTTAGTATACACCTGAGTAAAGGTGGATGGGGATTGGGAATAAGTAGGCTCTTACTATAAAGCAAAATCTTATCTAGGCGAGTTGGGTATGGACTCTATGACATAATTAGAAGACTTCATGAAGGCTTCTATTTTTTCCCTATCTATATGGGTGATGTGGTGGTTGATGGTAGGGGAGTTTGACTCCTCTTGAAGTATGGTCATGTGGGAGGCTTTGGAAGGCAAAGAATGTGAAGGACCTATCGATAAATATACCTGTGTCACATTCAGGGTATTTACCACTAAAGTGGTGGGGAAGGTGGATGAAGGTTCCATTAATTTTTCTTGACTTATTACTTTATTTTTATTTCTAGTTAATACCATAAGCAAAGTAAATCAAGATGCAAATTAAAATACCAAATGTAACACAAAACTAGAATGCTTAAGGAAATAAAAAAACAATTCTAAGTCTCAATCAATGTGGCTTACCTCATTCATTAATTATTTCCTTTTAATGTATATTCATTTTATGTGCCAATTTTGTGTGTTTTAATTTTCTAATCTTTATTAATGAAACAAAGGTGAAAAACTATGGCTAAGTTAGGGAAATGAGATTCTTGTTGGTGATGAAATCCAACAAGATTGCTTGAGTGTATTCCTAATGTGTCTAAGGGAAGATATTGGTGGATGGATATGAATGCAACCATCACCAAATCTCAAGCAATGGTTGGTGATGAAATACAACCACTACCATTTTGAATGAATCGTGATGTGTGTGAATTATTTTTAGGGTTTATGTTTTCTATTGTTTAAAAACAATGTTAAAAACAATTAATTTCATAAACCTAAATTAGAAGCCAAAAAAATACTGCCAAGTTCTCTAAAGGGTGTGAAGTACACCACTTAAGACCCCCTATATAAATAACAACCATAGAGTTCGTCCACCCCTCTGCCTAGAATCACCCAACTGGTAGGGATACTTTTGGAAATATAATATTTTTCCAACTTAGATATACAAAATAAAATATCTTTAACCCTAATATGCAACACTAGATTATGCAAGTTTCAGTTCAAATGCACACAAAATGCAATAGTTTACACCAAAAAAACAAAAACCCTAATCCAAATATGTGAATGAATGCAGATCTAAAAATGTAAACTAATATGTGTTCATTTCCAAATTTCTTAATTATGATTCATTTTATTGTTTAAAATCTAAAAAATACAAAAGATATTCAAAATACATAAGACAAAAAACTAGGGTTTTAAATAGTCGACTTACTGGAAAGCCTACATTTTTTCTCCTAACTCTCCATAAATGTCTCTGCGTGCTTTTGAACACTTCTGAGATGCCCATGGGTGCTTCTATATGGTTTTGAATGCCTTTGGGTATTTTTGGATTACTTTTGAATGTCATTGGGCACTTCACACAACTTTTAAAAACTTCTACAAACTTCAATAACCCTAGATCTGGTAGAATCTGTGAAATCCATGCTTCTGAAAAACCTACAAGATGATAGAAAACAAAAAAAAAATTAGTAAAACAGATCATAAATAGAAACCCTTAGGGTGTCCCACCATGATCGCTATTTGAAATATGCAAAATGCAACACATAGACAATACTTTGAACAAAATAAAATGCAAGGTAATACAATATTTCACAATAGAATAGATTCTTTATTAATTGGGGGAGTCTAGAAACTCCATTGTTTACAAACTTGGATCCTTGAATCCTCTTGATACAATATTACAAAAATTTAGGGTTCTTCAAAACCCTAAGAAGAAAGGGTGTGGTGTCTCCAAGCATGTCTTGATTCCAATAAGGTTGAGTGGGCTTTTTGATATTCAAGGCTGGGCCACTCCATATTCTGATGTAATGCTCTAGATCTACACACAATGACACAAAAAATAGTTAGTAGTATATGCAAGGGCTCCATAGTGTGAGGCCCTTTGTAAGAAATAATAAACCCTAACTAAGTATTTTAAATAAAGTGAACAAGAATAGAAGCACATGCATAAAAAAAATAAATGGTCGATCTATTTTACTTTATTTTTGTGTTTTGATGTGAAACATCTGATGCAGGTGACTGGTGCAGCAATACCCTAGCATCGCTCGGAGGCTAGGGGGACTTTAGGAGTGGGGACTTAAAACACCCACAAGTTCTTTGCTACTATAGGAAATGCCCATGGGTGCCTAGGTCTAAGGGGAAGGACTCTACATAAGTATATCCAATAGAGGAGAAAGGATGGTGGTGGCAATGGGGGGTTATGGTGAGTGAGAATAGCGATAGAAGTGGTGCAAGGTGACCTAGGGTACTTAAGGGTTCTAAGCACTCAGGGAGATCATGAAATTAAGGCAATCAAGAAATCAGAGGATTCAAAAACTCAAGCACTCATGAACTCCAAGGGTTGAGCCATAAAAATGGCTCCTAAATATAAAAAAACCTAGGGCATTCTAGGGTTTCAATGACACTAATCATGTGGCTGAGATTAAATCACATCCAAGGGTGGATAATAAATCTAAGGTGTGACATGGATTGATGTAAATGGGTTGTCGGGATTAAATGAAATTATATGGTTGGGATTAATTCACTTAGAAAAATATATATTTAAATATAATATAAAATATTATATTTAAATATATATAAATAAATGTAAATAATGATAAAAAATGGAGGGAAAATAGGAACCGTGGGTACATTGGCTATGCTTTTGTGGTGTAAATGGTGGGAAAGCCTAGATGAAGGATGAATGGATAGATTTTGGTGTCTACACATAATTTTTCAAGAAAATAAACTTTTTCCTTTTAAGCAAAGGTCCAAGAGAATGCACAAACAAGACTAGCCTAAATGCAAACTATATGTTTTTCTTACTTGATGGCTATAAATGAAACACTTTATTTTTCTTATGGTCTAAAACCAAAATTTAATTTCTTTGACTAAATCTATCAAATGTGATCAAATTCTAAATCTATTTTACTCTTTTAGCTATAGAAAATAGAAATGAAAACACAAACATGCAAAAAATAACCTAAAAGATCTATCAGAATACTTACTATATCTGATAGTTGATCCTAGCCAAATTTGTGACCCAAAAACCATGACCAAAAATTTGGATAGACCTATAAATCAACAACAAAAACTTGGAAAAAAATATTAGTGTTTGGAGGTCTCCTTAGGCCACTATGAGATTGAGCTTGAAGGCACAAAACTCAAGCCCTCTTGGTCCTTTTAGCTAATCATTCAAAATAAAAAAGTAGTATTTTACCTTTGGAAATAAGAAAATAGAATGTGACATAATAGAATGCAAATAGAAGAGGTTTTAATAGTAAAACAAACATGCGTGAGATAAAATGAGGGTTTTGGGGACAAGCAAATTACCCCTATATGCTTACAACTAAATTCATACCTTGTAATGGGTAACTACAAATTCAAAAATAGGGAAAGAGTGACAAAATTTAAGATTTCATCAAATTAGTGCCTCATACAAAAGGGATACGAATTTGCAATAAAGCTTTAAACTAGTCTTATAAATGCAGAGAATGTGATGAAAAATAGAAAATCAATTATCTAAAAAAACTAATGATGTAAGAAAAACCTAATTAACCTATGGTGGAAGCAAGAAAGCAATAAAAGAGTGAAAGCAACAACCAAAATTGTATACCTCTCCTCATTCTCTAGAAGATAAGTCTTGTACATGATCTATCATCAAGGCCCCTCCACTTTCTCGTTGAAAGCAACTATGCAAATGAATCATAAAAAACATTACAACAGTAGAGCATTCCAAAAGCATTGATTGATTGGTTAAGATATTCATGATGATAGATGTCTCTATAAAAAGGGAGTCCAATCCTTCCATTTATAGGAGGTTTAAAGGGATTTTAGGTGGGAAAACACAAACTTGGTTTAGGGTTGACATTGTAGAAGTTGGCTCAAAACTAGGGTTTTCAGAGTAAAAACCCAAAAATACCTGTTGAGTGGATATTTTTCCCAATGGAAAAATCCACATCACAATTATGGTATTTGTTTGAAAACCCTCTCTTTGAAAGAAGTTAAGAAAAAAACAACTTCTCCAAGGTTTTGCTATATAAGCATTGCACATGTATATTTTTTTTGAAAAATAATTTGAAAAAACTTGTATTAAAACAAAGATCATTTACAAGTTGGGATGAGACTTTTCCTAGCCTTAGTCAGAGATAACACATGTTTACAACAGTAAAAGAAGATTTGCATTGGAGCCAAATCTCTTAAACCATATTTCTACAATGACTGTTCACCTGTTTACAACTATAAAAGAAGATCTACATTGAAACATAAATCTCCTAAACAGTATTTCTGGAATGGTTATCCAAATTAGCTAAGCACTGGATTTTCTCACCAACCTACCTAATCATCTCATCCTCAATAGACATGTCACTGTGCCACTGAACCCCTACCTCCTTCTCAATACCCATCTTAGCCAAGAAGTCTGCCACTTTATTTAGATCTCTACTCACATAAACTGGAATCACATCATCTAATTCCCTCCATAATTCCTTAATTTGAGTGACAAGAATCCTCAACCTCCATGTTTTCAAAGCAAATTTCCTCATGCAATCTAGAGCTCCAACCATTATTTGAGAATCTGATTCTAGGATTATCCTCCTATGACCTTATTTTATGGCCCAAATAGAAGCATATTTGATAGCTAAGGCTTCTATTTCATTATTTGTGGCTCTTCCCAAGCCTTGCATTTCCCAATAGAGCATTGTTCCAACATGATTCTGAAAAACCACTCCAATTCCAGCTCTACCCGGATTGCCTTTTGCAGCTCCATCAGTATTAATTTTAATCCAACCTTCTGGGGGTGGTTTCCAACTAGCTCTGTCCTATCCCTCTTGCACTTCAACTTCCTTCTCCATTGCCCCAATAACAACTTGAGTTTCCTCTTTAGCATAGACTGCCACAGCTTCGTGACTTTGCTCCAAATGACCTGCCAAACTCCATCTAAAGAAGAAAAAGTTTCTCTAAAAATTCTAGCATTTCTCTCCAACCACACTTGTCACCAAATAAAGTTTAATCCAAGATCCCAACCAACACAAAGATATTTAGATTTAAATCTACCCCTCTTCTATCTTTCCCAAATATTAATCTGATTCAAATCACCATTAAATTGAATTTTATAATATAAAAACCATCTCTCCCAAATTTGGCATGTGAATGGGCACTCAAACATCAAGTGATCAACTGTTTCCTCGCTCTTGTAGCATAAAACACATTGAGATGGACCAATGATTCCCCTGCATCTAAGATTATCAAAAGTAAGAATTCCATTATGCATGAACTGCCAGGCAAAAAATTTTACTTTCGGCTAACCCTTGGAATGCCAAATCTTTCTCCAATCCTCAACCTAATATGTATGAGGAGGAGGCTCTGAAAGGATCTTATCATATCCGTCCTTCACTGTGTAGACACCAATGCTCCCATAGCCCCAAGCTAATTCATCCTCCTCGTCTCTACTTGTGAGAAATATTTCTACCAAGATTTTAGTCATGATGGGTATCAAATCCGGAGGGATTGAAATTGGCCACTCATCCAACTTCTTAAACTGCTTAAACTTATAATACCCCAACTGACTAGTGTTGAAATAACTTTCAATTTGGACCCATCCCTTGGTTTCTATGGCTTTTTGTATTGGTTACAATTCAGGAAATTCAACAATGATAGGTGGGTATTGATCCCATGAATCTGTCCAAAATCGTGCTTTCTCCCCTCTCCTCACTTTCCAAAATAATCTATCTTTTACTACTTGAGATCCTAACTTGATATCCTACCACACTAAGGATTCATTATCATCCAAAGGGAAACGACCCACCTCATTTGGGTTTACATGTCCCAAATATTTACTAGTTAATATTCTACTGAATAAAGAAGTTGGTTGGGAAATCCACCTCCAGTAAAGCTTTCTAGCCAAAGCTTTATTATTTAAATTTGATCTTCTCAGTCCCAAACCTCCTTTTACCTTGGGATGGATTGCTTTATCCCAACCTACTAAGGCCCAATTTCCTCTCTCATTTTACTCCTTCCCATAAAATTTTTCTAGCCATCTTGTCCAACTCTTTCCATATGGTATGTGGGGCAACAAGGATAGAAAATTTATAAATTGGCATGGCCTGAATGACTGATTGTAAAAAAGTTAATCTACCCCCATAGCTTAACCATTTGTGATACCAATGATTAATTATGTCCTTGATACAATCCAAAAGATTCCTCCATATATCTATTTTTAGTTTTTTAAAATGCAAAGGGACCCCCAAGTATACCACTAGGAGATAAGTCCTTGTGAATCCCAAGATCTCTAAAATTCTATCCTGAAGCCTTTGATCAAGATTGAAAAAGACCACTTTGGATTTTTTATCATTGATGACTTGGTTTGTAGCCCTAAGGTAGACATTAAGTGTATCTCTAATCATTCTTGCTTCCCTGAAGCTGGCCACTCCCACAAATCCTGTGTCATCCACAAACTGTAGGTGAGTCAAAACTTCCTCACCCACATTGATACCTATTAGGAAACCTTGTTGTCTTCTCCTCAAGATGAGTCTACCCAATCCTTCATCCAATATGAGAAAAAGATAGGGAGATCAAGGATCTCCTTGATGAAGGCCTCGAGTAGCTCCAAATGGTTGCGATGGAAGACCCTTGATTAACACTGAGTATGTCAAACTAGAAGCACAAATCATGACCCATTCTATCCAATCCTAATAGAAACCAAAGGCTGCCATCATCTTTGATAAGAAGCTCCACTCCACCCTATCATAAGCCTTTGACATATCTAATTTTATGAACATTCCTCTATTACCAGATGTTTGCATTGAATGGATTGCCTCCCGAGCTAGAACCACACCATCCAATATCCGCCTACCCTCTACAAAACCCCCTTGCTCTAAGGAGATAATGTTATGTAGAAGAGGTTTTAGCAGCTCAGCCATTACCTTTGTGATTATTTTATATATGACATTGCATAAGGCAATAGGTCTATAATCTGAAATATGTACCCCCTCCTCCCCTTTTGGAATTAAGGTAATGAAAGTATGAGTTAATGCTTTAAGCATTCTTTTACTACCTTTGTACTCCTCTATAACAGCCATTATATCCTCCTCCAAGTTATCCCAAAAGGCCTAAAAAAAATCAATTGGAAAGCCATCTGGACCTGGTGTTTTTTCGGTGCTCATTCCAAAGACTACATTCTTCAGTTCCTCTCTATCAACGGGTTTAAGTAGGGTCTAATTTTCTTCTTCAGAGATAACAGAGGGTATAACAACAATAACTTATTTTTGAGCCTCTTCATCTTGCACCATACTTTCCTTAAATAGTTTAGAAAAATAATCCATTGAATGGAAATGCATACCTGGAATTGTATCAAAGGAGTGTCTGTTCTCATCTTGAAGAGCTTCCATGTTGTTCATCTGTCTCCTAGCACAAGCTATCTAATGAAAAAACTTGGTATTTTTATCACCTTCTAATAACCAAGTGGTTCTTGCTCTCTGTTTCCAGTAGGTCTCCTCTTGGTTGTCAATGTCCTCAACCACTTTATGCAATGCATCATCCTCTTCTTTGAGTTGCTCTGTAATTGTTCCTTCCCTAAAGTGTTTTTGAACCTCATCCCATCTGTCCACCAATGGAGCTCTCTGGACCTGGAAGTCTGTCTTGTTAGCTCGCCTCCATTGTTTTAGTTGATCTTTGACATAATGAAGTTGTTTGTGGAATCTAAAAATTGTTGTCCCATATGTTTGGGTGACCCTCTTCCCACCACTGTGGAATTTTCTTTTGAAGTTCCTCTTTTTGTAACCAAAAGTTTTCAAATTTAAATGGTTTGTGATGTTGCACTGTCTTAATCCCTCCTTCCAACAAAATGGGAAAGTGATCTCGAAACTGGACCCTCCAAAATCTGAAATTTTATATTCCATTTTACAAATGCCTCCTCTAAAACCAAAAAATGGTCTAACTTCACCTTCCTGCTATGTGGATCCCTCCTCTTATTAGTCCAAGTATAGTTGATTCCAGGGCATTTAATATCCACCAAGTGTAATTCCTGGACTTGGGAAATCATAAGTCGATCCCCTGGGTCCAAAATTGGGGTTCCCCCTTCCTGATCTCTAGAGGATAATTTAGCATTAAAATCCCCAGAAATAATCCAGTCTAAATCTTCCCTTGAGACTCTCATGTTATGCACAACTTTACATTGATGCATCTGACCATCTAGGTTTTGATCCCCATAAAAATTTGTGATTAAAACATGTTCAACTATGACATTATTTCTAAAATGTGATGTGAGAACACCCCTCCAAGCTATATGTTCTATTGCAGTCCATTCAAGAGAGTTCCAAAGAGTAACTATCCCCCTTGAGGCACCTTGGGCAACCACTTCCATATGACCAACACCCCTTCAAATTCTATTAACTATTTTACACATAAGATCTAACGACATTTTTCTCTCCTAGATAAGCAAAAAAATTGTTTTACATTTTTCTAAGAGTCTTCAAACAACAGATTGATGGGTTCTACTGTTTAAACCCCTAACATTCCATGATTGTATAATCATTGGTTACCTTGAGAGCAGTAAAAATCTATTGGCCTCACCGATCCTCCAGTGATCAGTTTGTCTCCTTGAACTGCTATCAATTCCTTATTTGATTTTCTACCCACTCCTTGAGAGTTGCTATTTTTGATCTCTTTTCCACCTGAGTTATCCCTAAATTTGGCCTTTATCTATTCTTTTCTGCTATGCCCATGCTGACATCCTTCATTATTGGCTACTCTTGGTTATGCACTATCAATGCCCCTGCACTCTCTGACTATGGTAACTCACTATACTCAATTACCTGCTCTATGATGGGGGGATATGAAAGAGGAGCTTGAACATGAATGTTATTATTTTCATTATTCCCATCCACTCCTTCCATGAATTGTTCTTCTTGGTCCATTAGTGTCTTAAATATCTCATACCTATTGGAGGGCTTGAGTTGGGTTTTCTCTTTACCATATTTTTTCTTTTGCCTTCTCCTTCTTTTGGGTTGTTCAAAACCATCTCCCTGTGCTTCTTTACCCTGAGAAATATTCATTGGTTCTTTGTTGATTGTTGACTTACCATACTTAGGAATATTTGACATTCCTAGAGGAGCCTCCATTTTTATGTTCATATTATTTGGGAAATATCGGGCCAAATGCCCATATTTGTGGCAAACTCTGCATCCGAAGGGCAATTCCTCATAATCCAGTTGTTGAATCCAAGATAGTCCTACAAGTTCAAGTTCCACCTCTGTCGGTAGAGGCTGGATAAGATCCATTTCCACACATAATCTTGCATAAACAGTTGTGTTTCCTTCTATTGTGTCTTTGGAAACACCCAAATGTCTTCCAAGGGAATTACCGATAATTTCCAATACCTACTCACTCCAAAACTCCATTGGAAGTGCATACAAATGGATCCAAACCGAGACAATAGTGGGTTCAATTCGAGGATAAAATCCCACTCTCCAGGGTTGAACAAATAATCCTGCCAGACCATGATTCGTCTTTTCTGATTCGAAAGCCCTATTTCTATTGGCAAGTGAAGAAAAACTAACAATAAAATGTCCATTGCTAATAAACCATAAAGAATACTCACCAAGAGGCTCCCAGTTTTTTTGGACCTAGGAATGCAAAAAATTTAGGGTAGGGCGAATACCCATGAATTTACAGATCAAATCATGATTGGATCTATATAAAACTATTTCTTCAACCATCCTTTGCTCAATGAAAATATTTGGCCTTGATTTTGACTGTGGCAAGCATCCATTAACTCGTTGATATGTTGATCTATTTCCAACAGCCGTAAAGAGCATTTTTAATGTAGTTTTTTGTGCTTCTTTAGTCTTTGATGGAGATTTATCCTTTAAAAAATCTGCAAAAGAACTGTCTCTCTAGAAGAGGATCCGGAGGTGTCCCCATTGGACCCTCCTGGGGAAGCAATCTTGTCTTCAAATCCACAGTAACCAGAAATCTCTTCGGCTACCCAATTGATGCCTTAGTTTTTCCGTTAACGAAAAGTCTATATTCTTCTAAGCAATTGTAATGGAATTGTTAGTTATAACATTTACTTCATCACATGTCTGACATCTTGCTGAGAAAAAATAGCTCTATTCTGAGACTTCCATAGATAAAACAAGGTACCCATTCTAAAAATATTCCAAACAACATCCCATTGCACATGTATATTTGAAAGTGAAATAATCAAGACTAACCAATGCTAGAAACAATCGAGTGATTTGCAAGTAACTATTAACAAGGGGCCTACTGGTTTAATTATTTGAGCTTTTTGATTGATTTCCTTAAATTTCCATGAATATTTGTTTCTAAAAATTAATAAATGAAGTGTTGCTTCTTTGATTAATTTTGCGTTAATCTGTCTTACCCCAAATCCCTGTTAGTGGATTCATTTTATATTCAGATTAAAATGCAAAATGAGAAGGTGTGTGGAATTGTCCACTTTATTTTAAAATTTGTGTCTTTAATGTGATATTCATTTACAATTAGTAGATTCAATTTTATCTTTAGATATAATGCTCTACTAATTACAAAATTGGAAATCAATAGATTAGCAAGTTAGGAAGTTAGCGTTCATTTGCTTCATCTGCACTTAATATAATTTTGAGGGTTAGTGGAGTTAGGTATTCATTTTTATGATTGATTATGTACATGAAAGCAGCAAATGTTGTAGAATTTGTTAGAATAATATTCCATTCTTTGTAATATTTACCCTTTTACTCTGATAGGTACAAATAGCTAGTATATTGCATTACACTAGTTGAGTAGATTATTACATTTACTTTTCTACTTTTACCATGTAGATATTTACTGTCTTAAATATCTAATGGTTAATTTCCTAAATATCCTAGGTGGAAGAGTTCTAATTCAAACTCTCTTCCTCTTGGCAGATTAGTTAGCGTGATTTCCTATTAATCAGTTTTGATTACCTATTTTGTAACCTATTTAAACTATAGTTCCTAAACTATATGGTTAATGCAAATATTCAATTATCAAACTGTTTGGATCTCCTGGTCACATTGGTATCAGAGCCAGAGGAGGGAGCTGGGAGGAAGATTTGAAATCGCTGGAGAGAGCCGAGCGCAGAAGCACCAATTCCAATTTGGTGACTTTATTTCATTTTTTTCTCTCCTCTCATTTCCTAAGTTTTTCCTAAGTTGTTAATTGAATTTTTTTAATTAAGCCCGGAGACAGAGGAGGTGGAGATTTCCCAATTCTTTTTGGCCACCTCACCCCATCTCAACAAGCTCATAGGCCCACAAGGATCACGTCACGACCCACATCCCCGAGGCACGCCATAGCCCACAGGGCCTGTGCCCTATTGAGTGGTATTTTTACACAGTTGTGAAAGTACACTCTCCTTTAGGATTTGGGTTCCAAATCCCCTCTTGCAAAGAAGTTAAACAAACAACTTCTCCAAGGTCTCCGCTATATTAGCATTTGCATGTGTATTAGTAATATTAAATAAAGATATTCATTTAAATGTTTGGAACACCTTAGTGATTGCAAGTAACTGTAAACAAGGGGCAATGTTGGTTTATTTTATCATGAAACTTTAGTGATTGTTCATTGAACCAAAATAGAGCGAATGTGAATTGGTCCTCATATGACCACGATGTAGTGCTCAAGAAATGGAAATTTGTGAAAATGCCATAAAACATTTTTTCTTCAATGAAATTGGAATTTTCATGAAGGGAATGTCATCATCGGCTCATGAGTGCAAAAAAAAAACTAAAAAAAATAAAATTTGACCTTAAAATGGAAATTTTCTATTTTCGGATTTTTTAAAATCTGTAACAAAATAGCAACTTCGATGAATTTTTAAAAATACTAAACAACTTCGAAAATGAAATTTCAAATTGCGTATTGGAAGTATGAAGTATAACCTACGCAATGGTTAAATTATTTTTGGATTTTGAAGTTTTTTAAATGTTTATTTTAATGTCTGAATATTAAAATAAAGTTAAAATTTTTGGAAATAAAATGCAGAAAAAATGAAAATGCATTCAGTATGATGCTATCCTATTTCGACAAAACCGAAGATGTGAGGTTTCCATGCATGCAACCTAACCTATTGGACCTGCAAAACAAGCACAATCCGGATAAGCTAAGTGCTGGCTCCTAGGGTTTTACATGAGGTTTTCAGATTTAGACATTCGCATGAAGCAACCAAGAAACTTGTATAAAACTCCATTTACAAGCCTAAAATCTGAAAAGGGGAAAAATAGACATTTAATCTTGCATGCAAAAAATGACTCCTTTCTTGCCCATAAGATGCAACTTTCTGAAAATTTCTATATTAAAAATTTATCATTTTACAATAACATAAGTTTCTGATTTTCCCAAACCAGTCAATGGAAGAAAAACAGCCCAAAAAGGTCCAGAATGGCCCTCTTTCCTTCAAATCTTTAACTCTGCTCGCGGTAGTTTCCAACCCCTTCTGGCCTCTTTGAATGGCGTATTTAAATTTTTGAAAAAAAATGTTTCTCCTTCCATGATTGTTCGTTTCATTTTCCCTAAATGCTCGTTTCACCTTCCCTTGTGCATGCGTGCGTTTTGGTTTCCAAAAAACTTTTCGTTTCTATTTTGTGGCCCTTCATTTCATTTTCTCCACATGGGCTTGCGTTCGTTTCCTTTCGTGTGTAACGACCATCTTAAATGATTAGATTTTGTCCTTATGTCCACGTCACTATTATCAGACGCACTGTCAACTACTCAGTTGCCTTGGCGAAAATCAGACATGTCATGATATCGCGACACTTCTTGCTCCTCTGCCTGCCTATCCCTTTTGAATCGTGAAAATACATGTCGCGATATCATGACACTTTTGGCCCCTTTTGTCTTTTATTGCTTTTAGCTACGAAAATGTAACATGTCACAATATCGTGACATTTTTCTTTCTTGTTCTTTCTCTTCTCATTTGGCCGTGAAAATGCAACATATCGCGATATCGCGACACTTTTTCTCTCTTCTTTTCTGGCCGCAAAATTGCAACATGTCACGATATCGCGACACTTTTCTTTCTTCTCTCTCTCTTTGCTTTGAATCACAAAAATGCAACATGTCGTGATATCGTGACACTTTTCTTCCTTTGGCCGCGACGATGCAACATGTCGCGATATCATGACACTTTTTGTCTTTGGCCGCGAAAATGCAACATGTCGCGATATCACGACACTTTTTGTCTTTTGGCCGCGATGATGCAACATGTCGTGATGTCTTGACACTTTTTCTTTTTTTGGCCGCAATGGTGCAACATGTCGCCCTATCGTGACACTTTTTCTTTTTTTGGCCACGATGGTGCAACATGTCACGATATCGTGACACTTTTTATTTTTTGGCCGCGATGGTGCAACATGTCGTGATATCATGACATTTTTTCTCTTTTGGCCGCGATAGTGCAACATGTCGCCATATCGCGACACTTTTTATCCTTGTGGTGTTTTGCTTTTTTTCTTTGAACTTTAGCCTTTGGGCCACTTTGGTCTTCTTGGAACACGTGCAAAAAGGTGGGTCCCTAATTTTTTGGGGTACATTGTGGAGCAGCCACAACAAAAGGTGACTTTGCTGGGAAATGCTCTTGAGCATTTCAGTGAGAACTCAACCTGAAAACACATAGACTCAAATACAAGCGTTAGCAAATATCCCAAGAATGAAACTAGACGAGAAATACATGAAGCATTAGAATTATTAAGCATCAACTTGGTGTGTGCAATGGTCTTCATTCCCTATCATTTGAAATTGATCAATATTCCATTGTCAGTTTCACTTATGATTCGTATGCAAGGCCATGAATGATTTATGCATGATTTGATGTATGAAAATTATGCTAGAGATATGACAACCTGCTTTGCAAAGGCTCAAACCTTCTAGTTTCATGAACAAACATATTAAAAATATCAAACCCTCTTAGGACAAAATATATGTATACTGAATTAATTTATTATATCCCAAAGTTGGTTATGCGTCACTACCATATTGAACACATGTGCAAGTGTAAGTGAATTTAGAGCTTTGGGGAATAGGATTCCCAACCTAAGTGAGATGGGAATTTAACCCTATCCTTACTAATATGATCTGGAGTTAATTACCTCATCTTTGAACAAAATGATTTAACCTGTTATGGATGAAATTGTTAGGCTAGCCTGCCCGTTTGAGCAGTCAGTGGTCTTGCTTTTAGACAAGACATGTTGCCACGCATGAGTATACTCCACTGCCAGCCAGGCATCTATAGCCCCGATGGAGATCAACCCCATAATCCAGGATTTGACTTTACTTTTGATTTCTTGAACCTTGGGGATGACTACCTGTTGAGTGGTATTTTCACCCAATTGTGAAAGTACACTCTCCCTTAAGATTTGGACTCCAAATCCCCTCTTGCAAAGAAGTCAAATAAATAACTTCTCCAAGGTCTTCGTTGTATTAGCATTTGCAATTGTGTATTAGTAATCTCAAATAAAGATATTCAATTTAAATGCTTGGAACACCTTAGTGATTGCAAGTAACTGTAAAAAAGGGGCAATGTTGGTTTATTTCACCCTAAAAATTAGTGATTGTTCATCATTTTATTATTATTATTTTTTTAGATTTCATAAATTTTAATGTTCATTAAACCTTCTGGAAAATAAAATAAAATGAACAAAAATAAATACAAAAAATTAAAAGTATAACACGTTCAGTCTGATGCTATCCTATTCTGACAAAACCGAATACGTGAGAGTTTCGTACATGCTACCTAGCTTATTTGACCTACAAAACAAAGACAATCAAAGTAAACTAGGTGTTGGCTTCTAAGGTTTAAAGTAATTTCCAGATTATAGACATTCACATAAAATAATCCAAAATAATGGCATAAATTTCATATACAAATCTGAAATCTGAAAGGAGGAACATAGAACAGTTAAAATGAAGCATGCAAAAAATTTCTCATCCTTTCTTGCCCATAAAATGCAAATTTTTGAACAATTCTGCATTAAAAATAATGTGTCCTATTACAATAGCAGAATCTCTGGTTTTTCTCAAAACCAACAAAAGTGGAAGAAAAGCACTCCATAGCAGGCCTAGAACGACTAATCTCATCAACTCTGTAACATTGCTCGCAGCGATTTTTGACCCCCGTATCAATCTGTGCCTCTGCATTTTATACTTGTTGGTACGATTCTCTGCTTCATTCTGTGATGCTTCGTTTCACCTCCCAGATCGTATCATTTCGTATTCCTCACCTTTTCACTGCTTTTGATTTTATGTTCGATGTCAAAACGTTCGATATTCTCTGTTAACATGTAACGCTTCTACAACCCTGACATGTACGCCATGTGTTCCACACTTTTTTGCATGTTCTGTAATGGCCCCATGCAAATCATAACCAAAAATAGCATGCAGCTTCGCTCCTTTACTGTCACCACGAAAATGTGACATGTCGCGATATCATGATGTTTTCCTGCCAACAGCCTTGTTTCTCCTCATGTACAGTGAAAATGAGACATGTCGCTATATCACGATGTTTTTTGACCAACAGCCTTGTCTGCCACCATGCACAGCAAAAATAAGACATGTCATGAAATCGCGACCATTTTCTGCTTCGGGCCATCTCGCCACAACCTGTCGCAAAATCGTGACACTTTTCTGTTCCGTACCCTTTCGCTGCAACCTATCACGAAATTGTGATGCTTTTTCGTTTCGGGCTGTCCAGCAATTTTTATGTCGCAAAATCGTGACACTTTTTCATTTCTAGCTGTCTCGCTACTTTCTGTCATAAAATCATGACGCTTTTCTCTTTTGGGCTATGCAGATGCAATATGTCGCGAAATCGCGACGTTTTTCTGTTTTGGGCTGTCTTGCTGCATTTGGCCACGAAAACGCGACATGTCGTGAAATCATGACAATTTTCTGCTCCGTACACTTTCGTTGCAACTTGTCACAAAATTGTGGCGCTTTTCCGTTTTGGGCCCCTTTGCTGTTTCCTGTCATGAAATTGCGATGCTTTCTCGCTTCATGCCCTGTTTGACTGGTTTGACCATGATTTTATGACATGTCGCTATTTCGTGACATTTTTACATTCTACCTTTCTCTCTCCTCTCTGGCCCACGATTTCACAACACGTCGTGAAATCACAACAATTTTTGATCAATGCCTCTTCCTGCTTGCCTGGGCCGTGAAAACGCGACATGTCGCGATATCGTGACACTTTTTCATTTTTGCCAGCGACGGAGCAACATGTCGCAATATCATGACACCTTTTCATTTTTGCCAACGACGGAGCGACATGTTGCAATATCGTGAGACTTTTTCATTTTGCCAGCGATGGAGCAACATGTCGCGATATCGCGACAACTTTCGACCATGACAGAGCGACATGTCGCGATATCGCGACACTTTTTCTCCTTAGTGAAATTTTTGCTTATTTCTTAATTTTTGGCATCTGGGCTACTGTAGTTTTCTTTGAAAGCATGCAAAAAAAGGTGGGTCCCCAATTTTGGGTTGTGTTGTGGATCAGCCACAACAAATGGTGACTCTGCTGTCAAATGCTCTTGAGCATTTTGGTGAGAACCCAACCTGAAACATATAAGCTTAGATACAGGCATCAGCACGTAGAAGATAAACAAATACTGATAGATCAAAAATACATGAAACATCAAAATCATTAAGTATCAGCTCAGTGTGTGCAATGTGTTTCATTCCCTATCGTTTGAACTTATTCAACATTCCATTGTCAGTTTCACTTATGATTAGTATGCAAGGCTATGAATGATTTATGTAGGATTTGATGTATGATGAAGATGCTAGAGATGTAACAACCTGCTTTATAAGTGCTCAAACCTTCTAATATCATGGACAAACATATTAAAGATGTCAAACCCTCTTAGGACCAAATATATGTATACTAAATTAAATTTACTAGATCCCAAAGTTGGTTATGTGTCACTACCATCTTGAACCCATGTGCAAGTGTGAGTGAAATCAGAACTTTGGGGAATAGGATTCCCAACCTAAGCGAGATGGGAATTTAACCTTATCCTTACTATTCTGATTTGGATTTCATTACCTCATCTTGAACAAAATAATTTAACCTGTTATGGATGAAATGGTTAGGCTAGTCTATCCATATGAGCAAACAGTGGTCTTGCTTTTATGCAAGACATGTTGCCACGCATGAGCATACTTAACCCCATAATCCATGACTTGGCTTTATTCATTCTTTTTTTTTTAATTTCTTGGACCTTTGGGATGACAACCCATCCCAGCTAGGGATATGTATTACGATCCTTTCAATTTGAGATTTATGAAATAGGAAATATTATTTTTTTATTACTTGGACCTTTGGGATGACTACCCATCCTTTGCAGAGGACATGTAGTACAATCCTTCCAATCCAAGATGGATATGAAATGGAAAAAAATAGTTTTACTTTTATTGCTTGGACCTTTGGGATGACTACCCATCCTTTGCAGAGGACATGTAGTACGATCCTTCCAATCCAAGATTTATGATGAAATGGGAAAAATGGAAGCTTTGGGGAATCAGATTCTCAACCTAAGTGAGATGAGAATTAAGTCCTATCCTTACTACTCCATGTAGGTCAAATCAGAACTTTGGGGAGTTGGATCCTCAACCTAAGTTCGATGAGGATTTAACCCTATCCTTACTACTCTGGTTTTAGGCTTCAAGCTTGATGGAAATGGTAAAAACCACTGTTTTAAGGATTATGTTGCATGATAGGACAAACATGAAATATTCTTTTTACCTCACCTTTTCATCCAAATATGGCTTTGACCATTTTGCTCAAGATTCCTTTTTAATGTGCATGGAATGTGCTTGGTTCAAGGTAGCTTGGGCAGCAGTTCCCAACCTTAGGATCTTTTTAATATATGTTATGTAATAATCCTAAGAGGATTCAACACCTTCTCAAAAATTGCCCATGGAATGAAAATGTAACTGAGATGACATGTATATGCAATGTGGAATATGACATGAGATATGAATGCACTCGCTTCTTTTGGAATATATCATCTATTTTACCATAATGTGCAAAACTGACAACTTCATGCATCACAGGATTCAAACGATATTATTTAAATGTTTGTGTTACTTGTGGAGCCTTCTACAACACAATTCCAATGTTTCATATTCTCCTGATTTTAGGCATAAGTTGACATCTCAAATTTTCTTCCGCTTTTTTTTTATCAAAACAAACCAAACATGTCAAGTGAAATCAAACACACAACTTAAATCCTAATCCAAATAGCAATCCCAAAATGAAACTTGAAAACACAAACTTAAACCAAAACCAAAATTTATATACAATATAGTACAAGATGATGCCAAGCTTGGACTATTACTTTCCTGGATCCCAAACATGATTAGAACATTTCAAAAGACATATGTCATAATACACATGCCAAATGTTATAGGAATCCAACAACAATAAGATCAAACCAAGCAATGCAAAAAATTTCAACTTGCCATGCTCACCATACCAATTTGATTTAGTTCTATTAGCAACATCATAGGTGAGATTCAAATCAAATTGATTAGACAATGGTTGGTATTCAATTTTATTTTGTCTATTCTTTAACGTGCAAGTTTCATCATTCCATTCATTATTTAGAAGTAGGCTTTCCTTTTCAAAAGTGAGATATTGCAAACAAGAGCCTATTTCTAAAAGTCTTGAATTCAAATCATTTTCCAGGATTTTAAAGCAATCAAAATCATTCAAAACTTGACTAGCATCAACAAAATTTGGCATTTCCTCACTAATAATGTTAGCATCCAAAGGGACATCATGTAACCTATCATTTGAAATTTTTGTAGCTACTACCAAAGGTAGAGATTTCACTTTGTCACCCATACTCAACCCATCATGATTAGAATTTATCACAACTTGATGAGTGTTAGTAGCTTTTTCTTTTTCTTCATTGTCTTCTTCATCATCCCACACCTGTTCAAAAACACCAAAGTTAGGCACCCAATCAAACATGCATCCATATTTTTCAAAACAAGAACCTAGTTTCTCAAGATATGTGTCACGTGACACCTTTCCATGATCAATGGCTTGAGTTGCCTCAAAATCCCTATTTTCATTAGGATCATCAATAGTATCAAACCCACACCACTTAGGCTTTGTAATTTCATCATTTTGAGATGGCATAGACATTGTAGAATCAATAGGTGGATCGAGATTTTTTATTTCTTGCCCCTCAAGGGGAACAAAAACAATTGATTCTACTTCTTCATCCATTGTAGTAAAATCAATATCCTTCTCAAACCTTTGATGATATTCCAATCCTTATTCCAAAACATTTTCAGATTGCACAGGACTTGTAATATCCTCATGTGAAAGGGCAATTGTATCATCCTGCATATCAATAGGCACACAAATTTCATTAGCATTTTTGGAGTGAGCATACTCTTCCCAAGAATCATGATGATCATCTTTCAAAATAAAATTGTGATGCTCACTTATTTCTTCTTTATATTTTAATTCATCAACATGTTTCTCATCAAATTTATCTTCACCTTCCTTCGATGTTTCAATTACTTCCAAAATTGGGTTATTGCTTGTATTCAAATTGATAAGGCTATCAAAATCCACATGTGTAACCCATGATTCAATTTTATCACAATTTTGAAGGTGTGGATCTTCTTGGTCATCATTTTCAACAATGTCATCCGAAACAGATTCATCTTCATAGAATTCATCTTTTGGTGAGTCAAGGGTTTCCAATTTGTCACATGTTTCAATACTAGTTGGATCTGGTACTCCTCCCTTGCCTAAAATCATATTCTTATGAAAATCATTAAAATTGATTTTAGAAATGTCTTTTGAATCAAGATGAGTATTTTGAAGTTGATTCATACTTAAGAAAGATGGTTGATCTTGCATAGTAGGTTGAGGATTTTGAAATTGATTGAAGCTTGGGAATGATTGTTGATTTTGAAATTGATTCACACTTGAACTTGGTTGAGGTGGATAAATCATTGGATGGGTAAAGGAGGTATTAAATGATTGCAAATTACATGATCCAAAACCCACACCATAATTTTGACAACTCAATTGTTGCTCAATTGCCATTGCTTGAGTATAGGCTTGTGACAAAGATGTGATTTGAGGCATCCCTCGCAAATATGTGGAAATGAGTGGGTCAAGAGCATTTACATATATTTGGAGGGCCATTTCTCCTTGAAGAGCATAAAATGTTACTAATTGAGCATATAATCCAAAGAACCTTTCAGAAAATGACTTCACATTTTCACTTGGTCCTTTTTTAATAGTGAAAAACTACTCATACATGCGGATTGGGTCAACTTGCTTTTTGTTGAATTGATTAAGAAATGCTACCTCTAGTTGAGCCCAAGAAGTGATAGATCCTAAAGGCAGACTTGTAAACCAATCAAATGCCACTTTGTCTAAGGTGTAAGGGAACATTTTACAAACAACATCATCATGCCAAATTGTTAAGTGATTCACAACAAATTTGAATGCTTGAATGTGTTCTCCTGCAGTATTTGTCCCATTAGACAAAAATCGAGGAAGACATCTCTCAAAACCAACGAGCAAATAATGTTGAACTCCTGGTATGTTCAATGGGCTACCTGTCATCCACGGTGAAAACATAGCCATTAGTAAATCTTAAAGAATATAACCTTAATATCAAAAAAAAAAAAAATTATTATTTATTATTATTATTATTATTATTTTTATTTTTTTAATTAAATTAAATCACATTATTCCTGTATGAACAATCAAAGCGTTAGAACAGTGCATAGCAATTCATGTCCTCCTTTTAACAGTATAAAGTTGTAATATTAAAAGAGGGCTAAAGATAATAACCAATAGGGCATGCAATATTCAGAATTTAAATAAATATAGCATTTAAATCGATCTGAAATAAACCGGTTTAGGCCCTCCTTCTAGCGCCAAAATGTTGAGTGGTATTTTCACCCAATTGTGAAAGTACACTCTCCGTTAGGATTTGGACTCCAAATCCCCTCTTGCAAAGAAGTTAAATTAACAACTTCTCTAAGGTCTCCACTGTATTAGCATTTGCAACTGTGTATTAGTAATCTCAAATAAAGATATTCAATTTAAATGCTTGGAACACCTTAGTGATTGCAAGTAACTGTAAACAAGGGGCAATGTTGGTTTATTTCACCCTGAAAATTAGTGATTGTTCATCATTTTATTATTATTTTTTTTTTAGATTTTGTAAATTTTAATGTTCATTAAACCTTCTGGAAAATAAAATAAAATGAACAAAAATAAATATAAAAAATTAAAAGTAGAACACGTTCAGTCTGATGCTATCCTATTCCGACAAAATCGAATATGTGAGAGTTTCGTACATGCAACCTAGCTTATTTGACCTACAAAACAAACACAATCAAAGTAAACTAGGTGTTGGCTTCTAAGGTTTAAAGTAATTTCCAGATTACAGACATTCACATGAAATAATCCAAAACAATGGCATAAATTTCATATACAAATCTGAAATCTGAAAGGAGGAACATAAAACAGTTAAAATGAAGCATGCAGAAAATTTCTCATCCTTTCTTGCCCATAAAATGCAAATTTTTGAACAATTTTGCATTAAAAATAATGTGTCCTGTTACAATAGCAGAATCTCTGGTTTTTCTCAAAACCAGCAAAAGGTGGAAGAAAAGCACTCCATAGCAGGCCCAGAACGGCTAATCCCATCAACTCTGCAACACTGCTCACAACGGTTTTCGACCCCCGTATCAATTTGTGCCTCTGCATTTTATACTTGCTGGTACGATTCTCTATTTCATTCTACGATGCTTCGTTTCACCTCCCAGATTGTATCATTTTGTATTCCCTGCATTTTCATTACTTTTGATTTTATGTTTGATGCCGAAATGTTCGATATTCTCTATTAACATGTAACGCTTCTGCAAACCTGACATGTATGCCATGTGTTCCGCACTTTTTTGCATGTTCTATAATGGCCCCATGCAAATTACGACCAAAAATAGCATGCAGCTTCGCTCCTTTACTGTCACCACGAAAACGTGACATGTCGCGATATCGCGACATTTTCCTGCCAACAGCCTTGTTTCTCCTCAGGTACAACGAAAATGAGACATGTCACGATATCGCGACGTTTTTTGACCAACAGCCTTGTCCGCCATCATGCATAGTGAAATTAAGACATGTCACGAAATCGTGACCATTTTCTGCTTCGGGCCATCTCGCCACAACCTGTCGTGAAATCGCGACACTTTTCCATTCCGTACCCTTTCGCTGCAACCTGTCACGAAATTGCGACGCTTTTTTGTTTCGGGCTGTCCAACGGTTTTTATGTCACAAAATTGTGACACATTTTTGTTTCTGGCTTTCTCGTTGCTTTCTATCTTGAAATCGTGACGCTTTTCTCTTTCGGGCTGTGCAGATGCAATCTATCGTGAAATCATGACGTTTTTTTGTTTCAGGCTGTCTTGCTGCATTTGGCCGCGAAAACGCGACATGTCACAAAATCGTGACACTTTTCTGCTCCGTACACTTTCGCTACAACCTGTCGTGAAATCGCGACGCTTTTTCATTTCGGGCCCCTTTGCTGTTTCCTATTGTGAAATCACGACGCTTTCTCGCTTCATGCCTTGTTTGACTGGTTCGACCGCAATTTTGTGACATGTCACGATTTCACAACATTTTTACATTCTGCCTTTCTCTCTCCTATCTGGCCCATGATTTCACAACACGTTGCGAAATCGTGACAATTTTTTATCAATGCCCTTTCCTGCTTGTCTGGGCCGCAAAAACGCGACATGTCACTATATCGCGACACTTTTTCATTTTTGCCAGTGACAGAGCAACATGTCGCAATATTGTGACACCTTTTCATTTTTGCCAGCGACGGAGTGACATGTCGCGATATTGTGACACTTTTTCATTTTGCCAGCGACGGAGCAACATGTCGCGATATCGCGACAACTTTCGGCCACGACAGAGCGACATGTCGCGATATAGCGACACTTTTTCTCCTTAGTGAAATTTTTGCTTTTTTCTTGATTTTTGGCATCTGGGCTACTGTAATTTTCTTTGAAAGCATGCAAAAAAAGGTGGGTCCCTAATTTTGGATCAGCCACAACACTACCCATCCTTGCAAGGGACATGTAGTACGATCCTTCCAATCCAATATCAATGATGCAAACAAAAAAAGTAGAATGAAACATATTCGCTTTGGAATTTCAAGTTCTTGATTGGTCAAAATAGAAGCTTTGGGGAATCGGATTCTCAACCTAAGCGAGATGAGAATTAGACCCTATCCTTACTACTCCATGAAGGTCAAATCAAAGCTTTGGGGAATTGGATCCTCAACCTAAGTTCGATGAGGATTTAACCTTATCCTTACTACTTTGATTTTAGGCTTTAAGCCCTATAGGAGTGGTAAAAACGACTGCTTTAAGGATTATGTTGCATGATAGGACAGACATGAAATACTCCTTTCGCCTCACCTTTTCTTCCAAGTATGGTTTTGACCATTTTGCTCAAGATCCTCTTTAATATGTGTAAAATGTGTTTGTTTCAAGATAGTTCGGGCATCATTTCCCAACCTTAGGATCCTTTTAATATATGTTATGTAATAACCCTAAGAGGATTCGACACCTTTTCAATGATTGTATATGAAATGAAGATGCAACTGAGATGAAATGTATATGCAGTGTGGAATGTAACATGAGATATGAATGCATTGCTTCTTTTGAAATGCGGATGGATTAAACCACCTACTTTGCCATAATTTATAAAACCGACAATTTCATGCATCACAAGTTCCAAACGATATTCCTTAATGTGTTTGCGATATTCGTGGAGCTTTCTGCAATACAACTTCGATGTTTCATATTCTCCTAGTCTTAGTTAACATTCATAAGGACATAATTTGACATCTCGCTTTTCTTTAATTTTTTATTTTTTATTTTTTTTATTATTATTTTTTTTTCAAAAACAAACCAAAAATGTCCAAAGGACCAACACACAAAACTTAAAACCAAAACTAAAATGCAAACCCAACATCACAAACCAAAAATTATATACAAATGTACAATATGGTACAAGATGATGCAAAGCTTGGACTATCACTTTCTCGGATCCCAAACATGATTAGAACATCTCAAAAGACATATGACACAATATTTATGCCAAATGTTGTAGGAATCCAACAACAATAAGACCAAACCAAGCAATGCAAAAAAATTCAACTTGCCACACTTACCATACCAATTTGATTTAGTTCCATTACCAACACCATAGGTGAGATTCAAATCAAATTGATTAGACAATGATTGATATTCAATTCTATCTTGTCTATTCTTTAAAATGTAAGTCTCATCATTCCATTCATGATTTAGAAGTAGGCTTTCTTTATCCAAAATGAAACTTTGTAAGTAAGAGCCTATTTCTAAACATTTTAAAGCCAATTCATTTTCCAAGTTTGTCAGCCAATCACATTTCTGCAAACATTTGCAAGCATCTAGGATATTTACTAAATGGGAATCATTAAACGTTTTTATCCTAGGTTCAAAAATTAATGGTTGAAGAATTTGATTTAGCAATTTAAGTGCATCAACTTCTTTTTCATTCATTAAAATAATGTTATCAAAGGTGTGGTTAGAAATTAATCCTTGTTCTTCATTCACCTTCAATGGCATTTCATCATAATGTAGCACTTGTTCTTTCTCCATGATTTTTTTATCAAAGGCACCAAACTTAGGTACCCAATTGAACACATGTCCATCCCTTTCAAACCATAATTCTTGTCTATCTAGGGGTGGGTTAACTAACATATTTCCATGATCAATCACTTGGGTTGTTTTGGGTAACATGAGATTTTCAATTGGATCATCAATGATATCAAACCCAAATGATTTAGGTTTTGTAATTTTCTCATTTTGAAATGGCATAATCGTTGTAGCACAAGTAAGTGGATCAAGATTTTCAACTTCTTTTCCTTCAAATGAATCTAAAGCAAGTGACTCTCTTTCTTGATTCATGGTTGTAGAATCCTTATCATGTTCCAAAATTTGATGAGATTCAAATTCCTCTTCCAAAAATTTCTCAAATTGTACAGGATTTATAGTATCCTCATGTGAGGAAGCAATTGAGTTATCCTGCATATTAATTGACACAACAAGTTTGTTAGAAGATTCAGATTGATAATATTCTTCCCATTTCTTCCACGAATCATAGTAATCATCTTCCAAGTTCACGTTGTGACGTTCAAGTACTTCTTCTTCATCTTCTGATTCATCAACCTGTTTCTCATCCAATTCATCTTCACCTTCCTTAGATGGTCCAGTTATTTCCAAAAGTGGGTTATTTATTGAATTCAAATTGGTAAAGCTATCATAATCCAAATTTGTAACCCATATTCAATTTTATCACAATTTGGAAGGTGTGGATCCTCTTGGTCATCACTTTCGAGAGCATCATCCAAAGTGTCTTTCGAGAACAAGTGGTGAAATTCAATTATGTCTTCAACTTCATTTGTTGATTTTATTTCAAATTCATTTTCAACCACTTGTGATGACTTAGGAGATTCTACAATGGGATCGATTTTTAAATTCCATGTCATATAGTTGCTCCAATCCTTTGCAAGTACATCTGCCCAAATCATATCCACATAAGTTTGTTCATCCAAATCCTCCTTTTTGGGTAATGATTCTGGATATTTATTTTCCAAAACAAGATGGTGATTATTTGATTCCAACTTCTTGTTACCCATCCATAGAATTTCTTCTCCAAAATCTTCATGCTCTTCAAGAAATTTCGAATAGGTATTCACTTCAACGTGAGTCACCTCAAAATCTCTTGTATCATTTGAAGAAGCATAACATGAAATATCATTAAGATCGGCATTATGAATTTTCTTCCTAGGATGATTTGGATGCATACATTGATGTGCCCATTTTTGCGGTGGAACATGCCTACATACCTTCTTAACCACTTTCTTTTGCTATTTTACTTTCGATACAAACTCTTTGGGTTGAGTGGTAGAAGTAGTAGGATTAGTTGGATTGATATCCACAGACAATGCTTGAACATTTGTTGCAATGGTTCCATGAGTGACCACATGATTCTCTAACTGAGGCATAGTTGGATGGATGGAAGCACTTGTATAAGCACATGTGGGAGCATAAGTTGGTATGGTAGGATAAAGTTGATTGTAGGGAAAAACATTTGATATCAAATTTTGTTGTGTCCATGCTTGATTTACCATCGAGGTTTGATTGCAAGCCCCTAGTTGTCCTACCATAGTTGATTGCTCCATTCCATAACCTTGTGGCATCAATTGTTGATCTACAATCATAGCTTCTGTGTAGGTCGATGCAAGATCAGTAACCAAGGGATTCATCCTAACAAATATGGAAAACAATGGATCTAATGCTCAAAAGTATATTTGAAGAGCACCAATTTCCTCAATAGTATAGGGAGAAATTAATCTCGCATGAAGCTTTCGAAACCTCAAGTTGAAACTTCTCACTGGCTCATTAGGTTCTCTTTTACAAGAAGCAAATTGTTGAAATATCGTGAGAGGATCAATGAACAACCTAAATTGATTGATAAACTCATCTTTCAATTGAGTCCAAGATGTAATAGAACCAGTGGGTAAATTGATGTATCAATCATATGCCACCTCATCTAGGGTTCCAGGAAACATTCTACATGCCACATCCTCATGTTCGACATTCCATCTAACTAGGATATCCACATAGGCTTGAATATGTTCCTTGGCTAATGTTGGACCATTGTGTTTAAACTTGGGCAAATGTTTTTCTACGTTCTTGGGTAAATCATGAAAATCTCCACTAATGTTCAAAGGATTAGCATGTATCCCATACCACGTTCCTACAGTTGTAGCCATTAATGAAACTCAAAGAATAATTTCAAAACCAATTTGAGATATTTTTAGTTGTAAAAGGGTTGGGGTCCTTTCAAAACCTCTCTTTACCACCTAATAAAAAACCAAAATATTTTATGCCAAATTATCATTGTCCCATGTTGCCATAATTCCATCACATGCATAAAATAAGTTGTCATAAATAGTTTTATTAGAAATGTGGTTGTGACAACTTTCAATTTTGTTAAGGCTTGGCTTTGTCTTCAAAATTTTTAAGCCATAAAATATTATATTTCATCCTTCAATTATTGTACCAAAATATTAAGTACTTGATGTGGATATGCAATTGACATGCTTTTAACCTCATCTTTTATCACATTATTAACTAAAATAAAAATGATCAAATGAGGACATTTTGAAAAATAAATTTCAGTCTTAAAATTATGTTTGTTTGATACTTTTCCCTTTTAGTATTGAGTAGACAACCACATTGAACTATTGCACAATTTAGAAAATATATCCTCTTGTCCATATAAAATAAGTATAATATCATTATAAATTAAAATATTAAAGTAACAACTAATATAATAATATTATTGATAATTTTTTATCCAGTATAATAATTATCAAAAATTTTAAATGTTCCACACATTTGATATATAAAATATAATTTTTAAAAATAAATGAAATTCATATAGAAGCAACAATAAGTCAAATAAATATGCTAATGAAATTTTAAAGAAATAAGATTTTAGAAGATATATGAATGTACATATTTTAGATTGTGCTAAATGATATATAGCTTTTACAGTATTGAGTACTTAAACAAATCTTTTGAAGGAATAAAAATGCTCGTATACTCAACTTCACTTAGACTGTGATAAGTTATTAGTCTTTATTAAAATTCTTTATTTTGACATCAAATCTACTACTCTATGCCTAGGGAACTCAATAAGACTATGGCAACACATGCATCTCAAGGGTAAAAAAGAATAATATATATTTATAAAATAAAATTTAATATTATATTGAAGTTTGGAGCCATATTATTGGGGGCTTCTGGCTTTGCTATCAGTCAGTGGGAGGAAGATGGGAACCACAAGCGGAAATAGCGTGGTCAAGGAGACATATACTGACTATACATAATCCTGTTGCAATTATCATTACTTTTCAAAGGCGCTTAGAAAACTGTGCCTTGAACTTTAATAAAGATAAAATAAATTATTATATAATTAATTGAAAATATACTTCTTAAATATTAATAATATTTAATTTTTTTAATATATTATAATTTATTTTTATTTTTTTAATTATATGTCAAAATATCTCGTTTATATTTTAAATTCCACATAAACAATGTAAAAAGGTCTTACCCAACTGCTTAACTTACTAATTGTTATTACATCAATTTATTTCTACCATGGACTTAGAAAAGACGTCATACCTAGTATCGGTGGTTGAAGATGGTTGTTCCAAAAATCTCGGTGGTTGGCCATGGAAGCGAGCAACATCTGACAGAGTGCCTCTTTTTCTTTGTTTTTATTTCAGAAGACTTTCCTCTAGGTTAGATGTTGTCAATGAACGTGTTGGAGGATTTGTGGAAACACAAACATTGACGTGTTGCTTTATTTTCCATGTTGATATTTGACGTCGCAGGGGACATGTTTCCGTCTCTTGCACGATAATTTCAAGCCATAATTGCGCATGATGGAAATAGGTTTGCTCTTTTATTTTTCCCACCACAGATCTGAGTTTTGCTTGCCACTTGGCCATTTTTTTCAATGTCCATGTAAACGTGGGGAGGACGACTTTTTTTTTTTGTTTTTTTCCAAGAAAGTATCGTCTTTTCCTTGTCTTCTCTTTCTTCACCTTTCTTCTTCTCATTTTTCAATCACAAATCCAAGTGAATTATCCTTCCACTATTATTTATTTATTTATTTATTCACGCATGTGGCCATGCTTTTGCAATTCCATCTGAGAGTCAGTTTCTTCTTCTTTGTCCGATTACTCCACCACTGAGAGTGACTTTGAGTTTGAGGGGTTTGATTAGAGATGGGAAGCTCTTCATTATTATTGTTGTCGTCCCTCCTACTGCTAATCTCCACGCTGCTGTTGCTCTCGCCTCCTCCTGCGCGTTCCGACTCCGCTCCCTCCAATGTCTCTCACCATGACCAGCAAGCGCTGCTGGGATTGAAGCGTGCCATCACGTCTGATCCCAACAATTCCTTGGCCAACTGGACTCCACCTCTTCCTTTCTGTAATTGGACAGGTATCACCTGCTCTTTTCCTTTCCAAAGGGTTCTTAAATTGAATATCTCATATATGGGTTTAGTTGGTACCGTTTCTCCCCTTGTTGGAAATATGTCTGCTCTTGAGTTGCTAGATATGTCCAACAACCTCCTTTACGGTCGTATTCCACCTCAACTACGACAGCTTAGCAATGCCAAGGAACTGTTTTTGCATAGGAATGACTTACAAGGAAACATTCCACCCAATCTTAGCAGTTGTCATAGTTTTAGTTTACTTGGCACTCAGCTACAACAGACTTGAGGGGAATATCCCAGTTGAGCTAGGCCGCTTGACAAGATTAAATATTCTTCACTTGGGAGCAAACAGTGTCATGGGTATGATTCCTTCGTCTTTGGGAAACCTCTTTGCCTTGACTGACTTGGACTTGGGAGTAAATAACTTCACAGGTCCCATTCCTGTTGAATTGGGTAGGCTGACCTACTTGCAAGTTCTTCACCTTTATATAAATTAGTTGTCGGGTGTCATCCCCGATGTCATAGGAAACCTTTCATCCTTGACTGATTTATCATTGTCAAGAAATAATTTCATAGGTCCCATTCTTGTTGAATTGGGTAAGCTTACCCACCTTCAAGTTTTTTGCCTCAATACAAATAAGTTCTTAGGTGTCATCCCCTTCTTCATAGGAAACCTTTCATCTTTGACTGACTTACAATTATCAACAAATAATTTTACGGGCCCCATTACTGCAGAATTGGATAGGCTTACCCACATGCAAGTTCTTTACCTCTATATAAATTAGTTGTGAGGGACCATCCCCTCCTCCACAGGAAACCTTTCATCCTTGACTGACTTAGAGTTGTCATTCAATAATCTCATAGGCCCCATTCATCATGAATTGGGTAGGCTTACCCAACTTAGTGGAAACATACCGAATTCCATAGGAAATTGTTCCAAACTCGAGCAACTTCAATTAAGTAATAATTTGCTAAGTAGAATGGTGCCTATGGAGTTAGGTAAGTTGTTTTTGGTTAAAATATTTAACTTACAATACAATCACCTTGTTAGTGGGAGAAATGGTTCATTGGATTTTCTTATTGCTCATACAAATTGCTCCCACCTTGAATGGCTAAATATTGCTCTAAATCATATTATTGATGTTTTACCTCCATCCATAGGCAACCATTCTTCCAAGTTGTCTATCTTGAGCTTAGCGAACAACAAGATAAGTGGAAGCATAGCAAAAGTGATTGGCAATCTTATTAACCTAACCTTCTTGGGCTTCAATGACAATCTTTTAAGGGGCCACATTCCATCTGAAATTGGTAGACTCCACAAGTTGGAAAGATTAGGTTTGAGCACAAACAAACTTTATGGAACCATCCTAGATGAGATTGGTGAGATGCAAATATTAGGATTGCTTGATGTTAGTTGGAATAATATCTTTGGAAGAATTCCAAATTCTCTACGTAGACTCCAACAACTAAGAAGACTTTTTCTTCATCACAATCAATTCTCAGGAGAGATACCTACTAGTTTAAAGAGTATTCCAAATTTGGAGCTTGTTGATTTCTCTTACAATGACCTAAGGGGCAGAATACCAGGAGATGTTATGGCCAATCTTCAAAATATTCAATTCTATCTCAATATACCAAGGAATTTCTTGCAAGGACCATTGCCTTTAGAGATAATTAAAATTACAAATTCTCAAGCAATAGACATTTCTAGCAATCATCTTGATGGGGAGATTCTAGGGGCACTTGGGAATTGTATAGCCCTAGAGCATCTCAACCTCTCCCATAATGTATTTGAAGGTCTAATACCAGATGCACTTGGAAAATTACAGAATCTACAAGTTATTGACCTCTCCTATAATTTTTTGTCAGGTACAATACCCAACTCACTTGGACCATTAAAAAATCTTTGTTATGTAAATTTTTGTTACAATAATTTGATAGGTCAAATTTTAGAAGAAGGGTTGTTTCCACATAGCAATGCCACTGCACTATTCAAGGGAAATTCCAACCTTTGTTCTCCAAAAGAATATTTGTTACTCGTATGTTCAAAACATGAGGGACAAGAAAATAATTTACTTCTTATAAAAGCAATACTCTTAGGTGTTGGAGTCACTATATTCATAATATGCTCTTTAATTTTGGGAATTATGTGGAACCAAAACTTTTCAAGGCAACAATTTGATATTTCAAACTTTATATTTGGAAGATCGGGGTATCAATAGTTCACATATCAAGATATCTTCATTGCAACAAATGGATTCAATGAAATAAATTTGCTCGGATCAGGTAACTTCGGTTCAGTTTACAAAGGAGTCTTAAGATATTGTAAGATCATTGCTATCAAGGTTTTTAGCTTCCAAAATGAAGAAGGGCAGAGAAGTTTTAAGAGAGAGTGCAAAGTTTTGGGAAGATTTCGGCACCATAATCTCAATAGAGTCATAAGTGCATGTCCATACAATGATTTCAAAGGTTTAGTTCTCCAATTTGCATCTAATGGGAGTCTGGAAAAGCATTTGCATCTTGATAATAATGAGGAGGATGTTTATATACTAGGATTGAGCGAATGTTTAAACATTTTCATAGATGTAGCCCATGGCATGGAGCATTTGTATTATGATTTGCCTATCCAAGTTGTGCATTGTGATTTGAAACCTAGTAATGTGCTTTTAGATATGAACATGACAACACTTGTAACTGATTTTGGTCTATCTAGGCTGACTATTTCTACAAACTCTACGGATTCCATGAGCACAACACTCACTCTTAGAGGATCAATTGACTACATTGCTCTGGGTGCCTTTTTTTTTTAATAATAACATCTACTTTTTGCTTTTAAAATATTTTTAAGAATATTACTTAATTACAGAGTATGGATTGGGTGAAAGAGTTTCTATTAAAGGGGATATTTATAGTTATGGGATTTTATTATTAGAGATGGTTACAAGGAAGAGACCAACTGATGTCATGTTTGTGGAAGGCCTAAATTTACAAAAATGGGTGAGCTCAACTTTTCCTAATATGTTGCAAGATGTTGTTGATAGTAGTTTTTGAGTAATGTGAATATGGAACAACATAGATGTCTTGTTTCTTTTGTACATATTGGTTTGCTTTGTACAAATGAATCTCCTCAAGAGCGACCCACTATGAGAGATCTAAGAAGGGCATTGGAAAGTCTAAGAGAATCTTTCATGGGAAGTGTTGCAACCACTTCTTATTTAACAAAAACATATCAGATTTGATATGCAATCATCATGCTACTACAAAAGTGGAAGTGATATATGAAAGCCGTAGTTCTACATACTAGTTAGTGGAGAAGCATAGAAAACATTTACAAGGTAAATATTTTTACAATGATCTTTGTTATGAATTGCAATTAAGTAATCATAATGGACTGTAAAAATAAAGGTGACATCTCTTATTTCCTTCTTTGTTTTAATGAGATTATGACCATGGCAATCATTATGAGGAATGATTTTATCTCATTTTAATGTTGGGAGGAGGTAAATGCTTTCTTAATCTTCCAGGCCTCGCATTTTGTTGCTTGGGTTGGGTTGAAGTGTTTTCCTTAAGAATATCTTGCATATGGTAGTGAAATTTTCCAATGACTGGTCTACAATTTCTGTAAAGGTGGACTATTTTATTCATATTTCAAGTCATGAAGAAAAGTTTAAAATGAAATTGATGAACAATAGCTGGTTTCAGAAAACATGACTCTTACATATACAAATGGCACTGTTTAAGATTCTTCTTATGGGTTTTGTTGTTAGGCATGCATCACTTGCATCATCTGGATTCAATAACTTTGTTTTTTTGGTGGACAACTCAGTTTGTACATTGCTTACATTTGTTTTCTTAGCATTGATACGGCCATTTGGAATCCTTTTTGCTGTTTATGACACAAATAGAACATGTTCTGAAGTTGTTAATCGATTGTATTCCCAAGCAGTTCAGTTGAGTACAAATACAGGCTTCCTTCTGCAAAAGCTTGAGCAAGGGATTTCATCTTGTAGCAGAGCAAGGAATACACCTTTATGTAAATCAGTTGTCGGGTGTCATCCCCGATGTCATAGGAAACCTTTCATCCTTGACTGATTTATCATTGTCAAGAAATAATTTCATAGGTCCCATTCTTGTTGAATTGGGTAGGCTTACCCACCTGCAAGTTTTTTGCCTCAATACAAATAAGTTCTCAGGTGTCATCCCCTTCTTCATAGGAAACCTTTCATACTTGACTAACTTACAATTATCAACAAATAATTTCACGTGCCCCATTACTGCAGAATTGGGTAGGCTTACCCACCTACAAGTTCTTTACCTCTATATAAATCAGTTATCAGGGACCATCCCCTCCTCCATAAGAAACCTTTCATCCTTGACTGACTTAGAATTGTCATTCAATAATCTCATAGGCCCCATTCCTCATGAATTGGGTAGGCTTACCCAAATTAGTGGAAACATATCAAATTCCATAGGAAATTGTTCCAAACTCAAGAAACTTCAATTAACTAATAATTTGCTAAGTGGAATGGTGCCTATGGAGTTAAGTAAGTTGTTTTGGTTAAAAGAGTTAACTTACAATACAATCACCTTGTTAGTGGGAGAAATTGTTCATTGGCTTTTCTTATTGCTCATACAAATTGCTCCCACCTTGAATGGCTAAGTATTGCTCTAAATCATATTATTGATGTTTTACCTTCATCCATAGGCAACAATTCTTCCAAGTTGTCTATCTTGAGCTTAGCGAACAACAAGATAAGTGGAAGCATAGCAAAAGTGATTGGAAATCTTATTAACCTAACCTTCTTGGGCTTCAATGACAATCTTTTAAGGGGCCACATTCCATCTGAAATTGGAAGACTCCACAAGTTGGAAAGATTAGGTTTGAGCACAAACAACCTTTATGGAACCATCCTAGATGAGATTTGTGAGATGCAAATATTAGGATTGCTTGATGTTAGGAATAGTCTCTTTGGAAGAATTCCAAATTCTCTACGTAGACTCCAACAACTAAGAAGATTTTTTCTTCATCACAATCAATTCTCAGGAGAGATACCTACTAGTTTAAAGAGTATTCCAAATTTGGAGCTTGTTGATTTCTCTTACAATGATCTAAGGGGAAGAATACCAGGAGATGTTATGGCCAGTATTTAAAATATTCAATTCTATCTCAATCTACAAAGGAATTTCTTGCAAGGACCATTGCCTTTAGAGATAATTAAAATTACAAATGCTCAAGCAATAGACATTTCTAGCAATCATCTTGATGGGGAGATTCTAGGGGCACTTGGTAATTGTATAGCCCTAGAGCATCTCAACCTCTCCCATAATGTATTTGAAGGTCTAATACCAGATGCACTTGGAAAATTACAGAATCTACAAGTTATTGACCTCTCCTATAATTTTTTGTCAGGTACAATACCCAACTCACTTGGACAACTAAAAAAGCTTTGTTATGTAAATTTTTGTTACAATAATTTGATAGGTCAAATTTTAGAAGAAGGGTTGTTTCCACATAGCAATGCCACTACACTCTTCAAGGGAAATCCCAACCTTTGTGCTCCAAAAGAATATTTGTTACCCGTATGTTCAAAACATGAGGGACAAGAAAATAATTTGCTTCTTACAAAAGCAATAATATCAAGTGTTGGAGTCACTGTATTCATAATATGCTCTTTAATTTTTGAAATTACGTGGAACCAAAACTTTTCAAGGCAACAATTTGATCTTTCAAATTTTATGTTTGGAGTATTGGGGTATCAGAAGTTCACATGTCAAGATATCTTCAATGTAGCAAATGGATTCAATAAAATAAATTTGCTCGGATCAGTAACTTCGATTCAGTTTACAAAGGAGTATTAAGGGATGGTAAGATCATTGCTATCAAGGTTTTTAGCTTCCAAAATGAAGAAGGGCAGAGAAGTTGTAATAGAGAATGCAAAATTTTGGAAAGAGTTCAACACCACAATCTCATTAGAGTCATAAGTGCATGTTCATACAATTATTTCAAAGGGTTAGTTCTCTAGTTTGCATCTAATGGGAGTTTGGAAAAGCATTTGCATCTTGATAATAATGAGGAGGATGTTTGTGGATTAGGACTGAGTGAATGTTTGAACATTGCCATAGATGTAACCCATGGCATGGAGGTTTGCATTATGATTCACCTATCCAAGTTGTGCATTGTGATTTGAAACCTGACAATGTGCTTTTGGATGAGAACATGACAGTGCTTGTAACTGATTTTGGTCTATCTAGGATGACTAGTTCTACAAACTCTATGGAGTCCATGAGCACAACACTCACTCTTAGAGGATCAATTGGCTACATTGCTCCGAGTACTTTTTTTTCTAATAATAACATCTACTTTTTATTTTTTAAAATATTCTTAAGAATATTATTAATTTTAGATGATTTAATTGCAGAGTATGAATTTGGTGAAAGAGTTTCAATAAAAGGAGATTTTTATAGCTATGGGGTTTTATTATTAGAGATGGTCACAAGGAAGAGACCAACTGATGCCATGTTTGTGGAAGACCTAAATTTACAAAAATGGGTGAGCTCATATTTTTCTAATATGCTACAAGATGTTGTTGATAGCAGGTTTTTGGGTAATGTGAATATGGAACAACATGAATGCCTTGTTTCTTTCATACATATTGGTTTGCTTTGTACAAATGAATCTCCTCAAGAACGACCCACTATGAAAGATGTAAGAAGGGAATTGGAGAGTCTAAGAGATGCTTTCATTAGAAGTGTTGCAGCCACTTACTATTTAACAAGGACCATATCAGATTTGGTAGGCAATCATAATACTACTACAAGAGTGGAAGGGATCATAATACTACTACAAGAGTGGAAGGGATGTCTGAAAGCCAAAGTTCTACATACCAGTTAATGTAGAAGGATAAAAAGCATTTACAAGGTATATAATTTTATAATGATCTTTGTTATGAATTGCAATTAAATGATCATAATGGACTGTAGAAATAAAGGTGACTATAGCAATTATTATGAGAAATGATTTTATCTCATTTTAAGGCCGGGAGAAGGTAAATGCTTTCACAGGCTTGCAAGCCTCACATTCTGTTGTTGGGGTTGCACTGTTTTCCTTAAGGATATCTTGCATATGGCAGTGAAACTTAAGATACACTGACATTCAAAACTTTCCAAAGACTAGTCTACAATTGCTATAAAGGTGGGCTATTTTATTCATATTTCAAGTCATGAAGAATGGTTTAAAATGAAATTGATGAAAAACAGCTGGTTTCAGAAAACATCATTCTTACATATGCAAATGGCGTTGTTTAAGATTCTTCGTGTGGGTTTTGTTGTTAGGCATGCAGTACTTGCATCATCTGTTCGTGGATTCAGCATCTTTGTTTCTTTGGTGGACAGCTCAGTCTGTACATTGCTTACATTTGTTTTCCCAACATTGATTACATTTTGTTGTTTATGGCACAGATAGAACATGTCCTGAAGTCATTGTTAATCGATATGTATTCCCAAGCACTTCAGTTTAGTACAAATACAGGCTTCCTTCTGCAAAAGCTTGAGCAAGGAATTTCATCGAGCAAGGAATGAAGGCAGTACTAGTATTTCTTGTAAGCTGTATTTCTCAGACCTCAAAGGCTTTAATATTCAATTGACGAGTGCATTCTTGCACAGACACACCTGAACAAGCACTGGTTTATTAAGTAATTGTGAAGTCCTTGCACAGGCTGAGAATATAAATTCTAGAAAATGCATTCTTTCAAGGCTTCCAATTTTATGGAAATTGAAATATGCAATTAGTTTAGCTTTCTACATGCTTTCTCATGTTTTTTTTAATGTAAAATAATTTCCTTCAGTGGAGTTTCTATTGAATTGTGTTTATCAAACGGATTGGAGAGAGGCCACTAAGTTTTTAGCATTGGCATTCACTTAAAGCTGTTTAATTTTCAGGTAGAATTATATGACATTATTATGGAAGTTAAATAAAAAATTGTTTGATTTAATTAAAGAGATGAAACTCTATATATATATGAGCAATTTAATTTAACTTACATAAATGGATTTTTTAAGACTTAACTTGTTATTACATAATAAAATTAACATGAGACTCTTCGTATGCAAGATTTTGTGGCAGGTTTTTTATCTTACTTTTCTAGAAATTGATATTAAGTTTTATCAAATAGTATTAATTATTATCAATAGTATTAGTTCAATCGATTTATTTTTTAAAGAGGAAATTTATGTTCAAATTTTGTGGTTAGTCTCTTAAATGAACAAAGAAAAGTTATATAACTTAATTATGTCATAGTTTCATTTATTGTTTCATCCTCATGCTTTGCTTTCTACAACAAAATTCAAATATAAAACTTGTATTGTGTTGAAATAAAAGACTATGGGGCATACTAACTTCAAACTCATATCCCTATATAATGGGTTCAAATCCTGATGAAAAACCTGCACATTCAGAAGAGTTGAAGGATGGTTCATTATCATAGTTGTATTGGTTTAGTTCATGGATTTTAGAAGACTAACTCCATAATAGTTGTATAGTTGACAGTTGCATACTCGTGAGAAGGGTAAGTTGTCTTCCACAAGACCTATTGGCTAAGTCACAAGGTTCAAATCTAGACTTATATAAATTTTATTATTTAAAAATGCTTCTTAATAATTGAAAGTCTAAAACATTAAAAACTAAGTTTTGAAGTTATATAATGTTAATTGCCATATAAATATTTTTGAAAAAATTTAAGTTTCCAACACTAAAGTTTTTTAAACTATATGGATTATAGTATCCAATCCGTAAAAACAAGTGATGAATTTAATTTATAATATTTGAAAAATAATGTAATCTAAATTTTTACATAAAATGCAATAAAACCACTTGCATAGCTTGGTGGAGATGATTCATCTAGATAAGATAGAATGGTGTGACGATTGAGAGGGAAAGGTTTCACGAAGGGTCTCTTCATGAAGCTTTTCTAATTTCCTCTACTCATGTCAATATTAGGGGTAGTTTGTGAGATTTGTGTTTGATGAATTAGTTCAAAGAACACCTATGTTTATCCTAAGACACTTCTTTGTCTAAGCTTAGCTATAATCTAGCCCTAATACAACATATAAATGCAAGAATCAAGGCCTAAATCTAAAATATTTTGTTTTTAATGAGGAAGTGAATGATGATTTCTCTTTTAAAGGTAAGCATACAAGAGAGAATGCAACACAAAAGTCCTAGATGTAGCTACATGTTATTTTCATTGAATACTAAAACTTAAAGATTTTGTTAGTCCCCTATATGATTAAGACTAAACTAGTTCTTTCTTTTCTTTTCACTTAATTTGCTAAATAAATAGAAAATATAGATTACTTTAATAAAACAAAAAATAAAATTTTGTCCCTAATTTCTAAATAACAATGATTTGGAGTGAAAAACATATTTCTGTTTCAAAGGCAAAAGCATCATCTACGCTTTCGCCTATCGATGGCACTTACACTTTTCTATAAAATAGATAGAAAAACATGGTGTTAGCAGTAGAGGGACCTATTTGAGCTTGCAGAGAATGTCAGAATCTCTTGAACAACATTAGACCCTTGTTCAATTAGATAACAAAAATGATAAAAATGGAAAATGTGTGAAATAAATGCTTAGTGGCGAAAGCACCACAAGGTTATGATAGCTGCCAATGTTTTAGCTAGATGTTGACACTTCCACTCTATGTAAACTAGCAAACAAAAGTGACAACAGACATGCAATCCAGAGATACTTTCACTTCTAAGATCAACAAAGCAAACTTAAATGCAAATAAGATAAATTTATGATTGTAATGACAAAATTCTATGACCTAGGAGTACATAGACTATCAAATTGTAGATAAATAGAGATTTGCTTACTTAAATAAATATCAGAATGATAAAATGAGATGCTAACTAGATATAAATACAATATGCAAGATTAGTTGAGCATGCAACAAGATAAAATCTTAGAGCTGCAAGATAGAGAGTGCCAAAATCAAATAAGGGGAAATAGCACAACCTAAAATGCAAGGTTTTTCTCCCCTTGTTGAAAGCTTGCTATCTTGCTTGTTTACACTTGAAATCTTGAGCTTAAGGACTTGAATGTTTTATGCTTAGATATTTGATTTCTTAGAGAAAAATTGGAGACTTGATTACTTGGAGAAAGGTTTGGGACTCGATTGCTTGGATGCTTGCAAGAGCCGAGAGATTGAATGCTTGAATGATGGCCTTCGTAAGATTATGAAAAGATTTTGGCATAACCTTGCTATGCAAAATGAAGGATTACTATGATTATAGTGGGATTTTGGTAGAATTATGTTACTCAAACTCTTGATGAAATATGCATATGAATTTTAATAGATTTTTTTTGCTTCAAAACTATGATGAATTGGTCACCTCAGGTGTTAGATTTATAGAAATATGATCATGTGACAGATTGGAAACCCTTGACTCACCAAAAGATGAATTCTATGAGGATGAATCTGTTTTGGATGACACATTGGATGACATTGTTGAAAGTAATGGCCTAGAAAATTCACACCTTCCAAATCATGTTAAACGTGAATCATGGGTTACACATGTGGATTATGATAGCCTTATCAATTTGAATACAAGCAATAACCCAATTTTGGAAGTAATTGAACCATCTAAGGAAGGTGAAGATAAATTTGATGAGAAACATGTTGATGAATTAAAAGATGAAGAAGAAATAGTTGAGCATCACAATTTGATTTTGAAAGATGATCATTATGATTCTTGGGAAGAGTATGCTCACTCCAAGCCTTCTGATGAATTTTGTGTGCCTATTGATATACAGGATAATACAATTGCCTTTTCACATGAGGATATTACAAGTCCTGTGCAATCTGAGAATGTTTTGGAATAAGGGTTGGAATCTCATCAAAGGTTGGGGAAGGATAATGATTCTACTACCATGGATTAAGAAGGAGAATCAATGGTTTTTGTTCCCCTTGAGGGGCAAGAAATTGAAAATCTTGATCCACCTATTGTTTCTACAATGTCTATGCCATCTCAAAATGATGAAATCACAAAACCTAAGTGGTGTGGGTTTGATACTATTGATGATCCTAATGAAAATATGGATTTTGAGGCAACTCAATCCATTGATCAGGGAAAGGTGTCACGTGACACATATCTTGAAAAATTAGGCTCTTGTTTTGAAAAATATGGACGCATGTTTGATTGGGTGCCTAACTTTGGTGTTTTTGAACAGGTGTTGGATGATGAAGAAGACAATGAAGAAAAATAAAAAGCTACTAACACTCATCAAGTTGTGATAAATTATAATCATGATGGGTTGAGTATGGGTGACAAGGTGAAATCTTTACCTTTGGTGATAGCTACAAGAATTTTAAGAGATGGATTACATGATGTCCCTTTGGATGCTAATGTCATTAATGATGAAATATCAAATCTTGGTGATGTTTGTCAAGTTTTGATTGATTTTGATTACTTTAAAATCTCGAAAAATAATTTGAATTCAAGACTTTTAGAAATAGGCTCTTGTTTGCAATATCTCACATTTGAAAAGGAAAGCCTACTTCTAAATCATGAATGGAATGATGAAACTTGCACTTTAAAGAATAGATAAAATAAAATTGAATACCAACCATTGTCTAATCAATTTGATTTGAATCTCACCTATGATGTTGCTAATAGAACTAAATCAAATTGGTATGGTGAGCATGGCAAGTTGAAATTTGTTGCATTGCTTGGTTTGATCTTATTGTTGTTGGATTCCTACAACATTTGGCATGTGTATTGTGACATATGTCTTTTGAAATGTTCTAATCATGTTTGGGATCCAGGAAAGTAATAGTCCAAGATTGGCATCATCTTGTACTATATTGTATATAGATTTTGGTTTTGGTTTGGGTTTGTGTTTTCAAGTTTCATTTTGGGATTGCTATTTGGATTAGGATTTAAGTTGTGTGTTTGATTTCATTTGACATGTTTAGTTTGTTTTGATAAAAAAAAAAAAATTTGAGATGTCAACTTATGCCTAAAATCAGGAGAATATGAAACATTGGAATTGTGTTGTAGAAAGCTCCACAAGTAACACAAACATTTAAATATTATCGTTTGAATCTTGTGATGCATGAAGTTGTCAGTTTTGCACATTATGGTAAAATAGATGATATATTCCAAAAGAAGCAGTGCATTCATATCTCATGTCATATTCCACATTGCATATACATGTCATCTTAGTTACATTTTCATTCCATGGGAAATTATTGAGAAGGTGTTGAATCCTCCTAGGATTATTACATAACATATATTAAAAGGATCGTAAGGTTGGGAACTGTTGCCCAAACTATCTTGAACCAAGCACATTCCATGCACATTAAAAATAATCTTGAGCAAAATGGTCAAAACCATACTTGGATGAAAAGGTGAGGTGAAAAGAATATTTCATGTTTGTCCTATCATGCAACATAATCCTTGAAACAGTGGTTTTTACCACTCCCATAAAAGCTTAAAGCCTAAAACCAGAGTAGTAAGGATAGGGTTAAATCCTCATCGAACTTAGGTTGAGGATCCAACTCCCCAAAGCTCTGATTTGACCTACATGGAGTAGTAAGGATAGGACTTAATTCTCATCTCACTTAGGTTGAGAATCCGATTCCCCAAAGCTTCCATTTTTCCCATTTCATCGTAAATATTGGATTGGAAGGATCGTACTACATGTCCTCTGCAAAGGATGGGTAGTCATCCCAAAGGTCCAAGCAATAAAAGTAAAACTAATGTTTTCCATTTCATCTCAATCTTGGATTGGAAGGATTGTACTACGTGTCCCTAGCAAGGATGGGTAGTCATCCCAAAGGTCCAAAGAAAAAAGAGAGAGAAAAGAATGAATGAAAGCCAAGTCATGGATTATGGGGTTAAGTATGCTCATGCGTGGCAACATGTCTTGCCTAAAATCAAGACCACTGATTGCTCATATGGATAGACTAGCCTGACCATTTCATCCATAATAGGTTAAATTATTTTGTTCAAGATGAGGTAATGAACTCCAAATCAGAATAGTAAGGATAGGGTTAAATTCCCATCTCTCTTAGGTTGGGAATCCTATTCCCCAAAGTTTTGATTTCACTTTCACTTGCACATGGGTTCAAGATGGTAGTGACACATAACCAACCTTGGGATCTAGTAAATTAGTTTAGTAGACATATATTTGGTCCTAAGAGGGTTTGACATTTTTAATATGTTTATCCATGATATAAGAAGGTTTGAGCATTTATAAAGTAGGTTGTTACATCTCTAGCATCTTCATCATGCATCAAATCCTGCACAAATCAATCATAGCCTTGCATACAAATCATAAGTAAAATTGATAATGGAATGTTGATCAAGTTCAAACGATAGGGAATGAAAACACATTACACACACCGAGATGATACTTAATGATTTTTATGATTCATGTATTTTTGATCTATTGGCATTTAGCCTTTAGTATGATGCTATCCTATTTCGAAAAAACCGAAGATATGAGGTTTCCATGCATGCAACATAACCTATTGGACCTGCAAAACATGCACAATCCTGATAAGCTAAGTGCTGGTTCCTAAGGATTTAAATGAGGTTTTCAGATTTAAGCATTCGCATGCAGCAACCAAGATAAACTTGTATCAACTACATTTACAAGCCTAAAATTTGAAAAGGGAAAATAGACATTTAATCTTGCATGTAGAAAATGACTCCTTTCTTGCCCATAAAATGCAAATTTTTGAAATATTATCTGCATTAAATATTCGTCATTTTACAATAGCAGACATCTGGTTCTCCAAACCAAAAAACGTGGAAGAAAAGCACTCTAAAGCAGGCCCAGAATGGCTTATCACCGTTAGCTCTACAACCCTACTCCCAGTGGTTTCCTGACCTCCGTACCAATCTGTGCCTCTGCGTTTTATACTTGCTGGCAAATTGCTTCTCCTTCCACGATGGTTCGTTTCGTTTCCCAGATTGCATCGTTTCGTATTCCCCGTCTCATCGTTATCTTTGACTTTCTATTCGATGTCTTAAACGTTTAATCTTCTTCATGAACTGTAATGCTTCTGTCGCCCTTACACTTTTATGCCACGTGTTTCGCACTTCTCTGCATGTTCCGTAACTGCCCCCTGTAAATCATGACCAAAAATAGCATGTCGTGAAATCGCGACATTTTCTTTTATGTAGCCTTGTCAGCCTTCATGCATAGCGAAAATGAGACATGTCACGAAATCGTGACATTTTTTTGCTATCGAGCCATGCAAATGCAACCTGTCATGAAATTGCGACGCTTTTTTGCTTTGGGCCATGCAGGTGCAACCTGTCGTGAAATCATGATTTTTTTCTCTATCGTTGGGTTTTTTTGCACTCAGTCGCAAAAACATGACATGTCATGAAATCGTGACACTTTTCTCTTTTGCACCATCTTGCTACTTTCTATCATGAAATCGTGATGCTTTTCCCTTTCAGGCTATCTCACTACAACTTGTCGTGAAATCGTGACGCTTTTCTATTTCGTACACCTTGGATGCTTTCTGTCACGAAATCATGACATTTTTCTCTTTGGAACCACCTTCAAGCTTTCTATCACGAAATCGCGACATTTTTCTCTTTGGCACCACCTTCCTGCTTTCTGTCACAAAATCGTGACACTTTTCTATTCCGTACACCTTGGCTTCTTTCTGTCGTGAAATCGTGACATTTTTCTCTTTGGCACCACCTTCCTGCTTTCTGTCGTGAAATCATGACATTTTTCTCTTTGGCACCACCTTCCTGCTTTCTGTCGTGAAATCGTGACATTTTTCTCTTCGGCACCACCTTCCTACTTTCTATCGTGAAATCACGACGCTTTTCATCTTCATACCCCTTGGCTGCTTATTGCCGTGAAATCACGACACTTTCTCTTTCCATACCACTCTTGCTGTTTGGAGCTGCAAAAATGTGACATGTCACAAAATCATGACAATTTTTGGCCGCGATGGAGCAACATGTCGTGAAATAATGAAAAATTTCATTTCTGGGCATCAACAGTGCAACACATCACGAAATCATGACAACTTTCATTTTTGGGCAGCGACAGCGCAACACGTCGTGAAATCGTGACAACTTTTCTTTCCTAGAAGCGATGGAGCAACACGTCACGAAATCATGACAAATTTTCTTTCCTGGCCGCGATGGAGCAACACGTCGTGAAATCGTGACAACTTTTCTTTCCTAGTTGCGATGGAGCAACACGTTGTGAAATCGTAACAACTTTTCTTTCCTGGCCGCGATGGAGCAACATGTCGTGAAATCACAACTTTTCTTTCCTGGCCACGATGGAGCAACACGTCGCAAAATTGCGACAACTTTTCTTTTCTAGCCGTGATGGAGCGACATGTCACGATATCGCGACACTTTTCCTTCTGTGATATTTTGCTCTTCCTTTGATTTTTTAGCATCTAGGCCATTGAGGTCTTCTTTGAAAGCATGCAAAAAAGGTGGGTCCCCAATTTTGGGATGTGTTGTGTATCAGCCACAACAGTGTCTATGTTTACCTCTTTTTGATGAATTTATTCCATAATAAATGCATCAAAAATTGACATATATACCCCAATTTTGATACAAAAAGATTTGTTGTTGATTATGATTAGTGATGCTAGATGATTGATGCTTTGATTGCTTACTTAAAAGTGATGCTAAAATTTATGTTTTGGATAACATTAATTGTTCTCATGCTCCAGTGTGATACCTTTTATTTTGAAGAGAAAATTAAGTTAGATCAAAGAAACTTAACTTGATTATGATTTATACTAGTGCAGTGGTGAGAAACTGAGGACAAGCAACAAAAAAACCATAGTAGGCAATGGAGAGGAAGCATTGATAAGTATAAAAAATCGAGTCTTAGTTGTGCATTTTTGTCTCAAAAATATGTCAAAGAGGAGGGGTGATGCTTTCGTGCACTACCTATGCTATCGTGCACTAGTGGCACTTTCATGCCTGATGACGTTTTTGCCATATGATGGCGCTTTTTCACTAGCATAGATTTTTATCATTAGAGTTTGTTTTTTCTTATGACATTGAGACTAATAGATATTTGGTTTGACTTGGATGAAAATTTTGCTATAGATGCTCGAGTTTAGGGAGAGACATCCCCATGCACTAGAGACAATTAGGGGTTCCTAAACTTCATAGATCATGTGATTCTAGAAAAATTAGGATTATACCACATAACCCTAATGCCCAAGGTGGATTTTGATCAAGATCTTATGACTACATTGGCTAAGAAATGATATTTATAGATTAATACCTTTCAAATTTTAATAGGGGAGATGATAGTGACCCTTAATGATGTGTGGTGGACACCTAGGTGTTGTAGGTGAGTTGGAGAGGAGAGGGCAATCCTCCAAGGGAGGTCCCAGGTTCAAATCTCCACCTTACCAAAAAGCTGAATTGGATATCCAAAATCTAATTGATAATGTTGGTGCGGGCAGGGTTGGGTGCGACTCCCGGGTGAATTTGATGGTGTAGAACCCCCTGTTGATGGTCTCTTAGATCAAAGCGGCCCCACAAGGGGTTTTTCACTTAAAAAAAAAAGATGTGTGGTGGACCCTAAGGGTCCATATATGAGTGTCTAAGATGCACATGGTGCAAGAATAGAGGAGAGGCTTCGAATTACTGATAAGGAATGCAAACCTTTTGATAGTGTAGTCAAGCATTGACACCAATGTTGCATATAATAGGGGATTCTTGGATAGGTATACCATATTTTTGTGCATATTGGTATCAAGAGTCTTGCTCGACAACATGACCAAGAGGATGTTCCATTAGGGTTATGAAGATGTAGTGGCTAATATATAAAACTAATAGGTGGTTTTCACATGGGGACAAGTGGTGCTAGAATGGCCATACCAACGTTGCATTAAATCATCTACATAGGAAGACATAATTTGACTTGCTACATGCTACTCCAAGTGTGGGCTTGGGAGCATATCACCTTCATGAGGCCACCAAGATTTCCAAGGCAAGTAAATGACTAAGAGACACTAGCTAATTATAGGTGGGTTTATAATTCAAGGTAATACAAGGGAGGCCTCACAAGTAAGCACTAGCATTGTTATAGAGGGTGATAGATGATTTACAGGTGACATACGCCATTAAAAGGTCATAAAGGGATCATATTTGATCATAATATGATGCTTATCATCTAGCTCACATCATATGAGTTCAATGGTTAGTAGGACCATGGGAGGAGTGAGAGATCCACCATTTTGACTTAGTGATCTACCAATTCAATGCATAAGAAGAGATATTGATAAGACTAGTATGACATAAGAGGTTCACATAGAAGAAATGATTCGAAGGACCATTTGTTCTAGGTTTATACATAGAGATACACCTTTATGATCTTAAGATACTAGGTCTAGGGCAATACATTATTGGGATAGATACCAAGTAGATATAGTGTTATTAGACCTTTATAACAAGGAGGGTGACAATGCCAAGGGTGTATTCATAGATACCAAGAATGAGGTAGGCTATACTAAATTTAACGTACCTTAACTAGGAGGTATAGATATGTAGGGAGAGTTAGAGGTAAGTAGAAGCAATATCACCACTAGTATCAATACCACAAATATGGATTCTACTAATACGAGGAAGTAAAACTAAAGAGGTAGGATCAAGCAAGTCACCTCAAGTGATTATAAATATAGAGGACAATGCCCTAACCTAATAGGTGGAAATATTGATGATAGAGAGGGACTAGCTAGCAGCCTAGATCATCATGTCATAGAGGATTCAAAGTTTAACTATAGAATGAGAAATAATTATGGTGAGAGCCATAGTAATGACATGAGTAGTTGGAGGGGGCCAAGTGGTTCAGGTACTAGTAGACCATATGACACATGTATAGTGAGATCTATAGGTCAAAATTGAGTAGGCAACATACTACCAAGTTGCATATCATGTGATTGTTCTCACTGATTGATGCCTTCCATCACCAATAAGGACATGGTCATGGACTCATTCTATGTTTGTGATATGCCAATTATAGTGATTGGTGAGGATGCCATCACCTAAAAGATGGCAAGGAGGAGGAGCCATGGGAGCACCAAACACATGCTCCTAAAGTTAGTTATAGGTTTGGGCTACTGTCCTAAGTTTTGGGTATTTTGATACACATGATTGTATTTATATAATTAGAATATTGTACATTTGACACAGATGATGTACATACTATTGAGATTAATATATATTTAGTATTTATGGTTATTGACTTATGTGTGATCATGTGATGATGAATTTGATTCAATTGATTTAATGTTGAATGTTGTTTAATGATTGGTTGTTATGTGATTATGATATGATTAAGTGAAAATAATTAGATGATGATTTGATGTACATGGATTAAGATAATATTGAGATGAAATGTTGTTAAATATTGAGTATTTATGTTTGATTAAATGTCCTTTTAAGATGAATGGTCAAACCGTAAAATGAAACGATTCGATGTAATGAGAGATGCATGATGTTCCCAAGAGGGTGTTGCTATAGTATAAATATTTACCAAAATTTATACAAATATTTACACCTATATTCATAGAGATATGCTTAGAGATTTTTCCAAGGGAACTTTAGTTAGCTTTGCCTAAGGACCTGGTTAACTTTGAGATTTTTGTAGGGGTACTTTAATTTTTTTTCCTAGAGGACTTGGTTAGTTCCTATGATACAAAGATGTGTACAAACATGAAAATAAAAGAATTTTTCTTTAAACAAATGTCTAAAGAAATTTTTCTTCATCCATGGGAATTTTGATTTAGCTTTTCCTGTAGGAATTTTGATTTAATTTCATCCATAGGACTTTTTATTTTATTTTAAACAAATGCTTAAAGACTTACACTTTACCTAAATAACTTTCAATTTAGCTTCATCCCTAGGAATTTTGATTTACCTTTAAAAAAATGCTTAAAGGAAATTTTGTTTGAGTTATTTGCCTCATAGAGGTGTCATGAGTACTTGTGATTGACTAGTGTGGCAACAAATGATGCTCCTAGTAGGAAGGACAAATCCATTGTTTAACAGTTGCCTCCATACATGGTGGTCCATGGAAAAAATAGATAATGAGATTGATCTTGCTATCTGCACCTATTAACCTCATAGTATTCATCATGTAGAGGTTATGAGATAGAAGAAATTGGTTTGAGTTATTTTACCAGCAACACCTATGAACATAGTATTCATCATGCAACAAGAGATTGATAATATAAAATAATTGATAAATACAAGGTTTGAGACAAACTAGATTGAGATAAATGATAGAGACAAATGATTGTTGTTAGAATTATTGAGTTATCATTGATGTCAAAGGTCAACTTGGTTGTTGGTAATCCATGGTGTGCTTGGGCATATTATTCAAAGAAAATATATTTTATTTCAAGGGTGATTTAATATGAAGTTTGATATATTTAAATTAAAAATTTAAATATAAATATGAAGCCAAAATTTGAGTATTAATGTAAAGTGTATGGGCCGACCACTTGGGCACCAAAAGCAAGGAAGAGAAAGGGTTATATAAATACAAGGCAAGTTCACTTTGGTATTATGTTTTTTTATTGAATATCTTCGAGATATACACAAGCACGACGAGGATGAAGATGTGAACAAGGAGAGGGATACACCGAATCCTTTGATGGTGGCTATTGAAGCATTTCGTATTTGATTAGGCAAGGGCAGCCCGAACAGATTGTTGGGATGAATTAAAATTGTATTGCGCATATTCAAATAAATAGTGAAAAATGAGCACAAAAGTTGAGGAAAAAAAGGTAGAAGTCGACATTGCTAAAAGTATCTTGGATACACAAGAGGAAATTTGGTGTAACTTCATGCATATCATTGCATTACAACAACACCAAAGGTGCCATTGAATTGATGAAAGAGCTTTATCTTGAGAAGATATTTTTCATGATGTAGAGTAGGCAATCGATGAGGAGGTGAAGCATCCAAAAGGACCACAATGCAAGGCAATCAAGTTTGAGTCGAGCCATGCATCATTGGAGAGGAGCAATAGTGAGATACTTGGAGCCGTGCATAGTTGTTTAGGGTTTGAAAATTGAATACACAGCGACAAAAGTGTTTTAGTGTCTAGAGGCACAAGAAAGGAGCTTGTATGCATAGACTATTACAATCCAAGCATCATCTAGTGGAGGCATTATATCCAAACATCAGATGAGAGTTGAATCAGTAAGAAGCAACATATGATTAAGAGATAGTTGCAACAAATAGTGAAGAGAAGATCACCATCATCGAAGTACCAACAAAGGGCAATAGAAGTGTGTATCCATTTTGATTGAGAATGAAACAAAGCAACAAAATAAAATAAGGTTATGTTATTTAAACTCTATTATTTTTCATATTCAAACACCTTCTCACCTTCCCCGATATTAGAAGCAAAAGAATACAGTGAATGAAGCAAAGTGAGATTTTAGCTACGACATAAAAACAATGATCGAAGTAAAGTGTGAGGAGATTGTGAGACTACCTGCCCAATGGATGTCACAACAAAAGTGTGAGGAGATTGTCTACCCAACGAACATCACAACAAAAGTGAGTAGGAAATTACCTGCAAGCGCAAGGAGAAAAATAGGTAGGTAGTATATTTTAAATTTTCTAAGGTTGATAAAAATAGCGATGATAATATATTCTTTGGTGGATGGTTTTACTTTTGGTTGGCATTTTTTGTGGGAGTGTTAATCCCACATCTACCCTACGAAGGAGGTGGGATAGTATAAGAGCACTTTCGTACAATCAATTTATCATGAGCACCTCATGGTACCCACAACACCCAACTATACGTGGGCATGCCCAGTTAGAGGGCATAGATGCCTTGTGCACCACGTGGTGGAAACCTGAAGGATCTTGCAGTGATTGTTGAAGTTCAAATTTGATTGGAATTAGATTTGGATAGTCTACCATTGACCCACCGTGAGTTGACCACGCTCGCAAGGAATTTAAAATTATTTTTTTGAGGTATATTTGGAGGCCACATACAAAAGGAAGAACAAATTTGAAGCAAGTCAAGGAGTCACACAAAATGCACATAGCATCAAAGGATAGAGTAAGAGGATTAGTGCACATATTCATCCAAGCATTCAATTAAAAAGGAAGGACAAATCAACCATCTACAAGAAGAAGAAAAGGTGCACAAGATAGTGAAATAAGAGCAAGAAAATAGCCCTCACAAAAGCATTCACTTCATACAACTTGCTAATCAAAATCAACATTTACAAGGTGAGTAACATTCATTATTATATTGCAAGTTTGATATCCAAGTACATTAGTAAGTTGAAGAAAGCAAACTCAAGAAAAGGGAAGAATTTAAAGAGTAAAAGCAAGGTACAATAGGAATTATAATATCTTCATGAGTAGATATTAGAGTGCATATTCAAGAGGATATTGTGACAAAATTATGTGCAGTCTTGTATGCCATTATTGATCAGATTTTGGAGTAGATCTGAGCAGAGTTGTTGATAAGATTTGTGAGCATAAATTGATGTCTTTGATGATCAAATTTTGGAGAAAACCTATGTAAGTTTGTTAATCAGTTTTGCATTTTGAGGTTGGCATCTCAAGGAGAATGGTGTCTCTCGTAGGTTGGTGCTTACGCTATTGCAACAAGGATATTGGTGTCTCCCGTAGGTTGGTGCCTACATTTTGTACAATGAGATTGGTGTCTCCCGTAGGTTGGTGCCTACAAATCTAAATAAGGAGATTGGTGTCTCCCGTAGGTTGGTGCCTACAAATTTGAATAAGGATATTGGTGTCTCCCATAGGTTGGTGCCTACATATTTGTATAAGGGGATTGGTGTCTCATGTGGATTGGTGCCCATAAATTTTATTGAAGAAATAAAAGCAATATTTTGCCATGGTTTTCTCCTGAAAGTGTGTTTCCACGTAAAATCCTTATCTCTTGTGTGTGTGGTATTTTGTGCTTTGATTCATTATTGCATTCATATTATTGGTTACTATTTTGTAAGGAAAAGTTTTATCTTATATTGTTCACCCCCCTCTCAATATAAGTGTGTGTTTCTTCAATTGTGCAAACCCTAATTTAATTTAAAAAGATGATATTAGGAAGGTTTTATTGTATCATTCACCTAGTGTAATGAAATTGAACTATCCTAACTAGGACCATCATTTGCATGTCATTGTAGATCCCTGAATTGATATGCAACAAATAGTTTAGACAAAGACACACACATGCATATAGGTAGATATGAAATTAGGCATATACAAGAAAGTAGTGATAGATAGCTAAAAGAAATATGTAGACAATACAAAATTTAAATTCAATACCTTATAAGAACCATTATGTTTATTGGTTTTTTAAGTTCTTTCTCATCAAGTATGGTAAGGCGATAAGCACCTAAACTATACTTGACAGTTATGATGTATGGACCTAGCCAATGTTAGGCGAAAGACTAAATTCTATAGTTTATTACATTATTTAATTAGATTTATTTAATTCATGTAAACTTCCAAAACAACCATACGATATATTTTATTTCTTAGTTTGTTCCAAATATGTTAGATCTAATTAAGGGTTAGAAAATATTCATTTACTATTTGATTCAATTATGTTACTAGCTAATCTCAGCCAGTTAATTGTAAATATAGTTCTCACTTCTGAATTTGAAAGTTGTTTGATTTACCAACATTGATATTAGAGCATTACCATGGTTCTAGTAATTAATATTGCCCTTTCCAACTGAATGTGTGCTCATCTTGGTGAGCCTACAACATGCCATAGGTGGTAGACAGAGATGAGGCTGTCACATTGTTTCAATTTTTTTATTTTGGTACATAGCCCCTATTTGTTTTAAAAAATTAACAAGGAATAAAGCCCCTATTATTATATTGAACACAATTGTATAGAAGTGCAACCACAATAAACAGTGTGGCCTAAATTTGCCGCTACACCCAAGTCACAATAGTATGACCCATATCAGGCTGCACAACCATGCACCACACTGCGTGTATATTGACTGCACCAAATGGAGAGCATCATGTAGATCTGACCATCGCAGGTGAGGCCCAAACATAGGTCCACCATTTAGCTCGACATCTAGCTTAGGATCCCAGCATTGGTATCATTCACAAATGCTCAACACAAGCGAAAAGCAATAATTTGCAAATTCAGACACATTAGTGATAGAGCAGTCATAGAGTTTTTTTTAAGATCTCTTGTAGGAAAAAAACTCAATAACATGCCACAAAGAAGAAAAAATGAAACATTTAAATTGCCCTCATAATATTTTAAAAAACCCAAAAATCATCTAATCATACTACACAGCACATCAAACAATCCCTTTCTAACACGTGGCTGACAAAGGTTGAGCGATGAAAGGGTATTTTTTTTGTTTTATTTTGCTATAGTGGGATTTATCCCACATGCAAGACAACTTGGTTAGAGGTTTTTAAAAGGAAAAATGCTTCTATAGCCTTTCAACCACTGATTGGTGGTCACATTGCTTTTGTGTGGGAGGAGGCCATTACTAGTTGGAGGCAGTTCGTAGCGCCTGACTGTTTGGAAGTTGTACTTATTTGATGTTGACTATCACCCACTTTGTATTGTTGCCTGTGATGTTGACTTTGATATAGATCATCGATTTTTTCCTGCCTTGCTGGAGGAGTTAGAGCCCCCCAGGTTATAAACACCAATTTAAAAGATTTCTTTTTTTTGCATTATATTTGTTCACATTATAAGAATTAATTAATTAAATAATTATTTTGTGCTAGTTAATTATTTGATTAAATTAGTTCATTTAATTAAAATTAAATGCAAATTGTTTTAGGGGGGAAAAAAAATCACAAAGGCAACATCATTTATTTGCAAAACAAAGGGGGCCATGCAAATCAAACTGAATTGAATTGATTTTTTTGTAAAAACTAAGGAGAAACAAATTTGAACTCCAAAACAAAAGTGGGCTACAAAATTTGCACAAAAACTTGTTATTTTGCAAAATGAAATAGGGGGTACACCACAAAAGTTTTTGGATTTTTGCTATAAACACAAACAAGAGAAAAAGATAGTGAATATCCATTTTTTTGCAACTAGACCTCAAATTAAAAAGTATTGCAAAAAAATAATCTTAAAAAATTAGCATTGTAAAAGGTGCATTTTCGGTGGAATCCGACACCTTCAAAAATATCATAAATTTGTGGGCATGATGAATGTATGAATGCATTTCAATTTTTATTTTATGCATTGATATATATTATGGCAACAAAAGACCCCAAATTTAAACCCTTTTTTGTGCAATTTAATATGCAAGACAACATTAAGTAAAAATGGTACCTCTTGCCCATACTTACAGGTGATGTTGTCATGCTTGGGCTACTATATCTAACCTAATATAGCTACAACAATGACATTTGGGCTATTTTCCCCTATAAGCTATTGGAGAGAAATAAGAAAAGCCAATATTGATATTCACTCCATCATTACCCTATTCACTACTATCACTTGACATAAATCTTGAAATTAAGTTCTTCCAAGTATTTAAGGGTATTTTTGCCCTACGTATGCAAAAGTATTTTTAAGTAGGTGTCAAAGATAGAGTGAATCCCTTTTAGTACTGCTTATGTGCCACATATTGATCTGTTACACATACCTTAAAGTCTCCCTCGTGTACAACCATGTATATTGAGGGGACCAACTTATTCCATGTACCAAAGAGTATTATAGGAAAAGTGAGTATATTGGATAGATCAAGTCTATCGAACTAATGGTATAAAGAAAGGTGGACCATTTTTTTTTATAAGGAACCTTCACAATACCCATTGCAAAGGCCTATCTTTCAGATTCACAACCCTTGAAATATTCAAATTTTGCTCCATGGAAGAAAAATATGAGAACAATGATACAGGTTAAAAAGTTGTGGAACATCATGACTAGCAGAGTCACATGCACAGTAATTGGAGATGATGAAAAAGAAACTTATAATGATGCAAATTCCAAAGCATTTATGATCATAGTTCTTGCCACTACTAATGAGATTTAAACACATATTTATGAAAAAGAAAATGTAAAAGATGCATGGGATTCATTGACCACCATTTATGAATGAAATAATCAAGAAACAATTCTTACCCTTCAATCCTAACTTTACACTCTTAGCATGAAGAATGGAGAAAGTGTAGAGGTGTTTCTTTGCAGAGTTGTTGATTTGAGAGCCAAATTGCATGCCATGGGAGAAAAAGTGGAAGATAAGCTCTTAACCTCCATTATTTTGAGATCTTTACCAGATTATTTAAGAATGTTGGTCACTTCCCTTAAAGTGTCCAATTGGAAAATCTCTCTTGAGGAGTTGGTTAATTTGATAACAAGAAGAAGCAAATAAAAACAAAAGAGAATGACTATCCAACACAATATTCTTTTCAAAGAAATCTTGAGCTAAGAAACAAGGATACTTTTAGAAGAGATCTTCCTCTAAGGGTTAAAACACTACTCCCTCACAATCGACACCTCCACAACAGAAGAGGTATTACCACATTTATTAGATAGATAATCATGATACCAAGAAATATTGGTTCAATTCTTACAAAAAAGGTGAAAAAAATAAGCAACCACAAAATAAGAAGGGGAAATTCAAGACATGACCAAGAAGTAGGAAATAAAGAGGTAATGTTGCTATTCAAGAATCAGATTTAGATTTTGGGAGAGCGCACAAGGTGCTCATGACTCAAAATGATCCCAAAAAAAAATATCATGTGTGGTATATTTATTTTGGTTCCCAAAAACACATGATTGGTGATAATAGGTGGCTTGACACATTTGAAGCCAAAGAAGGCAAACAGGTGACCATTGTCGATGATAAGACCTATACAGTCCAAGGATAAGGAAATGTTGCAATGACACTTCTAGATGGATAATGCACAATTGATAAGGTCCTTTATGTTCTAATATTGGTTGGTAATTTGTTTTTCGTACCCCAAATCTTGGAAAAAAATATGGTGGTTGAATTTAAAGTTGTTGATGGAAAAAATGTTGCTTCATTACCAAACATGGTATTCACATAGCAACTGCTTCCTACAAATAAGAATTGTTTGTTTTATATGCTCTTTATACACCTCATGTTTCCATGGATTCCAACACAAAATAAGCTACCTCCTTATGGTATAAATGGTATGGCCATCTAATTTAAAGCTATTTACTTCATATGAGTAAGCATGATATGGTATTAGGTCTACCCAACCTCTCACATACTTTGCTTGTATTCTCAAATTTCTTAGCAAGGAAGCAACACCGAGTTCCATTTGAGTTGAGCTCTTCCAGAGCCAAAGCACCATTGGAGTTAATCCATATCAATCTGTGTAGACCCATGCCATATATTTATGGTGCAAAGAAGCATTCTTAGTTGTTTTTTGATTATTACTCCTGCAATATGTGGGTCTTCTTCCCACTGTTGAAGTCATATGCTTTCTTGTATTTTCAACGATTTCAAAATTATGTTGAGAAGGAATCAAGATATTCTATCAAGGCCCTCCAGTTTTATCGAAGGGGGAATTCACATATAATGAATTCTCAAGGTTTCTCACCATACATGGGATCAAAATACAGCTTACTACAACCTATACTCCTCAAAACAATGGAGTTCCTAAGAGGAGGAATCATTCCATAATGGAGATGATTTGATGTATGGTCACAGGTGCACATATTGGGCAATAGTATTAGGAAGAATTTATCACTAAAACTGTGTATCTCCTAAATTTAGCACCCACAAAAGCTATTTAAGGAGTCACACCAAAAGAATCATCGAGTGGATGAAAACCCTCCATTTCTTATATAAGGATATTTGGATGCAAAGCCTTCATGCACATTTCAAAGAAGAAAATGATCAAGCTAGATGAGAAAAAATCTGCAATGCATCTTTATTTGTTATGATGAAGAATCCAAGGTGTATCGATTGATTGATCCTATAACCAATAAAATTCATATAAGTCAAGATGTGGTATTTGAAGAAGCTCCTAAATTAGATACACCAGAATCTAGAAAAGACACATATTTTGTTGTACACAGAATTTGAAGAGCTTGAATCAAGGGCTTCTTCAAAATAGAAAAAAATTTCAAAATGGTATACTAGCACAATAAGAGATGCAAAATTGGATGAACCTCCTGATCTCAATTCCAATAAGCCATGTACTCAAAGTATGTCACACCAGGAAAGAGAAAAATATGATGAAGAAGAAGATGATGATGAAGAAGAAAGAAGTGAAGAGGAATATAGAGATTTGATGACTTCAGTGGTGGAGCATGAACCTACTTTAGTGCAAGAAGCACTCAGTGTACCTTAATGGAAGGTAACTATGGATGCAAAACATGTCTCTTATGAAGAAAAAAACATGGGAGCTAGTTGATCTGCCTATTTTTAAGAAACCCATTGGCTGCAAATGGATCCACAAAGTTAATTATAAGGTAGATGAGACAATTGAAAAGCATAAATACTACCTTGTTACAAAGGGCTATGCTAAAAAAAAGTATATGTTATGAAGAGATATTCACACCAATTGCAAAGATGGCAACCATTCATGTACTTTATGCAATGTCAGCTCAGTTTGGATGACAAATTCATTAGATGGATGTGAAGAGTGCCTTATTGAATGGTGATATCAAAGAAATGTGCATGACTCAACCTAAAGGATTTGTTGTTGAAGGACAAGATCAAAAAGTTTACAAATTGATAAATCCCTTGTATGGATTAAAAAAAGCTTCAAGAGCTTAGTACATTATGATTGATAATCACCTACTACAACATGGTTTTAAGATAATTCTCTCATATCTCAATCTATATTTCAAGAAATGTGGTTCTAAAATAGTGATACTTGTGTTATATGTTGACAATTTGATCATCACTAGTAGTTCAGAAGAGATGATAGAAGCAGTGAAGGGTAACTTGAAGAAGTAATTTGAAATGATAGATCTAATAATTCTACATTATTATCTTGATTTAGAAGTGTAGAAAAAGAACCACATTAAGATCACACAAATTATGTATGCCAAGGCACTAATTGAAGAATATCAAATCATAGAATTGTAAGCCCAAAACAAATCCAATGGAAATAGGACTAGTATTGTCTCAATACGACAAATATCCTCATGTATATGGAAATATCTATTGATAGTTGATTGGGAGTCTCATATATTTGACCAATACCAAGCCATGTATCATCTTTATTGTGAGCTATATTTTGAGGTTCATGCAAGAACCTAAGGTCATTCATTGGAAGGTAGTGAAGCAAGTTTTACACTATATTCGTGGTATAGTAGAATATGGTCTGGAAGGTAGTTCTTCTTTTGAGGATACATAGACTTAGATTATGATGGATCTATATATGATAGAAAATCAACGTTAGAATACATATTTCATCTTGTATCTGGACCTATCTCTTTGCACATCAAGAAGCAGCAAGTTGTTGCACTTTCATCTATAGAGGTAGAATATTGTGACGCACAAGGAGTAGTTTCCAAAGAAATATTATTACATTGCATTCTTTCATGTATAGGCCTTCAAAGAAATCTTCCATTACACTTGATATGCGATAACCAAGGTGTTTTGAAACTAGTCAAGAGTCCAATGTTCCATGAAAGAACAAAGCATATTGAAACTCATTGTCACTTCATTAGATGAATTTCCAAAGCACAAGCTTTAGCTCTAGTGCATTTCCATCGATGAACAGGTTGTACATATTTTCACTAAGGCACTTTCACGTGTCAATTTTGATTTATTTTGAAACTCTATGTATGTCAAATAATGTAATAAAGGGGTATATTAGGCTATAGGGTAGACTCTATAGTTTATTACATTATTTAATTATATTTATTTAATGCACATAAGCTTCCAAAACAAACATGCAATATATTTTGTTTTTTTGTTTATTACAAATATGGTAGATCTAATTAGGGGTTAGAAAATAATCATTTAATATTTGATTCAATTATGTTACTAGCTAGCCTTACCCAATCCATTGTAAATATTCTCCTCACTTATGAATTCGAAAGTTGTTCAATTTACCAAAAACAAATTGGGCTTTGCCTTTGAGCTTAGTTTTGGTATCAATGTTCTTTTGGTTCTCTTTGAGAAAATGAATACCAAATATAAAATAAAAATATTGTTCATTCTTGCTATAGACATGCTTAAGCCTTCGTTGGTAGAATCTTAGGTTCTCTACAATATGGATCTACTTTTTGGCTAAGATGGCTGAGGTGATATTTTCCTCCAATAGAGGAGTCCTACAATAAAATTCACAAAGAAAGCACCTCTATATCAAAAAGGAATATGACTTTGGTTCCATAAATCAAAGCATAGGGTGTCACGTCAGTGATAGTTTTGACACTAATGTGATAGACCCATAATATGGGATACAACTGATGATGCCAATCTCGATGAGGCTTTTTGATGAGCTTATTAAGGATCTTGACAATATTTTTTTTAGAAGCTTCACCTTGGTCATTGCTTAGAGGCTAGTAAGACATTATCCATTTACGTTGAATCTTGTATTTAGCATATTTTTTGGATATTCTTATTTTTGAAGGATGTTCCATTGTTAAATTAGCATAGAAGGGATGACATAACAATTAAGGATATAGTTGAGAATAAAATTGGATATTTAAGGTCTGAGGTGTAGACCAATTGTATCATCCAAACCCCATAATGGGGGCGGAGGTCCAAGGTTCAAATCTTGAGCCTCGTCGGATTGAATTCTTGTCCCTTTCCTAGTGCTTTCAATGACGTAAAAGGTTTAAAAATGATTGTGGCATGGTGTTTATAGAGGCAGATTGCATGAATATTTGTGTGCCAGATTTTGAGGCAGACAACACAGAATACTATGGTGGCCATAAAATCTAGACAACCTGCTCGAATTCATGGCGGCTATCGATTCCACCATGTAAATACAAAAAAAAAAAAAATCTAGATTTGGACTCTAATGGTTGATTCTAAAGGTAAGATCTCAACCCATTTATTGAGTAGCCATGATGATGAAATACCCATAAGATAATACTAGGTTGATATTTCCATTGATGCCTAAGCCCCAAATAGAAAAATACCAAGGATAAGTCAAGGATTGGAGATCTTGGGAGGGATAATGGATAATGTTAGCATGCTTCTAACAATTATCACACCTTTTGACATAGTCACAAGAGTCCTTTTTAATGGAGGAAAAATAATAACTCGTCCATAGGAGTTTCTTGGTGATGATGACACCATTAAAGTGGCCACCATGTGATCCATCATGGTTCTCTTTAATGATTTCTTGGGACGTAGATGAGGCTAGAAACCTAAAAAAAATACCATCAAGAGAATGATAATATAAAACATTTCCAATGATGACATCCCTATAGGTGTGTTGCTTAAGGTTCTTACACTTATTATGGTTCAATTCATCAGGTAGCATGCCATTCCTAAGGTAAGTAAAAATATCCTTGTACCAAGGATTTGGAAAAGGAGGTGCCTCTATGAGAAAGACTCCTAGAGAAAGCTATCTAGATGTAGACACCAAATCGCAGCCACTAAACCTCCATCCTAACCATCCCACCACCCACTTGTATTCCATTCCACCTTCCCACCAATTATTTGGCCCAAATCCACCTTTTGGCCATTCCTAGCCTAATTGGGGTTATTTTAATATTATTTTATAATATTTTATATTTTATATAATATTTTATTATATTTTAATATATTTATTATAAAATATATAAATAAACTCAATTAACCTTAGCCGTCCGATTTCATTTAATCTCCACCATCAATTTTCATTAATCCATGTCACATTCAAAAAGTAATCTCAACCCTAGGATATGACTTAATCTTAGCCACATGATCAAAAGTGCAAGGCTAAAACCCTAATAAAACCCTAGGTTGGATTATAAATAGGGTATTTTGCAAATGCCCAAACCCTGAAACCTCGAGATTAAGAGATATACTTGGAGAATCATTTGTTGATGCCCTAGTGAAGCAAAGATAGAGAGAATTGAAGATTTGATGCCCTAGCTAAGCCAACAATACTTCTGCCATTCCAACCATCATCCATCCATCCTCACTCGTCACCATAGTTGTATTCCATATGTTGCCTCTGTCACCATACTTCTTAATCTGTAGATCTACCCTACCCTGCGAGTGTTGTGTCGAGCTTGTGAATATTGCTATAGAGCTTGCCAAGCGCCCACCAGAGCTTACCCTGTCTATAAGTGCACACCAGAGCTTGCCAAGCTCACTGCAGAGCCTGCCTAGTGCCTTTCAGAGCCTACGACAGTCCCAGGTGTGAACCAGAGCTTGTGAAGCTCGTGTTAGAGCTTGTTATGATAATAAAATGAAGATCTAAATCTGTTACACCATGAAATTTGTAACAACGAAGCAAGGTATATTTAGTATTGTTTTATTTCATTTATTCATTGGTTTGGCATGCATTTTAAATTGATTCTTAAGCTAGGTTTTGTTAATGTTTTAGGGTCTCACATTGTGGTGCCCTCATAGGTATTACTGATGCTCTTGTGTTTTGTTTTGCATGTAGATCTACGAATTCAACATTTTCTTTGATGACTATTGAAGCTGGAGTGGCCCCACATTGGATATTAAAATCCCACTCAACCTGTTGGGATCAAGGACACTCAAATCTGAAGACACTTCTATTATATCTAACTAGGGTTTCAGAGAACCCTAGTTCCACTATAAATTATTGTATCAAATATCCACATTGGATACTGATTGTAACAAAGGAGTCTATTGGCGCCCCCATTGAATATATATTTCTTTTGTGAAATCTATTTTGTCTCATCGCTTTATTTGATTATACCATTTTATTTTCAAGTGTTGTGTCTTTGCATCCACAAATGACGATCATGGTGGGACCCCACAAGGATTTCATAATTTGATAGATCTACCTTGCTAATTTTATGTTGTTTCTGTTGTTGCATGTTTTTTATAAAGCGTAAAAACTACCGTATTCGTTGCTAGGGTTTTTGAAGCATTCTGCAGCAATTCCAGGGATTACAGGCACCCTTCTGCACTTCGTAGGCACTCTCCTATGCCTAAGCAGGTGCACAACTATGCCTGTCATTAATTTGAAGCAGAGCTGAGGCTTCCAAGTGAGTTACATAACCCTAGTTTTCCATTCAACAATTTACATATTTAGTTTCTTACTACTGTTTTTCACTGTTTTTGTGTTCACATTAAGAAATTGGAGAAATAATTAGTAGTAAGTTACATCTAGGGTTTTCGTGTGATTTAGGATATAAAATATAATTCTTGTTCTAAAATTGCAAGTCTAGGTGATTTTTTTGTATTTTTGAGTGCATATAAAACACAAACGCATCTTAGAGTTGCATTTTAGGGTTAAAAATTATTTCAAACTTGCATATCTAAATACAAACAACATTTAGAAGCATAAAATAATCCTTCCCTAGGCTGGCCCCTTTGGCAGAGAGGTGGACGAACCCTCCGATGCTTTTGTGATTTTTATCACTTGTAGGCAGGGGTTTTAAGGGTGTAATCTGTGCTCTATCGATGAAATTTGTGTATTTATGTTGGATTTTGATTTAGATTAGTGAGGTTGGTAATTTTTAATATTGTTTGCACACTATAAAGAACAAGGAACATAAAATTAATCAATCACACACTTATGCACTGCACTTTTTAATAGTAATAGTTGGATTTCATCACCAACTATTGGTTGAGGTTTGGTGACAGTGGCTTTCATCTCCATCCATAAAATCTCTATCCCTAGACACCATAGGAATACCCCCAAGCAAACTTGTTGGAGGTCATTACCAACAGGAATCTTGTTGCCTTGGCCAACCATATTTTTTACCTTTTTTTTCATTAAACAAGATTAGGCTACACTGAAACACACAAATCCAACAATTTTAAAAGGAACTTCACATTAAAGGAAGAAAATAAGTAATGAACCTGAGGTAAGCCACACAAGGTGAAACCTAGGATTGGTTTTTTTCTTTGCTTTATTTCTTTAGAAAGGAAATTGTTAATTTGTGTGATCTAGATTAATCTTTAATTTTTAGTTTAATTGCTTTAAGGTGTTAACACATCAACAAAATAAGGTAATGAACCAAAATAATTTAATGGAAAATAATTCCCATGAGCCTGCTACTTCGGTAGCCCCATCCACTATGATTTAGAATAATTTATTTGGATCAGCCCATCCATCCCGATCTCAATAGGAGTCCCATCCACTTAATGTGGAAGCCGCCACCACCTACATAGACATGGATAGAGTGCATGTCATCTACAAGGCCTCTAACTATGTCATGGATCCCCTTAGCCAAGATGATTTTGAAGAACCTGAATTGGCTACCACCTACCTTACCCAAGGATATCCTAATTCAAGATATGAATGTGGTATACCTTCCACCGCAAGCCAACCACTGTAAAGCCCAAGTGTTCAAAACACTTACTTCACATCCACCTACACCAATCCCTTGTATGAAGAGAATGTAGGAGCATGTCAATGTCACCTCGCAAGTCCCCAACCTTCAAGTTGTAACATCAAATGCAACTTGAACCATATCCATGACCTCTCATCTATTATCCACACCTCGATCATCACATTTAGCCAACATGACCATGTCATCCACGCCTCCATCATCATATTTAGCCAACATGACCATGTCATCCACACCTCCATCATCTCATTTAGCCAACATGACCATGTCATCCATCCCTCCATCATCTCATTTAGCCAACAATACCATGTCATCCACACCTCCATCATCATATTTAGCCAACATGACCATGTCATCCACACCTCCATCATCTCATTTAGCCAACATGACCATGTCATCCATCCCTCCATCATCTAACTTAACCAACATGACCATGCCTAATCTTCCATCATCATCAGCCCAACCATCATCTCATCCAACCTCAACCCCATAATTTGACACATGGTCAAATCAGGAACTCACGAATACATTAGGGCTCATCAATAGATTGCTTTCACAACAAACAAAAGGAAAGCAACCGGTTAACACAAACCCTATGACTCAAGGAGTTCCAACTCAACCTCCACTTGTCAATCAAAATTCCTCATGGGTCCCTCAATCCCCCATAGTGACCATCCCTAACCCTCCACCACTCCACATATCCACCATACCAATAAACATTACCACCAATCAATAATCCAGTCCTTTCCTCCATCATCCTCATCAATCATCCACATCCTTCAATCATCCATCTTCTCCACACACCCAACCCAATCCATTCCACAACACCATGTTGGTCACACCCCAACATCCATCATCAAGCCCATCAACCAACCACCACCTAATCCAGGGTCCTCACATTCTAGTAGAAGACCTTAGACTTCTAGCAATGCAAAAGCAAATCGATCGATTGATGCAAAATTTAGTAGGAACAATGAGCAAAAATATCACATTAAGCCAAATGATCCATCAACCAATTCATCCATCGATACCAACACTACCATATTCGATAGATTTTACGATACCAAAATTTGACAAGTTTGGGGAAACTAAGGATCCCAAAGAGCATGTGAGCTCATTTTTCCACGTATGTTTTCATATTAGTGATGATAACACTCTCATGCTCTGAACATTTCCTCAAATGCTATGGGGGATGCCATAGAATGGTACAATAAATTGACCACACATAGTATATACACTTTTGATCAATTAATAGATCTATTCTTAGAGCTCTTCACCCTAAATATTGAAAAGAAGGTATCCTTATCAGATATTTATTATTTGAAACAATGGGATGAGGAACCTATCTATGACTTTGGAAATCGTTGGAGTGCAATCATAACTAAATTGCCATTCTCCCTACCAATGGAAGAGATTATAAAGCTTTTTACCTAGAGTTGCTTAAAACCCATCTCTTGGATGCTACAACTAAAAACTTATAGAACATTTGAAGAAGCTTTAGCACATGCTAGTATCATTGAGGAGATCAAAATCCAAGAGGGTGTCATTAAGCCAAAAAGTAAAGAATGGAAAAATAAGGGCCAATACCGAAATAACCAATATGGCCAAAACAAATCCACACAAGCCTCAACAACTAATATAACAAATCAAGTTAATAAAGTTGTGATGAGCCAGCTCATAGTGGCTCAAAAACCGATGCAATAATAAATTTCATATCATGTGGTCCCATCAGTTACCTGTTGGAACAAAATTTGTCTTCGGTTAATAGTGTTGCACCTTAGACTTTGCCAACATTGAATAGACAGATCTTGCTTGAGATCATTTGTCTAGTCTCCAAAGAAGGCTGGTTCCTTTGAGTTTTTTTAGAGAAAAGGAGAACAAGAGATAAGTGAAATATAGCCTAAGCTAGAAATTTTCTCATGGTATAGATTAGACAACAACAAACATTGATGATGCAGATTACTACTTTAAGAGTTTTCTTTATATCTTCTTATAGAAAACATGAATTCTTGAGTGTGGCTTTTAGATGATCATCTAAATACATGTAAATATCTTTAATGTTCAAATCTAGAAACAAGGTTTATACGTGCATAGTCTAGATTTTAGAATAGATACATTATAAAACTTAGAATGAATAAAAGTTAAAACACCAGATATATACACTTGCACAGAGAAGTTTTGAAAGCCATAAGAAGAAATCTTTTATTGCTTGTAATCCAGTACATGTACATCAAGATTGTAAACATCCAAGAGCCGAACCCTTTTCATGGTCGACTCACTCCTATTTATACCCTAAAAAGAGTATCTTCTACTACGTACACTTAATTTCTTCAATCAATTACAAGTAATTGTCTACAGTTTTCTAATAATATACAACGGATTTCCCACAGATTGGATAGATTTCCTTATGGCTAATTTTAGATAAGCCTGTTATTCTACAATAATCTAGTGGACCTGCCAGGTTATAATCAATTGACCATTCTTCAAAAATTAGCACCTGATGTCAGTGCATGTCCCTAGTTGCCAAAAATATACTCTATTTCCTTGGCAAAAAATCGGACATGTCATGAAATCGTGACACTCTTGTTACTCTGCCTACCTACCCTTTTTGAGTCACGAAAATGCAACATGTCGCAAAATTGTGACACTCTTGTTTCTCTGTCTACGTACCCTTTTTGAGTCGCAAAAATGCAACATGTCACGATATCGCGACACTTTTGCCTCCTTGCTTCCTTTTGTTGCTTTTAGCCACGAAAATGTAACATGTCGCGATATCGTGACACTTTTTCCTTCTTGCTCTTTCTCTTCTCTTTTGGCTATGAAAATGCAACATGTCGCGATATCGTGACACTTTTTCTTTCTTGTTCTTTCTCTTCTCTTTTGGTCATTAAAATGCAACATGTCACGATATCGTGAAACTTTTTCTTTCTTGTTATTTCTCTTCTCTTTTGGCCGTGAAAATGCAACATGTCGCGATATCGTGACACTTTTTCCTCCTTGCTCTTTCTCTTTGCTTTGGACCGTGAAAATGCAACATGTCGCGATATCGCGACACTTTTTCCTCCTTGCTCTTTCTCTTTGCTTTGGACCGTGAAAATGCAACATGTCATGATATCACGACACTTTTTCCTCCTTGCTCTTTCTCTTTGCTTTGGATCGCAAAAATGCAACATGTCACGATATCGCGACACTTTTTCCTTCTTGCGGTGTTTTGCTTTTTCTTTGATCTTTAGCATATGAGCCACTTTGGTCTTCTTGGAAAATATGCAAAAAGGTGCATCAACTATTTTTTTGTAGTTAGTCACTTTTTGACTAAAATTCTTGGTGCCTTCCGAGGGAATTTTTGCTTGCAAAAATAGGGACCAAGCCTTCATCCATTGGGAAATGGAGTCACCAGCACAGTTGCAAAAAGTAAAATTTCGAGTGGAAAAACAAAGATAAAAGAAAAATAATGCATTTTGGAATATAGGTGATCTTTACCTTATCAGAACCTTTCTTTTACCGCTTAGGTACTTAACCTTTGTCTGAAGAACACAAAAAAAATCAATTCTGGGAGTTGGTCCCAGCTCTAGCTGCTGGTTGCTGCCCCTGATGTTTAGATCTTCTGATTTTGTCCATGGTTGCAATTATCTCTTGATAAGTTTTGCACACTTGATTCCAGTCTTTGTCTTCTAGATTAGAAGAATTGATGAAAAATTGATAGACATACTGCAATTCTTCCACTTTATCATAAGAAATGATCTTTTGTTTTAAAATCAGTTCTTGCAAACAGGTTTTAATCTGTGTTAAACTATGGATCATTTCCATGACCTCCTTTTCTCCTATAGGTTCCTGCCAGCTGTCGATGTCTATTTCATCTTCAACAAAAGCTTTTATTGATGCCGAAAGGGCTTCTTCCTTCAAAAATTTTGAACCTTCATCCCAGAGGTAAGGAAGCCCATTTTGGATAGCCAAATCAAGATTTTGGAGCAACCCTTTCGCTTCATACTCAAGCTCGTGCAGAAACTTATTTCCCTATGCTATCAATTTAAACTTCCTAAAAAAGTTCTTTTCTGCTATTTTAGCTTGAGACCAGGCTTTGCTTCTGAGCTTGGCTTCCATGCTTCCTGGCATTTTTTTTGACAAAATCTGAATTTTAGTGGCCGCATCTTCTCTTTTTAATAAAAATGCTTCGATAGCCTCAAATTCCTATTTTACTACTTCGGTAGCTTCCTTTACTTTAGCCAAATACAACAATACAGGTTTAGCTTTTAATACTAAAAACAACAAATCTTTTAGCAATTCCTTCCTCATGCTCTTTACTTTATCTTTCAAAAATCTAGAAGGGGTGTTTTGTTGTTTGACCAACTATTGTTGTAGCTGCTGTATCTATGTATTTAATGCCTGAATCTGAGCTTTCAACTTTTCTTTACCTTTTTCCACTTCACTAGTAGTAGCACTGAATTTACCCTCCCATTTTTTAGCCTCTAAAGTAAGAGCCTTCTCTACTGTTTTCTACTCTTTCACTACAGCCTCTAATTCCTTCCTCTTCTCTTTTTCCTTCAAAAACATTTCTTGATAGTGTTCGCCCTGTAAGTATATGGTCCCAAAATGTTCTTGGGCTTTCACCCACTCATCTTGCATAGGCAGTTGAGATATATCTTCATTTATCCATTCTGCCTTGTAATCTTCCACAGTCATTTCTCCCTTTGATTTCTTGGTAATGGCAGTTAACTTCAACTTCTTTCTCTACATATTGGCTGGATATAAAGCAATTATTTCTCTTACAGTAGTTGGTGCTTTAGAATATCCAGCTACATGTGAAGTCCACCAATCTAAAGCATTCTTGCTCACCCTTTTTAGATTTTCAATCTTGGCCATGGTGGACTATGACTCGGTCCCTTGAGAAGTTGTAACCCCAGTTGCTGGGATGTCAATGCTAGGGAGAAATGGAATGGGAGCAACTACGGACCTAATATTTAGCAGACTCTAGGAATATGCTACCATTTCTGGGAGAACAAGGTATTTTTTTGGCAAGGACATTATATTTTTGTCGATTTTAGAGAAGAAAGGAGAATTACAATGGGAATGAGTAGGAGAATGAGAAGAAGAAAGTGAAGAAAGCATACCTATTTCTGGTTGGGGTGGCTATTGGTGTCCTTCTTCTCCTTCATGTTCACTGACGAAAATTTCTTCACTCTACATTTTTTTTGCATCAGGATTTTCATTTTCTTCATCACTTTCATCTAATTTTATAACTTGTTTCTCTTGTTGCTCTTCTACCATCAAGATCTCCTTTTTAACCAAAATTTGTTTTTTGTTTTCACTATTTTGGCTCTCTTGAGCCCAACTAGGTGGGCCGTGTAGGGCTTCCTTCTGTGAAGTTTCATGCTCAACGCTCTGAGCATCTGCATCAGTGTTTCCTTCAGTTGTATAGGCTAGTTTGCCTTCCTGAGTCTCTTTCCCTGAGTCATCCTCTGTATCTTGAGGCTCTTGATCACTAGAAGAGGTTTGAATAATACTCTTTTCTCCTATCTGCCATCATTTTCAATTTCCTCATTCTTTCTACCATGGTTTCATCAGATTCTATACCCGAGTCTGTAGGTGGAACAAATTTTACAACCTTTGAGGAATGATGCCTGGATGTTAGGGTATTTTCCCCAAGCGCTAGACGATTCTCTCTTTTATGGACTAGAATAGGTTCAACTCTCACATGTCCTTCTTTGCCCAACCCTTTTCCATCATAGCCCATTTTCAACATCATTTGGTCGGCCTTTGAACTATAAGTATTTCTTTGTTCTTCAGTAAAGACCTCTTCTATCGACCTTTTCCTAGCTGTCTTAGGTTTGGTCTGAACAAGGGGAAGATTCTAAGCCTCTGTAATCGCTTTTCCCTTACTAGATTTAGGTTGCTGGTATTTCTTAGGTGGCTGGGACACTTTGAGAGTAGAATAATGACCACCTCCTATGCTTGGAGGGATTCTAACAGGGAAACTTCCTCCCTAGGAGTCATGGTGTTCAACATATTGAGTTTCGAATAGATTGTCATTTTTGGTGGGATATCTTGATGAGATAAAATTTGTCTGAACTCTCATTAGCCACCATTCTCGAATTTTTGCCACATCCCAATCTGCCATATTCTTTTGAATCTGGGTGATTTTTTTCTTTGTCAACTGATGAGCCTTTTTATTTTCTGGGTCAAATTGAACAATTACTTCATAAAATTCATGCCAAGGAGGCAAAGGCTCCATCTTCTCTATATGCCACTCCAATGGTACATCTTCCGTGTTATTCCTATTTTCCTCAATATCATCCCTGATTTTAACATGAAATTACTTTTTATGTGTTTTGTTCAAAATGGGCTGTCTCTTAGCGAACCTGCTTATGGGGTCATATTTCCATCTTTGTGAGATCTCAATAAGACCCAATTTTCTTAAATACTCCGCTATTTGTTCATTCTGCACCTTACTTGAAATAGTAATCCCTTCAAAACTAAATGGCATATTACAGGTACTGGTTTTTCCAATTCCAGTCCCGAATTTGACATTAATGGTTTTTGTTTGCCTCACATATTCTAAGGCAAATATTCTATCAGTCACATAATGGGGAAGTAAAAAGGGTTTGTTTGTAAACCCATACAATCTGATACACACTCCTTGTGTTAGGATAAACCAATCCCCTTCTTCTACAAACTTGGTTTGCAATACCTTTTCTGCTTTGGGGGTCAATCTTATTATTTGCCCATACATGATTTTTAGCGCAGGGCCCAAAAATTCCCTATTGAAATCATAATACGATTCAGACTTGTATAACACATTAGTCCATTCATATACTAGCAAAATTTCCCCCTTTTCATTCCTATCATTCTTTGAAATGAAAGCTAACTCTTGAGACATGAAATATGTTAGAGTTAAAGTGCACTATGCCTTCACCTTGACACTTTTTAGTTTCTCTTGACAAGTGTCATGTGTTGAATATAGGCTTATGCCTATATATTGTAACCATTTATATTAATAAAATCAATCCCATCAGTTTTAGTCCCATCATTTGGTATCAGAGCAGGTTCCCTCTCCTACCTATGAAACCTTGAGGGGGGATTTCCCTCATGGAAATCCTCCCTCCCCCATCATCCTTTCCCCCATTTTTCCCATTTTTTTCAAAAGAGGGAGTATGCTCTTCATTCTTGATGGATGAATCAGAAACCAGATTTTTGAAAAATCATGGCTGCCAAATCAGATTTGTGCTGGGTACTTCTTTGTTTTTGCAGCTGGGGAATTTATTTTAAGTTTTTTTTGGTAAATCCGTCAATTTTTTTTAGCATTCTTGAGCGATTACGGTGTATGTTTCTAGAGAAAGGAGACCTGGATTTAATCATCACAAGAAAGCGGGTGCTATGAATTCTTTGGTTTGAGTCTCGACTGTTCTTACAAATGCTCCTTATCTATTGAATCTGGATTGTGACCATTACATAAACAACAACAAAGCAATCCGAGAAGCTATGTGTTTCATGATGGATCCAACTGTTGGAAAGAAAGTCTGTTATGTGCAGTTTTTTCAGATGTTTGATGGTATTGATAAGCATGATCGATATGCCAATCGAAACATAGTTTTCTTTGATATCAATATGAAAGGTCTCGATGGTATTCAAGGGCCCATATATGTTGGTACTGATTGTGTCTTCAAGAAGCAAGCACTTTATGGCTATGATTGTTAAAGTGCAAGTTCGCATGTTCTAGACTGATCTGGGGTTCATAAGGTGCAGTAAGATTTCCTTTTATCTTGTTTTTCATTGATGTTGGCATGGGCGTCGTGATCAATATCTGCTCGATATTTGTGAGAGTTTGATAGGTTTCCATCTAGAAATGGTTTAGGGCTTGAAGAAGTGTTGTCAGTAGTGTCAAATAACCATGGGAAAAGGAGGCCAAGACTACGGCACGAGGAGTCCTGTGATAATGCCCTCGGATCGAAAAGTGTTCCCCGCGTGGTCTAGGGACGAGCATGAATGCGCCAAAGAATTTTGAGTAGATATTAATCCAATGCTGAAGCTGCTGAAGGAGAAAAAACATGGTGGGCCAATTTCAGGGCCCTTTTGATGGCCCACTCAAGAAAATGAGCAGGCTTCGAAGCGATGATTTTATAGTAGATATTGGAAAGCATGATGGAGTCCTCCTATCAACATTGACTCTCTCTCTCAATGTCACCTGATGATCAAATCTAGAGCTTCTCAAACCAGAAAATGGAGAGAAATTTCATAGCTGCCCCATGAGTTTTTTTTGATAAAACCCCAAAATGCGCTCGGCTCAGGACTGCAACTTGCCACGTTGAGGTCTGAACATATGCTTTTCCTTAGCCATTCCACGCTTCCGGCTATGAATTTCATGCTGCCGGAAGGGCGGGAGAGGCTTAACTCCGGCAGTCTCACCGGCGCATTGTATTTCTCGAAATCCCCAGTGTTCAAGCCCGGAACTACTACTCTTGTCACTTTGGCCTTCTTTGCTTCCTTTCTGGGTGAGACGACGGGTAATTTAACAGGAAGGGTTTCTGATTCGCTTTCATGGCTGAAAGCAAGAGTAGGCCGTCTGTGATCCTTGCATGGGTTCCCATGTGGTCTTTTCTGCAGAGGATTTCCTTGCAACCCATTTACTGCTATTTGGGGCTGTGCGCTGGGAATAGCAGATGGATTTTCAGTGCCGGGTGATTGTTGTGGAGGACCAAATGAGGATATAAAATTGAAAAAAGGAAATATGGGGAGAGGATTGGACTATATATTGTCTAGTTCTTGTGGATTATCATGTTTTTTTGAGAGGCGTAAGTCTTCTGAAAATACAGAGGAAGGCAAGAATCAGGTTTCTTACCGAAGATTGCTATCCGTCAGAAAGTTTCCAATTGTTCGGAGAAGGAACGTTCGCAGAGACGAAGAGGAAGATGTTTGCAAAAGGTGCGCCCTCACGATGAAAAGTCGGGCGTTAGTGGCTATGGGCATCGATCACAAGCAATGGTGAGTTTGGTAAGCAGGGCAGAATAATGTGTGCATACCGAGAGCCCAAAGCCACCAAAACTGCCACCATTATTGGCATTCCCGTAGCCACTTGAGATGCCGTCGTAGGAGGAGCCATGTCTTGGGCTAGATTTGAACCTACGCCATTTATCTTCTGTATGATATTTTTTTTGTTTAAAAATCTCTAATCATGCAGGATCTCCGGTGACATGCAGCACGATGGAGAGAACTTGAAGTCAACTGACGAAAACTTTAAATGCATAAGATATGAGTGTTTTTATTTTCTAAATATCACTCATGCATTGGATGAGAAAAGGATCACTAGAGTGGTAGTGATTAAAACATGCTAAGGTGACACATGACTGCAAATTAAGGTGATGGGGGTATTTTAAATTGTAAGGGAATATTATGTGAAGTGGAGGGAATATTAATTTTTGAGGCAAATGGTGAGAAAATGATGGCCGACAAGGCATTAAAATAAAATTTCATATGTTAGACTTATTGAAAGGGGGCAATCTATTTTAATTAAAGTGGAGAAATGTCACTTTACTTTTAAACATGTATCGAGAGTGGAAGTGGAAGTGGAAGGCCCACATGGCTTCTTATTGTAATATTTCATTTGAAAATTCCCCTGCATGGGAAAATTGAAAATTGTAGTCTATTTTTTTTAATTTTGCCATAGTGCGATGCCAGGAATCTTCTATTTCTGAGGTTTAATTGTTGCCTAGATAGGCATGCTATTTTTTTTCAGCAAGTTAAAGGCCTCATTCAAACACAAGTATAGGGGTATTTATAGTCGTTGGAAACATTTTTCCGCAACGGACACAATGGTGGTGTCATATTGTAATTTTGAGGCTGTTTCAATTGAGTTTTTTAGCCTCAATTTTTTCTACCTTGGAGTGCACTTTCAATTGTACCCGACACTCCCAAGGCACTATGTAAGTGATCCTAGTATCTAGTCATCTTCTCTATAGCACTTGGTGGATGTAGTGGATGGTTACCCATGCATTACGGTGGGATGATACGATCACAATAAGGACACCTACTCTAGGGACTACAGACATAGACACCCTAGACTCTATTCGATGTTTTTTTTGGATCTACTTCTGAAGACTACAGACGAAGACACTTCAAAAGATTCTCTTCTTTTCTTCTTTCTTATTCTCCTCCATATTTGGATCTATGGCTCATTTTATTGTATTGAGTGCATTTTCGACAAAGACCGACACTCTTATATGGCTCATTTTTCCTTTGTATTAAGGTGCATTTTTGGCAGAGACCGACACCTTCTAGATTGAGTTCACCATGAGGAAGGATTTGATATTCGTGGTGAATCTAGTCAGTGACCTACGAGAGGCAACATCCTCTGAGGATGACCTGCAGAGGCAACAGACCTAGAAGTGGCTGACCCTGAGGCACCCATGATGACCTTGAGGCACTTAGACGGCTGACCCAGTGGCAACAGACCCGTGGAAGTGGCTGACCCTGAGGCAATAGACCGAGATGTATACATAGTGAATCTAGCATTATTCACAGTTGGAGAGCCAAGCGCAAAGAGCATGAGCCTAGACCAAATTAGCAATAAGAGAGGATGATAGGTTGTTTTAGAGAATTCAACATTAAGGGGGAATGTTACCTAATGTTGAATTGTTTTGTTTCTTATTTAGTTAGGATAGTGCACTTTAAGGGGGAATGTTATATTTAAAGTGCACTATGCCTTCACCTTGACACTTGTCAGTTTCTCTTGACAAGTGTCATGTGTTGAATATAGGCTTATGCCTATATATTGTAACCGTTTGTATCAATAAAATCAATCCCATCAGTTTCAATCCCATCAAAATAAAAGAATAACCATACCAAATATGAAGCGTATTTGAAAGAAAATTGGGTTCCAGCCTTCAATGCTGCCAAACCCTCATGAATTTCTACACTTAAGAACCCAGGCCAGTCAAAGAAAATAGGTCTCACACTCCTGCTCATAATAACTGAATCATACATTTTGGGGTTCGACAAACACTCTGCTATAGCCACCTGCCATTTATGAACCTTTTCATCATTTTTTAGTCTTGCAATCATGGCCAAGATGGAATATATTTCAGGGTTTTTAAAATTTGCCCTGTCAATTGGGGGTTTTGGTGGATTTGCCCCTTCTGGAAGATCTTTTAGCTGGGTGGCTAGGAAACCCCTCACCTTTTTTGATGAGCCAAAATATGTAGCTTGTTCTAAGGGGTTGAATTTATTAGGTTCTAAGGGAGGGACACGACCCGCAATGAAAGCAGAAACAAATGCATCTTTGGCCAGAGGAAAAAGGACCTTCCCTAAAAAATCCCTAACTTTTCTTCCTTTTTCATCATAGAAATTTGCAATTGCCCTTACCAATTCTGGGCAGGGATGGACAGGAATATATACATACCAGTACAAGAAAGAATGGTATGCAAACATTGAAGGAGAAGATGCAGAAACCCTAGTTGCTACCCGGTTCTTTATATTGCTCTTAATCTCCATCGAGTCCTTCCATGTTATTATCGTATCTGCAATCTGAGAGTCTTTATCAATAAAACTAGCACTATTTTCTTCCCTTATGTTCACTACCAAAGTAGTCGTGGGTGATGAGGTAGATGTTGCCTGGTCTTTCACCTTCTTTGGAGACATTATGAATTATCAGGTATGCAAATTTTGAACCTCCTCTAATTACTTCATAATTCTTTCCTCGCTACACTATAGTGCAGTGGTATAACAGTGGCTGGTGAGACTTATGGCTTATCAGGCATCACAAAGACAATTCCTTGCTTCTTTTCTTCTCCAAGAGCCTTGAGCAAGTTTGCAAATGGTGAAATGCCTCTCTGAATCTTTGAAATTTATTTTAAATCATCTAGGAGGACATGCAAAATTAATGCATTAAATGACGGTTGGTTGATTTGATTTTGTCTATCTTTCTTCGGTTTTTGTTCTTGCCATATTTCTTATGAAACTCCTAAAAATGCTCGCCGGCTCATTAAAAACCCACTTGGGGACTCGAAATTATCCCATGCCCGAAAAGATGCTAACTGACAGATTAATTATCTTCTCCCACTGGACTTTTGGCATGTGGTTGCTTTAAAAACATTTGGCGGTGGAAATTTTTTGGAAATATCCTGAGCAGCACACAACATATTTTGAAACTTTCTTTTTATTCATCCCTTCTTGTTGACTTTTTAGGCGATCACGTGGCAGCCCCAGATTTTTGAAATTTTGAATTTTTCCCTCAAGATTTCGTTTTAAATATTGGACCCCACTAGTCCGCAAAAAATTATTCTTATTAGGCCGTAAAAAGGGAAATATTTACAAAACTCCAAACTTATAATATCCTGTACATATAATGGTGATCTGTAGCTTTTACTGGAAATACAATTTTAGGTGAAAAGCATTCACCGTGATGGGTAGAACCCATCCATATTGATCTTTTAACTGGAAGGCATTGAATTTCTTTTTTGAAACAATTTCGAATGGCCCTTCCCAGAATGCATCAAACTTGTCATAGTGTCTTGTCTTTTCTTTCCTGACATTCCATTTTAATACTAGGTCACCTGTTTTGAATTTCTTGAAAGTGGTTTTCTTATTGAACCACCCTGTTGTTTTTACCATATGCTTTTGATGATGATCGTATGCCTGTTCCCTAGATTCTTCAAGCTACAGAAGTTGCATCAGTCAGGCATCCATTGGATGACCTTCATATTCGTTGACTTGGTTTATCATCCTCAATGCGGGTATTTCCATATGAATCGGTAGAACAACTTCTTTGCCATAAACCAAAGCATATGGCGATGTATTGATTGATTTTTTTATTGAGATTTTGTTGGCCCATAGGGCTTGATTCGGGAGTGAGTGCCAGTTCTTATTATTGTCCTCTAATGTTCTTTTTAGAATTCTTAGAAGATTCTTATTAGTAGATTCAGCTAATCGATACCTTGTGGGTAATAATTAGAGGAAGTCTTTAGGTAAATTCCATATCTACTAACAAATTTGATCATCTTTGCACTAGTTAAATGGGATCCATTATCTGTAATCAAAGAATTTGGTATGCCAACCTTGTGATTAGACTTTTGACAAATTCTATCACCACTTCTTAATTATTTTTCTTTGTAGGCACTGCTTCTACCCACTTGGTGAAGTAGTCTGTGGCAGTGAGAATGTATTTGTGGCCGGATGATGAGTTTGGCTCTATTATCCCTACGAAATCCAACCCCCACTACTAGAATGGTTCCTCAACCTGAATAGATTTTAAGGGCATAGGTGCATTCCTATTTCTTCCCACATACCTCTGACATTGTTCACACCTCTAGGTCACTTTGTATGCATCTAGGAAGATGGAAGGCCAATAAAATCCAGCTCTAAGGATCTTCAAAGCTGTAGTTTGGCCTGCATAATGTCCCCCTAAAAAACCCCCATGAAATTCATCTAACACTTTTTGCTTTTCATTATCGGGAACGCATTTTAACAATACACCATCGATGTTAATCCTATACAACCCCTCTGTTCGAAGGGTATATTTTCAAAGCTTGGGTTCTGAATCTCCTTTTCTGGGAAGCGTTCATATCTTCAGGACATGACCCAGTCTAAAAATACCTCACAAAGTCGTCGATCCAACTCAAACTTACTCTTTCTTGGTGTTGCTTTGTGTTTGCCATGACAGGGTGGCTCTCCCCATATCCACTTGCAGCTTGATTGGCCAATTCTTGGTACAAAGCTCTCCCTCTGACTATTTTAGTAGGATGTATTTCTACATCATACTCTTGGATGCGAGTCACCCATCCAGCTCTTTTTTCACCCAATTCTCCTTGAATTATGAAGTTCCTTACATCAGGATGAATAACATACACCACCATACGACTCTGGGATAAGAAGTGTTTTAGCTTATTCAAGGATTTCATAATTACATATACTTGCTTTTCTATGAAGCTGTACCTTTCCTCATGTTTGTGCATGGTGGAACTTATAAAGGCTATGGGTCTTTCTTTGTCATCTGCTCCTTTTTGAGTGAGAACTGTAGCATAACTATTTTGCTCTCCGATAGCATATAGTATGAAACCTTAGGAATAGGCAGGGTTGACTAGCATAGGGGCTTGAGCGATGGCTTCTAGAATTTTATGGAAGGCTTCTTTCCTTGGCTCTGTCCATTTGAAAGGAGCGTCCTTTTTCAATAATTCAGTCATTGGCTTAATCGTTTGGGCAAAATCCGCAATGAATTTTTTGATGAAATTTATTTTCCCAAAGAAAGACTACAAACCTTTCTTGTTAACTAGGAGTGACAACTCAAGAAGCGCATTTACTCTATCAGGATCAATTGACATCCCAGCTTTAGAAATAACATGCCCAAGGAGTATTCCTTCTTCCATAGAAAAAATAGATTTTTTTGGATTTAGTGATATTCCAAATTCTCTACATTTCTCAAACACTTATTGCAGATGAGTGGCATGGTCCTTTTTGTTGTGATAAAAAAATGTCATGTCATCTAAATAGACGATAATAATTTTGTTTGCAAGCTCCCCAAAAGCTACATCCATGGCTCTTTGGAAAGTTGCTCCTGCATTGGATAATCCAAAGGGCATCCTTTGGTATGCAAATGTTCCCCACTTAGTGGTGAACGCAGTCTTGTATTGATCTTCATTTCTCACCCAAACTTGATTGTAACCAGATAAGCCATCTAACAAAGAAAACCTTTTTGCTCCCACCACAGTATGAAGGATTGGGTCAATCTGGGGTAAAGGATAGTGATCCTTCAAAGAGGCTCTGTTCAAATTTTTTAAATTGATGCATAGTCATATTTCTCCATTTTTCTTGTGGACTGGAACTAAATTTGCCACCCAGGTAGAGTGCTTGATTGGGTATATTATCTTAGCCTGCAGGAGTTTTAACAACTCTTGTTTCATTAAGGCTTCAATTTTAGGATTCACAGGCCTCTGCCTCTACCTAAAAGGTTTAGCTCCTTCCTCTAGTTCGATGGTATGCTGAATGACTTCTTTCCTGTACACTTTCAGATCACTATAAGTCCAGGCTATTATATCTGGATACTCTCTACATAACTGTTTTATTTTCTCTAGTTCTACTTATGTACAATATGTCCCTATTTTGATCATTTTACCCAGTTCTAGTTCTATTTCTTTATACTGGAATTCATATACCTTGATACTTCGACCTACAACTATGTCGCTATTGTCGAAAAGGCTCTCTAGGGTGATCAGTCCCTTGGGGATATGATTATTTTTTAGTTGAATAAGACTCTCTTCATCCTCTTCTTGTAACACTCTTTCTGTAGAGCAATTCATCTCATGAATCAAAAAATCTAGGATCTGCTCATCATTTTTTAATACTTGCCAAAAAATGTCCTTATCGGGAACAGAAGGCCTATATATAAGTCTGACTATTTTAGACTTTTGAATAACATTACTGACTGGGCAAAAATTGGATCCTACTGATGCTAACAGGTCTGCATGGGTGTTCTTTTCTCTGGAAATGGATTTCATTTTTAGTGCTTCAAAATTTTCCAATAGATCCAACACCTTCTTTTTGTAAGCCTTTAGGTAATGTTGCTTACAAATGCATTTACCAGTAACCTGTTTAACAATCAGCTCTGAATCTCCATAGATCAGCAGCTATTTTACACCCAGTTTTTTAGTTTTCTTAAGTCCCAAACACAAAGCTTCATATTCAACTGTGTTATTGGTGCAACTCCATGTCAACCTGTATGAAAAGACTTTTTCTTTTCTAGTAGGTGAAATCAGAACAATTCCAGCTCCTGCTCCATTTTTGCACCTTGAGCCGTCAAAGTACAATTTCCATAACTGGTTGGCCGAATCACCTGTTTTAGGGACAACAACAGGAAGCTTTTTTGGTTTTTCAATGGAATAGCTTCCTATTTTCGTCTCTACCATAGCGTTGAAATTCTCCATCAAAAACTGATCTTCATATTGGAGTTCCTCCATGGTTTCTTCCATTAGATCAATATTTTCCAATTCCTCGGACATCATGTTTATGATAGATGTTTCCTCTAGTATTTCTACGTGAAAAGTAGATGGTTTTTCATTGTAGATATTGAATCTTTTACCTTTGAAAGGTACTTCCAAATGTGAATAATCTAGAGATAGATAACCACCCCATTTTGCTATGAACTATCTGGATAAACACATACCGAAATATAGTTCTAAGTCTACAACAACTACTTCTTGTATGACGACTACTTCTGGCATTCTATGGAGTTGAATAGGGATATCTTTGATCACCCCAACAATTTTTATTGGAGTACCATCTAATTGCAACACACCAGGATGACTTCGAGTATATTCCATCCCCATTATGTCACATACGACTTTTGACATCACCGTAGTTGCGGCCCTTGAATCAATCATGCAATTGTGAACTATCCACCCCTCCATTTGCAAGGATAGATAGAATGGGGACGGTCTATTTTTTCTAGAGGTTGACACAACATTTTCTTGTATAACATTTGAGGAAGAGGTATCATTCTTTAAATTTAAAGATTCTTGGAGAAGTTCAATTTGACCAAGAATTTGTAGTGCATCATACATGCTTATTTTGGAAGGGGTCCTCTTCATTTATTCTATAATGTTGAACGAAAGAGTTACAGCTGGGGATACTTCAACACTTTTCTCCCTTCCACTATTCGATGCATCATATTTGTATATGTAGACATGTGTAGCTTCTGTTCTTTGTATTTTTATTAACAAAGGAAATCTGAGTCTTTCCTTCGCTTCCTCTTGAGTCTCACTCCCTTTTCTAGGAGGAGATTCTTTTCTTGGTGCAGACGCAAAATTTTGAGGAGGATCAAAACATCCTTTCTCATTAGACTGGTTTTTCTACGGAGTCACCCTGGGGGTAGGGGGAAAACTTAGTGGTTGGATTTCCTTAGGGTCGACTTGTAACAACTTTTTTCCTAACCTTGTCAAGAGTTCAACTTGTTCCACGGATGGCATTGCCAAATTGTGGTGGACTTCTTTGATTATATTCACTTTTCCCTTATCGATTTCCTTGGCACTTTCATTAATAACTACTTGCACATGGTGTTGATGAATCATGCATAAATCTTCTCCATGAGGATCTTTGCAAGTGGTACACTAGTAATCGAAATTAGTGGGTTCTCCATTATCTCCTATCTCATTTGCATATACCACATTTTTTCTATCTTGTCCTCTTCCACTTGTTGAAGGACCTTCCTTTTGTATCTGTGGAAATCTTCTTGCTTGGATATTCCGTTCAGCCTCTCTCTTTTTCATGGATGCCATTTCATTTGACAATGTCTTAATTGTATCAATTATGGTTGTGTATTGATCATTATGGGGAGCTGATGCAAGGGGTGTGGATGGTAATGCAAGGAATGTAGGAGGTGCAACTATAGCTGGGAGGGCCTGTGTTGATGGGAGCACAAGTAGTTTAGAGATTGACACTTGGGAAAGCTCGCTCTAGATAGATCCCAAGAAAAGTGGTTACACGGGATTGTCTTATTATCATACTGATATCTAAATCAAAAGCTATTAAATAATAGCATATAGCTTGTTCTTTCGTGGGCTTTATGCCTTGCAGTACTCTATCATGAGTCCTAGTAAATATGATGTTGAAATCCTAGATTTCTTCTCATGGGTGCCTCTCAATGATAGTGAATTGATTCAGCAGTGTGAAAGGATCCGCATATATATTAAATTCGTCAACCAAACGGTCGACAAGCACCGCCCAAGAAGTAATGGATCCAGCAGGAAGCACTCTGTACCAATAGAGCATGTTTCCCTTCAGAGATATAACTAGCAATCTGACCATTACATCTTCTTTAGTGATATTGTAAATAGATGCTAGCAATGATACATCTAGACAATGCTCATCTGTTGTTTTTCCTATTTCATCAAAAGTTGGCAATGCTTTTAGTGCAGCTTGTGGAATTTGATTTTGTGCTCCTAGGTTTAAAGGACTAGTTTGGTTCCACACAAGATGCACTGGGGCAGGGGCGGCTACCATGATTGCTAAAGGAGTTACAACTACTATAGGATTGCTTGCAGATGCTCCTACAATGGGTGTTAAAGAGGTGCTAATGGTGCCGGTGGATTTGATCATGCGGCTAGCACAGGGTGTGCCTTTAGGCTTCCAATATGTAGTTCAAAAAACTCGATAGGTTCTTTAGAGTTTCTAGCTTGATATCTAGTTATCATATGGCTATATAACCAGAAGGTTTTTAGACAAGGTCTTTCTTTTATGGCCTAAATTGCAACGGAGTCACCAGGTGGTTTTTCTTGAGATTTTCAAACAAAAGGCTCTTAAGGTAAAACACCAAAACTTATACAATATTATGGAATTGTTGTCCCACCGGGCATGCCAAAAAATGTTGGAACAAAATTTGCCTTCGATTAATAGTGTTGCGCCTTAGACTTTGCCAACATTGAATAGACAGATCTTGCTTGAGATCATCTGTCTACACTCCAGAGAAAGCTGGTTCCTTTGAGTTTTTTTAGAGAAAAGGGGAACAAGAGATAAGGGAAATATAGCCTAAGCTAAAAATTTTCTCATGGTATAGATTAGACAACAACAAACATTGATGATGCAGATTACTACTTTCAGAGTTTTCTTTATATCTTCTTATAGAAAACATGAATTCTTGAGTGCGACTTTTAGATGTTCGTCTAAATACATGTAAATATCTTTAATGTTCAACTCTAGAAACAAGGTTTATATGTGCACAGTCCAGATTTTAGAATAGATACATTATAAAACTTAGAATGAATAAAAGTTAAAACACCAGATACATACACTTGCACATAGAAGTTTCGAAATCCGTAAGAAGAAATCTTTTATTGCTTGTAATCCAGTACATGTACATAAAGCTTGTAAACGTCCAAGAGCCGACCCCTTTTCATGGTCGACTCACTCCTATTTATACCCTAAAAAGAGTATCTTCTACTACATACACTTAATTTATTCAATCAATTACAAGTAATTGTCTTTAGTTTTTTAATAATATACAACAGATTTCCCATAGATTGGATAGATTTCCTTCTGGCTAATTTTAGATGAGTCTATTATTCTGCAATCATCCAACGGACCTGCCAGGTTATAATTAACTGACCATTCTTCAGAAATTAGCACTTGATATCAGTGCATGTCCCCAGTTGCCAAAAATATACTCTGTTTCCTTGGCAAAAATCGGACATGTCGCGAAATCATGACACTCTTGTTTCTCTACCTGCCTACCCTTTTTGAGTCGCAAAAATGCAACATGTCGCAAAATCATAACACTCTTGTTTCTCTGCCTACCTACCATTTTTGAGTCATGAAAATGCAACATTTCACGATATCGTGACACTTTTGCCTCCTTGCTTCCTTTTGTTGCTTTTAGCCGTGAAAATGTAACATGTCATGATATCGCGACACTTTTTCCTTCTTGCTCTTTTTATTCTCTTTTGGCCGTGAAAATGCAACATGTCACGATATCACGACACTTTTTGTTTCTTGTTCTTTCTCTTTTCTTTTGGCCGTGAAAATGCAACATGTCGCAATATCATGACACTTTTTCTTTCTTGTTCTTTCTCTTCTCTTTTGGCCACGAAAATGTGACATGTCGCGATATCACAACACTTTTTCCTCCTTGCTCTTTTTGTTTGCTTTGGACCACGAAAATGCAACATGTCACGATATCATGACACTTTTTCCTCCTTGCTCTTTCTCTTTGCTTTGGACCACGAAAATGCAACATGTCGCGATATCGCGACACTTTTTCCTCCTTGCTCTTTATCTTTGCTTTGGACCACAAAAATGCAACATGTCGCGATATCACGACACTTTTTCCTCCTTGCTCTTTCTCTTTGCTTTGGACCATGAAAATGCAACATGTCACGATATCGCGATAATTTTTCCTCCTTGCTCTTTCTCTTTTCTTTGGACCGCAAAAATCCAACATGTCACGATATTGTGACACTTTTTCCTCCTTGCAGTGTTTTGCTTTTTCTTTGATCCTTAGCATATGAGCCACTTTGATCTTCTTGGAAAATATACAAAAAGGTGCATCAGCTATTTTTTGTATTTAGTCACTTTTTGACTAACATTACCCAAGCACCAATGGTTCAAAACACAGTGCCAACTATGGAACAACCTATCCGTCACCAATTCAATCACCCCCAAAGACAATACACTCCATTAAATGAGTCATATTCATCCCTTTTTAGAAGGTTATATGAAACCAACAAATTAGCCTTGCCAGACATTAGGCCCCTTGATCCCACCAAAAGGCCTAGGACTTATAGAAAGCACTTGTTTTGTCCATACCATCGACAAAATGGGCATGATATCAATTCATGTAATGTGTTCAAAAATGTAGTACAAGACCTCATAGATTTAGGGGCCATCAACATGGATAACCCATTAGATCCATAAAATTAAAATATGGGCATATATCAAACACCTCTATCTAACCATGGGGAGGTTCAACACAATGAAGGAGGTAAAAATCAACAACAACCTCCTAATCAAGTAAATCATGTCCAAAAATATCAAAACTTTGTTAGAGCCATCAATGTGGTCACTAGAGGGTAAAAGCAAAATCAAAAACATGATCAACAACCTTCAAACATACCACCCATCCAAACATCACCAAATCCATCTCCTCCAAAAAATTTGTCCAACCCATCCCATCCACCTATCCTTTATCCGATTAGGCCGACGGTAACCTTAAACAGCTAGTTAACCACTAGTTTGAAGATGGCATCGGCCAAATTTTTTGTCTATGAGCTCTTTCAACAATCCCCTAGGCATAGAGAAGCTTTTATGGAAATACTCAAGTCAATTGAGTTAGAATCCCAAGACTCCAATGCCTTCAACAATTTTTTAGGGAGTGTTAGAACATGCATGGACCCATCAATCACCTTTTATGACTTTGAGATAAAACCAATGAGTTCAAAATTGGTGGACCCCCCATTGCATATAATGGCCTTAATAGATAGAAATCCCTTCAAAAGATTTTTAATTGATATCGGATCATCAATAAACATCATTACTATCATTTCCCATATCCATCTCAACTTATCGCCATTCCACATTACCAAGTCATCACTCACCCTCAAAGCATTTAACGATGCTTTGTGTACCACAGTTGGCACAGTCATTCTACCTATAGAAGTAGGGGCAAAAATGTTGTACACCATGTTTCACATATTGGAAGGTGCCATGGCATATAATATACTCCTTGGTAGTCCTTGTATGAGGGAAATGAAATGTGTCCCATCAATTCTTCATCAATGCTTAAAATATTTTCATGATGGACAAGTCCATTGCATCCCCGTAAATGTTGAACCCTTTAAGTATGTAACTTCATTTCAAATTCTTATGAATCCATGTTACCTTCCACACATTTTTTCTTGGCGCCATCATAAAATCCATCAACGTCATTTTCCAATCCATATTCTTCCTCTAATCAACCTTCATCTTCTTCTAAGACTCCAATCATAGAGGAGTTATCCATCACATCATCTTCTCAATCATCCATTTCTTATTTTACATATAATTGTAGACAAGCTTCCATTAGCACATCGTACATCGTAAAAACTTCTTCCACTACAACAACTTCTTCTAGGCCATCTCATCATTCCACACCACCATCTCATCATGCCCCGCCACCATCCAATCCAACTCCATCATCCGATGTGTCACAAGTCAAACTTTTTGATTGTGACATATTTAATTCCTTGCCATCCACAACCAATCCAGAGCCATCTGAGCCTTCACCATCCACCTCATCAACCCAAGTCAAAGTCCACATCACCAATCCTGGTATAGGTGAGTATGTGGTACAAGACGTCACCATCACCCCCTTAGCCATTCCAACAACCAAGGATTTTGGACATCCCAAAGATCGTTCTCTATCCATAGGTTCTGTCTACGACATGAGTACCACTCCAAATAGCATTAACTTTTTTTATAGAGGGTTGGATTGCTCAACTGGGGCAAACCTGCCTGAAGAACTAAAAGAGCCTAGGCACACTAATATACCCCACTTGGAAGAGTTTCCAGCCAGATACTTCAACATGTTCCATTGTCAAGGTCAATGCTTAGGTTCCCATGACCAAGGAATGCATGATATCCTAGATGTCCCAAATAGAGGTGCTCATGATCATTTCAGATTAGGTTATACCCCATTGTCATCCACCGCTTCTCTTGAGTAAGCCTTCAAAAATATTAGCCTCAATGATGAATATCCCTCCATGCATCCATTGCCATAAACATCCTCTCTTGAACAGGCACTTCAAGAAATTTGCATTGATGAAGTAGATGAGGTTGACCCCATCAATTTCTCCTATCCAGTCTTTGATTCCGATGATGAAAGTTATGAAGAATTTGAAGTCATGTCAAATGCTTTTGATGATTTTGAAGAGGAATCACTCCCCATTATCCCCATCACCCAACAGGAAGAGTTTTACCTCCAAATGTTTCTCATCTAGCATCCCATTTTCTGCTTGCTTCTTCCACAAGAGCAAGATGATCCACCTGGAAATCCACCTTGAGCCCCACATAAGCCAAGAATTGTAACATATGTACATACAAAAAAACAACAAAACAAAAACATACAAAAACAAAAACAAAAAAAAAGAGAGAAAAATGTTGCTCTGATGTTTCACGTTCACTATTACAGGGATACCACACCGTGACATTGGTTCCGATTCAATTTTTCCATCCGTGCATCCATCCCAACCACCTTCTATTCCCTTAAGTCAATATGAATCCTATTGACCTATTCACCCCGCTCTGCAATCCATATGATTTTGCTAAGCCAATTCCAATTGATAGCATCCTCATTGACTTGGATCAGATTTCCTCCCCACCCTCCCTCTCAGAGTTCATCCTATCCAATGAATTGTTAAGGGCTCTAGCCTGTTACATTCCTCCTTTGCTCCCATATTCACCCTCACCATATTCAACTAGCAGTCTTGAGGTTTTCCAAGCAGAGTTAGATAGCGATAAGCAAGAGAGGCTAGAAGACATCTTAAATGACTTCAATCTAATTCCAACACCACATCAACTTGAGGAAGGTTTATGTATGTCCATTGAAGAAACCATTGACTTGAACCTTAGTTTAGATCCTAACAATCCCCAAATTGTCAAGCTTGGAAAAATTTTAACACCCAATGAACAAGAGAAATTCATTGCTCTCATCAAGAAGAAGAAAGAGGTGTTTGCATGGTCCTACAAGGATATGCCTGGCCTTGATCCTGGCCTTGTTGTCCAAAATATCACCTTGTGACCTGATACCAAGCAGGTCAAACAAAAGCTTAGAAGAATGCATCATACCATAGCACTCATAGTCAAAGAGGAAATACAAAAATTTCTAGATGTTCACTTTATCATCCCTATTGACTATCCTGAGTGGATTTCAAATATGGTTACTGTTCACAAGCCTAATGGGAGGATATGCATTTGCAATGACTTTTGAGACCTAAATAAAGTGTGTCCTAAGGATGATTTATCTCTACCAAACATTGATACTCTTTTCAACACTTGTGCAAGCCACGAAATGCTTTCCTTCATGGACGGTTTCTCAGGATACAACCAAATTCGAATAAATCTTGATGATCAACATAAAACAACATTTACAACACCATGGGGAACATTTTATTTTAGGGTTATGCCCTTTGGCCTCAAAAATGTAGGAGATACTTGTCAAAGAGCCATGACTTACATCTTTCATGATTACATGCATAAAATCATTGAAGACTATGTATATGATCTATTGGCTAAATCTAAAACCTAACAAGAACATATTGATGTTTTGGACAAGATTTTTGATTGACTGTTAGAATTCAAGGTGAGGTTAAATCCCAAAAAATGTGTCTTTGGTGTTACCTCTGGTAAAATTTTAGGATTCATTGTATCCAGGTGAGGCATTGAAGTGGACCCAAATAAGGTTAAGGCCATCATGGAAATGCCACCCCCAACTAACATCAAGGAATTGTGTATCTTGCAAGGTAAAATTCAATCGATCAAACATTTCATTGCACAAATTTCTGATAGATGCAGGCCATTTAACCACCTGCTACAAGGGGTAGCATTCATATGGACAGATGAATGTCAAAACGCATTTGACGACATCCAGCGTTATCTAACTTCACCACCAATTTTAACTCATCCTAAGTTGGGGGTCCCTTTCCATCTATATGTCTCAGCCATAGAGGCTATTTTAGGGACTATGCTTGCACAGAAAAATGAACAAAATTGAGAGCAAGAAATCTATTACATGAGTCGAATGTTGGTAAGTTATGAAACAAGATACGCTTATGTAGAAAAGTTATGCTTAGCGGTGGTTTTAGCCACTAAGAAACTTCAACATTATATGCTAAGCCAAACAACCTATGTCATAGCTAGAGAAAATCCTTTGTGTTACATGATTATCGCACTTATAACAATACTCGTACCACTAATTGGATAATGTCGCTTACAAAATTTGATCTCGAATTCATTAGCCAAAAATCCATTAAAGGTCAAGTCATTTTCGATCACCTTGCAGAAGCTCCACTACCTAGTGATCATCCTTTGATTATTGAGCTCCTACATGATTCGATATTTTTAGTCACTTAAGAAGGAAAATATATCATTCCCAGGGAGGATGTCGACATCACATTATTCTTTGACGGATCTAAGTGCAAAAAATGTCAAGGTGCAGGAGTTGTCTTTCACACACCATAGGGGATTCCCATCCCTTTATCATTCAAGTTAGACTTCTCATGCACAAAAAACATAGTAGAGTACGAAGCCTTAATCTTAGGTCTTCAATCAGCTATAGCTATGGGTATTAAGCATATTTGAATATTTGGAGATTCTCAACTTGCTATAAAACAAGTAACATGAGAATACCAATACAAGAACCTACCATTAAGCTTTATCATGAAATAGCAATGAAATTGCTATCAACATTCAAATGGTATGAAATCAATAACTTGCCTCATTCGACTAATATATTTGCATATTTAATGGCCTCTCTTGGATACTTGATTCCAAAGAATGACTTAGGAGAGGTACAACCTCTAATAATCTCAATAATATCTAAAGTAGCTATGAAGCGTGCTAACCCACAGGATGGAAAAGATGTTTGCTTTATCCATGTGGAATCATGTGAGACTTGGTCAAACCCCATAATTTCATTTTTTAAATTTGGAACACTTGCATCTGACATGTCTCGGTCTGCCAAACGTACCTTCAAGCAAAGGGTAGTCTGTTTCATTCTCTTGGGTGACGTGTTATATAAACGGGGTTATGATGGAATCTTGCTTCGATGCCTTGAACCAAAAGAGGCCCAAAGGGCTATAGAGGAAGCCCATGATGGTACTTGTGGTGGTCATTTTAGTGGAATGGCCATTGCAAAATGTATTTTACACATGGGTTATTATTGGCCCACCATGGAACATGACTGTTGCACATATGTCAAAAATTGCAAACAATGTCAATCACATGCCAATTTAACACATGTAACATCACAAGCTTTACAGCATATACAAAGTATTTGGCCCTTTTCACAATGGGGCCTTGATCTAATAGGTAAAATTTTGCCCTCCTCTTTAGGACAACATACTTTCATCATAACTACCACAGAATACTTCACAAAGTGGGTTAAGGCAATCCCTCTAACCAGTACGACAGAACCTAGAATTGTGGATTTCATACTCCATCACATCATTTGTCATTTTGGTATCCCCTCTAAAATCATTTCAGATAATGGTAAGTATTTTAAGAACAAGGATGTTAGAACACTTTTCAAGAATTATAATATCCAACATAGTTTCTCAACTCCTTATTACCCACAAGAAAATGGACCAGCTGAAGCTACTAACAAGACCTTAATTGCCATTCTTAAGAAACTTGTCAAAGAAAATCATAAATATTGGCATACACAAATCCCTTTGGCACTTTGGGCTTATCGAAAAAGCATCCGAACACCTACAGGAGCAACAAAATTTTCTCTAGTTTATGGAGCGAAAGCTATTATACCTCTTGAGATTGAGATCCCTTCCTTACGAATTTCCTTGCAAGAATTCATAGATGATGATACAGCTAGACAAGCATGACTTGACCAACGCACACTCTTAGATGAAAGGTGTATCAACACATTAGAACATTTATGAGTTTATCAATACCACTTCAAGTGTGCTTACAATGCTAAAGTCTATCTTTGAGAATTTCAAGTAGGGGATCTTGTCCTCAAAGAGAACCAGCAAAACACCAATGCATTGCCACATCTTCAAGATAAATTCATGGCAAATTGGTTAGGTCCATATGTGATCACCCAAAAAGGGGGTAATGGTACTTATAGGCTTGTCAATTTAGAGGGTAAAGAGGATCCTGAACCACTTAATGTTCTTCATTTAAAAGCATTCCATTGTTAAACATGACACACTATATGTATATATACATAGCTAAAAAATAATAAACGAAAAAAATTGCATGCTCTTACATATGCATTTCCACATTGCATACATTTCATTTGCATTTAGGCATTTACATTCAATCATACATATTCTGTTACATTGTACAATTTCCATTTGCATATTAATAGTCATTTCACTAGGCATACACATTTTCATTCATCCCATCCCATGCTCAATGATCTGGCATAGTAATGATGATATGGCCACAAAAAAAAAGTCAAATTTATAGAAATTGGGGGTACCTAGTTTGAAACAATCATGCAACTTTCATAAGACAACAACATCACATGTCAAAATCACAAAATCCTAAAATTTATAGTCACTCAACCATTACTAGTGTCGAAAGCAACCTCCAAGTGGATGTCCAATTTTCTCTAGGACCAAAAGCACAATTTACACACTAATGAAGTCTTGAGCGATGTTAATTTATTCCAAACACAATCTTGAACCAATCACATTCCATCACATCTTAAAAATATTATGATTCAAGGAGGGTTAGTGCGATACTTGCGTAGTACCTTGAAGCGAAAAGGGATAATCCTCGCTTGTCCCATCATGCAACATAGTCCAAAGCAAAAACAATGGTTTTCACCACTACCTCAATTAATCTTCAAATATAAGCATAAAAACATAGAGTAGTAAGGATAGGGTCACAATTCTCATCACACTTCGGTTGAGAATCCGATTCCCCAAAGATCTATACAAAATTAACAAATAAAACTCCCAAATACCCTTGATACCTAAAGTCATAAGGATTCGTACTACACACCCCTGACAAGGATGGGTAGTCATACCCAAGGCCTAAAATATAAAATCCCATTGGACTATGGAGTGAATCTTCATCGGGGCTATAGACACCTGACTGGCAGTGGAATAAGATCATGCGGGGCAACATGTCTCCTTGGTAAACAAGAAGACCTCTGATCGCACATAAGGGTAAGCTAGCTTTAGGTAATCTTCGTAACATGTCATGCCCAATTTAATCATAGTGGGTCAATGAACTTCACATTCACACACACTGGTTCTTTATTGATAGGGTCATTGTCACACTCAAATATTTGGTAATTGAACCTTACTTGCACACACATTGGTCCTAAAGAAAGTTAGACAACCCAAGTGAGTTTGATTGATAATACTAGAATGTTTGAGTTTTTGAAAATGTTGTAGTACTCATTCCATATCAACATCCATATCTTCTTCCATATCAACATCCATATCTTCTTCCATTTTAACATTCATGCCTACATCATACAAAGTTGCATAGAGTCATTAAAATTGGGTACCCCTGATTACAAAATAGTGGACATCAAACATGGCCAATAAATTTTTTGAACTATAACAGATCATTCAAACAACATGCATCCCTATCATATAGCTTAGGTTCATTACACATTTACTTGCATCAATAATACATCATTTAGCTTACATGAATCATCCATATAAGCATTAGTTACATACATCATTTAGCTTGCATTAATAATCCATAAGGCATTCCATAAAAAAAAATTCATTAAACATGCATTGCATTCACATTAACACATTAACGCATTAACACAAAAGGATAACACAAACATAAAAACCATGTATGTATATATATATATATAACTCACATATGCAAAGATTGCTAGAAAGTTCAAACATTATCACAACTTGGGGGTGTTCAAGGTTTCACACCTTTCCCCCAATCAAGCAAGCAACATCACAACTAGGGGATGCTCAAGGTTTCACACCTTTCCCCTAATCAATCAACATCACAGCTAGAACTTGGGGGTGTTCAAGATTTCACACCTTCCCCACACTTGCAATAAACAATTCAATCATTCAATCACATCAAATCATCAACAAGTTAATTGCTAGGTTAAAAATACTAAGTTCTTTTGTCAAAGGTTGCTCCCTTTGCCTTGCGTTCACATCATCCAAATTGCAAAAATTCCTTCATCTATTGGGGAAAAAATAGATCACATTTATGTTTTTTATCATTATCCATTCATAAGTGAACCTTGTATTTAGTGGTTTATCATATAAAATTGGTGGTTGTAGCGACTGGTTATCCATGCAATCTGATAGGATGGATAGATTACCATAAGGACACTTTCATCATAAAAAATCTCCTTTATCTATTAAGGGCAATGAATAGACACATTTTCATCTTACATCATCAAAAAACCCCTTTATCTATTAAGGGCAATGAACAGACACTTTTTCATCTTTCATCATCAAAAACCCCTTTATCTATTAAGGGCAATGAAAAGACACATTTTCATATTACATCATCAAAAACCCATTTATCTATTAAGGGCAATGAACAGACACCTTTTCATCTTACATCATCAAAAACCCCTTTATATGTTAAGGACAAAGAACATATACAAATCATGTTATTTTCATTAATTTCTCAAAAATCCCTTCATCTATTGGGCCAAAAATAGATCACATTTGCATTCCTATCAAGTGAAACTTGTATTTAGTGTTTTATCCTATAAACTTGGTGGTTACAGCGTTTGGTTATCCATGCAATCCGGTATGATGGATAGACTACCATGAGAACACTTTCATCATAAAAAACCTCTTTATCTGTTAAGGGCAAAGAATAGACATAATCACTTCATTTTCACATCATCAAAACCCCTTTTATCTGTTAAGGGAAAATAATAGATACAAATCATTTTATTTCATCATATTTTCACATCATCAAAATCCCCTTTCATCAACTGTTAGGGCAAAAATGGTATCTCATCAATCATCATTTATAGAAAATCATGGTATTATACACCAACCCCCTTGCTTCAACCGTTGGGGAAAAAATGGTATCTCATAAATCATCATTCTTCAAAAATCATGGTATTATACACCAACTCCCTTTCTTCAACCGTTGGGGAAAAAATGATATCTCATCAGTTGGCTCTAAGTGAACCTTGTATCCAATAAATTATTCTATAAATTTTGCGGTTGCAGTGATAGTAATCCATGCAATTCAGTAACATGAATAGTTTATAATAAGGACACTTAATCATGATTATCACCAATTATCTCATTTCCAAGAATCATAATCACATTAGTAACCTCAAATTCTAAGTGAAACACTACCAAGAAGAATTTGCCAAATAGGAATCATTGACGTCCTTTTCCATGGGATGCGAAATCATGGATAACTAATATCAATCACTCATTCATTTGACTATAGTCACAAAGTAAACAAGCTCACTAGGTTTGATTGGTTTCATTATGGAATTGATGAAGAATCTTCTACAGTCAATGGCTAGCCTTGCGGTGACTCAGTCATTCTGCATTTTCATATCTTGCATACTCAATGATGCCTGTGAGGCATATTTTTCAACAACATTGAATCACCCCCAAATTTGGGGCAACCACGTTGATTTTTATTTCCCACGATGGGATACATCTTACATAATCATGGTTCATACACCAACCTCCTTTCTTCAACCGTTGGGTCAAAAAAGGTATCAAATCATCAGGCATCATTCTTCAAGCATCATGGTTCATACACCAACCCCCTTTTCTTCAACCATTGGGGCAAAAATAATATCAAATCATCAGTAATAATTATTAAATCATCATGGTTGATACACCAACCCTCTTTTCTTCAACTATTGGGGCAAAAATGGTATCAAATCATCAATCATCATTCTTCAAGCATCATGGTATTTTACACCAATCCCCTTTCTGCAACCATTGGGGCAAAAAGGGTATCACATCACATCATCATTCATCCTTCATCCATCGTTTGCAAAAAATATATGCTTTTTTAATTGGCTCGTGAGAATTTTCTCATTCACCAATTGAGGGGGTAAGCTACGCAATGAAATCTAAAAATTATTCATTATTTTTGTCTTCAACGCCAATGTGCAATTCCAACAAGAGAAGTGGTTTTTTTTGCCCATAGCCCATGCAGGTATCTCATATTTTTGCACCATATTGTGTTTCACACAACATGGTACAAAAAGGGTCATCTGTAGACACCAAATTGTAGCCATTCATCCACCTTCCTAGTCATCACACCTTCCAATTGTCCTCCATAACCCTTCCAGCCTTCAAAAGGCCCATTTTCCCCTTTCTCGCCAAAATATGACTTCTTTTGATATTTATTATATTATTTTAATATTATATATAATATTTAATTTATTTAATATTATATTAAATAATTATAAGTTCATTTAATCTCCATCGTCTGATCAGATTAAATCCCTACCATCCATCCCACTCAATCCATGCCACTTCTATCATTTAATCTTAGCCCTAGGATATGACTTAATCTTAGCCACACGATGAAAAGTGTAAAGTTAAAAACCCTAAGTTAAACCCTAAAGCTAAGTTATAAATACAAGCCCCTCATATTTCCCAAAGTTAGGGGCTAAAATACTGAAAGAATGGAACGTTGAAGAATCTTGAGGTCTCTCTACTGAAGAATACCCTGAGCACCTTTAGCATACCCTAGGATAGATCCCCATTTCATCCTCCATTGCCATCACAACCCCCATCCATCCGTCACATCTCTCACACCCCTCTGATATGCTTCTGCATGTTTATCCTAACCCATATGTGCCACCCCGATCTTTGCAAGCTCATTGTAGAATCTTGCAAAGCACCCACCAGAGCTTGCCTTGTCTGCAAGTGCACACCAAAGCTTGTCAAGCTCGCTGCAGAGCCTACCTAGCGCCTTCCAGAGCCTACAACAGTCCCAGGTGTGAACCAGAGCTTGTGAAGCTCATTTCAAAGCTTGTTGTGATACTGAAACTAAGATTTGAATATGCTACACCCTAAAATATGCAACAATGAAGCAAGGTATATTTAATATTTTTTTATTTCATTTATTCGTTGGTTTGAAATGCATTTTAAATTGATTCTTAAGCTAGGGTTTTGTTAATTTCTAAGGGTCTCACACTGTAGATCCCTCACAGGTATTACTGATGCTCTTGTGTTTTTTTTTGCATGAATATCTATGAATTCAACATATTCTTGATGGCTATTGAAGCTGGAGTGGCCCTACATTGGATATTCAAAGCCCACTCAACCTGTTGGGATCAAGGACACACTCAGATCTGAAGACACTTTTGTTATATCTGCAACCCCAATCCTCCTATGAAAGCTTATTCATCATCCCCAAAATGAGAGGAGAGAAGCGATGTTGAGGATCAATATCCCTCAACTGCAACAAAAAAAAACACATTGTTAGTTTTAAAAATTCAAAAAATAAAAAAAAAATTCAAAAACAAACTAAAAATAAATTTTTGCACAAAGGAAACAAAGGGTATTACCATGATGAATGTCACCTCTGCTCCACCAGCAACACCAAGGCCCTCCACCACCATTGCCTATGCACACTCGCAAGCCTCACTTAGCTCACTAAGTCACTTCCCTCCTCAAACACAACTTCTCAAAGTTTACAACACATAAATAAGCCTAAAAATTCCTCATAAATATTTTTATAGCTTTAACTAGCACATTCAGGTGTAGAGTTGCGCCTGAACATTGCAGGCACATGTAGGCACATGCGGGCGCCTGTAGAACATGCCAGGCGCAGGTGCGCGCCTGACAACAAAAGAGAATGAGGACAAAAACTCCTAAAATGGTAGCTCCCATCATCAAATCTGAACCAAAATTCATCCATACATCATGTACATCATAAAATTTTATTTTATGAAACTACAAATGGTTTTGCATGCATATTTTTTGAGAAAAAGTAAAATTCTTCACAAATACATATTGCATTGCAGAAAAATGCCAACCAAGGTCACATTTTTGTAAAATCAACATCCCATAATTTTGCATCATCACATTCTTCCATCGGCATTATGCATATATCATTCATCATTTTTATTTTTTCCAGGCCATCCAAGCGAACCTCGTATCTAGTATGTTATTCTATAAACTTGGAGATTGTAGCGATGATAATCCATGCAATTCAGTAAGATGAATAATGTACAATAAAAACACTTGCTCATGATCATAATCAATTATCTTCTCATAAAAAATCACAATCACATTTGGCACCTCACATTTTGAATGCAACCTTGCCAAGAAAAATTTGCTCGTAATCAATCATTGATGTCATTGTCTATGGGGCAAGAAAACATAGATAAATCAAAATCTCAAACACTCATTCATTCGACAACAGTCAAAGTATAGTACATGTCGGTAGGTTGATTAGTTCCATGATGGAATTGACAAAGAAATTTCTACAGTCACTACCCCACCCCTACGATTGACTTAGTCATCATGCATCTTTCATACATTGCATACTCAATGATGCCATTGTGGCAACTTATTCAACAAGCATTGAATCATCCCAAAATTTGGGGGCAACCATGTTACATTATGATTTTCCCATGACAGGATACATCTCACATGATCATAACATCTACACTGGACAAATACCCCTCTCAACCATTGGGGAAAAAATGGTATCACATTTTACATCATTCATATTGTCTACATTCACATGGTATCATACACCAACCCCCTTCCCACTGTTGGGGTAAAAATGGTATCACATTTTACATCATTCATATCATCCACAATCATTTGCATTTCACATAATTTCATTCATCAATTGCACAAATTCACTACATCGTTTATTTTCATTTGTCTTGTGAGATACATTCATAACTCATTCGCCAATTGATGGGGTAAGCTACAAAAACTCTAAAAAAAATTATTTATTCTTTTGTCTTCAACATTAGTGTGCAAATCCAACAACAAAGAGAAGTTGCTTTTGTGCCCATAGCCCAAGTAGGTGTCTCGTATTTTTGCACCACATTGTGTTTCACACAACATGGTACAAAAAGGGGCATCTATAAACACCAAATCATAGCCACTAAACCTCCATCCTAACCATCCCACCACCCACTTGTCTTCCATTCCACATTCCCACCAATTATTTTTCCCAAATCCACCTTCCCGCCATTTCCTAGCCTAATTGGGGTTATTTTAATATTATTTTATAATATTTTATATTTTATATAATATTTTATTATATTTTAATATATTTATTATAAAATATATAAATAAACTCAATTAACCTTAGCCGTTCGATTTCATTTAATCTCCACCATCCATTTTTATTAATCCATGTCACATTCAAAAAGTAATCTCAACCCTATGATATGACTTAATCTTAGCCACATGATCAAAATTGCAAGGCTAAAACCCTAAGAAAACCCTAGGTTGGATTATAAATAGGGTATTTTGCAAATGCCCAAACCTTGGAACTTTGATATTAAGAGATATACTTGGAGAAGCATTTTTTGATGCCCTAGTGAAGTGGAGATAGAGAGAATTGAAGATATGATGCCCTAGCTAAGCCAACAATACTTCTACCATTCCAACCATCGTCCATCCATCCTCACTCGTTGCCATAGTTGTATTCCATCTGCCGCCTCTGTCACCATCCTTCCTTATCTATTTTTGTAGATCTGCCCTATTCTGTGAGCATTGTGCTAAGCTTGTGAAGCTTGTTGTAGAGCTTGCCCTGTCTGCAAGGGCACACCAGAGCTTGACAAGCTCTCTATAGAGCCTACCTAGCACCTTCCAGAGCCTATGGTAGTCCCAAGTGTGAACCAGAGCTTATGAAGCTCACGTCAGAGCTTGCTACAACACTGAAATGAAGATCTAAATCTGCTACACCATGAAATATGCAACAAAAAAGCAAGGTATATTTAGTATTTTTTTATTTCATTTATTAGTTGGTTTGACATGCATTTTAAATTGATTCTTAAGCTAGGGTTTTGTTAATGTCTGAGGGTCTCACACTGTGGAGCCCTCACAAGTATTAATGATGCTCTTGTGTTTTGTTTTACATGCAGATCTATGAATTCAACATATTCTTTGATGGATTTTGAAGCTGGAGTGGCCCCACATTGGATATTCAAATCCCACTCAACCTGTTGGGATCAAGGACACACTCAGATCTGAAGACACTTCTGTTATATCTAACTAGGGTTTCGGAGAACCCTAGTTCCACTATAAATTATTGTATCAAATATCCACATTGGATACTGATTGTAACAAAGGAGTCTATTGGACCCCCCATTGAATACATATTTCTTTTGTGCAATATGTTTTGTCTCATCGCTTTATTTGATTTTGCCATTTTATTTTCAAGTGTCGTGTCTTTGCATCCACACTAGAATCTAATACTTGGGGCTCCCTAATTTATAAAATTATTATTTTAGCTTATTCATCATCTAGTTATAATACAATTAAGGCCATAACATTGACATGGAATTTACTAGACCTAGGGATAGCTTCAATGGTGATTTTGTTGAAAGCAACCATTATTATAGTGATAATGTCTTCGTAAAACTTAATATTTTTATCTTTAGTTTGATAAATACCATATACTTGGTTGACTGTAAGATAGGAATACCAAATATGGAGAAGATTCTAACCGAAAAAGATATTGTTACATGAATCCTTAGGATAAGGGCTTCATGCTCAGTAGTATTATTAATAAAGAAAAATTTAAGCTTAAAGGACAAAGGAAAAATTGATATTGAGGAGTGACCAAATGACCCACTCCACTCCTTTGACACATCAAGCACCATTGAAGTACAAATTCCAAAGGTCACTTCTAGGGTAAAGAGTAACTTATCTATGAAGTCTATGGCTAGAGGATCGCAAGCTTCCAAGGGCAAAATTGCTAATTAATTGGCAATGACATGACCTTTCATACATTTTTGGCTGACAAACTCAAGATTGATTTTGCTACATGCAATGATCCACTGCACAGTTTGTGTTAAGAGATGAGCCTTGAACATGAGATATCATAAGGGGTCAACCCTTGTGATGCATGGTCTTTTTGTTTTGAAACTAGAGTCCTGGGTTCTAAAATAATGCTACTATTTTACCCGTAGATATCACCATTTGTTGAGAAGCAACACACCCCCACTGAAAAATGATTCTCCACCCTTTGAAAATTTTGAGCTTTCATTTTGCAGTAAGGACCCTCTTGAGTTTTTCAGTTTTAATTCCATATCTTGCTTGCCTCCTTCTTAAAGGTTGTGCTTTTTCTTGCATTCCAGCTTTTTTTCTATTTCGAAAATCATTTATCACATGCTATAGTCATTCATGCATAAAGAAAATCTTGCACTGGTATGAAAAATGCAGAAAGCAGATAGAAAAATACATGAAAATCAAAACTTTCTTTTTTTAGTAATGTCGCGAAATCGCGACAGGTTTTCAGAAAATCGATCAAGTCAGAAAAGCGTAGCGAAATCGTGACACTTTCCATTTTTAGAAATATCGTGATATGTCGCGAAATCGCTACCAATGCAGGAGAGAGAAAGGCAGACTGTACGAAACAACGTGATTTCGTGACATGTCGCGAAATCGCGACATGTCGCATTTTCACTGAGTGAATTTGAAAAATCGACTAAGGAGGCAAAATGTCGCGAAATCGCGACAGGTTTCGGAAGAAAGTGCCAAGTAAGGAAGCTGTCACGAAATCATGACAAATTTGGTAGAAGAAGCAAGATGCGGGAAAATGTCGTGAAATCGTGACGTCGCGATTTCGTGACGTCGCAAAATTGCGACAATTTTCGGCGAGGGGACCCGACGTGTACGGACCTTCATGAAATCGTGACATGTCGCGAAATCGTGACAGGTCCAGGCAAGCAAGTCAAGAGCCAAAGAGAGTTTGATTGAAAATCAGCCAAGGCAAAGATATGTTGCGAAATCATGACAAGAATCAAAAGTAAGTACAGAGTCAGAAAGATGTCACAAAATCGTGACAAATTTGAGAAAGCAAGCTGCAGAGAAAAGACGTCACGAAATCGCGACAAAATTGGCAGGGAAGGCCAGAGGTGTACGGACTGTCGTGATTTTGTGACATGTCACAAAATCACAATAGGTCCGAGTTAAAGCGAATCAAGTAGATGCAGAAGAGGAGCTAGGAAAGAGAAATCGAATTGAAAATTGACTAAGGAAGAAATAGGTCGCGATGTCGCGAAATCGTGACCATTATTAGGAAGAAGTGCCAAAGGGGCAGGAGCATCGTGAAATCGTGACGTCGCGAAATCACGACGCTCAAAAATGAACAATGTAGCAGAGAAAGAAACAGGGTGGAGATTTACTAAGGCAAAGGAAGCCTTGGGTGTCGCAAAATCGCGACACCCCAGCCACCAAATGAAAATTGACTAAGGGCAAAGAAGAAACCAAAAGGGGGAAGATTGCATGATCCAGTAGGAAAAAAGGAGTATCCGAAAGGGAAGAAAAGCAGCTAAGGTTGAAGGTATCATGAAATCGTGACACATTTCGAGGAAAGATGGAGCCAAAAGGACCCACCATGTCGCGATTTCGCGACATGGTGGGAAGATGAAGACAAAAGGAAGGCAAAGCAAAGGAAAGGGCCCAGCATGGTTGAAAATGCAAAAGAAAGATTGCCATGGGTCGAAACAGCAAGAAAAAGCACAAGTCAAAAATGTGTCACAAAATCGCGACACATTTCGAGGAAAGCTGCTAAGGATGAAAATCGACGTGATTTCACGACATGTCGCGAAATCGTGACATGTCACGTTTTCACTGCCAATCGAACAGAAAAGCACTGAAGGGCAAAAATGGTCATGATTTTGTGACATGTCACGAAATCATGACATGTCATGTTTTCATGGCAGAAGAGGGCAAAAGAGCTGCACGATGCTGGGATGTCGCGATTTCGCGACATGTCACGAAATCGTGACATGTCGCATTTTCGCGACCCTGGCAGGAAAGAGCCCAGAAATGCAGAGCATTTGTAAATGGACACGTGTCACGATTCTATGACACGTGTCAAAGCACGAATCAGATAAACAGGACCGCATGCAGCTATACTTTAAGGTTTTAGCCTAATTTATTAATTAAAGCTTTTGATTTAATATTTTTAAAGTACTAATATAATCTTTTGTCTTTCATGCAGGAATCCATCTGTCACTTGCGGGATAACTGAAAAGGGCCATAAAGATAAAGTTAAAGTGCAAATTAATCAAAGACGACTGTATTGAAAGGAAGGATGCCAAAAATTGTTGTCACCTTTTTTTCAGATCTTTCTGCAAAGAGACTTTGCGGTGACCAAGCAACTGCCCATAGTGGAATATGTCGAGATTTGGCCGGGAAATGAAAATATATGCACACAGTTGCCGAATTTTGCTGGTGAAAGCATTTAATGAATATTTATGGCAAAGTTGATGGTATGCACAGAATTTCAACTCAGGGATGGCTCTGCGGAGATGGAATGTCGGAGAAGTGGTGACTCATCCAGCTTACCCGAAGGAATTAATGAGGGCATTTATTTGCAGTTGCGGGTGAATGCAAGTGGCATTCGATTCTATCTTCTCCATTTATGGCAACTGACTGCACTGATTTGCAGAAGGGTTAAGTTCTATCCAGACTTTGTTTTAAAATGGCTTTATATTGTAAAACCCGGTCCTAGGGTTTAATGTGATAAGATTTAGGGTTTGAAAGCAAGATATTTTGAAAAGATCGGGATGAATCCTGAGTCTATAAATACAGCTTCTAAATGTAATCACGGGAGGCGGAGACTTAGAAATAAAAGGCTATTGAAGCAATTTCTTGCAAATTTTGTTAAATACTTTTATTTCTGGACTTGGAGTTGATGTGCTGTTGTTTTTCTGTGATAGCATGGCCAGGAGCCTAATATTTTGTAGACTGTGATAAGTTCATCTTCTTTTGTTATCCGTTCCATTAAAGTTTGTTAGATATATGTTGTGAATCTGTGTTATCAAGATTAAATATGTTGTTAGGCTTCAGTTGTTCTATTGTGTGCTAGGGAAAATTACAGATTTGAGGTTCAAGTTTGTTCTAATTGCTCTGTCCTCACTGTGTGAGCTAGGCTGCCGATGAAAGATATCAATTTTAACTAACTTCCCTTTGGTTTATGATTTTCTGCTAGATCTGTTCCATCTTTGCCTTGTGCTCTTAGTTGAAAGTGATCTTAGAAATCTGGACACTTTCTTCTTTGATTTGTTCTGTTGTGAAGCTGATAGTATAAATGAAATTGATAGTTTAGGTTTTGCAGTTAAAGTTTGATAAACTTCTCTTTCTGCCTTACCCTACCCTCTCTTTGTTTTCGGTGAAATGATCCATTTTTATTTTCTTTATTTGTCTTTTATTTAAATCTACTGACCCATGAGAGCTAGATCAAAGAATCAATTTTAAATCTGATTGTCAACAAGTGACAACTGCTGAACATTACTGAACAAGTTCAAGAACCCCTTGTAAGGTAAAATAACAGTCCATATTGAAATCTATTCCAAAAGCGAAAAAGAGTGAATTGACATTCGACCCGACTCTATAACTCACACCTTGGATAACCAGCTAGATCCTAAAGTGAGTGGGATTTATCCCATATAAGTGTTATCAGAGTTTCTTGCTCATTCTTCACAGGGTGTGTATGAAAGTCGGACCAACATTTAGAAATGGCGCTAGAAGGAGGGCCTTTGAACTCATTTCAAGTATTATAAGTTGTATGTGCTGATTTAAATTTTGTTGTGAGAGTTTTTGCCTGAACAACGGGACTTAACACCAACATTTAAAAGTGGCCCAGTGAACTACAGTCAGTATTATAAATTGTCAGTACAGTTTTTTAAATTGTCAGAAGAGAAGACCTCAAGTTTAGTACTCTGTTAAGAACTGTAAGTTTGTAAGTGCTTGTGAAAAGCTGGATTCTACATATAGGGTAACAAGGTCCCACCCCAGAGCTGGAGAGCTCCTTGTCCCTGAATTAGAAACCCCGAAAAGAAGTAGCCTCAGAAGGGCCAAGTCTTTGTCAGAAACAGTTTTATCACCATTGATAGTTACTCCAACCACAGTTCAGAATATCACTGTCAACCAGGGAATAATGGCAAATTGGTTGGGCTCCACTGCTTTGAACATTCCGGGTATAGCCCATGACCTGCCCAAAAATCCAGAAAGATATCTCCCCAGATATAAACATGATGGGACAAGAACTACAGAAGAACATTTGGTTGCATTCAAGAATGCATTGAAGTTATTAAATGTACAACATGAAGATGTTGCCTGTAGACTCTTCCCGTTCACTCTCCAGGAGGGAGCTTATGATTGGTTTCTAAACCTCACCAATGATTCTATCACCAGCTGGAATGATTTAGAAAAAATTTTTGTGTCACAGTTCGGTGAAGTGATAGACCCTAGTATTTTATATCAGCAATTTTCTGGCATCAAGAGAGAATTAAATGAATCTATCAGATCCTATAATGTTAGATTCCAAAAAGCTTATGGTAGACTTACTGGGTATTATGTACCGAATGCTGACCTGGCATTAGAGATCTTTAGAAACTCTCTAGATCCCATGACCTCTGTCTTTTTGAAGAGAGACCCCGCTGTTACTAATTTGACAGAAGCTTATAAAGAAGCTTTGATTTTGAAAAGACAGTTGGGACCCAGCCTCTAAATGCTCAGCAAGTTCCTTTGATCACACAAGCTGCTCCTGTGTTCAATCTTATTCCACATCAGATGATGTTACCAGTTTGTCAGACTCTACCATCAGCAACACCATTGGCTATGGCACCTGTTGAGAATGTACAGAACCCAGTGAAAGAGGCTGACAATGCAAGAGTTGAAGAAGTCTCCAAGATTGTTCAGAAGCTGGAAAATGATTTCTTGAGTTTTAAAAGGCAAGTTTCTACTGGAGACAACCCCAAAAGATATTCATATCAACCAAACAGATTCAACAGGCCCCCGTATGAACCTAATAAATATTACAAGGGTAAAACTCATGATGTGAACATTTGTGATTTGGCTCTACCCAACTGGTGCAGAATTCATGCTACTTCTCAGCATGGGGAGTTGGACTGTCTAGAATTTTGTAATGCATTTGAAGCCTTGTCCGGAGATTTGATCTCTCCAAAAAATCAAAGAACTACTGATGGCCCAAGTTCATCCAGCCACAGTGCAGCTATGGTCCTAGATTCTTTCTCTTTCCCATATGAATCTGAGAATGTAGTTGAAATGCCTATGGATGAGGTGCAGGCTTTCCAACAGTACAGAAGAGATAACTACAACCTGAGGAATAGGAATCCGGAGCCTAATACTACATCAACTCCTCCTGACAACTCTCACAATATTCCTCCGGACCCCTCTCCAAGCAATAATCCACCTCCACCAAAGGGAGGAAGTCAAAGAGTACCAGATGTTGCTGTTCCTCCACTTAACAAAGGATATAACATAGTGGAGGATATGAAAAAGATTAAGGCCAACATTACTCTGCATGAGCTGGCACAGATTTCAGAGCAGAGAGACAACCTGATAAAGACATACTCTGGACCTGCTACTAAACCTGTGGACAAAGGAAAGAAAATAGCAAATGCCAATCTAGCCATGTACAAGGAAAAAACTGAAGTTCCCCCCTTTTTACTGACTGTCTAAATTTTTGGGAAGAACTTACATAATTGTTTGGTAGATTCAGGTGCATCTGCTAATGTTATGCCATTGGCCATTTGCCAGTAGTTGGGTCTAACCCCAATGAAGTCTGAAAGAAGAGTTGTCCAATTGGACAAATCGGAGGTTAAAGTTGTTGGAGAGCTTCAAAACATTCATATCCAATTAGCATCTGAGCCAAGGGCTCAACATAAAATTGAAATCCAAGTTGTGGATATCCCAGTGGGGTACGGGATGCTGTTGAGTAGGGATTGGTCTAGGTCTCTGAACGGATACTTGGCAACAGATTTTTCACACATGTGGTTGCCATGGAAAGGAGTGGCAAATCAATTGCGGGTTGATAGAGAACCCAGGTACAAGCATACAATTATAGAGTACAATGTAGCAAATGAAACTGTAAACATTGTAGAGGTAGATATTGGAGTCTACAATTTGACAACAGGTCTCAATAACAAGTTTAATAAAGCTCATCCTGTACATACTAATGAAGTCTGGACACTTCATGTGGATGGAGCTAGATGTAAGCAGGGTTTTGGAACAGGGGCAGTCCTTAAGGGACCTGAAAGTCAGACATTTCTTATGTCTTACCACCTATAGTTCCCATGTACAAATAATTTAGCAGAGTATGAAGCTCTGATTTTAGGTTTAAAATTTGCTTTGGATAGAAGTGTGAGGAATATTCAAGTTTTCACTGATTCAGAATTGGTGGCAAGTCAAGTCAAGGGTAAATTCCAGTGTAAAGCTTCTTATTTGAAAGGATACAAACATCGGGCTTGGGATCTTGTAGAAGACTTTGATGCATTTAATCTGACACACATACCCAGAGAACAAAATTCACATGCAGATATCTTGGCTTCTTCAGCTGCAAGTTTAAAACCATTGGAAGAATTTAAATGGGATAAGTTTTCAATTGAGTTAGTCCCTTGTCCTTCGGTTCCAAACAATATAGATAGCTTTCAAGTTTTCTCTGATGATCAACAGATTGTAAACTTCCTGCAGAGTACTAACACCTTTGAGAATGCTATAATTGATGAGGGCCAAAGAGACACCCTGCTAGAACAGTTGGATGATGACAGGGGAATCATGAGGTTGAAGGACAACAGGATTCCAAAAGGAATGGTAGAGCTGGAGCGGCTCTTTGATGTTGATAAGATCAAGCAAAAGGTGAATTTCAAGGATTATGTGGGTACCACAGACAGTGAGACTGAAAATTTGAACCTAGGGACTGAGGAGGATCCAAGGCACATCAAGTTGGCAAAGGACTGTGATCCAGAAATAAAGAGAAGTATGATTGATTTTCTGCACAGGTCCAAGGATGTAATGGCCTGGTCATACAAAGATTTAAAGGTATTTGATCCAAAAGTTTACACTCACATTATACCTTTGAAAGAATTTTGCAAGCCTTTCAGACAAAAACAGAGGCATGTCAATGCTCTGTTAGAACCCCTCATCCAGAAAGAAGTGGAAAAGCTCTTGAGTGCAGCAATTATTTTTCCCATCAGGCATTCTACTTGGGTGGCCAATCTGGTGCCAGTCAGGAAGAAGAATGGAGAGATCCGCCTGTGTGTGGACTTTAGGAATTTAAACAAGGCATCAGAAAAGGATAACTATCCCCTACCTTCTATGGATGAAGTCCTGCAAATTGTCAATGGATCAGAGATGATGTCTTTCCTGGATGGCTTCTCAGGCTATAACCAGATTTTGGTTGAGAAGGAAGATAGAATGAAGACTGCTTTCACAACTAAGTGGGGGACTTTTTCTTACAAGAGGATGCCATTTGGGTTAATAAATGCTGGAGCAACATTTCAAAGAGCAATGGATCATGCCTTCAAGGGGCTTATGGGCAAATGTATTGTTGTGTACATGGATGATTTAACAGTCTTCTCCAAATCTCGGTTTGACCATGTCAAGAACTTAGAGTCTGTGTTTAACAAGTGCAGGGAGTTTGGCATTTCCTTGAATCCAAAGAAGTGCATTTTTGGTGTAACAGAAGGAAAGCTCCTTGGGCACTTGGTCACAAAAGATGGCATTTCTATGGATCCAGGCAGAGTTGAAGCCATATCTGGCATACCATTTCCCAACTCCAAGAAAGAGTTGAGGTCATTCTTTGGAAAGATTAACTTTGTCAGGAAGTTCATCTCCGGCTTTGCAGAGATAGTTAAGCCAATGAATGACATGTTAAAGCAAACTGCTCAGATTTTCTGGACCACAGAAGCTAAGGCAGCCTTCCAAGAAATTAAGACAGCCATTAAACAAGCACCAGTCCTGGTAAGCCCAGACTTCAGTGCAGATTTTTATCTGTACACCTTTTCCTCTGAACATACACTTGCTGCAGTTCTGACCCAACGGAGGGAAACCGGAGAACATCCAATTGCTTTCAAGAGCACCAATTTGAAAGGAGCTGAACTGAAATATTCCCGTTTAGACAAACAAGCTTATGCTTTGGTAAGAGCAGTGAAGCAGTTCAGGCACTATATACTGAGGAGCAAAGTTCATGCCATAGTTCCGGACCCAGCTGTTAAGTACCTTCTAAGTCAGAATGAGTTGGGTGAACTAAGGGGTAATTGGGTCACAAGGTTGCAAGAGTATGACTTAGAGATTCAGCCTGCTAAATTGATCAGGGGACTTGGTTTGTCCCGACACATTGCCAAAGTACCTCTACGAGAAGAAGTTAATCGGTTAAGCTCTGAATCTGATGACTGGTATGGAGATATCATTCATCTGCTACAATTTGGAGTTTGCCCATCCCATTTGAACAGAACCCAAAGGAGAGCATTAAAATTGAAAGCTGCTCATTATCTCCTCAAGGCAGGTACTCTGTATAGAGAGAATTATGCTGGCATTTTCCTAAGATGCATTTCTCCCAATGAAGTCATGGCTAGTTTTCATGAAAAGTTAGGGCAGGGCATTCATCAGGATCTGCCATTGCACATAAAATACTGATGGTAGGCTATTACTGGCCTACACTTTTTAAGGATGCACATCAGCATGTCAGAACCTGCCATCAGTGCCAGACTTTTGCAGCTAAAGAAGCCAACCGGGCTCTGCCATTGCAACCCGTTGTGATAAACAAACCTTTCATGCAGTGGGGACTCGATTTTGTGGGAGTCATTAATCCAAATTCTTCAGCAGGGCATAAGTATGTCCTAACAGCTACTGACTATTGCACAAGATGGGTTGAAGCAGCAGCCACCACAAGAAGTACAGCTCATGAAGTCATTGAATTTCTTGAATCAAATGTCATAACTAGATTTGGGGTTCCCCTAAATTTGGTGTGTGATAATGGACCAACCTTCCAATCATTGGAGTTTGCAGACTGGGCATACCAGATGGGGATAGTTATCAGATTCTCATCCAACTATTATCCCCAAGGCAATGGACTGGCTGAGTCCACTAACAAGAATTTAATGAATGCCATTAAGAAGTCTGCAACAGACAAACCCAGGCAGTGGCATACATTGTTGAAGTATGCACTTTGGGCTGACCGGATAAAACATAAAGTGGCTCTTAAGACTTCTCCCTTTGCTTTGTTGTATGGTACCCAGCCAATTGTTCCCATCTCTCTCAAGTTGCCTACCTACCAATTTGCCTTAGACTATTTTGAAAATCATGCTGATGCTGAAGCCCGTGTTTTAGATCTCACTAACTTGCAGGATGAAAGACTCCAAGCCCTGGAGCACTTTAGTAGACACCAAGAAACTGTCAAGCGGTGGTTTGACAAGAGGGCCAAAGTGAAAGCTTTCAGACTGGTAGACTTGGTGCTTCTGTGGGACAAGGCCCATGAGAAGAAGGGTAAGCATACAAAGTTGCAGCCACTGTGGATAGGCCCCTACCAAATTGCTGAGATTCTGGGTAACAATGCTTTCCGTTTACAAGACCTGGATGGTAATTTTTTGGACCTCCCTGTTAATGGTCAATACTTGAAACATTATTTCTCGGCTGTTCCATCCAATGTATCATTTGAATGAAGTCATAAAGAAGTTGTAACATGTGTACACATTGTAAATAACTCTGCAAGTTTTATTTTGCTTTAGTTTAGTTCTAGATGTCTGTACAGTTTCTGCTGTTGTTCTTTTCTTTTCCTTGCAGTCTGTGTAGTTTTGTTTCCTGCCTGTACAGTTTTTTTAGTTGCTTCTTAGTTTTAATTTTAAAGCAGTTTGTACAGGGTTGTTTTTTTTATTTTAATGCTTTCTCTTTGTGCAGTGTTCTTTAATTCTTTTATTGCCTATGCAGTTTTTAGTTTCTTCCCTACAGTTTTCTCTGCTGCTTGTACAGTTTTAGTTGCTTTGGTTTTGATCTCTTTGCTGCCTGTATAGTTTTGTGTTCAAGTCTGTACAGTTTTATTTTTGTTTTGCTTTAGAGGCCTGTGTCCATCCTTGGAAGTCTGTGCAAAGTTCTTCCGCTTTTGACATTCTGTTATTTAGCCCTTGCCTGAGCAATCAATGAAAATTCAGCCCTCTAAAAATTGCTTTATTTTGAGCTGATCAATCCAGTCTCCATCCAGTGTTCATTATTCTAATTGAGATAGTCTGCTTAAACTGAACAGTGGAACTATTTTGTTATTCAGAATAACAATAGAAAGATGATTGGATTTTGTGTCTTGCTTGCCATAGTTGTTTTAATTATAGAGAAGCTGCTATGCTGTTTGGTTGGAGGAACTCCTAGGGAATCCAAGAAAAGTTGGTTATAAGAGGGGACTATGATTCATGTAATTATTTGGGTGTCACCAGAGGCTATCAGTGCCTAGACTGAAACAGTTCCAGATTGATCAAATGTTAAAAGAAAATTGTGATTTCTCTAAGGCCTTTCAGATATTGATATATTTCAAAAGAGGAGAGATAAAAAAAAAAAAAAAAGAGAAAGAAAAGAGTTGTACAATGAAAGAGGCAGCCAATACTTCAAAAGATATTTTTATTTTTACCAAGTTGTAGACTTCTACCTTGTAGTTGTAAATCTGGGTCGTGTAAATCTAAAGGGTAACTCTGTCTAGGCTGTAAAAGGCTAAACTAGTAAACAGAGCTCTACTCGGTTTCCCCTTTTACAATCTAGAAAAGCTGATCAATCCAGAGTTCAACATTCAATCCAGTCATCCTTGAAGAAAGTTCTATACCCTTGTAATTACACATCAGAAATCTTCCTTAAGTAATTCAGCCTAGTATGTCCTTGGGAAATTTTAAACAGCTAGCAGTTAGTAGTCAATTTATTGTGAAGAATGTCTGTGGCAAGGCATGATGCATGGTCTTTTTGTTTTGAAACTAGAGTCCTGGGTTCTAAAATAATGCTACTATTTTACCCGCAGATATCGCCATTTGTTGAGAAGCAACACACCCCCACTGAAAAATGAATCTCCATCCTTTGAAAACTTTGAGCTTCCATTTTTGCAGTAGGGACCCTCTTGATGATCTTCAGTTTTAAATTTTGCTTGCCTCCTTTTAAAGTTGTACTTTTTCTTGCATTCTAGCTTTGTTATTCCAGAAATCATTTATCACATGCTAGAATCATTCATGCATAAAGAAAATCTTGCACCGGTACGAAAAATGCAGAAAACAGATAGATAAATACATGAAAAATCAAAACTTTCCTTTTTTAGTAATGTCGCAATATCGTGACACTTCCATTTATGGAAATGTCACGAAATCGCGACGGGTTTTCAGAAAAGCGTAGCGAAATCATGACACTTTCCATTTTTGGAAATGTCGCGATATCGCTACCAATGCAGGAGAGAGAAATGCAGACTGTATGGAACAGCGCGATTTCGTGACATGTCATGAAATCACGACATGTCACATTTTCACTGAGTGAATTTGAAAAATCGACTAAGGAGGCAAAATGTCACGAAATCGCGACATGATTGAAAGAAAGAGCCAAGTACAAAAAGATGTCACGAAATCGTGATAGGTTTCGGAAGAAAGTGCCAAGTAAGGAAGCTGTCACGAAATCGTGATGAATTTGGCAGAAGAAGCAAGATGCAAGAAAATGTCGTGAAATCACGACATCACGATTTCGCGACGTCACGAAATCGTGACAATTTTTAGCGAGGGGACCCGACGTGTACAGACCGTCGTGAAATCATGACATGTCACGAAATCGCTATAGGTCCAGTCAAGCAAGTCAAGAGCCAAAGAGAGTTTGATTAAAAATCAGCCAAGGCAAAGATATGTCGCGAAATCGTGACAAGAATTGAAAGTAAGTACGGAGTCAGAAAGATGTCGCAAAATCGTGAAAAATTTGAGAAAGCAAGCTACAGAGAAAATATGTCACGAAATCACAACAAAATTGGTAGGGAAGGCCAGAGGTGTACGGACTGTCACAATTTCGTGACATGTCACGAAATCACGACAGGTCCGAGTTAAAGTGAATCAAGCAGATGCAGAAGAGGAGCCAGGAAAGAGAAATTGAATTGAAAATCGACAAAGAAAGAAATAGGTCACGATTTCGCGACATCGCGAAATCATGACCATTCTCAAGAAGAAGTGCCAAAGGGGCGGGAGCATCACGAAATTACGACATCGCGATTTTGCGACGTCACGAAATCACGATGCTCAAAAATGAACAATGCAGCAGAGAAAGAAATAGGGTGGAGAGTTGCTAAGGCAAAGGAAGCCTTGGGTGTCGCAAAATCGTGACACCCCAGCCACCAAATGAAAATTGAATAAGGGAAAAGAAGAAACCAAAAGGGGGAAGATTGCATGATCCAGTAGGAAAAAAGGAGTATCCGAAAGAGAAGAAAAGCAGCTAAGGTTGAAGGTGTCACGAAATCGCGACGTCACGATTTTGGGATGTCGCGAAATCGCGACACAAATAGAAAGATGGAGCCAAAAGGACCCACCATGTCACGATTTCGCGACATGGTGGGAAGATGAAGACAAAAGGAAGGCAAAGCAAAGGAAAGGGCCCAGCATGGTTGAAAATGTAAAGGAAAGATTGCCATGGGTCGAAACAGCAAGAAAAAGTACAAGTCAAAAATGTGTCACGAAATCATGACACATTTCGGGGAAAGCTGCTAAGGATGAAAATCGGCACGATTTCGTGACATGTCACGAAATCGCGACATGTGCGTTTTCGCTGCCAATCGAACAGAAAAGTGCTGAAGGGCAGAAATGGTCGCGATTTCGCGACATGTCATGAAATCGTGACATGTCGCATTTTCGCGACATGTCACGAAATCATGACATGTCGCATTTTCGCGACAGAAGAGGGCAAAAGAGCTGCACGACGCTGGGATGTCGTGATTTCGTGACATGTCGCGAAATCGTGACATGTCGCATTTTCATGACCCTGGCAGGAAAGAGCCCAGAAATGCAGAGCAGATATAAATGGACACGTGTCATGATTCTATGACACGTTTCAAAGCACGTATCAGATAAACAGGACTGCATGCAGCTATACTTTAAGGTTTTAGCTTGATTTATTAATTAAAGCTTTTGATTTAATATTTTTAAAGTACTAATCTAACTTTTTGTCTTTCATGCAGGAATCCATCTGTCACTTGCGGGATAACGGAAAAAGGGCCATAAAGATAAAGTTAAAGTGCAAATTAATCAAAGACGGCCTGTATTGAAAGGAAGGATGCCAGAAATTGCTGTGTCACCTTTTTTTCAGATCTGTCCGCAAAGAGACTTTGCGGTGACCAAGCAACTGCCCATAGTGGAATATGTCGGGATTTGGCCAGGAAATGAAAATATATGCACACAGTTGCCAGATTTTGCTGGTGAATGCATTTAATGAAGATTTATGGCAGAATTGATGGTATGCACAAAATTTCAACTCAGGGATGGCTTTGCGGAGATGGAATGTTGGAAAAGTGATGACTCATCCGGCTCACCCGAAGGAATTGATGAGGGCATTTATTTGCAGTTGCGGGTGAATGCAAGTTGCATTTGATTCTATCTTATCCATTTATGGTAGCTGACTACACTGATTTGCAGAAGGGTTAAGTCTTATCTAGAATTTGTTTTAAAATGGCTTTATATTGTAAACCCGGGTCCTAGGGTTTAATGTGATAAGATTTAGGGTTTGAAAGAAGATATTTTGAAAATATCAGGATGAATCTTGAGTCTATAAATACAGCTTCTAAATGTAATTGCGGGAGGCGGAGACTTAGAAATAAAAGGCTATTGAAGCAATTTCTTGCAAATTTTTTTAAATACTTTTATTTCTAGACTTGGAGTGGATGTGCTGTTGTTTTTCTGTGATAGCATGGCCAGGAGCCTAATATTTTGCAGACTGTGATAAGTTCATCTTATTTTGTTATCGGTTCCATTAAAGTTTGTTAGATATATGTTGTGAATCTGTGTTATCAAGATTAAATATGTTGTTAGGCTTCAGTTATTCTATTGTGTACTAGGGAAAATTATAGATTCGAGGTTCAAGTTTGTTCCAATTGCTTTGTCCTCACTGTGTGAGCTAGGCTGTCGGTGAAAGATATCAATTTTAACTAACTTCCCTTTGGTTTATAATTTTTTGCTAGATCTGTTCCATATTTGCCTTGTGCTCTTAGTTGAAAGTGATCTTAGAAATCTGGACACTTTCTTCTTTGATTTGTTCTGTTATGAAGCTGATAGTATAAATGAAATTGATAGTTTAGGTTTTACAGTTAAATTTTGATAAGCTTCTCTTTCTACCTTACCCTACCCTCTCTTTGTTTTCGATGAAATGATCCATTTTTATTTTCTTTATTTGTATTTTATTTAAATCTGCTGACCCATGAGAGCTAGATCAAAGAATCAAATTTAAATCTGATTGTCAACAAGTGACAACTACTGAACATTACTGAACCAGTTCATTGAGCCCATTGTAAGGTAAAGAACAATCCATATTGAAAACTATTCCAGAAGCGGAAAAGAGTGAATTGACATTCGACCCGACTCTGTAACTCACACCTTGGATAACCAGCTAGATCCTAAAGTGAGTGGGATTTATCCCGTATAAGTGTTATCAGAGTTTCCTGCTCATTCTTCATAGGGTGTGTATGAAAGTCGGACCAACACCTTGCAAAGAAAATTATTTTATGGCTAAGCATGTGGTGTCTAAGCTTATAGGAAATGAACACTACAACAAGGTAAAGCTTATCGAAAGGGGTATAGTGGACTTTATAATTGAATAAAGTCTTGCTAATATAGAAAAAGGATCAATATCTATGGTGGTCATCATATTGTACCAACATATCTCCTAAGGCATGGTCTATTGTTGCTATGTATAACAACAATGGTCTAAATGGATTAGGATGGACAAGGATAGGATGAGACAAGAGGTAGCATTTGATATCATCAAAGGCCACTTAGTAGTTAGCATCCTAATCAAATATTGTGTCCTTCATCAAAAGCTTAGACAAGGGTTAACAAATTTCAACAATCTTGGAGGTGAATCTTTGGATGACTTAGATTTTGTTATATCATATTGCTTTGAATGATTGTATTATGGAAATGAAGGGCATTTAAGTACATAGGATGCCTATTTTAGCTATAAAAAACCCTTAAACAAACTTACAACTATCTTATCCTATATTACATGCATGTACCTTATGAGGGGTGGTTATACCACTTGAATTATCACATGGTCTATGATGTAATAACTCCTAACATACCCATTATTATTACATCATAGTCAAAAACTCTATTTTGATTATGAAAAAACAATAATATCTATTATGATGTTAGAATTTTAGAGAAAATCCCCTCCTTAATGTAGAATTTCAACTGTTAATACTTGGGAGTGTCAAGTTCTACCGATCATGCACTTCAAAATACATTTATTATAAAATACTTATCCTATGCTTATGGTATTCAATGTTTGAAGTATGTTTCTTCAATGTGGAGGATATTCATCATATATATCAATTGTTGATGATATCAAATGTTCTATTGCTATATATATTTATTTCCAAATTTTATCTTGATTAAAGTATTCTAGTATGGTGAGATCAATTACCTATTGTCTCTTCTCCTTTATAATGGATTCATCTATTTGATTTATCTTTGATCTTCAATGTGATGTGCTACCATGCATCCTGTATGAATCATAGAATTGACTAGTTTCTAATATTGTTTTTGTGTTGTCATATTTTCTATTCAAATGAGTTTCTATTTCAAGTTTTAATTGTCTCTTGATGGAGTGAGCTTAATAATATTTTGTTTCTTCTTGGAATTATTCATTTGTAGAAGATTTTTTTTATGGTAAGAAATGTATTCACACTTTCTTTGGTGTGTTATTGATGGGTGAATATTCAATGTCTATTGCAATGATTCCTCATTTTTTGTTTTCTTAAAAAACTTTTATTGATGGTGAAGAATCAAATTTTGAGTGTACATATTCACTCTTTGGGTCTTGTTTCTTGATGATATTGGTTGCATTGTACCAATAATAATTTGAATGCATTCAAGTTTCTTGATATATAGTATGTTTAAATTCATACCAAATATTGTTGTGTTGTCTTATTTCTACTTGTGCAATAAACACATGTTCTTCTTCTTCATATTCTTGATTGTTTTCTTTTTCTTCCCTAACTTCATTCTCCATAGCTACATTACTGTGATGTGCCTTTTCCAGCTTTGATTTTGTTATTCTAAAAATGACCTATTTTTTGTTGGTTCATCTCTCATGAAGGAAATCCATTTTGAATAGAATATTCTAACATTCCATCATGATGTATTAGTTTCTTCCATTATTTGATTCTAATATCTTCGAAAAGAGTTTCTTTACTAAAAATATTGTGAATGTCCCATGCCTCTTGTAAATGGTTGCTTCCCTCTTTGACTTGTAAGTAGTAGTTCTTCTTCTTCAGTTGTATGTGAGGTCTTTAATTTCAAAAGTGGGCTCACCAACTTCTCAAAGATTGGTTTTTGCTCAGTAATATTTAGTGTAGTAAATAAAAATTGTACTTTTCTAGGAGTGATCTCAAAATAATAGAAACTAACATTTCATAAGACACCTAAGTTCCCAATTCTTGCAATGATACTCACAATTTTGTAATTTTACTCATGAATGATTCTAGCTTTTCTTGACTCTTCATATTCAAACAATGGAGATGAATTTGGAGGAATATAATCTAATTTTGATTCTTAGTTTCAAATATTACCTTCATTTTATCCCATGCATATTTTTTTGTGGTCGTATCCCTAATATATACTTGGACCTCATTTGCTACTCTAAACATGATGATAAGTCTTGCTTTTCTATATTCCTTGCCAATTTCTATTTGATATTTTCCTTCTATAGTAGGATGAGAAGTGCTTCCATATACTACTTTTTGTACCTCCTCAAACTCAAGCTATGTCACAAGTTTGGTATTCTAGACAACATAAATGTTTCCCTTCAACAATTGAAAATCTAGCAACAAGAACTTTGGTGCTGCACTAGCCATGGTAAAGTTTTATAAACTATTATTGCTCTTATTTTATTGATTTTACCTCAAAATATTTTTGACGAGTATCTATAAGCTTATACCCAAATTTTAATTGATGCTTCAAATATCAAAATAATTTCACTAAGTATAAAATATAGAGGTGGAAAATATTATTTTTCCTCCTTTCAAAAAAATGTTCACTTTTCAAAAACTTTAAAGGAATAATTTATTAATTTGTAATTTCTCTTTAATCAAAAGGAACCTTCAACACTTTGTACCTTTGTCCCTTTTTTATTGTTTTTCCCACTATAGTTGTGAGGTCAAATATATTTCCTTGATCTTGATAATAATTGAACCACAAGAACCAACATAAAGGCATTTTACTTATCTTCATTTTTATGTGTGTTCTTTCCTTTGTAAAATGTGTCATCTAATTTATTAGTACCTTTTTGAGACCTTTGACTGTACCTTAAAATATATCATGAAATATTTATAAGGATGAGATATGTAGATGATTAATGAGAATTGTTAGATTTAATGTTAGATTATATGAAAAAAATTATGAGTTCAAACTTTTCAATGGATAGTGTTCACCTCACTTTTTGTCTCCTCCATGTCAACAATGTTCACCTCACTTCATATCACGATATTCCTTATGTTGATAGTGCAAAAATATTGAAATTATAATCTAATTTATGGCCAAGAGCAAACATTGTGCAATGTATTCAATAGTCCTAATTAAATTTCATCATACAATTTACTAATTATTTTGTAGTATTTTATTATGTAATCCCTATGGGTGATGGTTAATGTTGTTATGGTTAAACCTTATTTATGACTTATAATTAACATAAATATCTCTTATAATGTTGGGTTAGGTTAAAATTTATGTTGTAATTAGGATTTGGTATTGCTATAAATACTCCCTTATACTCTTTATTTCTTCATCAGATTATTGTGTAATATTATCTATAAATATAGTGATTATATATCATGCCTATGGGTGCCCCTAATTCTCTTTCATCATTCTTTTGATTTCTATATAATATTTGAGTGAATATTATGCTTTTGTTCATTTTTTTAAATGTTGTGAATTCCAATTGAAACTTCTGTGCAAAATCAAAGCCTCCTTTTGATGATGGAATGTCATAGTTCGAACTACATTGTCCTAGTTGAAACTACTTTATATTAGTTGAAAAAACAATTTTATATCTCCTCCATACATAATATTATTATATGGTAGCTTTACTTGTGTCTCACCTCACAATGGAACTTGGTATCTCACAAATTTTAAACAACCAACAACATAATATGTTCAACTGGTCATACTTCTTAGAACATCCAATAATTTCCTTATTGACAAGAGGATGATTAATTTTTTTCTTTCACATAGGTCATATTTCTAGATTATTTTCTTTTATAAAGCTCATATTTCTTTACTTCAATCAATCCCCTTAAAAATAGAAATATCTTCACATCAATTTATCTATTATTTTATCAAATTGAACTTCAACATACAAAATGTCTCATAGCCTCCAAGACTATGTCTCATATAAAATATAAAACATAAAAATGAACTGATGAAGCCTCCTTTCAAATGACATTGTGGCTAGACTATAGGATCAAACTTCATCTCACATGACTCTTCTTCAGATGGAAATAATTTTAGATACAACTCTTCATGAGACGATCCTATTTTGTGATGGTACCATACTTGAATAAGCTTTACTTGAAGCTTGGAACTTCAACATGGATCCTGTAAGATACATTAAGAAAATTAGTAAGAATATTGTGATTGTAACTCCTCTAATTTTGTGACTATAACTCCTCTAATATGAATAATTGGATGACTCAAACTTCAAGTGTTGGTAGATTGTAGACATGGAAAATTGACCCACCTTCAATGGGAAATCTTCCTTATAACCCCTAAGAGATCCCTAACCCTTGCCTAAGGCAAGGATAGGCCTCTCCTCCCTCAACCTTGCTTGTTTTAGTGCCTTTGGAAAAATCGTGCTCCGTCATGGCTGGGCATGACTTTGCTGAAGTGATCTCACGCACCGTCATAACAGGGTATGACTTTGATATTTTTAATTTAATTATTATTTTATTGTTTTTGACTTGTTTAAACCTAGGTCTAAACCCTCCAAGTGTGTTTTGGCATCGAATTTGGGTTTATTTTTCTCGCATTTTTCCATTTTAATTGTATATATAAAAGGAAGGATGTTCTTGCTTAAGATATAGATGCAAGTGATATGCAATATTAATGCAAAATTCTGATTATTGATTAAGCTCACAATTTTTATGGTAGCTTGCTCTTCTTCCCTTATTTTTTCTACTGCAAGCTAACCCCAAAGTGCGAATTTTAGATTTGATCTTCTATTTCATGGATTGGATTGCTATGTGAATTGGTGGATTCATAGTGTGGTTTGGAGAGAAAAGAGTGCCCACTTGAATACTTTGATATTCTTTGTCTGCTTTTGCATCATCCATCAGGGTTTGATTACTTAGTTTTTGGTATTTATTTTGCTTTTCGTATTCATTTTTTTTATTAATATGTAGTGATATCACGCCCTACATTAGCGAGGCACAACTTTGCTTGCTCATATTAGGGTAAACCAATCCATATAAGTGATATCACACCCCATCTAGATAGGGCATGACTTTTCTGCTGCATTATCATGACCACTCCAGGAAAGGTGTGACTTTTCTCGAGAGCACATCAGGGGCAATTTCAAGATTATGTTTTCACTATTGCATTCTATTTTGCATTTAGGTCATACTATTGTATTCTATTTTCTATTTTCTATTACTGCATTTTTATTTTATGATTAATCATCCAAAGGTCAATTTTTGCTTTTGCTTTAAAGGCCATCTAAAAGGACCTAGAGGGCTTGACTTCTGTGCCTTCAAGGACTATTAAACAATGGCCTAAGAATACCCCCTAATGCTAATCCCATTTTCAAATGTTTCATGAGTTATTTTGTAGAAACAAGTATTTTGATATCATTGGACAATAGGCAAGAAAGCTAGGATCAACCATCGATCTAGATAAGTGCTCTATTTATTGCCTTAATTGTGGATATGATTTTAATATTTGATTCTTAGGCATCTGAAAGTGAAAATCATTTAGTTTGCATCTAGGGATAATTGTTGTGTATTTATGTTGCATGTTTCTGCTTTAATTTTTTTTTTAAATAAACCCTAGGTTAGTGAGCATTCAAAATAAAGAATCACATTAGGTTAGCTCTTGTATGTGTGCATTCTATTTTCTATTATTATATTTTGTTTATGCATTATCATTTATCTAATTAAAGTAAAACAATGCAATTAAAGGAAACGATTAAAGTCTAATTATGTTCCTTTGGAAGATGATCATATTTATAGGGAAGACCCTAATGTAGATCCAGAAGAGCAAGAAGAGGTAGACATGGAAACTAAAACTAATCCTGATATTTTTTCTGGACCTAATGGTAGTTATATCTTTTCATCATTTGATCACATTTGGTAATTCATAAAAGCTCCTAAGAAAAAACTATTGGAATATGTAGAATGAGAAGCTTATCTTGAAAAAGAGGATGCTAATCCTTCCCCTTCCAATAGGTCTTCTTTGCTTCATCATGAAATTTATACATCTCAATCCCTACATCAAAACAATTTTAAGAACCAAGTGATTTGTGCCACTACTAATACCACCAATGTTGGAGGGAATCTACAAATATATTTAACTGGTAATGGCCCAAAAAATTGTTCTCAATTTCCTCCTGTATCTGCTAATATCAACACCATTGCTTCTGTTCCACTAAATTTTAATTATCCACACTGTGCCACATACAACTAAAGTATACAAAACTTGAATCAAACATTAGGATTTCAACATGCATACTTTCCTCATTTGGGAAGTCTGGGAAACATACATAGTAATTTAGAGATGCAAAATTTGGCAAATGTAGTGAATCAGTTGTTTTCAAGGATGGACATGATTCAACCTTTAGGGATTACATACTGTTATAAGTAAATGTGTAAAATATGTAGTCAGCCATTGGATCCTATTGTTGCTACTAGATCTTATCCTAAGCATTTTCCTATGCCAATTTTACCAATCTATAAAGGGACCGAAGATCCAATACAACGTTTAAGAGGGTTCAGAATAGCTTGCCATGATATTATTTATGATGATATGCTCTTATTGAAAACATTTCAAAAAAGTCTTGCTAGATTTGCATTAAAATGGTATTATCGATTTCCCAACTAGTCTTTGAAGATTTTTGACAAGACTACAAAGATGTTTGTTCATCATTTTAGTGCTTATATTGAAAATGAAGTGACTATGAGAGATTTATATGATTCAAAACAAAGTAAATAAGAAAAAAATTCAAATTTTTTAGCCCATTGGAGAAGTTTAGTTGGTCGATTAAGACAGCCTGTGTCTTAGAAATATATGCTTGATACATTCATTGGTAATTTACAAGAACAATTATCTTATGCTTTAGAAACTACTACTATCACATGTCTAGATCAAGCAATTGAGTTAGCAAGAAAAGTGGAACAAGCTCTCATTAGAAGAGGTCATTTTAAGGTTAAATAATATAATCCAATTAAGTCTCAACCTAATAATAAGCATATAAGAGACAATATTTAACATACTATCAACAGCAAATTTAGTCTCCTGAATAAACACCACATCCGAAGAATGCACACAAACCAAATCATGAACAACTTTTTATCTGGGGATGCTATTCAACCCCCTTACATTCCATGAGAGGATAATAATTTTTTATGCTATTCAACCCCCTTAATAATTCTAGTGTATCGGTGCATGTGGATATGCTGGTGGAATTGCTTGTTTATAGGATCCGGTTAAGATATCCCCTCTTACTTGGATTTCCAGCAGATGGTCTATTTCAATGGTCGGGTATGATAATGAATCTGGTGAAATCATCCTACTTACAAATGTGTATGCTCCTATTGATTACAATGGTAAAGTGAATTTGTGGAAGCACATTTTCTTTGTGAGAAGTTTGGTTCCCCTGTACCCATGGATTTTGGCTAGAGACTTCAACTCTATCACTTGTCTAGAGGAGAAACATGGTGGGGTGGACCATCTCGAGCCTTTTTCTTCTATATTCAGTGCTCATATCTAGGCCCTAAACTTGGTTGACATAGAGCCAGATAATGGGATCTTTACTTGGAACAATAGAAGGTGTGGGGAAGCTTCCATCTCAAAAATACTGGATAGGTTTTTGATATCTATTTATTGGATGGGTAATAACAGAGGTGCTAGTTCTATGATTTTTGAGGGTAGGTGATATTATCATTGGCCTATCAAACTCTATGTTTTGGATTTAGGGCTAAAAAATAATCCCTCCTTTAAGTTTCAACTTATGTGAATTCATGATCCTAATCTTCATGATTTCATAAGAGGCTGGTGGACCACTGGCAAACCTCCTCATGGCACCGCTATGTATTCCTTTATGAAGTGACTACAATTTGTAAAACATAAATTGAAGAGATGTAATAGACTGAATTTTGGGAACCTTTCCTTGGCTAAGCTGGAAGCTCTTAGGACGATGGAAGAAGCTTCAAGTAATATTAGAGATCAGGGATTCACGAAGGAGCTTCTTGTTGAGGAATTTGAGGCTGCGAAAGACCTTGCTGAATGGGAACTGAGGGAAATTATTTTTTGGAAAAAAAAATATTGAGTAGATTGGCTTCAGGAAGGGGATAGGAACACAACCTTCTTTTATAACTCAATTAAATATTGCCGTAATGATAACATGATTACCTCTCTTATGAATTCTTAGGCTGCCCTGCTCTCTTCTTTCAGGGATATTTTAGAAGAGACTAAGAGGTATTTTTCCTCTCTCTTCAAGGAGGTCTCCCTATTAGATGATGATAATTAAAATCTTATTCTAAACTATATTCCAGTGATTTTTTCTAGAGATATGAATGAGCACTTGATGGAGCCAATTTCCCTTGAGGAGTTGGAAAATTTTGTATTCAATATGAAAAATGAAAATCCCCAGGCCCATATGGATTCCCGATTGAGTTTTATCAAGAGTTTTTGGATTTAATCAAATTTGATCTTTTGGAGGTGGTCCATGAGTCCCAAAAGAACAAACATATGCTAAAGGCCATAAATGCTACCTTTGTGGTGCTTATACCCAAAAAAGAGGGAGAAAATTCCTTGGATATGTTCAAGCCTATTGCTCTCTGCAATGTTGTGTATAAGATCATCACAAAAATTATTGCTGAGAGGCTAAAGATATGGTTGAGCAAAATCATCTCTGAGGAGCAAGGAGGGTTTGTTGTTGTCTAAAAAATCTTGGATGGGGTTGTTATTGCTACAAAAGCTATTCACTCGATGGAAAATTCTAAGGAGAGAACTATGTTCGTTAAGTTGGACATGGCCAAAGCCTATAATTAGTCCAAGTGATCCTTTCTTCAGAAAGTTCTTATTGCTTTTGGATTTGAGGAGGAATGGATTAGATGGGTGATGAGCTATTTTTATTATTGATCATTCTCTATTCTTTTTAATAATGAGCCATCAGAGCTATTTCAGGCCTTAAGGATATTGAGGCAAGGATATCCTTTATCTCCTTATTTGTTTATCATTATGGCGGAAGGGTTGGGAAGATTGCTCAAGTATCAAGTCATGTAGGGTATCATTCAGGGGTGGAAGTGGGATAGTAGTTTGCCACCTCTTTCCCACCTTCAATTTGTTGATGATATTGCTTTGTTGGGAGTTGCCACTATCAGGGAAGCTGGCAATATTAGACAGTATCTTGACATATATCTTGGTGCTTCTGGATAGTTGATTAATGAGGACAAGTCTTCTATTTTCTTCTTCAATACCCCTCCTCTTATTCAAGCCAGGATTGTTCGTATTCTAATATTCCAAGTTGGGACTCCCCCTTCATTTATCTTGGTATTCCAATTTCATATCACCCTCTACCTAGGTCTTCTTGGTAGTCTATGATTGATAATTTTAAAAGTAAGGTGAATCACTAGACTTTCATATGGCTATCCACTGTAGGTAGAGTGTTGCTTTTAAAAATTTTTATTCAAGCTTTACCCAATTATAGATATTTTGTACAAATAGCTCCCTCTCACTTCATCAACGACATGGATGCTTTTTCAAGACAATTTTTATGGTCTAGAAAACTTGATCAATATAAATAGAGTTTGGTTAGGTGGGATTCTATATGTAGGCTGATGCAAGAGGTAGGTCTTGGGTTGCGATAGACAGCTCTTTTTGGGCAGGATTTGGCTACAAAAAATTATTGGAGATGGTGTACCTATCAAGATTAGATTTGGGCTAAAATATTATCTTGTAAATACTTGAGAGGTATTTCTGAGGCTGAAATCCCTAGACTCAGCTTGGTTGGGAAAGGTTCAGTTATATGGGACACTTTGAAAAGAGGAGCTAATTTAATCAAGCAGGGTTTATTCTGGATTTGCAATCAGGGATCAAATGCTCTTTTTTGGGAGGATTCTTGGGATGGCCACCCTCCTATCTTGAATAAATATCCTAGGTTACGTTCCCTAAGCATTTTTTTCTTGGAAGCAGGATGGTCTCATGTGGAGGACTTTAAAAAACTCTAGTATTTTGGAAATATGGAGATGTACAGGTGGAAAGATCCACAAGAATGTCCCTAGAGGGGACTTGCCAAGGACAGAGAGGTGCTTTCTCTTATTCTTATAGGGAGGCCTTATTCTTCATTGAGGGGTAAATATATTATGGCTTGGAACCCTGATCCTAAGGGAACCTACTCGGTAGCCTATGGTTATCAGGTTCTTGATAAGCAAAAGTATGGGAGTCTTCCTGTCACTTGGTGGAAAAAGATGTGGAAAAAATTTGCCTGGCCAAAATGTAACTTATTTCTTTGGTTGGTAGCTCATAATAGATGCCTCACTTGGGATAATGTGAGGAAGAGGGGATTTTAGGATCCCTCTTTTTGTGTCTTTTACAATAAGAATGAGGATGACTCTTCTCATTTATTTTTCCAATGCTCCTTTGCTAGAGATATTTGGCACCTTTGGTGGAGCGCCTGGAACCATCCATGTTTTCATGTGTTGTCCCTGGTGGAGTTTTGGAGTAGTCTGGGCAGACCTCCAGCCAATGCCCATTCCTTTGGGTGGCTTAGAATTTGGGCCCTTCTTGCATCATTTGTAAAATTTGCCTCGAATGAAACCGGTGCATATTTTAGGGAAATTATTTGGCTTTTCAACAGATATGGCAAAGGATCCTGTATATGGTTCAAAAAATCATCCATAGCAAATGTGATGTGGACCCTCTTTTGGATTCTAGGGAGGAGAAGGTATAAAAAGCCCTTGGTCTCTTTGAGGATGGTGTGAACTCTTCTATCCCTAGTAGGGTTCCTCAGCTTAGCAAGAAGGTTATGAGAGATGGTAGGTGGAGGCCACCCCTTAGAGGAGTTTTAAAAATTAATACTGATGAATCATCTAGGGGTAATCCTAGAAATACTAGCATTGGTGGTGTTTGGAGATATTCTAATGGTGGTGTCAGTTTTTTCTTTTCCATTTATAAAGGTGTTCACTCCAACAATTTTATGGAAGCTCTTGCAATTATTGAGGCCTTGCGGAGTGGGTTTTCTCTTGGCTAACATAGGATTACCTACGAGTCTGACTCTCAAATTGTGGTTAATATTTTAAACAATAAAAGTGTGGAGGAAGTTAATTGGCAGTTGGCCTCTATAGCCATTCAGATTCTTAGAATGAGTGAAGATTTTGAATTTATATCCTTTGTGCACATTCCAATGGAATGGAATGTGGTTGCTGATTACTTGTCCAAAAGGGCTTCTAAGTTGCTAGATCCTTGGAGTATCAATAATTGGGAGAGTCTCCCATCTGGGGACTCTCAACGCCTATGGGAGTTGATCTACAAGGATGTACAGAGTTAATGTGGTTTATTCTTGTTGTATTTTCTGGGTGTCATTCTAGTCTAGTGGTTTTAGCATATTTGGCTATTTATTTGAGTCCTGTTTGGAAGCTCAGTTGTACTCTATAATACAAAATTTTTATCAATAAATTTTTACCCCTTTATTTAAAAAAAAAAAATCACAATATTTAATATCCCTATGGAAGTATTTTTGAAATAACTATTGGATTCTAAGGCAATTCAATTACCTCCAGTAAGATAGCCAGATACTACAACTCACTGGTATAAGGTAAATTAATATTGCACTTACCATAGGGTAGAAGGACATTGGAAAAAAACTTGTAATAAGCTGAAGCATGTGGTTCAATATTTGATTGATGCAAGACACATTGTTGTAGGAAATCTCCTATGAACAAGTAATCAAACTCCTAGTTAACAAGTTCCAACAACAAATAAAGACATGGGGATATTTAAGGATCCCCTACTGAAGCATGAACAAAAAACAACCAATCAAGTGGCTCATCAATATGATTCCCTACACCATAGCAATGTGGTTGGTATGGTTGGAGTAACTACAAGAAAATAGACTCAAAATGAGCAACATCAACAAGGATAGAGTTTATTATCTCAATATAGTATATTTTTAAAGGATAATCAGATAAGAGATTCAACTACAAGGATTCCACCTATAGTGTTGAGACCACACTCACAGGGTTCATTTGATCTTCAAAAGTAGTTAGATAGTACGCCAGCAAAGATATAAAGGTTAGAAATTTTGTAGACTTCTCTTGATCACATAAATGCTTTAATGAAATTTTTATAATAACAATATGTTTTCCCAAAAATTCCTCCTAATGCCATAGTTGATATCATAGGTTCTTTTGGGATACATCATGTCTCATTCTAAGATGATGATAAACCTTCCTCAAAATTACATGGATATTCATCACTTTACATCATCGTACTTATTAGGGATACCCTTATAAAGTTAGTTATGATTGATAATGGTTCATCCCTAAATTTGTGTACATATCAATTCTTTCAAAAATTTGGATCAAAAGAGGAAGATTTAACAAAAACTAATATCATCATTAAATATTTCAAAAATGAGTCCCATGAGGCCTTTGGTGTCATATATCTTCCTTTAAAAGTAGGGTAAAAAATATTGGATACTTTGTTTTAAATGGTACATTGTCCTGCATATTTTAATCTTCTTATTGGGTGATATTGGATCCATGCAATGAAGGTTTTCCCTTCTACTTTTCATTAGTGTCTCAAGTTTGAATTCAAGAATCAAGTTATCACCATTTTGGGTGACCCTCAACCATTTGAATTATGTTCAAATATAGAGTTAGATAAAATTGATTCTTATTCTTGTCTTATTTCTTCAACAATTTCTCCATGTTCCTCATCTCAAATTTTTGAGCATCTTCAAATAGTGAGTGAGGAACATAAGACCCATTCTTTCTCCTTGGATCATGATAATCAGTTCCTTCAAGAGCCTCTTCTAGATCTATCCAAGCTACTACCTTCACCCCAAAGTATGGGCTTGTCTCATAAGAAGAGTGATGTTATACACATTGGCATTTGTACTTTTATCTTCAAAGGTATGGCTTTTGAAGAAAATCTCCATGGTAGCAACCCATATCTCAATGAGCACTCTTTTGCTGAATGCCACCTCACTAATGATTATCCCCTTCCTAAGCATATCCTATCTCGTATGGGATATGCAGGTAAAGGATTGGGACCACAATAGAGGGGTATTCAAGAACCCTTGGATGTTGGGATTTTGCCTAGGAGATATGATATAGGTTTTATACCTAATAAGAATCAACCTCTACATTTTGAAGATGATGACCATCTTATGACTTATGCATAATATATGGAATATCAAAAGTTATCAATAGATTATGATAAAGGTTTTAATTTTATTTTCCTACAAATATAATGTCTTGTAATATGGTTGATTATGTTCGTTATAAATATAACATTGTTTCTATGCAATAAAATAATGAATCTTTGTATGATATATTTTATGCTAAAAAGAATGGTGCTATTAGGAAATGTTGTGATTATCATGCCATGAATGTTGAACGAAAAACCTTAAAATATCTTCTCTATGATTTTGAGGATGTCTTTGATCCAACACCTAATGGCACACCCATTTAAGAAAAGAAATAAGGAAAGCCAATATTTAGGCTATTTTTCCCTATAAACTATTGGAGAGAAATAAGGAAAGCCAATATTTAGGCTATTGTTCCCTATAAACTATTGAGGAGAAATAAGGAAAGCCAATATTGATATTCACTCCATCATTACCCTATTCACTATTATCACTTAGCGTAAATCCTGAAATTAATTTCTTTCAAGTATTTAAGGGTTTTGTTGCCCTATGTATGCAAAAGTATTTTTAATCAGGTGCCAAAGATAGATCGAATCCCTTTTAGTACTATTTATGTGCCACATATTGATTTGTTACACATACCTTAAATTATCCCTTGTAAATGACCATGTATATTGAGGGGACCAACTCATTCCATGTATTGATGGGTATTATAGGAAAAGCAAGTATATTGGATAGATCAAGTCTATCAAAGTAATGGTATAAATAAAGGGGTATCATTTGTTTTTATAAATAACCTTCACATAACTCATTGCAAAGGCCTATCTTTCATATTCATAGCTCTTGAAAGGTTCGAATTTTTCTCCATGGAAGACAAATATGAGAACAATACTACAAGATAAAAAGTTGTGGGATATTGTGATTGGAAGAGTCACATGCACACTAATTGGATATGATGAAAAATAAAGTTATGATGATGCAAATTCCAAAGCATTGATGATCATAGTTCTTGTCATTGTTGATGAGATTCAACCACATATTTATGAAAAATAAAATGCAAAAGATGCATGGGATGCATTGACCACCATTTATGAAGGAAAGAATCAAGCAACAATTCTTACCCTTCAATACCAACTTCACACTCTTAGCATGAAGAATGGAGAAAGTGTAGAGGTGTTTCTTTGTAGAGTTGTTGATTTGAGAGCCAAATTGCATGCCATGGGAGAAAAAGTGGAAGATAAGCTCTTAACCTCCATTATTTTGAGAGCTTTACCAGATTATTTTAGAATTCCAATTGACAAGTCTCTTTTGAGGATTTGGTTAATTTTCTACAACAAGAAGAAGCAAATAACAACCTAAGAGATCAACTATCCAACACAACATTTTTTTCAAAGAAATATGGAGCTAAGAAACAAGGATACTTTTAGAAGGGATCTTCCTCTAAGGGTTCAAACACTACTCCCTCACAAATGACACCTCCACAATAGAAGAGGTATTACCACATTTATGATATGGATAATCATGACACCAAGAAATATTGGTTCAATTATTCCAACAAAGGTGACAAAATAATCAACCATAAAATAAGAAGGGGAAATTCAAGCCACGACCAAGAAATAGGAAATAAAGAGGTAATGTTGCTATTGAAGAATCAAATTTAGATTATAGGAGAGCACACAAGGTGTTCATGACTCAAATTGATCCCAAATAAAAAAATCATGTGTGGTATATTGATTTTGGTTCCAAAAAACACATGATTGGTGATAATAGGTGGTTTAACATATTTGAAGCCAAAGAAGGCAAACTGGTGATCATTGTTGATGATAAGACCTATACAATCCAAGGAGAATGAAATGTTGCAGTGACACTTCTAGATGGATAATGCATAATTGATAAGGTCCTTTATGTGCCAATATTAGTCGATAATTTGTTGTTTGTACCCCAAATATTGGAAAAAAATATGGTGGTTGACTTTAAAGTTGATCAACAAAATGTTGCTTCATTACCAAACATGGTATTCACATAGCAACTGTTGGAATATGTAATGCAACATTGTGTAAATTATTCTTAGACTAAAATATAAATTCTAAAGAATAATATTTGAATTAGAATATAATTCTATCTTATGTAAAATATTCCCACCCAATTAATAAATAAATTAAGGGTGCTAGGAATATTTAATTTCTTGGGAAAAAGTTATTTCCCTTTTCTAGCAAATATTAGAAATTCTAATATTTGATAGATGTCACTTATCACATATCTCAAAGATTAGATTGTGATAAAATTAGAAAGTAACTAAAGAACTTTCTAATATTTTATTAGATTGTGATAAGATTTAGGGTTGTAGTAGAAAATATTCTCTTTAAATAGGGGTGTTTTCTACTACATATTATCATATCTTATCGTATATTTTCATATTGGCTTGTGTTGTAGGTTATGTTGATGCATATTGTTGCATAACATTGAAGCATTCTTGTACTATTGAATCATTGAGTAATATAGTGAGCTTCATAGTGGATTTTTCCCTTCTTCATTTGAAGTAGGGTTTTACCACTTAATATTGGTGTTGTGGTTTTTTTCTTTTTTGTGTGTGATTGATCTTGTGGAGCATTCTTCAATCTTGGGGAGACTTTTTTTATCTCACATTTGGTATCAGAGCGATGGGATCTCTATCAAGTGTCTTCAATCCTTTGCGGTGAAAAACCCATTAAGGTATATATTTTTTTGCATGCATTTGATATTTAGGTATTTTATACAAACTTATTTTACAAATCTACCATTAGGGTTTATAGATTTATTGTGTTTTTAGATCTAGTTGTTAGATCTTTTGTAAATAGTATTTTAAATTTATAATTTTTTTTTGGCATTAAGCTTTCGTTGAAAATGTTTTTGGAGCCAAACGAACCCCATGGTTGCGTCCGAAAGACTCAAAAACCCCTATTTCCATATAGTCATTTTTTTTTTAATTTAAAAAAAAACAAATATATATATATATATATATATATATATATATATATATATATATATATAATAGCTTTGCTTTATAAAAAAAATAGTTTTGCTTTATAAAAAAAACAGTTTTGTTTTTTTTGAAAAAGTTTTGCTTTATAAAAATATTTAAACTTTTTCATGCCATTTTTTTTATTAATAAAATAAATTTTATTAATTTAATTGCATTTTTTAAAGCAATTTTTTGTATTAAAAATTATTATTATTCTCCTTAAAATGCAATATTTTTTTTGTCTCACATTAACAATAGTTGTTTGTGAGTTTGTTTGTTTTCCAAGGTTATCCAAATATGTTTTGGAGTATACAAGGCAATTTTGGATCAACTTTTTCACTCTCTTCCCATATTTTTATTAATTTCTTCTAATCTCTCTCCAGTATTTGCTTGAAGAATATTGTAAATTAATGTAACTTGTATCTCTCATTTTGAAAGTAAAAGAGAATGAAAGTGAGAGTGAGAGAGAGAGAGAGTGTGTGTGTGTATTTGTGTTTTTCTTTGTGTCTCCACTATCTCTTGTTCATATTTCTTACATTTTGCATCTCAACTAATCTAACTACTAACTTGCTACTAAACAATCTACTAACCAACTAACTTGCAATTTACTAATTTTCATATTAATCAAGAAGGTTAAAAATGAATCAACTTCCTAACCACAACTTTAGTATTTAATTAAAATTTACTTAATCTTGCAACACAATTTATATTTGCTAAACACCTATTGAATCCAAAAGAATCCGCTCTATTGGTAGCAAGTCCTTTTCGAGTCCTCATACCCGTACCCTTTTGGGTAGCTTGGTTGACCTTGGGTGAGATGAATTTGCAATTCATTAGGCTATAGCAAAACCTTAAAATGAACACTAACTTACTAACTTATTGACTATCTAACATTTAACAAATGTTTTATGGTTCAATTCCAGTTAGTTTATTTTATTGCAAGATTATTGTTATGGTTAGTTACCTTCTTATTGCAAGTTAATCTTGGTTTATTCAATTGCAATATGGTTATAGTTTTTTATTGCAATATGGTTATAGTAGTTCATAATTATCTTTCATGATGATTAATCAGCTATTGCCTTGGCTAAAAATATTGTAATGCATCAAAGGACAAAGCATGTTGAAATCCAAGCCCATTTTATCAGAGAGAAGGTATTGGATGGGACTATTCAGTTGGAGTATTGCCCATCATCTTCTAATTCTGCTGATTTTTTCACCAAACCTCTTCCCAAGGAGCAATTTTGTAAGTTGAGGGACTCACTTGGTTTGATGAAGTTGTCCTCAAGGGAGAATGAAGTGTAGTTACACTTGTGTGATGACAAATTCATCCTTATGAGGTGTTTTGTGCTATATATGAGTTGATCTTTGGTGGTATAATTACTTTTTGTATATGTTTTGAACATGGTACTTTCTTGTTTGCCCTATGCAACTTTTTTACATGTTACTTTGTATATGGCATTGTGCAATTATGGTATATGATGCAATTGCTTTATGCGAATATTTTACATGGTACTTTCTTGTTGTCTTGTGCAACTTTGTACATGTTTTTATGTAGTTGGCATTATGCAATTGGTTTATCATGGTACTTTCTTGTTAGAATTTATGCTACTTTTGTACATGATATTTTATGGTTGGCTTTATGCAACCGGTGTGCACACTTTATTATTTTAATATACCTTATGCAACTCTTGTACATGGTATTTTTTTGTTAGCCTTGTGCTACTTTTGTACATGGTACTTTAGAGTTTGCATTATCATGGTACTTCTTTTTTGCTTTATGCAACTTTGTACATGATATTTTTTGATCAACTATATAGCACATGACTATAAGTATGGCTTGGCATCTTTTTGTGATGACTTATAGTTCACTATTTGTTAGATCAATTTTGTTATCATCTTTGGATATTCATATATGTTGTGGTGAATATATTTATGATGATGTATCTAAATGATATTATGTTGAGCTGCTTGTAGCTTGCAGGTACTTCCATTTGGGATTTTGCAAGCTTACTGAAGACATCCTTGTGATGTTTTCTTCTTGTCATTTGCAACCACTTGTGGTTGATATATGGCTTTGTAAGCTGCTTGTATCTGAAGCTACTCCATTGGGGGCTTGTAGTCTCATTTTGGCGCATTTTGTATTGGTGCGTTATTGTAGACCATTCTTGGTCATAGAAGCTCATTGTAACTATATTACCCATTTGATTCTCATCCCTATTTGTATCTTTAGGGGAAGAATGTTTCTTTGTCTCATAATCCCTTTCCCCAATATTGCATTAAGGGGGAGTGTTGGAATATGTAATGCAACATTATGTAAATTATTCTTAAACTAAAATATAAAGACTAAAGAATAATATTTGAATTAGAATATAATTCTATCTTATGTAAAATATACCCACCCAATTAATAAATAAATTAAGGGTGCTAGGAATATCTAATTTCTTGGGAAAAAGTTATTTCTCTTTTCTAAAAAATATTAGAAAGTAACTAACAAATTTCTAATATTTGATAGATGTCACTTACCACATATCTCAAATATTAGATTGTAATAAAATTAGAAAGTAACTAAAGCACTTTCTAATATTTTATTATATTGTGATAATATTTAGGGTTGTAGTAGAAAAACTTCTCTTTAAATAGGGGTGTTTTCTACTACATATTATCATATCTTATCGTATCTTGTCATATTGACTTGTGTTGTAGGTTATGTTGATGCATATTGTTTCATAACATTGAAGCATTCTTATACTATTGAATCATTGAGTAATATAGTTAGATTTATAGTGGTTGTTTTCCTTCTTCATTTGAAGTAGGGTTTTACCACTTAATATTGGTGTTGTGGGTTTTTCTTTTTTTGTGTGTGATTGATCTTGTGGAGCATTCTTCGATCTTGGGGAGACTTTGCTTGTCTCACAAAGAACTGCTTCCTACAAACATTGATTGTTTATTTTATATGTTCTTTATACACCTCATTTTACCATGGTTGCCAACACAAAATAATCTAACTCCTTATGGTATAAACGATATGGGCATCTAATTTTAGGCTATTTAATTCAGATGAGTAATCATGATATGGTGTTAGGTCTACCCAATATCTCACATACTTTGATTGTATGCTCAAATTTCTTAGCAAGGAAGAAACACCAAGTTCCATTTGATTTGAGCTCTTCCAGAGCCAAATCACCATTGGAGTTAATCCATAATGATCTATGTAGACCCATGCCAAACATTTATAGTGGAAATAAGTATTTTCAATTGTTTGTTGATGATTAATCCCAAAAGATGTGGGTCTTCTTCCTATAGTTGAATTTGAATGCTTTCTTGTATTTTTAGTAATTTCAAAAATGTATTGAGAAGGAATCAAGATATTCTATCAAGGCCCTTCACTTCAATCAAGGATGGAATTCACGTCCAATGAATTCTCAAGGTTTCTCACCATACATGAGATCAAAATACAACTAACTACAACCTATACTCAACACAATGGAGTTCCTAAGAGGAGGAATAATTACATAATGGAAATGGTTCGATGTATGCTCATAGGTGTACATATTAGGCAATAGTATTAGGTAGAAGCTATCACTACAACCATGTATCTCCTAAATTGAGCACCCACAAGAGCTCTTCAAGGAGTCACACCAGAAGAAGCCTGGGGTGGAAGAAAACCCTCCATTTCTCATCTAAGGATATTTGGATGCAAATCCTTCATGCATACTTCAAATAAGAAAAGGAGCGAGCTAGATGAGAATACTCTGTAATGCATCTTTCTTGGTTATGATGAAGAATCCAATGGGTATCGATTGATTGATCCTATAACCAAGCAAATTCATATAAGTCGAGATGTGGTATTCGAAGAAGCTCCCAAGTTAGATACACCAAAATATAGCAAAGACACATATTCTATTGTACACCTAGAATTTCAAGAGCCTGAATCAAGGGATTTTTCAAAATAGAAGAAAATTTCAAAATGGTATACTAGCACAATAAGAGATGCAAAATTGGATGCACCTCCTGATCTCAATTCCAATCAGCCATGTACTCAAATTATGTCACACCAAGAAAGAGAAAAATATGATGAAGAAGAAGAAAGGAGTGAAGAGGAAGATAGAGGTTTGATGACTTTAGTGGTGGAGCATGAACCTAATTTAGTGCAAGAAGCACTTAGTGTACCTCAATGGAAGGCAACTATGGATGCAAAACATATGTCTCTTATGAAGAAAAAATATGAGAGTTGGTTAATCTACCTATTGGTAAGAAACCCATTGGCTGTAAATGGTTCCAAAAAGTCAAGTATAAGGTAGATGAAACTATTGAAAATCATAAATCCTACCTTGTTACAAAGGGCTATGCTAAATATATATATATATATATATATATATATATATATATATATATATATATATTATGAAGAGATATTTGCACCAACAACAAATATGACAACCATTCATGTACTTTGTGCAATGGCAACTCTATTTGAATGGAAACTTCATTAGATGGATGTGAAGAGTGACTTCTTGAATAGTGATCTCAAAGAAGTGTACATGACTCAACCTAAAGGATTTGTTATTGAAGGACAAGAGCAAAAGGTTTACAAATTGATAAATCCCTTGTATGGGTTGAAATAAGCTCTAAGATATTGGTACATTATGATTTATAATACCTACTACAACATGGTTTTAAGAGAAGTCCCTCAAATGTCAATCTCTATTTCAAGAAATTTGGTTCTGAAATAGTGATACTTGTGTTATATGTTGACAATATGATCATCACTAGTAGTTCAGAAGAGATGATAGAAGCAATGAAGTGTGATTTGAATAAGTCATTTGAAATCATAGATCTCAGAATTTTACATTATTATCTTGGCTTAGAAGTGTAGAAAAATAACCACATCAAGATCACACAAATGAAGTATGCCAAGGCACTCATTGAAGAATATTGAATGATAGAATTGTAAGCCAAAAGTAACTCCAATGGAAATAGGGCTACTATTGTCTCAATATGAGAAATCTCCTCATGTATATGAAAATATCTATCAACAGTTGATTGGAATTCTCATATATTTGACCAATACCATGGCATATATCAGCTTTTTTGTGAGCTATATTTCAAGGTTCATGAAAGAACCTAAGGTCATTCATTGGAAGGCAGTGAAGTGAGTTTTACACTATATTCATGGTATAGTAGAATATGGCCTAGAATATAAGAAGAATGACAAGTTTTTATTGCAAGGATACATAGACTCAAATTATGTTTGATCTATAGATAATAGAAAATCAATGTCAGGATACATATTTCATATCGGATCTGGACCTATCTCTTGGCACATCAAGAAGCAGTAAGTTATTGCACTTTCATCTATAGAGGTAGAATATTGTGCCACACAAGGAGAACTATCTAAAGAAATATTATTACGTCATATTATTTCAAGTATGGGCCTTCAAAGAAATATTCCAATAAACTTGGTGTGTGATAACAAAGGTGTTTTGAAACTAGTCAAGAATCTAGTGTTCCATGAAAGAACAAAGCATATTGAAACTCAGTTTCACTTCATTATATGAAGTTCCAAAGCACAAGATTTAGCTCTAGTACATTCCCATCGATGAACAGGTTGTTGATATTTTTACTAAGGCACTTTCATGTGTCAAGTTTGAGTTATTTTACAACTCTCTATGTATTTCAGATAATGTAATAAGAGGGGATGTTAGGCTATAGTCTAGATTCTATAGTTTATTACATTATTTAATTAGATTTATTTAATGCACATAAGCTTCCAAAATAAACATGTAGTATATTTTGTTTTTTAGTTTATTCCAAATATGGTACATCTAATTAGGGGCTAGAAAATATTCATTTACTATTTGATTCAATTGTTACTAGCTAGTATTAGCTAGTCCATTGTAAATATATTCCTCACTTATGAATGTAAAAGTTATTAGATTTACGAACAACCAATTGGGATTTGCCTTTGATATTATTTTTGGTATTGGTATTTTTTTTGTTCTATTTGAGAAAATGAATACCAACTATAAAGGAAAAATATTGTACATTCTTTCTATAGACATGCTTAAGCCCTTTTTGGTAGACTCGTAGGTTCTCTAGAGTATGGATCTACTTTTTATCAAGTAATTTCAATTGGCTAAGATGGCTGAGGTGATGTTTTCCTCAAATATAGGACTCCTACGATAAAATGCACAAATAAAACACCTCTAGCTCAAAAGGGAATATGACTTTAATTCCATAAACCAAAGCATAGGGTGTCACATCAGTGATAGTTTGGACACTAATTCAATAGACCCATAATATGGGATACAACTGACAATGCCAATCTCGATGAGGTTTTTTTATGAGCTTATTAAGGATCTTGACAAGATTTTTGTTAGAAGATTCACCTTGGCCATTGCTTAGAGGCTAGTAAAGCATTGTCCATTTATGTTAAATCTTTTATTTAGCATATTTTTTTGGATATTCTTATTTTTGAAGGATGTTCCATTGTCAAATTAGCATAGAAGGGATGACATAACGACTAAATATATAGTTGAGAATAAAATTGGAGATTTAAACTCTAATGGTTTACGCTAAAGGTAAGACCTCAATCCATTTATTGAGTAGTCATGATGATGAACTACCCATAATATGATACTAGGTTGATCTTTCCATTGATTTATAAGCCCCAAAAAGAAAAATACTGAATAGCACAAGCTTAAACTAAGAGGGGGGTGAACAATATAAGACCACTTTTTAATTTTCTTTCCCAAATAGTATTAATCAATATAATCAATGATAATATAAATAGCAATAACCAAAGCAATGCATAAATCATCACACACAATAGAGACACCAATTTAACATGGTTCACCTAATGTGGGTTACATACACAGAGAAAATATTTCTTCTAAATATTTCTCAAATAATCTCTTGGGAATCCTTTCCAATTATAATGTTTATGGACCTCTGTCCAAAGGAGATGTTGATACCCTAAATCTAGTTTGTGGATCTCTATCTATGGGAGAACTCCTTCTCATTTTCTCTAGCTATTGATCCTCTAGAAGACTATTGCCTCCACTGCACTTGCTTGTGGATCTCTATCCAAGGGAGACTACTATTCTCTATACTCTTTCACCTCCAAATCTCTATCTCAATTTGTACTAAACACAGTCCAATCAATCTAGCACAATTTTGTACTAAATATAGTCCAGTTGGTCTAGCACAAGTCTACTCAATAAGATCACTCAAATTTGTACTAAACATAGTTCATTAGGTATAGCAAAAATATGCTCAACTCTTGTACTAAACACAATCTAGTCAGTCTAGCACAAGTCCACTCAAATATTCACTAAACATAGTCCAATCAATTTAGCACAAATATGCTCAATAGGTCCACTCAAAACCTGCTCAAATATGCTCAACAAGTTTACTTAGAACCTACTCAAATCTTCTCAAAGGTCCACTTAGAACCTACTCAAATGTGCTCAATAGGTCCACTCAGAATCTTCTCAAATCTTCTCAACAGGTCCACTCATAACATTCTCAAATATTCTCAATAGGTCCACTTAGAAGCTACTCAAATCTGCTCAATAGGTCCACTCAAAACTTTCTCAAATCTTCTTAACAGGTCCACTCAGAACCTACTCAAATCTTCTCAACAGGTCCACTCAGAACCTGCTCAAATCTGCTCAATAGGTCCACTTAGAACTTGCTCAAATCTGCTCAACAAGCTCACATAGAACTTGTCCAAATATGCTCAATAAGTCCTCTCTAGGAATTAACCAAATCTGTATTATAAGCTTCCACAAAATCTCACACAAAATTAGTCCACAAGTCTTCTCAAAGACTTACCTCAAATCTGCTTAACAAGTCCACACAGAACTTGTCCAATCTCATAGAAAAATAAAGAGAATTGTTACTGACTCAATATGTTCTACACTCAAAGCTCAATCACTTTCTCAACTCAAATCAATCTCATAGAAGCATAAAGAGAATTGTTAGAGACTCAATATGTTCTATACTCAAAACTCAATCACTTTCTCAACTCAATATCATAGAAGCATAAAGAGAATTGTTAGAGACTCAATATGTTCTATTCTCACAACTCAATAACTTTCTCAACTCAACTTCATAGAAGCATAAATATAATTGTTAGAGACTCAATATGTTCTATTCTCAAAACTCAATCACTTTCTCAACTCAACTTCATAGAAGTATAAAGAGAATTGTTGGAGATTCAATATGTTCTATTCACACAACTCAATCTCTTTCACAACTCAAATCAGAATATAGAATAGTTTTTTTTATGGAACTTGAACAATCACTTCACTCATCCACTTGACTAGGCCCAATCAACTCTACTCAACCAATCACTCAAGAAACAACTCTTGCTCACAAAACCTAGTCCAATCATGTATTATCCAACTCAAAATATTTTCAACAATGCTCAATAACAAATCTCACATAACAATGGTACTCATGATATTTTCAAACCCTAGTTCAAGTTCTTTGCATAACAACTCACTTAAAAAACCATGCTTATCAAACAAGGTTGCAACCACAACTCTTAATTTCAAAAAACCTTGAATCATTAACTCACAACACTTTACTCAACCAATGATCTCAACAACAATGCTTATCAAACAAGGTTTTATCACAATTCTCAATTTCAAAAAACCTTAAAGCATTAACTCATACACTTTTGAAAAGGAAACCCTAATCAAACCCTTTTCACTCTAAACTTAATTTTCAAGAAAGCCAATCAACCAGCACAACCAAAGAAAAATTTGCTCATACCTTTTTGCTTGACAAGTAGTTGATCTCACAAATCAGCCACACTGACAATTACTTCTTTGCCAATATCAATAAGGGTTAGAAGACTTTAATAATAACACAATGCAAAATGATGATCGAAAATACACCTTATTAATCCAACTCAAAAATAAATTTCACCATAGTCTTCTTTTAATAGAAAACCCCTTATACAAAAATAATGCTCAAAGGTCTTAATAGAAATTTAATTAAGACTTTACTCAAACTCCTTATTACTCCTAAAATAATAAATCTCAAATATCCAATACCTCCAAAATTAATTAATGGCATAAGGTACTTCAGAAAAAATAGCTTAACAATCCTTATTTATCCCACAATTAAGACACTTTTACTATGCAAGTAAATATCACAAATGCCCCTCTTTCTACCCTTTTCACCTTAGGAAATAAACTTAGGGAAAATAAAAATTTAATTTAATTCTAAGTACCTTAGCCTCAAGTGGGGCTTGAACCCACATCAAACTCCCTTTGCGTGTCCTAGCCCTGTGCGCTAGGCACACGTTTGAAACCCATGAGCACCATGTGCTCCAAAACTTCCTCCATGTGGAAAGTTCGGTGAGCAAAATGGTGCCTCCTTTGGTGCTCAAAAACCAAGTACGAATCATGCCTCATGTGGATTGAACATAGGACCTTCTTGCCTCCATGCTTCCACAAGCCAAGCGCTACCACCGAGCCACCGTGCCCAATGAGAATGATACTTCAACTTCCACGTGTAACCTCCCACTTGGCGCTAAAGGACAAAATGCTTTGTCCTCTCCTCAAATTGCATGCATGAATGAATAAACCGGGTGCAAATTTATTTCAAAAACATTAGGAGCGATGATCATTTTTCAAATGCAAACTTTGGTGTATATACACAAGCCTTCATGGCTTTCAACGTCGGTGCATGATCATGGAATAAGACGTTGGCATTTTAAAATTAATTAAAATATTTCCAACCAAAACCTTACCTTTAGGTAGGTTAAAATAATTTATAATTAAACTAATAATAATATTAGTTTAGTTAATTTAAAAACTAATTTAATAATCCAAAGACTAATTAAATTAATTTATAAATTAAATTATTATATTTAATCATAAACAATTTACCTTCCTTAGGCCTCTCCGATGGTTTTAAGAAAAACCATTAATCTTATGCTTATGCAAAGCATTATGAGGCTCAAACATCAGCAAAATCCTAAGAGGCACTTTGTCTTCCTTTTGACATCAATGACAACTTATTCCTTGACATCAATGACAACTTTAACTCAAAATGTCCAAAAATCTCCCCCTTTGTCATTGATGGTAACCCATACTCTTCTTACCAAAACTTGACCTTTCTTTTTATTTTGCTTCCCTTGGGACATTGCTCCCCTTGGCTCAATGCTCTCTCAATATCAAATCTCTCCCCAAACACAAATCTCTCCCCCTTTGACATCAATGGAAAAGGGTCACCTTTGGGGATCGGGGCTAAGAATGAGCCTCTTAGCTTAGCCCCTCCCCTACCTTCTATTAAGGTGGTTAATTTCAGAGTGGGAGTATCTCTACTCCCATCATGCAATGTTCCTTTTATTTTTTAGCTTTCTTTTTTCATACTTTTGAAATCATACCTTTTTGAACCTTTTGAAAGTCCTCTTTCCTTATTATCTGATCCTTCTGATTCCTTTGAATATTCCTTTCAATGTCCATGTTCCTGTCCATATTCCTGTTCCTGTTCCTATTCCTATTCCTTTTCATATCCATGTTCCTGTTCCTGTTCCTGTTTGATTCTGGAATTTCTGCTCTACACCACTTTGTTGTATGACCATCATTGTTGCACTTGTAACACTTAATGTTATTATTCCTTGGAGGTTCAAATGTCTTAGGATTTCTCCTAGTGAAGCTATATCCTCTTCTATTATGAACCCTACAATTCATTGCCTTGTGACCAAACTGATTACATGAGTAACAATAACCATGGAAAAGTTATCCATTCCCATATTCCTATCTTTCATGTGTCATGCACTATGAAGCTGAAAGCATGAGATTCTAAAAATAAAACACTAAGATGTAATAAAAATAGAACTAGATTGGTGCATAAAATAACACAGATAGAATTAAATTAAAATAGGAGCACAGCCCTTGTTATTAATAAGATTCTGTTCGGTTATAATATATATCCTCAGTTACATATTTTTAGCTACAACAGATGAACAGTAATCTCTTTCCGCATGCCCACATGCAAAAAGGGCGGGCCAAACTGTATTGCCGCTGCTGGTGTTTAACGAATTCTAGCTTGCTGCTGTTTTTCTTGTATTCAAAGAAACAATCAACTGTTAATAGCACCTGTATTTGAAAACAACATATGTTATAGAACGTAAATTGTTTGTCATATTTGAAAATAGAAAGTATTCGAAAACGTGAAACATAAACGGTTAAAATACTATTCATTGACAAGAAGTATTCAAAATGATATATATACTTATATAAAAACCATGAACGTACGTGGGGTGCCCAAGCGGGCCGCCCTGTTAAAACTCAGTTTCGACGCCAATCCACTAGGGATGGGCTCAAAATCTAAGACTGTGATGTCGGCAAATTAATGGATTATTGTGATCCAATGGTCGGGTCTGAAAGTCAGCAGAAGAATGAGTTCGAAAAGATGCGTAAATGAATCTCCGGTTCGTGCCAGCACTTCGTTGTGTTTTTAAAATGCTTCTGTCTGTGTGTTTACATTGTATTGAGCTAGTTTTTATAGAGGTTTTCGCCTCCGAAGCATTAATGTCAAACCCTAAATCCGTAGGAGCCGCTGAGATTTGATCCTTGTCAGGCAATTACGGGACATGGCTCGCACTGACATTGGTAGTTATGAGGCATGGCCTCGGATCGGATTTGTTTTGAAACTGCTTGTCTCATTAATGTCGTCCTCTGCCGTTCTGCAGACCCACGGGGTCTTTTTGAAAATGGGCATGCAAGGGTGCCACGTGGCGGCCATGCCTTCCACGTGGCAGCCACGCCGAAGTCCGTCTTTGACTGGTTAAGTGTTGCCTGAAAGATAAGAAAGTTTGAAGTGTCGCGATATCGTGACACTTCGGCCAAGTCTTCCCCTTGGGGCCAAAGGTGTCGCTATATCGCGACACCTTTGGCCGAGGCTCCCCTCGGGGCCAAAGGTGTCGCGATATCGTGACACCTTTGGCCGAGGGCTCCTCGGGACCAAAGGTGTCGCGATATCGCGACACCTTTGGCCGAGGCTCCCCTCGGGGCCAAAGGTGTCGCGATATCGCGACACCTTTGGCCGAGGCTCCCCTCGGGGCCAAAGGTGTCGCGATATCGCGACACCTTTGGCCGAGGCTCCCCTCTGGGCCAAAGGTGTCACGATTTTACGATGTACGAAATCACGACGTTGCAATTTCGTGACGTCGCGATTTCGTGATGCACGATTTCGCGACGTCGCGAAATCGCGACGTCGCGATTTCGCGACGTCTAAGGCCAAGGTTCCCCTTTGCTAGGCTTGTTTGCTTGGCTTAAGACTTGAAGTTTGAAGGTTTTGTTAAAGGCTCACTTTAGATTGAAGGCTTGTATTTTGTTAAAGGCTCACTTTAGATTGAAGGCTTGTTTAGGATTTGAAGCTTGCAGTTTGTGACCAACTTTGCTCTGCTCATTTTTTGACCTTCTAATCGCTGTGTGAGTGGTCAGGACCATCGTTTGACCTCTGAGGGCTGCCCTGAAAGTTGTGTATGTCAATGCGATCAGTGTTTGTAGTCACTTAATCGGATTGGTGCTGTTTTGGTGTCTACAGATGCCCCTTTTTGGGAAGCGCTGTGGGTGACGCAGTGCTGAGCAAAAATAGAAAACCAAAGCACTAATGATTAGGGTTTCTTGGTAACCTAACCAACTTTTGATGCCCCAAGTATGGAAAGGGCATGCATTCTTGAATCCTTGCTTCTGACGAGCTAAGGAATTTGATTTCAAGTGTTAACCTATTTTGGTGAGGTGTGACTTGAGCTTGGACATTGATCAGTCATGATTAGGCAAAGGGCGTAACCTTTTGTCCATAGGGGAAACCTTGTGTTCATGCTTCGGGAATGCCAAGTATTTGATCAACTTAATGATTGCTTGTTTACTGCCCCAAGCAGGAGCGTGATTGTCTTTGTCAATGATTCTTTGAATGCATGTCATTGCCTTGATTGGGTGTGTGCTTGTTGATTGGTGACTAAGTGTGACTACCCCCTCAAGCGACGAATCGATGAGGGAATGACCTTCGTGAGAAAAGCGACGAGTCGCTTGACCCAAGATGACTTAGGTTAGGGTGCCTTTAGATGTTTTACCATTTAAGCACGTGCAGTTTCTTGACATTTGGACCTATTTTTGGTGGGTGTTAACCCTTTTGGTGATGCCATAATGGGGTGAAATCATCAAGAACCCATCTTCCCGTGGAGCGGTCCAGCTATGGTAGCCTTCTTGGGGAAGTAGGAGGGTGACAATTTGAGCCCCGACATCGATTTTATATGCCAAGAGGTTAAGTGCAAGAGCACTTGTGTCCGGCAATGCTTATTGCTTATGTTTTTGTGTTGCATTTTTGTGATGTTTTTGTTGCTTTGATTTTCTTGATTTGTGTATATGTCATGATTTTATGCACAATGATTGATGTTGATGGATGCATGATGAATGCAAATGGTTTTGATTGATATGTGATATGCAGAAATGGAATGGATGGATAGACTTGGTGATATTTGGTTATGGCACCATAGACTGTTTAGAACTCCATTATTAGACTGTGTACACATGTGGTGTTTCTTTTTTTGTATTTTCTGATGGTATTGCAAGGATGAAAAGTAGTGCAATTGGTTTAGAAATGTAGCTAAGGTTTTCTGAGACTCAGACAGTTTTAACTTACTAGCCATGATTGTACTTTATCTTACAAGACTTTTGAACAAGGTATGAATCGGACTTGTTTTTGACCAAGCTATTTCACATCCCTGTGTGTGCAATTGAGTTCATTTATGTGGTATTTGTCAGGATACCGCCAGTGCCAGATGGGCTTTCAACCGAACTCGTACTGAGGATCACCTAATTAGTTCCACTAACTCCTTTGTTGTATGTAGTTAGATTAATCTGCGGTGTCATCCAGGATACCATAAGCTAGCTCATCCACATGCAAATATTGATCTCGTACACAAGTTAATGTGATAGATATATCGTCATGCGAGAAGTTTACCGCCGATGACCGATAGGCTATCAACCAAACCGGTATCGAGGCTTGCCTCATGACCTCGTTAGAATGTTGAGAGTTCCTGGGATTCAAGTTCAACTCCCTTCTTTTCTTCAATTGTATTGGGATACTTGCTCCTTATAGTGATAATAATCACTGTTTATTTTGATTTGTTTTTCTTTTCTCTTGAGCAAGGGATTTGGATATGGAGTGACGATAATCACTATTCTTTGTGCCTTTTGATATGTGCACTGTAGGATGTCAAATTTTGGAGTTTTTGACGCTTGCAAATTTTTGATGTTTTGCAACTATTTAGAACTTTGGGATTCTTAGGGAATTGGGTAGGGAGGATGCTTGTCCTTTTGCCAACTCTCAGCATTCTTGGGGTCATTCGCACGGGGGGATGAGCAAGATAACCGTTTCGCTTATGGTGACCTGGATTACCGTGCAGGTTTCATCTTTCGTTCACACAACTTGGGAATTTTTATGTGTTTTAATTTGTGTTGGGATGTTACGTAACAAGGCGTATTTCAAGTGTAACTCTACCTTCGTAAAATCTGTTTGACTTGATACATTACATTGCTAAAGAGCAAAATGATGACTGAATCACGAAAAACTCTTGATACATTAAAAGACCACTGACTCTAGTGTGGTAAAAAGCAATGCATGGTGTTTTTGTTGTTTTTGTAAAATGGAACAGTGTAGAACAAGATGGACTAACAGAGCCATTACAGCCTATGGTGCCTTTGACCTGTACGACCATAAATATGCAATGTATGGGTGCAATGCTTTAATGCAGCTATGTATTTTTGTATTTTTGATGGATTGATTTTGGTGAATATGAAGATGAATTGCGAGAAGAACTCTCTATTGATGAATTTGAGTATGCCTAGAAATGAGATGCAAATTTTTGTTGTTTTTGATGATTTTTGTTGTTTTTGAATTTTCTTGATTTTTGACCAAGCGATTGTGGAAATCCTTGGAGCATTTTGGGATTGACCAAGCGATTGCAGGAATCCTTGGAGCCTTTTGGGATTGACCAAGCGATTGCAAGAATCCTTGGAGCCTTTTGGGATTGACCAAGCGATTGCAAGAATCCTTGGAGCATTTTTGGGATTGACCAAGCGATTGCAAGAATCCTTGGAGCATTTTGGGATTGACCAAGCGATTGCAAGAATCCTTGGAGCATTTTTGGGATTGACCAAGCGATTGCAAGAATCCTTGGAGCATTTTTGGGATTGACCAAGCGATTGCAAGAATCCTTGGAGCATTTTTGGGATTGACCAAGCGATTACAAGAATCCTTGGAGCATTTTTGGGATTGACCAAGCGATTTTTAAGAATCCTTGGAGCATTTTTGGGATTGACCAAGCGATTGCAAGAATCCTTGGAGCATTTTTGGGATTGACCAAGCGATTACAAGAATCCTTGGAGCATTTTGGGATTGGCTCTCTTAGATATGAAATGGTCGCAAATGACTGATATTCAAGGGTTCTGTTTCCTTGATACCATCAAGAGAAGCTAGCCGGTATGTCCCGGGTCCTATTTTGCTATCAATGACATATGGACCTAACCAATTTGCCGCAAACTTGTCCCTTAGGTGGGATGGCAAACTGGAATTTTGTTGGTTTTCCTTCAAAACCAAATCACCAACCCGAAAGTCCCTTAGGTGAACTTTCATGTTGTAAGCTTTCTTAAGTCGCTCTTGATAAATACGTAAATGCTCGAGAGCATTAACGCGTCGTTCGTCAAGCAACGTAAGCTGGTCTAACCGGGCTTGCGCGCATAATCATCATCTATGAACTCATGCATTGATATGCGCAGGGAAGGAATCTCCAACTCGAGAGGCATGACTGCCTCGGAGCCATACACGAGCGAAAACGGAGTGGCCCCAGTGGGTGTCCGAATGCTAGTGCGATAGGCCCATAGGGCAAGTGGGATTTGAATGTGCCAATCCTTATGACTATCTGCGACGGTATTTTTAAGGATGGCAACTAGCGTTTTGTTTGACGCCTCTGCTTGCCCATTCGCCTACGGATAATAGGGTGTCGAAAAGTTGTGCTGAATCTTGTACTTTGTGGTCAAAGCACGCACGTCTTTGTTCTTGAAAGGTGTTCCATTATCCGAGACTATTTTGGATGGAATACCAAAATGACATATGATGTTATGCAAAATGAACTCCACAATGCGGGGTCCTGTCGTAGAGGTAAGCGGAATTGCTTCCACCCACTTGGTAAAGTACTCTGTGGCCGTTATGATAAACGTGTGACGGCTTGACGATGCAGGGGAGATATTTCCAATTAGATCGAAGCCCCACTATGAGAACGACCAAGCAGATTGGATTGTCTGCAAGGCCTGAGAAGGTACGTGCATCAGATTGGCATGATGTTGACACTTCACGCACTTCTTGACATAGGTGCAACAATCTCGCTCTAAAGATGGCCAATAATAGCCCATGCGAAGAATGCGCTTTGCGATGGCCATTCCACTGAAGTGGCCACCACATGTACCATCGTGCGCTTGGGTGACTGCCCAAGTGGACTCTTGCTGGTCCAAGCAACGAAGGAGGATTCCTTCATAGTTGCGACGATACAAAATGTCTCCTATCAAGACATACTTAGCCGCTTTCTGCTTGAGTGCTCATTTTGCGGCATGAGTCAAATCAAGTGGGAGACTACCTAACTTGAGGTAGTCTCGGATGGGTAAATACCAATCCTGTTGATCAGAAACCTCGACAATATGAACAACCAATCCCTCTTGAAGTTCCTCCCTAGCAAACGCTGAATGGGATAGAACCTGCAAGAATAGCGTTGTGTTGCTATTAATGGGAGTAGGGGAGAACAAGGACCCCCAGTTGGCACGTTTCAGACGATCTCGGATTCGAGAGAACTTATCCGAGGATGGTTCAATCTGGATCATGTGGATTCCCGGCGTCAAGTCTGAGCTTGCACGCTCCATCGTGGATTGCGATAAGGTTTTGACTTGAATGGTTGTCATATCACCGGAAAGGTCCTACGGAATTAGTGACCCCAAGGAGGCCATTGTGTCCGCAAAATGATTCGATGATCGAGGGAGGGCCTCGATGTCATACCACTCAAGTTTTGCCAAGAATTTGTCCACAAGGGCTTTATAAGCCTTCAGAACTGGGCATTTGCATTGATATACCCCTTTGACTTGATTGACTATTAACAGCGAATCACCAAAGATATTCAATCATTTGATGTTCATGGTGATTGTTGTCTGAAGACCTAGGAGCAAGGCTTCATACTCTGCATTATTGTTGGTGCATGGGAAGTTTAATTTAAATGACAGGGGCATTGGGGCACCCTGCGGTGTGAAGAATACAATTCCCGCGCCACCACCTTGCTCACATTTAGAACCATCGAAGAATAGGGTTATGTCGGCTCGTGACTCGGGCTCATCGAAATCCGGCGATTCCGAGACATGGAAGACCCCATCATCGGGTAGTTCTATGACCGGAGGCTGATCGTCTTCAAGAGGAGCCTCTGCTAGTTGATCGGCTATGACTTGTCCTTTGATAGATTTTTGTCCAATAAACTCTATGTCAAATTCCGTCAACAACATGATCCATTTCGCCGTGCGACTACTATGATAAGTATGACTCATCATGTATCGCAATGGATTCTCCTTAGACACAACATACGTAGTGTTGCTCGAGCATGTAGTGGCGTATCTTTTTGGTAGAAAACACCACCGCCAAGCAGAGTTTCTCAACATATGCATAGTTAAGTTCATAACTGACCGGGGTGCGGCTAAGATAGTAAGTAGCCTGTTCTTTGTGAAGTTCATTCTTCTGGGCTAGCATGGCACCCAGTGCCACCTCAGTTGCTGAGATGTATAAGTAGAACGACACTCCTGGTCTAGGTGGTGCCAATACTGGCGACGAAACCAGGTATTGTTTGATCTCGTCAAAGGCTGACTGGCACTCGTCATCCCAATGAAATGTAACCCCTTTGTGCAATAATTTGTTCATGGGTCGGCACTTGTCAGATAATTGCGCTATAAAGCGTTTAATCGACGCGACCTTTCCCTGCAGACTCCTGAGCTGCTTGATTGTAGTTGGGGGAACCATTTCAAGGATTGCCTTGACTTTCTTTGGGTCCACCTCGATTCCTCATTTTGAGACTATGAAACCCAAGAGTTTTCCAGATGTGACGCCAAAGACGCACTTCTTGGGGTTTAGTCTAACTTTATGCTCCATGAGGCGATCGAGGATCTTGCTTAAGTCATTGATATGATTTGAGCGCAAGAGAGACTTGGCTAACAAATCATCCATGTAATCTTCCAAAGTTTTGTGCATGTAATCATGGAAGATATATGTCATGGCACGTTGGTAGGTGGCACCAAGCATTTTTAAGGCCAAAAGGCATGACCTTATAACAAAATGTCCCCCAAGGCGTTGTGAACGCCATTTTTAGTTGGTCTTCAGGATTGATACGAATCTGATTGTATCCTGAGAAACCATCCATTAGGGAGAGCATTTCGTGACCTGCTGTAGCATCTACCAATGCGTCGATGCTCGGCAAGGGGAAATCATCCTTAGGACTCGCTTTGTTTAGATCTCAAAAATCGGTGCATATGCGAATCCTCCCGTCGGGCTTCTTGACGGGAACCATGTTGGACAACCATGGCGGATAATCCACGCAGATGACAAACTGTGCATCCAACAGCTTTTGCAATTCGTCTTTGACCATTAAGGCCACTGTTGGGTGCATCTTACGTAGTTTTTGCTTTACAGGCTTGATTGTCGGATCAAGCGTTAAATTATGCGTGACTAGTTGCGGGTCTAGTCCTGGCATATCCTTGTATGACCATGCAAAAACCTCCTTCTTCTCTTTGAGAAGGGCAATGTAGTCGGCTTGCTCTTCGGGGGAAAGACTTACCCCCAACTTGAGAATCTATGGATTCATTGGATCTGTGCCGATGTCTACGTCGGTCGTCTCCTCGACTGACATGTGGGATCCATCCTCCAACTGATGTGGAGTCGGGATCAAATGGATATCATTAGCTGAATTTAGATCTACGCTTGGAACCTCGGGTTCCTCTTCAGCCTAAAAAATATCCTGAGTTGTCCTTGGGGTAAAATGAGGTATTTCACCGAAAGGCCAGTACTCTGATGGTGATAAAGGTGAATTGACGCGATCCCAGTCGATGGCATCTATGTCTAGATGCAATGACCATGCTGGATCGGCCGGATTGCGGATGGGTGCGGTCAGATCAATGGAGATCATGTGGATGGAATGAATTTGGTCTCCATTACCACGGGTATGAGAACTTGATTTTTCTAGATGCTCCCTATACTCTGGATCTGGCTCTAGGGGAACGGGCACGAACGGATCGGCCCTATGTGCTAAATGGAGGACAGGGTCTTCCCTCGGCACTGTTGTCATGATAGGGTCTCGGGGTGGACGGTGCTCATCGTGAATGTGGAGCCATGGATCCAAGATCAGGTCCCACCCTGCTGGGTCTACCCACCATTCATGTCCTAATCTTATGCCCATCTGTCCCATTAGATCTTCATGAGTTAAAGGGCGGTGATGTCGTCGCGCATGTCTGAGATAGTCCATCTCAGTCTCATCTTCTGAGTCACTGTCGGAGATCTGAAAATGTTCATTCACTTCAGCAACTATTTGCGACGTTGAGGGTTCTCCTTGTTCCAGTAAGTTAATCTGGTCCCATTGCGGTTGTTCCACTTTTGGTGGAGGGACCTGACTCTCTTGACACTGTACTGACTCAACTGGAACCTCTAAGGGGAACAACTTCGAAAAGATGTCCGGACACCATTGATATTCTCTTTGGGGATGAGTATCCGAACTTTCGCCTCTCTCTAGCAAAGGAGAGGGATTACTGCTGTTGCCAAGGGTGTTTGTTGACCATGGGAGGTAATCTCCCAATGTAAATTCTGTATTTGGGTTGGCATAGAGATCTGGTGCCAATCCCTCCTTGTTGCCTATTTCTAGGTCTTGCATATTTTCTACCAAGATGTCTAAGGGCAGGGGGTGGTTGAACCCTACTCCCGACTTATCATATGGCATCTGATATCTTGGTTGGCAAAGGATACGCATCCCTTGCTCATATCTGCCTAGCCCGTATCCATGCCAATGGCATTGGCCGAGATATTTGAGGGCAAATTGCGGGTTTGACAGATAATTGATGTTTTCAACAAAAGGTTCTTCGTCTGCTTCCTTTTGCTTACATGGTTCAAGACCATGATCAAGGCCCCCATACACAAAATTTGTCTGGTTGGGTGGGTGACCTAGGGGAACAACTGTTCCTATGGGAAGGCGAGGTCTCCCCATATCCTGGACTGACTCTAATGCGGGCGTTGCCACAACATTCTGCACTATGTACTCCCCCAAGCCTGTACTAGCCATTTCAACAGTGATTGTTGATGCTTGGGAGGGAGGGAACGGGAGTCCTTCCTGAGTCCATTCCATGTTTGGTAGGTTCGGAGTCTCAACTTCTGTTGTGCTGGATATTTCCTCTGTTGATACCGTTGAAATTGTTGGCAACCCCTCTTCTAAGGGCTGAGCCTCTTCCATGATTTGTTTTCCCTTGTCCTTCTGTGTAGCCATGACAGGTGGCATTGGTAATGAAGGAGTAGATGATGAGGATTCACCTGGCTGGGATTTTGGTGATTCGGTCACCAGTGGTGCCTGCGGTATTGGACCCTGTTTAGATGGATTTAACTGGAAATCCAAATGTGTTGAAGGGAGGGTCGATTGAGGCATTAGTTGTACCGCATTGCAATACTTGAAGGGTTCTAAGTCCATCGGGACTACATGTATTTCTCCTTCAAAAGCATACTTTAAGCACTGGTGAGCGATCGAAGGGACACACTTCATGTCCTTGATCCAAGGCCGCCCTAGCAGTATATTGTAGGCCATCTCGCCTTCCAACACATGGCACAATGTTGGTGTTGTCTTTTGTCCTACCTGGACAGGTAGAACAACTATGCCGACTGTCGAGCATATTGCATCATTGAAAGCTCGCAGTGTGTACGTGGAGGCTATGATATGAGAGGCTGGCAGCTTCAAATGTTTTAGGGCTGCAGTGGTAATAATGTTACTGGACGAGCCAGTATCTACCAACACTCTCTTGTACGGGATCCCGTTGATCCGCGCAACAACGTGCAGGGGTGGATCTGCCGCGTCATTCGATATTGCTTTGACTTCATCCTCTCTGAAGGTGATGACCGGCTCAATACATCGTTTCACATGTCCCACGAAGTTGTTGAAAGAATTTGCTTCTTGAGGCTGTAATTCGATGGTTTTTAAAATGTCCATAAGAGCTTCCCTATGAGGTGTTGATTGTTGAATAAGCTCGTAAATGGACAGCCTAGCCGATGTGGTCCGCAAACTCTGCGTGAGTTTGGTCCGTATCGTGATCTCTGGTCTAGGCGGAGGTGACTGTATAGGGTGTTGCTGAGGCTGTGACGTTGTCGGAACTTCCTTCGTGGCTACCCCAGGGGCAACTGCTGAGTACTTTTTATTCCTCGTCACTATGCTGATCATTCCCACAAATCCTTGCATGGGAAGATTCTGGCGCACCTCATTAACTTGGAGAGGTTTTGCCTGTGCCTCGTGGGCAGGCAAGGGGTCCTTGAATACCCCCATTTGTTGGTTGTTTGGCGCTATGGGGTTGTCCACGGCCAATGTTTTATTTTTGATTAAATCTTGGATTAGTCCTTTGAACTTCCAGCATCCATTCAAATCATGTCCCCTTCGCCTATGGAATCTACAATACAATTCCTCTCTGTATCCCTTAGGCTTGGGGGCGTTAGGGTCTATAGTTGGGATCTCTGGAAGGGTGACTAAATTTGTCGCTGACAAGCGGTCAAATAAGGAGTCCCTAGACTCCGTGTAGGGGGTGAATTGTCGCCTAGGGCGACGCTGCTGATTCTGCTCCTGTTTCTTATTATCTTTCTCATAACTAGGAGGCACTTGCTGTAATTAGCCTTTTGGGGCTGCGTTTCTTGCACAAGCTTGGGAACATTTATCGCAACTTGATTAACCGCAGCGGGTTGTGATTGCGTATTCCCAGTCTTAGTGGTTTTATTCCACTCTTTCTTTTTAGGCTTGGCAATTGCGCCTTCGCCTATCTTAATCTCTTCTATAACTCTGGCTTGCGCCAAAGCTTCTTCTAAGCTGTCGTATTGCTGTAGCAGCAATAGACCAAAGATTGATTTTAAGCAACTCCGTGCAAACATCCGCGTAAGATCAGACATAGGGGGACAGTAGGGTAACCTAGAAAGCAAAGCCCTCCAACGATTCCCGTATGCTGTCATTGTTTCTTCCTCATATTGCTCGAGGCTGGCCAGATCACTCAGTGATGCCTTCTTCTTTGTGTTGAAAGCAAAGCGTTCAAGAAACGCATCTACTAATTGATCGAGATTGTTTATGCTGTGTTTGGGTAATTGTGTGAACCAATCCGAGGTAGGGCCTGCGAATGTGGTTATGAAAGTTCGAAGCAACAATGCATCATTATCTTGGATGCCGAAGCATTGACTTAGGAACCTTGTGACATGTTCTTGTGCATCCTCTTCACCTTTAAAGACTGCCAATTGAGGCAACTTGAAGTGTTCGGGGTAAAGAGGTGTAGGCACTGAGGGATGCACTGGATGACTACGGAGTTGACGTAATGTGGGCTTTTGATGCCCAGAAGCTTTTGTCTCCATAGACTCCAAACGCTCTAATAGCGCTTTGTATGCATCGGAAGATTTTATTTCTTCCTCTTTGGTTTGCTCCCGTTGTGAGTCATGGGAGACTGGAGGCCTATGGGGGGTGGCCGATTGGCAACCCTCCCGCCTTGATGGGGCGTTTCGGCCCGTTCTATTTCTGGTTCGTACTCCTCATAAACTTCTTGAGGAGTCTCTGGGCGAGACCTATGACCTTGATTGAGTCCCCGCTGAGGGTACCCATCATTGTTTCGGGGAGTGGCCTCCCTCTCGGGTCTATAAGGTCTCGGAGGCAAAGCTTGACGAGGTCGCGGAGACCTGTCCTGCACCAAAGGATTGTGCCTCTCATATTGTTCTTCTCTGTGGGTGCGAGGGGTTGGCACCCTCTCAGGTAGCTTATAGCGCAACTCATCCGCTTCGCGCTGCATGCGCTCTTTATTCAAGCGGTATAAGTACTCTAACTCCTGATGACCCTGCTCAAGCTGCGTGATTCGAGCTTGGCGAGCGGCATGTCTGGCGACTTCCGGGTCAACTGGGTCTGCCCTCTTTTGTTGAGGAGGCTTGAATGTTTTGCCTATGTGTTTGCCTCGATCTTGATGGTCTAAAATTTCAATGGGTTGCTTCCCTTTGTCGGGGTAGGCGACATTTGCTTGAGGCTCTAGCCTTGATGTGTGATCATGATATCTGGCAGGTGCAGAAACGCAAGGTTCCCGCGCTGTATGTTGTTCCCGAGGAATGCGATGATCTTCCTCGTACTCCCTTTCATAGGTGTGAAAGGGGCGGGCGGAGTGAGCTTGCCCTGTGTAAAGAGCCCTGCGCTCTGGATTTTGTCTTTCGTTCGAATGTGAGGCAAAGAAGAGACACCATATCCACGTTGTCTCTCCAAATGGACAGTATGCCTCTCTAGCGCTTCATCGCGCTACGGCCACTCAGATCTAGCCTCAAGAGGCGGTTGTCTATTTACATTGAGATCTACATGTAAAGCGTCTTCCCGAAAGGGGCTGTGTTGGATGGGCATACCCCAATGAGGAGGCTCCCAATAGTTTCTTTTTGATGTGGCCTGATGTGGACTCTCTTGTAGGCCAGACCGCCAAGGCGGTATGGCCAAGTCCTCAGGGCTAAAGCGAAGGCGACTAGCGCCCTCTCTTTGTGCACCTTCCGTAGCGTTTGCCCTTGATTGGGCTTGGCTACGGGTGTACACCATTGTGGTGCTTCTCTACTATCTAAGCAGATTTTATCTCATTTATGATGATTTGTCTTTTGTCTACACTAAGCAGAAATGAACACACACATACACAAAACCGTGATTATCTCTTTTAAGGATTAAATAGTGTGTCCTAAACTGGTTTAGTGCATTTTGATGTTTTGTTTTGTTTTTGCAATTTTGGAAGAACGTTTAAATGCATAATGTTGGCTCATATGACTCCCATAAATGGTCGCCCCTTCAATATACCATTGTCGGACCGATATACCAACCTCTCTATATACCCGCCCTTACGTGAGGGAAACTATAGGTACGTGAGAGCAGATGGTACGTGGAACATAGGCGGTACGAAAGGGGGATTCTCTTGTTAATGACACCTACCATAGAAGACTTATCCTTGCGTGCATGGGAATCACCCCAGCAACACTCGGTCAGCTTTCGTCAGGATTTACGTCTAACAACAGTGACAATCGGGGAAATGGATGCAATATCTCAAGCCAAAGTGATAACGGAATCCACCTTTGGTCTTGCTCAAGGGTTGGGGTTTTACGACCAACGCCTTGGTTTAAAATACCACGTGGTGTGTGGGGTTCATTTTACTTTGCAAAATTGAAATAGGCAGCAAAGAAAGAAAACTTTCCCTATGCCAGACAGACACTACAAACCGGAAAACAGCAAGTAGAAAACTAATTTTTTTTTTTTTTTTTAAGCGAGAAAATTTACGGAAAATTTCTCTACCTTTCTTTAATAATTAAAAAAATTTTAAGCCATATAAAACTAAAAAATCAAAAAATAGAAAAATGGCAATTTGACAGAAGCTTAAAAAAAACTCCTACCTCTTCTCTGCCCAACAGGATGCTTCTGACTTTCTCTAAAAAATGCGCAGATTCGTAATCGTACCTGGGTGAGGCGAATAATAGAATCGTACTCGCCACTGAAAGCATGAGATTTCAGAAATAAAACACTGAGATGTAATAAAAATAGAACTAGATTGGTGCATAAAATAACACAGATAGAATTAAATTAAAACAGGAGCACAGCCCTTGTTATTAATAAGATTTCGTTCGGTTACAATATATATCCTCAGTTACATATTTTCAGCTACAACAGATGAACAGTAATCTCTTTCCGCATGCCCACATGCAAAAAGGGCGGGCCAAACTGTATTGCCGCCGCTGGTGTTTAATGAGTTCTAGCTTGCTGCTGTTTTTCCTGTATTCAAAGAAACAATCAACTGTTAATAGCACCTGTATTTGAAAACATCATATGTTATAGAATGTAAACTGTTTTAGTCATATTTGAAAATAGAAAGTATTCGAAAACGTGAAACATAAATAGTTAAAATACTATTCATTGACAAGAAGTATTCAAAACGATATATATACTCAAATAAAACTATGAACATGCGTAGGGTGCCCAAGCGGGCCGCCCTGTTAAAATCCAACTTCGACGCCTATCCACCGGGGATGGGCTCAAAGCCTTAAAGAATGGAGTGTCAAAAAATTAATGGATTATTGTAATCCAATGGTCGGGTCTGAAAGTCAGAAGAATGAGTTCAAAAATATCGTAAATGAATCTCTGGTTCTGCAGCACTTCGTTGTGTTTTTGGAAAAATGCTTCCTCTTGTTACTTCGTATCGAGCTTGCTTTTTATAGAGGATTTTGCCTCCGAAGCATTAATGCTAAACCCTAAATCTGCAAGGGATGCTTAGATTTGATCCTTATCAGGCCATTATGAGACATGGCTCACACTGACGTTATTGCTAGGAACCCACGTCCATAGTTATGAGGCATGGCCTCGGACTGGATTTATTCCTGACACTGTTCGTCTCATTAATGTAGTTGATAAAATCCGTCGTTCCATAGACCCACGGGGTCTCTTTAAAAAGGGGCACGTAGGGGTTCCATGTGGTGATTATTCATTGGATGTGGCGGCCACGTCAAAGTCCGCATTTGACTATCGCAAGTTGGCTCAAGCGTAAAAAAATGCTGAAGTGTCGCGATATCATGACGTCGCGATATCACGACGTTGTGATATCGCGACACTTCAGCAAGTCTTCCCCTTGGGGCCATAGGTGTCACGATATCGCGACACCTTTGGCCGAGGCTCCCCTCGGGGCCAAAGGTGTCGCGATATCGTGAAACCTTTGGCCGAGGGGAGCCTCGGGACCAAAGGTGTCGCGATATCGTGACACCTTTGGCCGAGGCTCCCCTCGGCCAAAGGTGTCGCGATACCTTTGGCTGAGGCTCCCCTCGGGGCCAAAGGTGTCGCGATATCATGACACCTTTGGTTGAGGGGAGCCTCAGGACCAAAGGTGTCACGATATCGTGACACCTTTGGCCGAGGGGAGCCTCGGGGCCAAAGGTGTCGCGAAATCGTGACACCTTTGGCCGAGGGGAGCCTCGGGGCCAAAGGTGTCATGATATCATGACACCTTTGGCCGGGGCTCCCCTCGGGGCCAAAGGTGTCGTGATTTCATGATGCACAAAATCGCGACGTCGCGATTTCGCGATGCATGATTTCGCGACGCGTGATTTCGCGACGTCTAAGGCTAGGTTCCCCCTCGACTAAGGCTTGTTTACTTCGCTTTTGATTTAAAGGTTTTGAAGTTTTTGTTAAGGCTCTTAGAGATTTTGATGATGGTTTTGAAGATTTTGTTAAGGCTCTTGGAGACTTTGATTTGAAGATGACTAACATTGCTTTGTTCTTTTCTGACCCTCTGAACTGCTATGCAAGTGGCCAAGGCCACTGTTTGACCTCTAAAGGCTGCCATGAAAGCTGTGTATGTGCATGCGATCAGTGTTTGTAGTCACTTAATCGGAATGGTGCTATTTTGGTGTCTACAGAAGCCATGTGCCAAAACCTGTGACATGAAAAACATCTTCAACTAAAGAAACTTTGCCTAGACCCCATTGGTCTCTTAGTCTCTTCTACCTATTTCTTGTTCCATATGTTTCTTACTTGTGCATTGTTCCTTTCTTTGTTGAACTTTATGTTGTCCAACTTATCCTTAGAAGTCTCACTCTCTTTTTGACTTAATTATTTTGATGCTTCTTCTTTTTTTGTGTTTTATCTTGACTCTCATTTTTCTACTGCCTGTTTCCCTTGTTCTTCTTTAGAGCTAAGTCCTATTATGGTGACTGATGACCTTTGTGCATTAATAATCCTATCCAAATTCTTTGAATTTTCCTCAAACTTGTGTAGCTTGTCCTTAGAACCTTTTACTTCCATCCTTAGTGAAAATATCTCATGATATAATATTTCATACTCTAGATCTTTTGTCTTTGATTTTTTTGCCATACCTTATTCAATTTTTCTTGTCTCTTCAACTTTGATTTTGAAGTTGGTCAGTTCCTATAAAAATTTTACTTTTGCTTTTCATCTTCTTGAGCTTGAACCCTTAATCCTGAGTTCTTCCTTTTTAATTCTTCAAGAGTAACCACAAGCATTTCATATTCTATCTATTTTACCTTTGATTATTCAACCATACCTTTTTCAACCTTATCTCTCAAGTCAGAAAGATCTTGTAGAAGCTTTGTCTTACATTTCTCATCTTCTTGTATTTGACCTTTCAATTCTAAATTCTCTCTTTTCAATTTAATGAGTTCCTTAAGAGTGGATTTCTATTTTTATTTTTTTGAATCTTCTATAGGATCATCTTCTTTTTCTTCTATTACTAAAATTAGAGTTTCTTCTCCATACCTATTTTGATTGTCCCTGTTATCATTTTTTGAAACAATCTCTAGGATTTCATTTTCAAGAATATCATCTTCATCTACACTACTACTAAACCCATTACAATAACCTACATCATGGCCGAGTTGACCACAAACAAAACATTCTTGTGGACAATAAGCTGCATGGTGACATGTGTTCCCACATTTGGTAAAAAACTTTATCAATCTAATATTTTCTACTGCTTGATTCATCTCTTGAATCTATTTCTATTCTTCCTCCCAAAACAACAATATCAAGTTCATCTGATTTTTTTTTATGACCATATGTGTTCTTTTCTTCTTGTGTCTCATGGTTCTATTTTATCTTTCTTTTCCATTTGTGTTCTTGTAATATATTCCTTCAAGTTGTTAAACCTTTTTGAAGGAACCAACTTTGATACCAATTGAAGAACATAAGATTATACTAAGAGGGGGAGGGTGAACAGTATAACACCACTTTTAACTTTTATTTCTCAAATAGTATTAATCAATATAATCAATGGCAATATTAATAGGAATAACCAAAGCAATGCACAAATCATAAAATACAATATAGACACCAATTTAATGTGGTTAACCCAATATGGGTTACATCCACAGAGAAAATATTTCTAAAAATAATCTCTTGGAAATTCTTTCCAAATACAATGTTTATGGACCTCATTCCAAAGGAGATGTTGATCCCCTAAATCTGGTTTGTGGATCTCTATCCATGAGAGAACTCCTTCCCCTCTACTTTGGTTGGTGATCCTCTAGAAGTCTATTGCCTCCACTACACTGGCTTGTGGATCTCTATCCATAGAGACTACTATCCTCTCTACTCTATCACCTTCAAATATCTATCTCAATTATGTAATAAACATAGTCCAGTCGGTCTAGCATAGTTCTTCTCAACTCTTGTACTAAACATAGTCCAGTCGGTCTAGCACAATTCTGCTCAACAAGCTCACTCAAATTTGCACTAAACATAGTTCATTCTGTCTAGCACAAATATGCTCAAATCTTGTACTAAACATAGTCCAATCAGTCTAGCACAAGTCCACTCAAATATGTACTAAACATAGTCTATTCAGTTTAGCACAAATCTGCTCAATAGGCCCACTGAAAACCTACTCAAATATGCTCAACAGGTCCACTCAGAACTTGCTCAAAGCTTCTCAATAGGTCCACTCAGAACCTTCTCAAATATGCTCAACAAGTCCACTCAGAACCTGCTCAAATTTACTCGATATGTCCACTCAGAACCTACTCAAACTTGCTCAATAGGTCCACTCAAAACCTGCTCAAATTTGCTCAATAGGTCCACTCAGAACCTGCTCAAATCTGCTCAATAGATCCACTCAAAACCTGCTCAAATATTCTCAATAGGTCCACTCAGAACCTGCTCAAATATGCTTAAGAGACTCATAACCTACTTAAATCTTCTCAACAAGCTCACATAGAACTTGTCCAAATTTTCTCAATAAGTCCTATTTAGGACTTAACCAAATCTGTATTGTAAGCTTCCACAAAATCTCACACAAAATCAGTCCACAAGTTTTCTCAAAGACTTATCTCAAATCTACTTAACAAGTCCACATAGAACTTTTCCAATCTCATATAAACATAAATATAATTGCTAGAGACTAAATATGTTCTACACTCAAATCTCAATCACTTTCTCAACTCAAATCAATCTCATAGAAGCATAAAGAGAATTGTTAGAGACTCAATATGTTCTATACTCAAAACTCAATCACTTTCTCAACTCAATATCATAGAAGCATAAAGAGAATTGTTAGAGACTCAATATGTTCTATTCTCACAACTCAATCACTTTCTCAACTCAAATTCATAGAAGCATAAAGAGAATTGTTAGAGACTCAATATGTTCTATTCTCAAAACTCAATCACTTTCTCAACTCAACTTCATAGAAGCATAAAGAGAATTGTTAGAGACTCAATATGTTCTATTCACACAACTCAATATCTTTCACAACTCAAATCAGAATATAGAATAGTTTTTTTTATAGAACTTTAACAATCACTTCACTCATCCACTTGACTAGTACCAATCAACTCTACTCAACCAATCACTCAAGAAACAACTCTTGCTCACAAAACCTAGTCCAAACATGTATCATCCAACTCAAAATGTTTCCAACAATACTCAACATCAAATCTCACATAACAAATATACTCATGATATTTTCAACCCGAGTTCAATTTATTTGCATAACAACTCACTTCAACAACCATGCTTATCAAACAAGGTTTTAACCACAACTCTTAATTTCAAAAAACCTTGAAGCATTAACTCAATACACTTTACTCAACCAATGATATCAACAACAATGCTTATCAAACAAGGTTTTAATCACAACTCTCAATTTCAAAAAACCTTGAAGCATTAACCCATACACTTTCAAAAAAGAAACCCTAATCAAATCCTTTTCACTCCAAACTTAATTTTCAAGAAAGCCAATCAACCAACACAACCAAAGAAGAATTTTCCCATACCTTTTTGCTTGACAAGTAGTTGATCTCACAAATCTGCCCCACTCACAATTACTTCTTTACAAATCTCAATAAGGGTTAGAAGACTTTAATAATAACACAATGCAAAATAATGACCCAAAATACACCTTACTACTCCAACTCAAAAATAACATTCACCATAGTCTTATTTTAAAAGAATAACCCTTACACAAAAATAATGCTCAAAGGTCTTAATAGAAATTTAATTAAGACTTTACTAAAACTCCTTATTACTCCTAAAATAACAAATCTCAAATATAAATACCTCCAAAACTAATTAATGGCATAAGGTACTTCAAAAAATAGCTTAACAAACCTTATTTCTCCCACAATTAAGACACTTTTACTATGCAAGTAAATATCACAAATACCCCTCTTTCTACCCTTTTCACCTTAGGAAATAAACTTAGGGCAAATAAAAATTTAATTTAATTCTAAGTACCTTAGCCTCAAGTGGGGCTTGAACATACGTCAAACTCCCTTCGCATGTCCTAGCCATGGTTTCCAACCGTGTGTGCTAGGCACACGTTTGAAACCCATGAGTACCACATGCTCAAAAGTTTCCTCCATGTGCAAAGTTTGAAGAGAAAAATGGCACCTCCTTATGTGCTCAAAAACCAAGTACAAACCACACCTCATGTGGATTGAATGTTGGACCTTCCTGCTTCCACACTTCTACAAGCCAAGCGCTACCACCAAGCCATCATGCCCAATGAGAATGAGCCTTCAACTTCCATGTGTAACCTTCCACTTGGAACTAAAGGACAAAACGCTTTGTCCTCTCCTCAAATCGCATGCATGAATGAATAAACCGGGTGCAGAGCTATTTCGAAGGAGCGATGATCATTTTTTGAATGCAAACTTCGGTGTATATATACACAAGCCTTCATGGCTTTCAACGTCGATGCACGAGCATGGAATAAGATGTCGAAATTAAAATATTGCCAACCAAAACCTTACCTTTAGGTAGGTTAAAATAATTTATAATTAAACTAATAATAATATTAATTTAATTTATTTAAAAAATAATTTAATAATCCAAATATTAATTAAATTAATTTATAAATTAATATTAAATTAAATTATTATATTTAATCATAAACAATTTACCTTCCTTAGGCCTCTCTGGTGGTTTTAATAAAAACCATTAATCTTATGCTTATGCAAAGCATTATGAGGCTCAAACATCAACAAAATCCTTAGAGGCACTTTGTCTTCCTTTTGACATCAATGACAGCTTATTCCTTGACATCAATGACAACTTTAACTCAAAATGTCCAACAAAGACCAAGGATAAGTCAAGGCTTTGAGAGCTTGGGAGGGATAATGGATAAGGTTGTCATGCTTCTAAAAATTATCACACCTTTTGATATAGTCATAAGAGTCCTTTTTAAAGGAGGGAAAATAATAACTCATCCATAGGAGTTTCTTGGTGATGATGACACCATTAAAGTGGCTACGAGTCTCTTTAATAATTGCTTGGGACTTAGATGAGGCTAGGATCCTAAATAAAAAACCATAAAGGAAATGATAGTATAATATATTTCCAATGATGACATCCTTATAGGTGTGTTGGTTAAGTTTCTTACACTTATTATAGTTCAAACCATCAGGTAGCATGCAATTCCTAAGGAAAGCAAATATATCCTTATACCAAGGATTAGAAAGAGGAGGTGCCTCTATGGGAAAGACTCCTAGAACAAGCTAGCTAGACTCTAATACTGGGGGCTCTCTAATTTATGAAAGGATGATTGTAGCTTGTTCATCATCTAGTTATAATATAATTGAGACCATAGCATTGACATGGAAATTACTAGACCTAGGGATAGCTTCAATGGTGATTTTGTTCAAAGCAACCATTAGTTTAGTGATAATGTCTTTGTATAGCTTAATATTTTCATCTTTAGTTTGATAAACACCATATAATTTGTTGATTATAAGATAGGAATACCAAATATGGAGAGGATTCTAACATACAAAGATATTGCTACATGAAGCCTTAGGATAAGGGCTTCATGCTCAGTAGTATTATTAATAAAGGAAAATTTAAGCTTAAAGGACAAAGGAAAAATTCAATATTGAGGAGTGACCAAATGACCCACTCCACTCCTTTGACACATCAAGCACCATTGAAGTACAAATTACAAATGTCATGTTCCTCTACTTCTAGATTAAATACTAACTTATCTATGAAGTCTATGGCTATAGGATTGCAATATTCTAAGGGCACAACTGCTAATTAATTGGTAATTACATGACCTTTCATAAAATTTTGGATGACAAACTCAATATTGAGTTTGCTACATGCAATGACCCACTTAGCAGTTTGTCTTAAGAGATGAGCCTTGAACATGATATATCACAAGGGATCAACCCTTGCAAAGAAAATTATTTTATGGCTAAGCATGTAGTGTCTAAGATTACAGGAAATGAACACTACAACAAGGCAAATATTATCTAAAGGGGCATAGTGGACTTCATAATTGAATCAAGTCTTGATAATATAGAAAAAGGGCTCAATATCTATGATGGTCATCATACTGTGCCAACATATCTCCTAAGGCATGGTCTATTGTTGCTATGTATAACAAAAATGGTCTAAAATGATTAGGATGGACAAGGATCGGATGAGACAAGAGGTAGCATTTGAGATCATCAAAGGCCACTTGGTAGTTAGCATCCTAATAAAATATTATGTCCTTCATCAAAATCTTAGACAAGGGTTAACAAATATCAACAAGCTTGGAGGTGAATATTTGGATGACTTAGATTTTGTTAGATTGTATTGCTTTAAATGATTGTATTATGGAAATGAAGGGCATTTAAGTATATAGGATTCCTATTTTAGCTATAAAAAACCCTTAAAAAAACTTTCAACTATCTTATCCTATATTACATGCATGTACCTTATAAGGGGTGGTTATACCACTTGACTTATCACATGGTCTATGATGTAATAAATCCTAACATACCCCTTCATATTACATCATAGTAAAAAACTCTATTTTGATTATGACAAAATAATAATGTCTATTGTGATGTTAGAAGTTTAGAGAAAAGCCCCTCCTTAATGTAGAATTTCTACTTTTAATACTTGGGAGTGTCGGGTTATACCGATCATGCACTTCAAAATACATTTATTACAAAATACTTATCCAATGCTTATGGTATTCAATTTTTGAAGTATGTTTCTTCAATGTGGAGGATCTTCATCACATATATCAGTTGTTGATGATATCAAATGTTCTCTTGTTATATATTTGTTTCCAATTTTTGTCTTGATCAAAGTATTTTAGTATGGTGAGATCAATTATATCTTGTCTCTTCTTCTTTACAATGGATTCATCTATTTGATTATATCTTTGCTCATATTGTGTAATGTGTTCCAATTTTATTTTATCTTCAGTGTGATGTGCTACCATGCATCCTGTATGAATCATAGAATTGACTAGTTTTTAATATTTTTTGTGTTGTCATATTTTCTATTCAAACTAGTTTCCATTTCAAGTTTTGATTGTCTCTTGATGGAGTGAGGTTAATCATATTTTGTTTCTTATTATAATTATTCATTTGTAGAAGATTTTGTTTATGGTAAGAAATGTATTCACACTTCTGTTGAGAAGCAACACACCCCCACTGAAAACTGAATTTCCATCCTTTGAAAACATTGAGCTTTCATTTTGTAGTAGGGACCCTCTTGATGATTTTCAGGTTTTAAATCCAAATTTTACTTGCCTCTTTCTTCTTCAAGTTTTGCCTGTGTTAAAGTATCCAAGTATTCTTGCATTCTAGATTTGTTTCTCAGACTTCACTTTTTACATGCTAGAATCATTCATGGATAAAGAAAATCTTACACCGGTATAAAAAAAAAATGTAGAAAACAGGTAGATAAATACATGAAAAATCAAAACTTTCCACTTTTGGAAATGTCGCGAAATCGTGACAGGTTTCAAGAAAATCGGCTAAGTCAAAAAAACGTAGCGAAATCGTGACACTTTCTATTTTTGGAAATGTCGCGATATCGCGACATTTTCATTTTTGGAAATGTCACGAAATTGCTACAGTTTTGGAGAGAGAAAGCCAGATTGTACGGAACGTCATGAAATAGTGACATGTCGCGAAATCACGACAAGTTTGGAGAGAGAAGGCAAGATTGTACGGAACATCGCAAAATCGTGACATGTCGCATTTTCACGGCTGCAAGAGTGAAAAATTGACTAAGGCATGGAACAAGGCGTGATTTCGTGACATGTCACGAAATCGTGACATGTCGCGATTTCACTACAGATGAAGCAGAAAAATGGCTAAGGCACAGACGTGCCGCGAAATCGCGACATGTCGTGAAATCGTGACATGTCACGTTTTTGTGACGCGTGAGGGAAAAAGAAGCAAGTCAAGAAGCAGGTCGCGATTTCGTGACACGTCACGAAATCGTGACGTTTTTGGCAAGGAGGGCCCGAGTCGTACGAACTGTTGCGATTTTGTGACATGTCGTGAAATCGTGACGGGTCCAAGGCAAAGAAGTCTGGAACGAGAAATAAAATTTCAAAATCAGCTAAGGCAGGAACATGTCACGAAATCGCGACGTCGCGATTTCACGACGTCGTGAAATCGTGATGAGTTTGAGAGAAAGAAGGGCAAGGCCAAAAGGTGTCATGAAATCGCGATGTCACGATTTCACGACATCGCAAAATCGCGACACAAAGGAGATATGGTGAGTTGAGGAGCCACCATGTCGCGATTTCACGACATGGTGGAGAGAAAGGCAAAGGGGGCCACCATGTCATGATTTCACGACATGGTGGAGAGAAATGTAGCAAAGGAGCCACCATGTCGTGATTTCATGACATGGTGGAGAGAAGAGCAACAAAGGATGCCACCATGTCATGAAATTGCGACATGGTGAAGTACCAACAGCAAAGGATGCCACCATGTCACGAAATTGTGACATGGTGAAGGGGCAGAAACAAAGGATTCCACCATATCGCGAAATCGTGACATGGTGAAGACAAGGGCAACTAAGGCAAAGTGCGAGCGAAAGAAAATCCTCCAAGGCAAGGAAGGGTCGCGATTTTGCGACATGTCATGAAATCGTGACATGTCGCGTTTTCGTGGCTCACAGGGCAGAAAGGAAGTGCAAGAAAGATAGGCGTCACGATTTCGTGACATGTCACGAAATTCATGACATGTCACGTTTTCGTGGCTAGTGAAAAAGAAAGAGTTGCCAAGGAGCAGGATGGTCGTGATTTCGCGACATGTCATGAAATCGTGACATGTCGCGTTTTCGCGGCCTTGACGGAGAAGCGCTGCCGAAGAAAGGGGGATGTCACGATTTCGTGACATGTCACATTTTCGCGACCTTGATAGCAAAGAACCAGAATGAAAAAGACAGCTGGAAGCAAGGGCACGTGTCGTGGGTTTTTTGTGACACGTGTCAAAACACGAAGCAGGCCACCATGCAAGTGAACTTTAGGGCTTCATTTTAATATTTAAGCTTTTGATTTAATAATTTTAAAGTGCTAATCCTTGTTTGTCTTTCATGCAGGAAGCCATCTGGAACTTACATGATAACAGAGAAATGGCCATAAAGACAAAGTCAAGTGCAAATTAATCAAGACAACCATATTGAAAGAAAAGATGTCGAGAATTGTTGTTTCATCCAATTTTTACAGATCTGGCCGCAAAGAGACTTTACGATGACTAAGCAGCTACCCTTTTAATGGAATATGTCGAGAATTGGCCAGAAAATGGAAATATCTACATGCAGTTACCATAATTTGCCGATGGATGCATTTAATGAAGATTTATGGCAGAATTAATGGCCGTGCAGATATTTTCAACTCAGGGATGGCTCTACGGAGATGAAATGTCGGAGAAGTGGTGACTCATCCAAATTACCCGAGGGCATTAATGAAGACATTTATTCACAATTGCGGGTGAATGCAAGTGGCATTCAAATTATATCTTCTCCATTTATGGCAAGTGACTGCATTGATTTGCAAAATGGTTAAGTTTTATCCGAACTTTGTTTTAAAAGAGCTTATATTGTAAAACCCGGGTCCTAGGGTTTAAGATGATAAGATTTAGGGTTTGAGAAGAAGATATTTTTGAAAATATAAGGGTTTATCCTGAGTCTATAAATACTTCTTCTCAATGTAATCACAAGGGGCGAAAACTTAGAAATAAAAGGCTATTGAAGCAATTTCTTGCAAATTTTGTTAAATACTTTGTTTCTGGACTGGGAGATGATGTGCTTTTTTTTTTCTGTGGTAGCATGGCCAGGAGCCTAATCTTTAGCAGAATGTGATAAGTTCATCTTCTTTTGTTATTCATTCCATTAAATTTTATTAAATATATGCTGTAAATCTGTGTTATCAAGATTAAATATGTTGTTGGGCTTCATTTGTTCTATTGTATGCTAGGGAAAATTACAGACTTAAGGTTCAGTCCTGTTCTAATTGCTCTGTCCTCACTGTGCGAGCTAGGCTACCGGTGAAAGATATCAATTTTAACCAACTTACCTTCGGTTTATAATTTTCTGTTAGATCTATTCCATCTCTGCCTTATGCTCTTAGTAGAAAGTGATCTTAGAAAACTGGACACTTTTTTCTTTGATTTGTTTTGTTGTGAAGCTGATAGTATAAATAAAATTGATAGTTTAGGTTTTATAGTTAAGTTTGATAAACTTATCTTTCTGCCTTACCCTACCCTCTCTTTGTTTTACCGTGAAATGATTCATTTTTATTTTCTTTTGAATTTGTCTTTTATTTAAATCTGCTGACCCATAAGAGCTAGATCAAAGAATTAATTTTAAATCTGACTGTCAACAAGTGACAACTTCTGAACATTACTGAACAAGTTCATTGATCCCATTGTAAGGTAAGAAACAGTCCATATTGAAAACTATTCTAGAAGTAGAAAAGAGTGAATTGACATTCGACCCGACTCTGTAACTCACACCTTGGATAACCAGCTAGATCCTAAAGTGAGTGGGATTTATCTCGTATAAGTGTTATCAGAGTTTCGTGCTCATTATTCATAGGGTGTGTATGAAAGTCGGACCAACATTTAAAAATGGCGCTAGAATGAGGTCCTAGTGAACTCCGATTAGGATTGTAAGTTGTCAGTACAATATTTTAAAATTGCCTAAAAAGACCTCAAGTTCAATACTCTATTAAGGATTGTAAGTTTGTAAGTGCTTGTGAAAAGTTGGATTCTACATACAGGGTAACAAGGTCCCACCCTAGAGCTGGAGAGCTCCTTGTCCCTGAATTAGAAACTCCAAGAAGAAGTAGCCTCAGAAGGGCCAAGTCTCTGTCAGAAACAGTTTTATCACCGTCGATAGTGACTCCAACCACAACTCAGAATATCACCGTCAACCAAGTAGTAATGGCAAATTGGTTGGGCTCAACTACTTTGAATATTTTAGGTATAGCCCATGACTTGCCTAGAAATCCAGAAAGATATCTCCCCATATATAAACATGATGGGACAAGAACTACAGAAGAACATTTGGTTGCTTTGAAGAATGCTTTGAAGTTATTAAATGTGCAACATGAAGATGTTGCTTGTAGACTTTTCCCGTTCACTCTCCAAGAGGGAGCTTATGACTGGTTTCTAAACCTCACTAATGATTCTGTCACCAGCTGGAATGACTTAGAAAAAGTTTTTGTGTCACATTTCGGGGAAGTGATAGATCCTAGTATATTGTACCAATAGTTTTTTGGCATCAAAATAGAATTAAGTGAATCTATCAGATCCTATAATGTTAGATTCCAGAAAGCTTATGGTAGACTTACTGGGTATTATGTACCGAATGCAGACCTGGCATTAGATATTTTTAGAAACTCTCTGGATCCCATGACCTGGGTCTTCTTGAAGAGAGATCCCACTGTTACTAATTTGACAAAAGCTTATAAAGAAGCTTTGATTCTGGAAATACAGTTGGGAACCCAACCCTTAAATGCTCAGCAAATTTCTCTGATTACACAAGCTGCCCCTGTGTTCAATCCTATACCACATCAGGTAATGTTGCCAATTTTTCAAACTCTACCATCAGCAAATCCATTGGCTATGGCACCTATTGAGAATGTACAAAACCTAGGCAAAGAGGCTGACAATGCAAGAGTTGAAGAAGTCTCAAAGATAGTTCAGAAACTGGCCAATGATTTTTTGAGTTTTAAAATGCAAGTTTCTACTGGGGACAACTCCAACAGATATTCATATCAACCGAACAGATTCAACAGGCCCCCATATGAACCTAATAAAGATTACAAGGGTAAAAGCCATGATGTGAATATTTGCGATTTAGCTCTGCCCAACTAGTGCAAAATACATGCCACTTCCCAGCATGGGGAGTTGGATTGTCTAGAATTTTGCAATGCATTTGAAGCTTTGTCTAGGGATTTGATCTCTCCAGAAAATCAAAGAACTGCTGATGGCCCAAGTTCATCCGGCCACAGTGCAGCTATGGTCCTGGATTCTTTCACTTTCTCGGATGAATCTAAGAATGTAGTTGAAATGCCTATGGATGAGGTACAGGCTTTCCAACAGTATAGAAGGGATAATTACAACCTGAGGAACAAGAATTCGGAGCCTAATACTACATCAACTCCTCCAAAAAACTCTCACAATGTTCCTCCCGACCCCTCTCCAAGCAATAATCCATCTCCATAAAAGGGAGGATGTTTGAAGGGACCAGATGCTTTTGTCCCTCCACTTAATAAAGGATATAACATAGTGGAGGATATGAAAAAGATTAAGGCTAGCATTACTCTACATGAGTTAGCCCAAATTTCAGAGCAGAGGGACAACCTGATAAAAACCTACTCTGGCCCTACTACTAAACCTGTGGACAAAGGAAAGAAGATGGTAAATGCCAATGTATCCATGTACAAAGAAAAAACTGAAGTTCCCCCCTTTTTATTGACTGTCCGTATTTTTGGGAAGAACTTACACAATTGTTTGGTAGATTCAGGTGCATCTGCTAATGTTATGCCTTTGGCCATTTGTCAAAAGTTGGGTCTGACCCCAATGAAGTCTGAAATGAGAGTTGTCCAATTAGACAAATCAGAGGTTAAAGTTGTTGGAGAGCTTCAAAATATTCATATCCAATTAGCATCTGATCCAAGGGCTCAACATAAAATTGAAATCCAGGTTGTGGATATCCCTGTGGGGTACGAGATGCTATTGAGTAGGGATTGGTCGAGATCTCTGAATGAATACTTGGCAACAGATTTTTCACACATGTGGTTACCATGGAAAGGAGTGGCAAATCAATTACAGGTTGAAAGAGAACCCAGGTACAAGCATACAATTACTAAGTACAATGCAGAGAATGAAACTGTAAATATTGCGAAGGTAGATATTGGTGTCTACAATTTAACAATAGAACAAAATGGGAAGTTCAGTAAAGCTCATCCTATACATAGTAATGAAGTTTGGACACTTCATGTGGATGGAGCTAGGTCTAAGCAGGGTTTTGGCATAGGGGCAGTCCTTAAGGGGCCTGAAAGTCAGACATATTTTATGTCTTACTGCCTACAGTTCCCTTGTACAAATAATTTAGTAGAGTATGAAGCTCTAGTATTAGGTTTGAAATTTGCTTTGGACAAAGGAGCAAGAAATATTCAAGTTTTTACTGATTTAGAATTGGTGGCAAATCAAGTCAAGGGTAAATTCTAGTGTAAAGCATCTTATTTAAAAGGATACAAACATCGGGCTTGGGATCTTGTAGAAGACTTTGATGCATTTAATCTAACACACATACCCAGAGAGCAGAATTCACATGCAGATGTCTTGGCTTCTTCAGCTACAAGTTTAAAACCATTGGAAGAATTTAAATGGAACAAGTTTTCAATTGAGTTAGTCCCTTGTCCTTCAGTTCCAAACAATATAGATAATTTTTAGGTTTTCTCTGATGATCAACAGATTGTAAACTTTTTGCAGATTACTAACACATTTGAGAATACTATAATTGATGAGGGCCAAAGGGATACCCTTCTGGAGCAGTTAGATGATGACAGGGGAATAATGAGGTTGAAGGACTACAGAATTCCAAAAGGAATGGTGGATCTGGAGCAGCTCTTTGATGTTGACAAAATAAAGCAAAAGGTGAATTTTGAAGATTATGTGGGTGCCACAGACAGTGAGACTGAAAACCTGAACATAGGGACTGAAGAAGATCCCAGGCACATCAAGTTGGCTAAGAACTATGATCCAAAAATAAAAAGAAGTATGATTGATTTTCTTCACAGGTCCAAGGATGTTATGGCCTAGTCATAGAAAGATTTAAAGGTATTTGATCCTAAAGTTTACACTCATATTATACCTTTAAAAGAATTCTGCAAACCTTTTCGGAAAAAATAGAGGCATGTCAATGCTCTGTTAGAGCCCCTCATCCAAAAAGAGGTAGAAAAACTGTTGAGTGCCACCATTATTTTTCCCATCAGGCATTCTACTTAGGTGGCCAATCTGGTGCCAGTCAGAAAGAAAAATGGAGAGATCCGCCTGTGTGTGGATTTTAGAAATTTAAACAAGGCATCTGAGAAAGATAACTATCCTCTGCCTTCTATGGATGAAGTGTTGTAAATTGTCAATGGTTCGGAGATGATGTATTTCCTGGATGGTTTCTCAGGATATAATCAGATATTGGTTGAGAAGGAAGACAGAATGAAGACTGCTTTCACAACTAAGTGGGGAACTTTTGCTTACAAGAGGATGCCATTTGGGTTAATAAATGTCGGAGCTATGTTTTAGCGAGCAATGGATCATGCTTTCCAGGGGCTTATGGGTAAATGTATTGTGGTTTACATGGATGATTTAACAGTCTTCTCTAAATCTCGGTTTGACCATGTAAAACACTTGGAGTCTGTTTAACAAATGCAAGGAGTTCGGCATTTCTTTGAATCCGAAGAAGTGCATCTTTGGTGTAACAGAAGGAAAGCTCCTTGGGCACTTGGTCACAAAAGATGGTATTTCCATGGATCCGGGCAGAGTTGAAGCCATATCCGGCATACCATTTCCCAACTCCAAGAAAGAGTTGAGGTCCTTCTTTGAAAAAATTAACTTTGTCAGGAAGTTCATCTTCAGTTTTGCAGAGATAGTCAAGACAATGAATGACATGCTAAAGCAAACTTCTCAGATTGTCTGGACCACAAAAGCTAAAATAGCCTTCCAAGAAATCAAGACAGCCATCAAACAAGCACCAGTTTTGGTAAGTCCAGACTTCAGTGCAGATTTTTATCTGTACACCTTTTCTTCTGAACACACACTTACTGCAGTTCTGACCCAATGGAGAGAAACTGGAGAACATCCAATTGATTTCAAAAGCACCAATTTAAAGGGGGCTGAGTTGAAATATTCTCGTTTAGACAAACAAGCTTATGCCTTGGTGAGAGCGGTTAAGCAATTCAGGCACTATATACTAAGAAGCAGAATTCATGCTATAGTTCCAGACCCAGCTGTTAAATACCTTCTAAGTCAAAATGAGTTGGGTGAGCTGAGGGGTAATTGGGTTACAAGGCTGCAAGAGTATGACTTAGAGATTCGGACTGCTAAATTGATCAGAGGACTTGGTTTGTCCCGACACATTGCCAAAGTACCTATATGGGAAGAAGTTAATCAATTAAATTCTGAATCTGATGACTGGTATGGAGATATTATTCATCTGTTGCAATTTGGAGTTTGCCCGTGCCACTTGAATAGAACCCAAATGAGAGCACTAAAACTGAAAGCTTCTCATTATCTCCTCAAAGTAGGTAATTTGTATAGAGAGAATTATGCTAGCATTTTATTGAGATGCATTTCTTCGAGTGAAGTCAATGAAGTCATGTCTAGTTTTCATAAAAATTTAGGGGCAGGGCATTCATCAGGATCTGCTACAGAGCATAAAATATTGAGAGCAGGCTATTACTGGCCTACACTATTTAAAGATGCACATCAACATGTAAGAACCTGCCATCAGTGCCAAAATTTTGTAGCCAAAGAGGCCAACCGGGCTCTCCCATTGCAACCTGTTGTAATAAATAAACCTTTTATGCAGTGGGGACTTGATTTTGTGGGAGTGATTAATCCAAATTCTTTAGCAGGGCATAAGTATGTTCTAACAGCTACTGATTACTGCACAAGATGGGTCGAAGCAGCAACCACCACAAGAAGTACAGCTCATGAAGTGATTGAATTTCTAGAGTCAAATGTCATAACTAGGTTTGGGGTTCCTCTGAATTTGGTGTGTGATAATGGACCAGCCTTCCAATCATTAGAGTTTACAGAATGGGCATACCATATGGGGATAGTTATCAGATTCTCATCCAACTATTATCCCCAAGGCAATGGACTAGCTAAGTCCACAAACAAGAATTTAATGAATGCCATTAAGAAATCTACAGCAGAAAAACCCAGGCAGTGGCATACATTATTGAAATATGCACTTTGGGCTGACCGGATAAAGTATAAAGTGGCTCTTAAACTTCCCCTTTTGCTTTGTTGTATGGTACCCAGCCAATTATTCCCATCTCTCTGAAGTTACCTACTTACCAATTTGTCTTAGACTATTTTGAGGATCAAGCAGATGCATAAGCCCGTGTTTTAGATCTAACTTGCAGGATGAAAGACTCCAAGCCCTGGAACACTTCAGTCGGCACCAAGAAATCGTCAAGCGCTGGTTTGACAAGAGGGCCAAAGTGAAGGCTTTCAGATTGGCAGACCTGGTGCTTCTGTGGGACAAGGCTCATGAGAAGAAGGGTAAGCATACAAAGTTGCAGCCACTATGGATAGGCCCGTACCAAATTGCTGAGATTCTGGGTAACAATGCATTTCGTTTACAAGACCTTGATGGTAATTTTTTGGACCTCCTTGTTAATGGTCAATACTTAAAACATTATTTCTCGACTGTTCTGTCCAATGTATATTTTGAATGAGTCATAAAGAAGTTGTAACATGTGTATACATTGTAAATAACTCTGCAGTTTTTAGTTGTTTTTAATGTTGTTTTATTTTAGCTTACTTCTAAATGCCTGTACAGTTTTTAGTTTATTTGCTTTAGTTTTATTTTAATTGTCTGTACAGTTTTGTTTATTTTAGTTTGTTTTTAAATGTTTGTGTAGTGTTCTTTTGTTTAATCCTAATTGTCTGTACAGTTTTAGTCTATTCTAAAGTGCAGTTGTATTTTATTTTCCTTTGTAAATAACCCTATAGTTTTATTTCCTTTCAGGTCTGTACATTTATGTATTCTATTTCCTTTGCTGTCTGTACAGTGTTGTATTATTTCAAAGTTCTGTATTTTATTTTTATTTAAGTTCTGTGCAGTTTATTTCCTTTGTAAATAGCTCTACAGTATTTTTTTTTTTTTTTCATTTTCTTTACTGTCTGTACAGTTTTATTTTGTTTCCTTTGTAAATAACCCTGCAGTTTTGTTTCCTTTGTTGCCTGTACAGTTTTATTTTATTGTCTGTGCAGTTTTATTTTTATTTTGTTCTTGAAGGCTTGTGTCTATCCTTGTAAGTCTGTACAAAGATCTTGAGCTTTTAAAATTTTGTTATTTAGCCTTTGCCTGAGCATCAATGAAAAAGTCAGCCCCTCTAAAAATTGTTTTATTCTGAGTCCAGAATCCAGTGTTCATTATCATAATTGTGAGATAGTCTGTTTGAACTGAACAGTGGAACTATTTTTTTAGTCAGAGCAACGGTAGAAAGATTATTGGATTTTGTGTCTTGCTTGCCACGAGTTGTTTTAATTATAGAGAAACGCGCTATGTTGTTTGGTCGGAGAAACTCCTGGGGAATCCAAGAAAAGTTGGTTATAAGAGGGGACTATGATTCATGTAATTATTTGAGTATCCACAGAAGCTATCAGTGCCTAGGCTGAAGCAGTTCCAGACTGATGAAACATTAAAAGAAAATTGTTATTCTTTCTAAGGCTTTTCAGATGTTTATGTATTTCAAGAGAGAGAGAGAAGACGAAAGTTGAGCAAGACAGCATGAAATTGGCACTCTGTTATTTCCAATATATATATATATATATATATATAAAAGAGATAAAAAGAAAAAAAGAAAAGAGTTATATAATGAAAGAAGCAGCCAAGATTTCAAAAGATGTTTTTCTTCTACCGAGTTGTAGATTCTACCTTACAGTTGTAAATCTGGGTCGTGTAAATCTAAAGGGTAACTCTGTCAGGGCTGTAAAAGGCTAAACTAGTAAACAGAGCTCTACTCGATTTCCCCTTTTTACAATCTAGAAAATCTTATCAATCCAGAGTTCAAAATTCAATCCAGTCATTCTTGAAGAAATTTTTATACGCTTGTAATTGCACATCAGAAATCTTCCTTAAGTAATTCAGCCTAGTATGTCCTTGGGAAATTTTAACAACTATCAGTTAGTAGTCAATCTATTTTGAAGAATATCTGTGGCAAGGCAAGATACATGGTCTATGTTGTTTTGAAACTAGAGTCTTGGGTTCCAAAATAATGCTACTATTTTACCCGCAGATATCGCCATTTTTTGAGAAGCAACACACCCCCACTAAAAAATAAATTTCCATCCTTTGAAAACATTGAGCTTTCATTTTGTAGTAGTGACCCTCTTGATGATTTTCAGGTTATAAATCCAAATTTTACTTGCCTCTTTCTTCTTCAAGTTTTGCCTGTGTTAAAGTATCCAAGTATTCTTGCATTCTGGCTTTGTTATCTCAGACTTCACTTTTTACATGCTAGAATCATTCATGGATAAAGAAAATCTTACACCGGTATAAAAAAAAATGCAAAAAATAGGTAGATAAATACATGAAAAATCAAAACTTTTCATTTTTGGAAATGTCGTGAAATTGCGATAGGTTTCAAGAAAATGGGCTAAGTCAGAAAAATGTATCGAAATCGTGACACTTTCTATTTTTGGAAATGTCGCGATATCACGACATTTCCATTTTTGAAAATGTCGCGAAATCGCTACAGTTTTGGAGAGAGAAAGCCAGATTGTACAGAACGTCGCAAAATCGTGACATGTCATGAAATCACGACAAGTTTGGAGAGAGAATGCAAGATTGTACGGAACGTTGCGAAATCGTGACATGTCGCGAAATCGTGACATGTCACATTTTCGTGGCTACAAGAGTGAAAAATCGATTAAGGCATGGAACAAGGCATGATGTCGCGAAATCGTGACATGTCACGGTTTTGCTGCAGATGAAGCAGAAAAATGGCTAAGGCACAGAAGGGTCACGAAATCGTGACATGTCGCATTTTCGCGGCGCGTGAGGGAAAAAGAAGCAAGTCGATAAGCAGGTCGCGATTTCGTGACATGTCGTAAAATCGTGACGTTTTCGACAAAGAGGGCCCGGGTCGTACAGACTGTCGCGATTTCATGACATGTCGCGAAATCGCGACGGGTCCAAGGCAAAGAAGTCTGGAAGGAGAAATCAAATTTCAAAATCAGCTAAGGCAGGAACATGTCACGAAATCGTGACGTCGCGATTTTGCGACGTCACAAAATCGTGATAGTTTGAGAGAAAGAAGGGCAAGGCCAAAAGGTGTCATGAAATCGTGACGTCGCAATTTTGTGACGTCGCAAAATCGTGACACAAAGGAGAGATTGTGAGTTGAAGAGCCACCATGTCACGATTTTGTGACATGGTGGAGAGAAAGGCAAGGAAAGGAGCCACCATGTCACGATTTTGTGACATGGTGGAGAGAAGAGCAACAAAGGATGCCACCATGTCACAAAATCACGACATGGTGAAGTACCAACAGCAAAGGATGCCACCATGTCACGAAATCGCAACATGGTGGAGAGAAAGGCAACAAAGGAGCCACCATGTCACGATTTCGTGACATGGTGGAGAGAAGAGCAACAAAGGATGCCACCATGTTGCAAAATCACGACATGGTGAAGTACCAACAGCAAAGGATGCCACCATGTCACGAAATCATGACATGGTGAAGGGGCAGCAACAAAGGATGCCACCATGTCACGAAATCGTGACATGGTGAAGAAAAAGGGCAATTAAGGCAAAGTGCGAGTGAAGGAAAATTTGCCAAGGCAAGGAAGGGTCGTGATTTCATGACATGTCGCAAAATCATGACATGTCATGTTTTCATGGCTCACAGGGTAAAAAGGAAGTGCAAGAAAGATAGGCATCGCAATTTCGTGACATGTTGCGAAATCGCGACATGTCGCGTTTTCGTGGCTAGTGAAAAAAAAAGAGTTGCCAAGGAGCAGGATGGTCACGAAATTGTGACATATCGCATTTTCACGGCCTTAATGGAGAAGTGCTGTCGAAGGAAGGGGGACGTCACGATTTTGTGACATGTTGCGAAATCGCGACATGTCACGAAATCGTGACATGTTGCGAAATCGTGACATGTCGCAAAATCGTGACATGTCACATTTTTGCGACCTTGACAGCAAAGAACCAGAATGAAAAAGATAGCTGGAAGCAAGGGCACATGTCACGGGTTTTGTGTGACACGTGTCAAAACACGAAGTAGGCCACCATGCAAGTGAAATTTAGGGCTTCATTTTAATATTTAAGCTTTTGATTTAATAATTTTAAAGTGCTAATCCTTATTTGTCTTTCATGCAGGAAGCCATCTGGCACTTACATGATAACGAAGAAATGGCCATAAAGACAAAGTCAAGTGCAAATTAATCAAGACAGCCATATTGAAAGAAAAGATGCCGAGAATTGCTGTTTCATCCAATTTTTACAGATCTGGCCGCAAAGAGACTTTACGGTGACTAAGCAGCTGCCCTTTTAATGGAATATGTCGAGAATTGGCTGGAAAATGGAAATATCTACACGCAGTTACCGAAATTTGCCGGTGGATGCATTTAATGAAGATTTATGGCAGAATTAATGGCATGCAGATATTTTCAACTCAGGGATGGCTCTATGGAGATGAAATGTCGAAGAAGTGGTGACTCATCCAAATTACCCAAGGGCATTAATGAAGACATTTATTCACAGTTATGGGTGAATGCAAGTGGCATTCGAATTCTATCTTCTCCATTTATGGCAAGTGACTGCACTAATTTGCAAAATGGTTAAGTTTTATCCGAACTTTGTTTTAAAAGAGCTTATATTGTAAAACCCGGGTCCTAGGGTTTAAGATGATAAGATTTAGGGTTTGAGAAGAAGATATTTCTAAAAATATCAGGGTCTGTCCTGAGTCTATAAATACTTCTTCTCAATGTAATCGCAAGGGGTGGAAACTTAGAAATAAAAGGCTATTGAAGCAATTTCTTGCAAATTTTGTTAAATACTTTGTTTCTGGACTGGGAGCTAATGTGCTTTTGTTATTTTCTTTTGTTATCCTTTCCATTAAAGTTTATTAAATATATGCTGTAAATCTATGTTATCAAGATTAAATATGTTGTTGGGCTTCATTTGTTCTATTGTATGCTAGGGAAAATTACAGATTTAAGGTTCAGGCCTGTTCTAATTGCTCTGTCCTCACTGTGCGAGCTAGGCTGCCGATGAAAGATATCAATTTTAACCGACTTCCCTTCGGTTTATAATTTTTTGTTAGATCTGTTCCATCTTTGCCTTATGCTCTTAGTAGAAAGTGATCTTAGAAAGCTGGACACTTTCTTCTTTGATTTGTTCTGTTGTGAAGCTGATAGTATAAATAAAATTGATAGTTTAGGTTTTACAGTTAAGTTTGATAAACTTCTCTTTCTACCTTACCCTACCCTCTCTTTGTTTTACCATGAAATGATCCATTTTTATTTTCTTTTGAATTTGTCTTTTATTTAAATCTGTTGACCCATAAGAGCTAGATCAAAGAATTAATTTTAAATCTGATTGTCAACAAGTGACAACTTCTGAACATTACTGAACAAGTTCATTGAGCCCGTTGTAAGGTAAGAAATAGTCCATATTGAAAACTATTCCAGAAGCGAAAAAAAGTGAATTGACATTCGACCCGACTCTGTAACTCACACCTTGGATAACCAGCTAGATCCTAAAGTGAGTGGTATTTATCCCGTATAAGTGTTATCAGAGTTTCATGCTCATTCTTCATAGGGTGTGTATGAAAGTTGGACCAACAACTTCCTTTGGTGTGCTATTGTTGTGTGAATCTTCAATATCTATTGCATTGATTCCTCATTTTTTTGTTGTCTTCAAAAACTTGTTTTTATGGTGAAGAATCAAATTTTGAGTGTACATATTCACTCTTTGTATTTTATTTCTTGATGATATTGGTTGCATTATACGAATAATAATTTGAATGCATCCAAGTTTATTGACTTGTAGTATGTTTAAATTCATACCAAACATTGTTGTGTTGTCTTATCTGTACTTGTGCAACAAACACATGTTCTTATTTTTCATTTTATTGATTATTTTCTTCTTCTTCCTTAACTTGATTATCCTTAACTACATTACTTTGATGTACCTTTTTCCAAATTTAATTTTGTTAATCTAAATATGACCTATTTTTTTGTTGGTTCATCTCTCATGAAGGAAATCCATTTTGAATAGAATATGATAACATTCCCTCATGATGTGTTAGTTTCTTCCATATTATTCACATGTTGTTTGTATATAGAAATTAATACCTTGAGAATCATTTCTATGATTCTAATATCTTCAAAAAGAGTTTCTTTGTTGAAAATACTATGAAGGTCTCATGCCTCTTTTAAATGGTTTCTTTCCTATGAATAACACAAGCTTATACTGAGAGGGGGGGGTCAACAATATAAGACCAATTTTTACTTTTCTTTCCCAAACAATATTAATCAATATAATAAATGGCAATATCAATAGCAATAACCAAAGCAATGCACCAATCATCACACACAATAGAGACACCACAATTTACATGGTTCACCCAATGCGGGCTACTCCACGGAGAAAATATTTTACTAAAACTTTCTCAATCAATCTCTTTGGTAATCCTTCCAAATTACAATGTCTATGGACCTCTATCCAAAGGAGGTGATGATCCCCTAATCTCAATTTTATGGATCTCTTCCACAAGAGAACTCTTTCCCCTTCTGCTCTGGCTAGTGATCTTCTAGAAGACTATGTCTTTCTGCTGCACTAACTTGTGGATATCTCTACACTTGAAGACTCCTCACTCAAAATTATCTTCAATTGTCTTGGCTACTGGATATCTATCCACTAATACTCTATCCTTTGTACTCTGTCACCTCTAAATCTCTATCAATAGGTTCACTTAGAACCTCCTCAAATCTTCTCAATAGGTTCACTCAGAACCTACTCAAATTTTCTCAATAGGCTAACTTAGAACCTGCTCAAATCTACTCAATAGGCTCACTCAGAACTTGCTCAAATATGCTCAATAGACTCACTCATAAACTAATCAAATATGCTCAATAGGCTCACTTAGAACCTGCTCAAATCTTCTCAATAAGGCCTCTCTAGGACTTTCTCAAATCTGCATAGCAAGCTTTCATAAAAGCTTACTCAAAATCCATCCACAAGCCTTCTCAAAGACTTACCTCAAATCAGCTTAACAAGCTCACATAGAACTTGTCCAATCTCATAGAATCATAAAGAGAATTGTTAGAGACTCAATATGTTCTAAACTCAATGATCAATCAATATCTCAATTCAATATCATAGAAGCATAAATAGAATTTTTAGAGACTCAATATGTGTTGGCAATTTTGGGTACTTTGGGTACATTGCCTTTGCTCCAATGTATAAGTTGTCATTGATGTCAAAAGGCATTTTTGTGTTGATTTCAAAAGAGTGTGATGTCAAGAATATCTTGAGAAGCTTCATTATGTTAAAGGGTTTTTATTAAAACCATGGTGACAAGGCTAAAGGTTTTTCTTAAAACCATTTGGACTCATTAAGGGTTTTTATTAAAACCAAGCTTAACTTAATGCAAAGGTCCATGTGTATTATTAATAATTAAATTAACTCAAACCTTTGTCAAAGGTCCAAGTTTAATTTATTATTAATAAAATAATAATAATTATTATTTTAATTATTATTAAAGGGTCTTTCAACCCTTAAGCATCGCCGATTTGTTGCCATCGTTGGAGGAGCATCGACGTCAAACAGTGAAGGAAAATTTGCTATATAAGTTGGCATGGTTTTCAAAAGTGAGCACCTCCGATTATTATTTGATATCTGTGATTTGTGGTTCTCTTGCTTGGTGACTTCAAGTTGAGCTTGCTCTGTGTTTTCGATCTCCATTTGACGTCTTTGATATCGTGCTTGTTTTGTGTCTTGGAGACTGTGCTTGGCAAACTCGGATTTGAGATTGGGCTGCATCCTTACCCTTTGGCTTGACGACAGTGGTTGTTTGCATGCGGTTTGTGGAAGACGTTTACATTTTCTAGAGTCTTGGCATCACAGGAAGATAAAAGAGAGGGCAGCGGTTTATTTTTTTGTTGGGCACTTGTGACCCAACGACGGTGGCATTTAAGCGAAAACGCTAGATGGCAGAGGTGCTGAGTTCGATTCTCTTCGTTGGGAAATTCCTTTTGGTCGCGGTGTGCAAAGAATGGTGGCCTTGAATGCGCGGGAGGTATAAGGTTAAGGTATCATTTTTTGTTTTGATATTGATGTTTAATGTTTAATGTTTATGTGGAGTAATAAGGTGTAAAGAGGTTTTACTTTGTATATTATTGTACTTTGGTGGTTTTTACTAAGTTGGAGAAATAAGGTGTTATATTTGGATCTTTATTATTGTGTATTATTGTATAGTTTCTAACTCTAATTGGTGGCAAATTGAGAGTTAGTGTTGTGACAGATTTTTAAGTTCTCCTTCTTCATCAAAGTAAAGGTATGGGCAACTTCTTCCATGTATGTTGTTTATGGTATATTTTTTGAAATTGAGTTTGGAGTGAAAAGGTTGTCTACTAGGTATTGTTGGTGTAAATCTTATTTTCTGGATATTGAAGATTGCTTATGCATTAAAGTTATTGTTGAATTTTTGGGTGAATGCATAATTCTGGTTGAGTAAGAGGAAGCTTTTTGCACTAGGGTTTATGTTAGTAAGACTTGCTACTTGCATTGAGATGATGAAACCCTAGTTGTTGGTAAAAAGAATATAAGCATCATTGTTATATGAGATATTGCATAGTTGGCAATTGTTGGGTTGTGTTTCATATTATTGAGAAAAGCATACTACATCTATCTTATTCTTTTGAGATTGAGTTTGAGTTGAGATTTGAGATTGAGATTGGGAATTAAGTATAGAACATATTGGGTCTCTAACAATTCTCTTTATGTTTCTATGAGATTTGAACTTGAGATTGGGAGTTAAGTATAGAACATATTGAGTCTCTAACAATTCTCTTTATGCTTCTATGAGGTTTATGAATCACATTGGGTCTCTAACAATTCTCTTTGTGAGTTCATGCTAAGCAAGTTTTTCTTGGTGAGCTTGCTGAGGTTTTGGACAGGTTTTAGATAGGTTCGGTGGGGACTTGTGAGCAATTTTTGGACAGGTTCCGGTGGGGACTTGTGAGCAGTTTTTGGATAGGTTCCGGTGGGGACTTGTGAGTAGGTTTTGGACAGGTTCCGATGGGGACTTGTGAGAAAATTTGGACAGGTCCTAGTAGAGGACTTGTGAGCTAAGTTTTTGAGAGTTCTATCAGAGAACTTGAGGATAGAAGTGCATTGGTTCTTTGAGAAGAACTTGAGGATAGATTTGGCAAGTCTTTGAGAAGGCTTGTGTGCAGAGGATTGATTTGTTCATAGAGTTGGACAGATCTAATAGAGAGAGGAAGACTTGTACTAGACCAACTGACTGTGTTTGGTACAGGTAGCTGAGCTATTATGGAAGTGATCATAGAAGGAAGAGGTCTCTTAGGCTAAGCATTGAGGACAAGAGGTCTTCGATGGAAAGGAGTTCCACGTGCTGGCAAGAGGTAGAGGCAGTTGATCTTCTGAGGGATCATTTCCAGAGCAGAGGGGAAGGTATCTCCTTTGAGCAGAGGCTCATAAATTCAGATTGGGGGAAGGTGTCTCCTTTGGGCCAAGGCTCATAAACATTGTAATTGGGAAGGTTTCCCAAAGAACTTTGAGATAACTTTTAGAGAAAAGTTTTGTGGACGTAGCCTAGGCATTCTGGGTGAACCACATTAAAATTGGTGTCACTTTGTGGATGATTTTGTGCATTGTTTTGATATTTCTTTGGGTATATTGCTTTACTATTTTGAAGTATAAAGGAAAAAGTAAAAAGAGGTCTTATACTGTTCACCCCCCCTCTCAGTATAAGCTTGTGTTCTTCAATTGGTATCAGAGCGGGTGCCTTCAAAAAGTTTAATAGCTTGAAGGAAAAGCTAGTAAAGAACACAATGGATCATTCAAGTGGCAATGCAACACCTATTCTTGATGGGTCAGATTTTGGTCTTTGGAGTGCAAGGATGAAGGTTCATCTAATGGCACTTGGGAATGAGGTTTGGGAAGTGATTGAAGATGAGTACACTATTCCTGAACATGGTCTCAATACTAAAGAAGAAAGGCTCCTACATCACAACAATTCAAAAGCAATGAATGCAATCTTGAAAGGCTTACAAAAAGTAGATCTCACCAAAGTGATTCACTGCAAGACAACTAGTGAAATGTGGAATCAGTTGAAGGTGGTTCATACAGGTGATACAAATGTCATAAAGGCCAAGTTGAGACACTTCAAAGGTATGTTTGAACAACTCAAGATGAATTATGATGAAAATATTAGTGACTACATGCTTCGTATGGATGAGGTTGTTAACTCCATGAAAGACTTAGGTCTTGAGCTTGCTGAAAATGATGTATGTGATAAGATTTTAAGATCTCTTCCTAATAGATTTAGTGAAAATATTTTTGCTATTGAGGAAGCTAAAGATTTGGATAAATTGAAAAAGGATGAGCTCCATAGTATACTTGCAGCATTTGAGTTAAGAACTCAAGTGAAGGTTGATGTCAAGAAGGAGGCAGCTTTCAAGGCTACCAAGAAATCCAAAGGTAAACAACTTCAAGAGAGTGATGAGTCTTCTAGTGATGAAGAGGCATATTACAACAAAAAAGGCAAGTTCTCTAGAAAGCACAAAAATATGAAAAATGTAAGATGTTTCAATTGTGGAAAGTTTGGTCATTATGCTACTAACTGTACTGTTGCCAAGGATGAAAGTGATGAAGATAAACAAGACTGTAAGAGCAAGGATTCTAAAAAGCACAAGCATCATAGGAAAAACAAATATGAGCACAACAATCAAGGAAAGAGGTATTCTCACAAACACAAGAAGAGTTTCTACCTAGACAAAGCAAGTAAGTGTTCTAGTAGTGATAGTGAAAGTTCTTCAAGTGATAATGAAAATGAGATGTTGTTCATATCAAAAAAAGAGGAAGAACCAAAACATAGATTCATTATCATGAAATGTCTTAGATGTGGAAATTTTGGTCACCTTGAGGATGATTGCACAAATAATGATTTGATTTCTAGTATGTATGAGGATGCTTCAAAAAACTATAAGGAAGATGCATGTATGGTTTTTGAAAAGGGTAGCACCTCTAGTGATAAGAAATCCGAAAAAGGCTTTGATGATTCTAATAGCAAACATATAGAGGAAGGTGAAGTAGATCTTAAAGGTGAACTTATTAGTGCTCTTAGTGCTTTGAAAAAGGAAAGAAAGAAGAATGCTAGACTCAAGGATAAGTTGGATGAATGTTGTATGGAGAGAGATGATCTTATAGAAAGTCTTGACTTCTCTATAGCTAAGACACAAGAACTTAAGGATGAGTTAGAGTCTAAGGTTCTTGAGTATAGTGAGTTAGAAAAGAAAATGGCTTCTTTGAAAGAGGAAACTAAAGGGTACAAGGATAAGCTTCACAGGTTTCAAGATAGCTCCAAAAAGGTTAAGTCTCTCATCAAAGGTCAAAGAAAGACAACAGATAAAACAGGCCTTGGTTTTGTTAAGCCTCACAAGGAACAAGTTGGAGAGTCTAGTAAGAGACTCCAAAAGGAAGAGAGTTCTGATGAGGAAAGTACTTCAGAAAAGGAGTCCTTGAATGATAGATGCATAGAAATAGAAAACAAAATTCAGAATGAGAAGAAGAAGTTTTCAGAACCTAAGAGGTCAATTAAAGGAAAGTTTCAAGGTAGATGTTTTGCTTGTCACAGGTTTGGTCACATAGCTTCACATTGCATGGCTCAAGTAAAGAAGGTAAATGACAGTTTCAGAGGTGGTAATTTCTTTCAAGGGTATTGCTACTCTTGTCAATAGTTTGGGCACAAGGCAATTTATTGCAAGGCAAATATCAAGAACAGGTTTGATCAGAACAGGTTTGGTCAGAACAAGTTTGGTCAGAACAGGTCTGGTCAGAACAGGTTTGGTCAGAACAGGTTTGGTCAGAACTGGTGGATTCAAAGAATAGGTATGCCTAAAAGAAATAACATTGTTACTTGTTATAAGTGCAACAATGAAGGTCACATAGTCAGATAGTGTAGAGCTGAAATTCCAGAATACAGGAACAGGAACAGTGGCATGATCAGGTCCAAGGATCAAGGCATGGATAAAAATAGGGATGAGAACAAGAACAAGAATAGTGACAGGAACAAGGATATGGACAAAGAGTTCAAGATAAGGCCCGACAAGGAAGTTATAGACGCTGATGATGATCAGTGCCTAATGGGAGTTTTACTCCCACCCTAGAATTAATCACCTCATCAGGAGGTGGGGGAGGGACTAAGCTAAGAGGTTAATTCTTAGTCCCGAGCCCCAAAGGTGGCCCTTTGCCATTGATGACAAAGGGGGAGAGATATGAGTAAGGGGGAGAGCTTCAAGTGAAGAGGAAAGCTTCAAGTCAGGGGGAGCAAAACTTCAAAGGAAGATTCTTAGTTGTTAGCACAGTTGGTTTCAGTTGGTTTCAGTTTTTGCTCTTGAGAAGTGTTGTCAGTAAAGGTTTGCCATCAATGACAAAGGGGGAGATTGTTGGCAATTTTGGGTACTTTGGGTACATTGCCTTTGCTCCAATGTATAAGTTGTCATTGATGTCAAAAGGCATTTTTGTGTTGATTTCAAAAGAGTGTGATGTCAAGAATATCTTGAGAAGCTTCATTATGTTAAAGGGTTTTTATTAAAACCATGGTGACAAGGCTAAAGGTTTTTCTTAAAACCATTTGGACTCATTAAGGGTTTTTATTAAAACCAAGCTTAACTTAATGCAAAGGTCCATGTGTATTATTAATAATTAAATTAACTCAAACCTTTGTCAAAGGTCCAAGTTTAATTTATTATTAATAAAATAATAATTATTATTATTTTAATTATTATTAAAGGGTCTTTCAACCCTTAAGCATCACCGATTTTTTGCCATCGTTGGAGGAGCACCGACGTCAAACAGTGAAGGAAAATTTGATATATAAGTTGGCATGGTTTTCAAAAGTGAGCACCTCCGATTATTATTTGATATCTGCGATTTGTGGTTCTCTCGCTTGGTGACTTCAAGTTGAGCTTGCTCTATGTTTTTGATCTCCGTTTGAAATTTTTGATATCGTGCTTGTTCCGTTTCTTGGAGACTGTGCTTGGCAAACTCAGATTTGATATTGGGCTGCATTCTTACCCTTTGGCTTGGTGGCAGTGGTTGTTTGCATGTGGTTTGTGGAAGACGTTTATGTTTTCCAGAGTCTTGGCATCACAGGAAGATAAAAGAGAGGGCAACGGTTTATTTTTTGTTGGGCACTTGTGACCCAACGACGGTGGCATTTAAGCAAAAATACTAGATGGCAGAGGTGCTAAGTTCGATTCTCTTCGTTGGGAAATTCCTTTTGGTCATGGCATGCAAATAATGGTGGCCGTGAATGCGCAGGAGGTATAAGGTTAAGGTATCATTTTTTGTTTTGACATTGATGTTTAATGTTTAATGTTTATGTGGAGTAATAAGGTGTAAAGAGGTTTTACTTTGTATATTATTGTACTTTGGTGGTTTTTACTAAGTTGGAGAAATAAGGTGTTATATTTGGATCTTTATTATTGTGTATTATTGTATAGTTGCTAACTCTAATTGGTGGCAAATTGAGAGTTAGTGTTGTGACAAATTTTAAAAGTTCTCCTTCTTCATCAAAGTAAAGGTATGGGCAACTTCTTCCATGTATGTTGTTTATGGTATATTTTCTGAAATTGAGTTTGGAGTGAAAAGGTTGTCTACTAGGTATTGTTGGTGTAAATCTTATTTTTTGGATATTGAAGATTGCTTATGCATTAAAGTTATTGTTGAATTTTTGGGTGAATGCATAATTCTGGTTGAGTAAGAGGAAGCTTTTTGCACTAGGGTTTATGTTAGTAAGACTTGCTACTTGCATTGAGATGATGAAACCCTAGTTGTTGGTAAAAAGAATATAAGCATCATTGTTATATGAGATATTGCATAGTTGGCAATTGTTGGGTTGTGTTTCATATTATTGAGAAAAGCATACTACATCTATCTTATTCTTTTGAGATTGAGTTTGGAGTTGAGATGCCTCACTTCTCTTTTTCTGAGTTGAGATTGAGATTGGGAATTAAGTATAGAACATATTGGGTCTCTAACAATTCTCTTTATGTTTCTATGAGATTTGAACTTGAGATTGGGAGTTAAGTATAGAACATATTGAGTCTCTAACAATTCTCTTTATGCTTCTATGAGGTTTATGAATCACATTGGGTCTCTAACAATTCTCTTTGTGAGTTCATGCTAAGCAAGTTTTTCTTGGTGAGCTTGTTGAGGTTTTGGATAGGTTTTAGATAGGTTCCGGTGGGGACTTGTGAGCAATTTTTGGACAGGTTCCGGTGGGGACTTGTGAGCAGTTTTTGGATAGGTTCCAGTGGGGACTTGTGAGTAGGTTTTGGATAGGTTTCGATGGGGACTTGTGAGAAGATTTGGACAGGTCCTAGCAGAGGACTTGTGAGCTGAGTTTTTGAGAGTTCTATCAGAGAACTTGAGGATAGAAGTGCATTGGTTCTTTGAGAAGAACTTGAGGACAGATTTGGCAAGTCTTTGAGAAGGCTTGTGTGTAGAGGATTGATTTGTTCATAGAGTTGGACAGATCTGATAGACATAGGAAGACTTGTACTAGACCGACTGACTGTGTTTGGTACAGGTAGCTGAGCTGCTGTGGACGTGATCATAGAAGGCAGAGGTCTCTTAGGCTAAGCATTGAGGACAGGAGGTCTTCGGTGGAAAGGAGTTCCATGTGCTGGCAAGAGGTAGAGGAAGTTGATCTTATGAGGGATCATTTCCAAAGAAGAGGGGAAGGTATCTCCTTTGAGCAAAGGCTCATAAATTCAGATTGGGGGAAGGTGTCTCCTTTGGGCCGAGGCTCATAAACATTGTAATTGGGAAGGTTTCCCAAAGAACTTTGAGATAACTTTTAGAGAAAAGTTTTGTGGACGTAGCCCAGGAATTCTGGGTGAACCACGTTAAAATTGGTGTCACTTTGTGGATGATTTTGTGCATTGTTTTGATATTGCTTTGGGTATATTGCTTTACTATTTTGAAGTATAAAGGAAAAAGTAAAAAGAGGTCTTATACTGTTCACCCCCCTCTCTCAGTATAAGCTTGTGTTCTTCAATATGTTCTATACTCAAATCCCAATCTCAACTCAAATCAATCTCAACTCAAATAAATCTCAACTCAGCTCAATATTATAGAAGCATAAAGAGAATTGTTAGAGACTCAATATGTTCTATTCACAAACTCAATTTCTTTCTCAACTCAATCTCAACTCAAATCAATCTCAACTCAGCTCAATCTTATAGAAGCATAAAGAGAATTGTTAGAGACTCAATATGTTCTATTCACAAACTCAATTTCTTTCTCAACTCAATATCAACTCAAATCATAATATAGAATAGTTTGTTTTATGGAACTTGAACAACCACTTCACACATTCACTTGACTAGGCTCAAAAAACTCTACTCAACCAATTACCTCTAGGAAAAACTCTTTCTCACAAACCCTAGTCCAAGCATGAATCAATCAACTCAAAATGTTTCCAATAATTTTCAACCACAAATCTCACATAACAATGATACTCATGTTATTTTCTAACTCAGGTTCAAGTTCTTTGCTCAACCAATGGACTTCAACAACAATGCTTATAAAACAAGGTCTAATCACAACTCTCAAACCATAAAGCCTTGAAGCATTAAAACAACACTTTCAAAAAGGAAACCACAATAAATCCTTTTCTCTCCAATGATATTTCAAAAATCAACCACCATAAACAATAAATAGAGAATATTGCCCATAGCTTATTAATGCCAAGAAGTTTTCCATAAAATCTGCCACACTCAACACAACTTTCCTTTACAATATCAATGAGGGTTAGTGGACTTCAAATAATAATCACAAAATAAAGCATAACTTAATTTACACATTTTTACTCCAACTCAATAATCACATCCACCAAATATATATTCAATAACCCTCAAGCAAAATATTTTTCTCAAGAATGTTTCAATAATTAAAAGCACTCTCCAAATAACATCTCAACAATGTGCCAAATAAGTAATAATCCTTATTACTCCTCAAACCACTTATACCCTAAAGAAATTTAAATCTATGCCTACCTACTTATCTCTCTAAAAACCACTTTTAATATAAAATTTATGCACAGATTTTAAACTACCTTTTAGCACCCAATAAAACAAAAATTCATTTTAATTTTCATTTACAACTTTAATGCATACATTGGCACGAATTTTAGAATATCAAACACAACATATAAACCTTGGTAGCATGCGCACGAAAAACCACAACCATCACACTGTTTACCTTTTACATAGCAAAAGGGAGTTCACGGGATTTGAACTTGAGTCTTGTGGCTCCTGTGTCCTAACAGACGCTTGCACACCATGTGAGCTAGCATTCCACACAAGACCAAAAGTGCCTCACTCTCCATTATCCTCCATGCAACAGAAAACACAAAACATATTCTTGCTTTCTCAAGCAAAACTAAGTGCACGTGATTTGAACACTCAACCACTTGCCTCCCAACACCTTTGCATTGCTCTAGTTTCCAACAAGCCATATTGCCCACGATGTATTTGGATTTGACCACACCTCAACTTATTCGCTGCCTCTATCTTTAAACATTTTTCACACAAGCTCTTTTCTCTTTCTAATAATCGTATTAAGCACAAGAGCAAGGATAAGGAATAATAAACCTTAGTCATACTTTTATAGTCTTCCCTCATATTTGATGACTTCGATGGATTACTTTTATTTTAATTTTAAAATTTAAATTTAAATTTTAAATAATTTAAAATTTAAACTAAATATTTAAAATTAAATATCTCCATCACAGGGGCACCTTTTTTGATGAAACGAAAATCCAACTTGGGTTTTAAGAAAAACCCATTTCAAATCTGCCATCTATGATTTTAAATAAAACCTTGTATTTTTCTTGCCTTGGTTTTCACAAAAATACTTTCCTTCCACTTTTCACAAAACATAGTGCATGCCATCATAGATCCTTTTGACATCAAATAACCTTTTGACATCAATGACAATATTTTAGCTTAGGGACTCAAAATGTCCAACAATCTCCCCCTTTGTCATTGATGGCAACCCATATTCATTTACTGATATTTGCCGTCTTTTCTACTCCCCTTGGGACTTTGATCCCCTTGGCTCAATGCTCTCTCAAAAATAAAATCTCTCCCATATCAAAAATTTCCTTAATATACACAAATATCTCCCCCTTTGACATCAATGGTAAAGGGTCACCTTTGGGGCTCGGGGCTAATAATGAGCCTCTTAGCTTAGACCCTCCACCACATCCTCATCAGGTGGTTAATTATGGGGTGGGAGTATTTCTACTCCTCGAAAGCACTGCTCTTTACCTTTATCTTTCTCTCTTCCTTTCCAAGTTTTTTGAATCCTCACACTATTTCTTTCCAAGTAATCATCACTTTTGTTCCTGATTCTATTCTTTTTCTCATGCATATTCTTGTTCATATTTTTGTTCTCATCCAAGTTCCCATTCCTATTCTTATTCATGTTCATGTTCCTATTCTCATCCATGTTCCTATTCCTGTTCATACCTGCTTCTAGAATATTTGCTCTACACCATCTTGTCGTGTGACCATCATTATTGCACTTATAACATTTAATGTTATTATTCCTTGGAGGTGAAAAAATCTTAGGATACCTCCTAGTGAAGCTATATCCTCTTCTACCATGAACCCTACAATTCATTGCTTTGTGACCATACTCATTGCATGAGTAGCAATACCCATGGAAAGGTTGTCCTTTCCCATATTCTTGTCTTTCATATGACCTACACTGTGAAGCCATGTGCCCAAACCTATGACATGAGAAGCATCTCCCATTGAAGCTTCCATGCCTAGACCTCATTGGTCTCCTATTATGATTGTTGTTCCATATGTATATTCTTTGTGCATTATTCCTCTCTTTGTTGAACTCTTTTTTGTCCAACTCAGCCTCTGATGTCCCACTTTTACTTAAATTGTCTTCTTCAGATGTATCTTCTTCAGAAGTTTCTTCTTCATCAAGACTTGAAGTAGATTCTTTTTTTGTTTCTTTTGAACCTTTCTAAATCTAAGACCTGTTGAACATGATGTTCACTGTTGTCCACAGATGAACTTATCCAAGTTCTTAGAGCTATTTGTGAAACTCTTCATCTTGATCTTGGAGTCCTTTAAGTATCCTTTTAGAGTAGCCACTTCTTGTGCTAACTTCTCACATTCCAAAATAATTTCTTCTAAATTATCCTTGAACTTGCTTGCCTTAGCCTTTGACTTCTCTAAATCCTCTATGAGTAATAACCTTTCTTCATCACATTCTTGAAACTGACTTTCAAGCTTAGATTGTTGCTTTCTTACCTTATTTACTCTGTCAAGGGCATAGATAAGTTCTCCCTTGAGATCATAACCATTCTCTATTGAGTAATCCTCTATTTATTTTTATTTTTCCTTATCATTACTTCCTTTTGGCTTGTCTTCTATGGGATCACTTCATCTTCTAGAGCCATTAGAAAATTCTCATTTGTTCTTTCAAGTGCATATTCAAAACCATCATCACTGAAACTATAGCCATCCCTAGTGCAATCATCTTCAAGATGTCCAAATTTACCACATCTAAAACATTTGAGAATAACTGGAGTCCTTTTCTCTCTAACTGTAAATAGGTCTTCATCTCTATAATTGTCTAAAAAACTAGCATCACTATAAATTGAGTACTTACTTGCATTATCTTCTTAGTAGATTTTATTTTGCCTTTGGAAGAAATTATTTCCTTGTCTGTTTTGTCCATCCTTACCTTTCTTTCGGTATTTTTGTCTTTCTGATTCCCTGTACCTATGATCTTATTTTTCTTCATCATTGTTATACTTTGGCTCTTTGCACTCTGTTCCATAGTGTCCATACTTTCCAAAATTGATTAATTTAATAGATATTATATCTATGGATATTTTTGAACCTTTATCTCTTCTACCATAATTAGCTTCTTCATCACTAGATGACTCACTACTTGATTCTATATTTTTACCCTTTTTCTTTTTGTCCACTTTGAATGCAACTTCTTTCGGAGGAATAGAATCTTTTGTTCTTATCTCAAAAGTAGTAAGCATGCCAAGAAAATAATATCTTGTCAAATAATCACTATCAATTGATGTTTCTATAGTAGAAACATTTTCACTATATATTTTTGGAAGAGTTCTGAAGATCTTATCACAAGCATCAGATTCATCAACCTTCATTCCAAGACCTCTTATCTCATGTATAAGCTCATCAATATTACTGATATAATGATGGTGGACACCAAAATCTACTTAGATAAAATCCTCTAAAACTTTCATTCATTAAACTTGGAAAAATATTACAATACTAGCCCACAGGCATAGTTTTCTTTTCCTGATGCAAGCTATATCACGTTTGGCGATCTGCTCGTACACTTCCTAGACTGTAGGCATAGTTTTCTTCTATTTTTTTTGAGCTTCTCACTTCCTCTTCCCCTCCTGGAAGAAAAACAACCCAAACAAGCCTAGAGCGGCCCTTTGGCCTTCAGCTCTGCAACTCTGCCTCGACTGTTTTTTGACCATGAGTGCATGCCTATGCTTCCCTTTTTAAAATATCTGGGTTTTATTCGAGGTCATGACCCTCTAGGCCATTAATGAACCACTTGGAAGAACATGTCTTTCAAAACTACAAAGTCGGCTCTTGTCCCTGCCTTCGCGACTGAACCTTCACATCCTTTACCCTAACTAGAAACTACCACTGGGTCAGCTATGAAAACATGCATTGATGAGCCGTCTGATTATTTTTGACCTTTGGGCGCAGCCTTCGAGTGGCTTCCATGCTTAGCAAGCTTACCAGGCAAGAAATCATGCATCAGTGAGGCCTCTAACCGCCTCGAGAAACACCGTCTGGAACACATGCTTTTTTGAATCGTGAACCAAAAGTTTATTGTGATATCATGACATTTCTCTTCCTTGCTGCCTTTCTCTCCTTTAGGTCATGATACCGTGACATGTCATGATATCGTGACATTTCTCCCCCTTGCTACCTTTATCTTCTTTGAGTCATGATATCGTGACATGTCACGATATCGTGACATTTCTCCTCTCCGGCTCTTCTTCTCCTTTTTGATCGTGAAATCGTGACATGTCGCAATATCATGACATCTTTCCTTTCTATCTCCTCCTCTTCTCTCAGGTCATGAAATCATGACATGTCGTGATATCATGACATTCTTCCTTCCCGCTTCCTTCTCGCCTCTTCGGGTCATGAAATCACGACATGTCGTGATATCACATCTTTGCTCTCTGTCTTCTCTTCACCTCTCAGGTCATGAAATCATGACATGTCATGATATCGTGACATTTTCTCTCTATTTTATCTTTGCCTCTTGGGTCACAAAATCATGACATGTTTGCGCTCTACTTTCTCTCTCTGCTTTGGGTCGTGAAATCGCGACATGTCATGATATCGTGACATTTTCCTTCCTTGTAGCATTTCTTTTCTTTGGGTCGTGATGTCGCGACATGTCACGATATCGTGACATTTTTCTTTCTTGCTATCTTCCCCTCCTTCAGGTCACGATGTCGTGACATGTCGTGATATCATGATATTTCTCTTTCTCACTATCTTCCTCTTCTTCGGGTCACGATATCGTGACATGTTGTGATATCGTGACATCTTGCTTTCTTCCTTCTTCTCACCTTTTTGGGTTACAAAATCGTGACATGTCATGATATCGCAACAACTTTGCCTTCTACCTTTGCTCTCTGCTTTGGGTCACGAAATCATGACATGTCACGATATCACAACAATTTGCTTCCTGGCTATCCTTCTGCTTCTTCGATCGTGACTTCGTGACATGTCGTGGAATTGCGACGCTTTCCTCTCTGGCCCTTCCTATCTGCCTTTTGGTCATGAAATCGTGACACGTCATATTTTTGCGACACTTTCTTTGGATGCCCTCCTTCTCCTATTTTGGCCATGATTTCACAACATGTCATGAAATCACGACATTTTTCTACGGATGCCTTCTTTCTCCTGCTTCGGTCACGATTTCGTGACATGTCACGAAATCATGACATTTTTCACTCCTGTGCCTTGCTTCATCCTTTTGTCATGATAATGCGACATGTCACGATATCATGACACTTTTCCTCCTTGCACCTTCTCTTGTCCTTACGTCATGAAAATGTGACATGTCACGATATCATGACACTTTTCTCCTTTGCGCCTTATCTCATCTTCTGGTCATGATTTCGTGACATGTCGTGAAATTGTGACATTTTGCTCCTCGCATTCTCTCTCCTTCCTGAGTCACAAAAATGTGACATGTCACGATATCATGACACTTTTCACCTTTGCACCTCCTATCATCCTTTGGTCACAAAAATGCGACATGTCACGATATCGCGACACTTTTCTCCTTTGCGCCTTCTCTCGTCTTTTGGTCATGAAAATGTGACATGTCACGATATCGTGACACTTTTAACTCCTGTGCCTCCTTCTGGTCCTTTGGTCATGAAAATGCAACATGTCACGATATCGTGACACTTTTCCTCCCTTGCGCCTTCTCTTGTCTTCTCGGTCGCGACTTCGTGACATGTCACAAAATCGTGACATTTTTACTCCATGCCTTCTCTCTCCTTCCTGATTCATGAAAATGCAACATGTCACGATATCATGACACTTTTCTCTATCGTAATAACGTGACATCAAGAAAAAAACTTAGAAATTTTTTTGTTGATGCAAGATTGCTCTGCTACCATCAGATGCTCCTGCATCAAATAACTGGGGTGGATTGAGAAGTGACCTCCACTTTCGTACTGTTCTGTATTGTGCAGGATCCATTGCTTTTTCTTCAACTGATGGATCATCAACCTCCCAAAGTTCATCTTCACCATGATCTTCTCTCCCTAGCTCAACCCCTCTTCGCAACTCCTCTTGTAGGGCTCACACTTGCCTCTACAAAGTTCTGAAATCTTCTTCAGGTACCATATTTCTCCCACCACCATGATTTCTTCATGGAGGTATTCTTCCTTGCCCTCTTCTCACAACCTTTCCACAGATCCTGGTGTAAAATACCTCACATCCGATGATCTTTTTACACACTCAGGAACTCTACGCTCTTCCACATATCCTAGTGCAAACTGCCTCACTTTCGGTGATCTATTTGCACACTCAGGAACTCCCACTCTTCCATAGATCCTAGTGCAAACTACCTCACTTTCGGTGATCTGTTTGCACACTCAAGAACTCCCACTCTTCCACAGATCCTAGTGCAAACCACCTCACTTTCGGTGATCTTTTTGCACACTTAGGAACTCCCACTCTGATACTACTGATGGGGGACACCAAAATCTGCTCAGACCAAATCCTCTAACTCTCATTCATTAAACTTGGAAAAATATTACAATACTAGCCCGCAGGCATAGTTTTCTTTTCCTGGTGCAAGCTACCTCATGTTCGATGATCTTCTTGCACACTTCCTAGCCTACAGGTGTAGTTTTCTTCTCTTTGTTCTAAGCTTCTCACTTCCTCTTCCCCTCTTGGAAGAAAAATAGCCCAAACAGGCCCAAAGCGACCCTCTGGCCTTCAGCTCTGCAACTCTGCCTCGACCATTTTTTGACCACAAGTGCATGCATATGCTTCTATTTTTAAAACCTCTAGGTTTTATTCGAGGTCCTGACCCTCTAGGCCATTAATGACCCACCTAGAAGAACACATCTTTCAAAATTAAAAAGTCGGCTCTTGTCCCCACCTTCGTGACTGAACCTTCACATATTTTACCCTAACTGGCAACTGCCATCGGGTCAGCCATGGAAACATGCATTGATGATCCGTATGATTGTTTATAACCTCTAGGCATAGCCTTCGAGTGGCCGCCATGCTCAACGAGCTTACCAATCAAGAAATCATGCATCAGTGAGGCCTCTGACCACCTCAAGAAACACCTTCTAAGAACGCATGCTTTTTCGAATCATGAACCAAAAGTTTATCGTGATATCGTGACATGTCATGATATCATGACATTTCTCTTCCTTGCTACCTTTCTCTCCTTCAGGTCATGATACCGTGACCTGTCATGATATCGTGACATTTCTCCCCCTCGCTACCTTTATCTTCTTTGAGTCATGATATCGTGACATGTCACGATATCGTGACATTTCTCCTCTCCGGCTCTTCTTCTCCTTTTCGATCACGAAATCGTGACATGTCACGATATCATGACATCTTTCCTTTCTACCTCCTCCTCATCTCTCGGGTCATGAAATCATGACATGTCGTGATATCATGACATTCTTCCTTCCTGCTTCCTTCTCGCCTCTTCGGGTCATGAAATCACGACATGTCATGATATCACAACATCTTTGCTCTCTGTCTTCTCTTCACCTCTCAGGTCATGAAATCATGACATGTCATGATATCACGAAATTTTCTCTCTGTCTTCTCGCCTCTTGGGTCACGAAATCGCAACATGTTTGCACTCTGCTTTCTCTATCTACTTTGGGTCGTGAAATCGTGACATGTCACGATATCATGACATTTTCCTTCCTTGCAGCATTTCTTTTCTTCAGGTTGTGATGTCGCGACATGTCACGATATTGTGACATTTTTCTTTCTTGATGTCTTCCCCTCCTTTAGGTCATGATGTCGCGACATGTCACGATATCATGACATTTCTCTTTCTTGCTATCTTCCTCTTCTTCGGGTCATGATATCGTGACATCTTGCTTTTTGCATTCTTCTTGCCTTTTTGGGTCATGAAATCATGACATGTCGTGATATCATGACAGCTTTGCCTTCTACCTTTGCTCTCTTCTTTGGGCCGTGAAATCATGACATGTCATGATATCATGACAGTTTGCTTCCTGGCTGTCCTTCTGTTTCTTCGATCGTGACTTCACGACATGTCACAAAATTGTGATGCTTTCCTCTCTGGCCCTTCCTATCTTCCTTTTGGTCATGAAATCATGACACATCATGATTTTGTGAGATTTTCTTCGGACGCCCTCCTTCTCCTATTTCGGTCATGATTTCACGACATGTCGCGAAATCATGACATTTTTCTATGGATGCCTTCTTTCTCTTGCTGCGGTCGCGATTCTGCGACATGTCGTGAAATCATGATATTTTTCACTCTTGCACCTTGCTTCATACTTTTGTCGTGATAATGTGACATGTCGTGATATCGTGACACTTTTCCTCCTTATGCCTTCTCTCATCCTTACATCATGAAAATGTGACATGTCGCAATATCATGACACTTTTCTCCTTTGCGCCTTCTCTCGTCTTTTGGTCATGATTTCGTGACATGGCATGAAATCATGACATTTTGGTCCTCGCCTTCTCTCTCCTTCCTAATTCATGAAAATGTGACATGTTGCGATATCGTGACACTTTTCACCTTTGTGCCTCCTCTCATCCTTTGGTCGTGAAAATGCGACATGTCACGATATCGCGACACTTTTCTCCTTTGTGCTTTCTCTCATCTTCTAGTCGTGAAAATGCGACATGTCATGATATCATGATACTTTTCACTCCTGCGCCTCCTTCTGGTCCTTGGGTCATGAAAATGTGACATGTCACGATATCGTGACTCTTTTCCTCCCTTGCGCCTTCTCTTGTCTTTTGGTTGTGACTTCACGACATGTCACGAAATCGTGACATTTTTGCTCCGTGCCTTCTCTCTCCTTCTGGAGTCACGAAAATGTGACATGTCACGATATCGTGACACTTTTCTCTATCGCGATAATGCGACATCAAGGCAAACACTTAGAAATTTTTTGTTGATGCAATATTGCTCTGCTACCACCATATGCTCCTGCATCATATAATCATGAATATTTTCATCATATCTCATTCTTAAGTTCTCAAAATCTCCTTTGATATTTTTGATCTTAGCTTTCCTGACACCTTTATCACCCTCATATATGTCATGCAGTATATCCCACATATATTTTGTTGTTTTACAATCCATAACCTTCATAGATTCTAATCTACCCAATCCTTTTATAATTACATTCATAGCTCTTGAATTTGCATGCATTAGAAGCTTACCTTCCTTATCTGTAGGAGGATTGATTGTTGAATCATATCCAAGTTCCACTGCATCCCAAACATCATTTTCAGGTACCATCATGCAAAATCTCATCAGCATACACCAATAAAAGAAGTCACTTCCATAAAATACTGGTACTACATTATTTAATGACCCATCCTTTTGATCCTTGTGATCCATTGTGTTCTTAGACCGCTTTTCCTTCAAGTTTTCAAACTCTTATGAAGGAACTTGCTCTGATACCAATTGAAGAACATAAGCTTATACTAAGAGGGGGGGTGAACAGTATAAGACCACTTTTTACTTTTCTTTCACAAATAGTATTAATCAATATAATAAATGAAAATATCAATAGCAATAACCAAAGCAATGCACCAATAATCACACACAATAGAGACACCACAATTTACGTGGTTCACCCAATGCAGGCTCCTCCATAGAGAAAATATTTTATTAAAACTTTCTCAATCAATCTCTTTGGAAATTCTTCCAAATTATAATGTTTATGGACCTCTGTCCAAAGGAGATGTTGATCCCCTAATATCAAGTTCATGGATCTCTTCCACAGGAGAACTCTTTCCCATTTTACTCTGGCTAGTGATATTCTAGAAGACTTTGTCTCTCTACTACATTGACTTGTGGATCTCTCTCCACTTGAAGACTTCTCACTCAGATCTATCTTTAATTGTCCTGGTTGTTGGACATCTATCCACTGAGACTCTGTACTATGTACTTTGTCACCTCCAAAGATCTGTCAATAAGTTCAATTAGAACCTCCTCAAATATTCTCAATAGGTTCACTCAAAACGTAGTCAAATTTTCTCAATAGGCTCACTCAGAACCTGCTCAAATCTACTCAATAGGCTCACTCATAACCTGCTCAAATTTTCTCAATATATTCACTCAGAACCTACTCAAATATGCTCAATAGGCTCACTCAGAACCTACTCAAATTTTCTCAATAGGCTCACTCAGAACCTGCTCAAATCTGCTCAATAGGCTCACTCAAAATCTAATTAAATCTACTCAATAAGTCCTCTCTACTTGCTCAAATATGTATAGCAAGCTTTCACAAAAGCTTACTCAAAATTACTCCACAAGCCTTCTCATAGACTTACCTCAAATCAGCTTAACAATCTCACACAAAACTTGTCCAATCTCATAGAATCATAAAGAGAATTGTTAGAGACTCAATATGTTCTAAACTCAATGCTCAATCAATATCTCAATTCAATCTCATAGAAGCATAAAGATAATTTTTAGAGACTCAATATGTTCTATACTCAAATCCCAATCTAAACTCAAATCAATATCAATTCAAATAAATATCAACTCAAATCAATCTCAACTTAGCTCATAGAAGCATAAAGAGAATTGTTAGAGACTCAATATGTTCTATTCACAAACTCAATTTCTTTCTCAAATCAATCTCAACTCAAATCAATCTCAACTCAGCTCAATCTTATAGAAGCATAAAGAGAATTGTTAGAGACTCAATATGTTCTATTCACAAACTTAATTTCTTTCTCAACTCAATCTCAAATCAAATCAGAATATAGAATAGTTTGTTTTATGTAACTTGAACAACCACTTCACACATTCACATGAATAGGCTCAAACAACTCTACTCAACCAATCACCTCTAGGAAAAACTCTTTCTCACAAACCCTAGACCAAACATGAATAAATCAACTCAAAATGTTTCCAAAAATGTTCAACCACAAACCTCACATAACAATGATACTCATGTTCTTTTCTAACTCAAGTTCAATTTCTTTGCTCAACCAATGGACTTCAACAACAATGCTTATAAAACAAGGTTTAATCACAACTCTCAAACCAGAAAACCTTGAAGAATTAAACCAACACTTTTGAAAAGGAAACCACAATCAATCCTTTTCTCTCCAATGATATTTTAGAAATCAATCACCATAAACAATCAATAGAGAATATTACCCATACCTTATTAATGCCAAGAATATGTCCACAAAATTTGCCACACTCAACACAACTTTCCTTTCCAATCTCAATGAGGGTTAGTGGACTTCAAATAATAATAACAAAATAAAGCATAACTCAATTTACACATTTTTACTCCAACTCAATAATCACATCCACCAAAGATATATTCAATAACCCTAAAAAAATATATTTTTCTGAAGAATGTTTCAATAATTAAAAGCACTCTCCAAATAACATCTCAACAATGTGCCAAATAAGTAATAATCCTTATTACTCCTCAAACCACTTATACCCTAAAGAAATTAAAATCTATGCCTACCTAATTATCTCTCCAAAAACCACTTTTACTATAAAATTTATGCCCAGATTTTAAACTAACTTTTAGCACCCAATAAAACAAAAATTTGTTTTAATTTTCTTTTACAACTTTAATGCATACCTTGGCATGAATTTCGGAATATCAAATACAACATATAAACCTTGGTAGCATGAGCACAAAAAACCACAACCAGCACACTATTTCTCTTTTACACAGCAAAAGGGAGTTCGTAGGATTCGAACCTGAGTCCTGCGGCTCGTGCGTCCTAACAGACGCTTGGGCACCACATGAGCTAGCGCTCCACACAAGACCAAAAGTGCCTCACTCTCCTTTATCCTCCACACAACAACCAATGCAAAACAAATTCCTCCTTTCTCAAGAAAAATGAAGTGCATGTGATTCAAACACTCAACCACTTGCCTCCCAACACCTTTGCACTGCTCGAGTTGCCAATAGGCCACACTGCCCACGATGTCTTTGGATTCGACATCACCTCAACTTATTCGCTACCTCTGCCTTTAAAAATGTTCACATGAGCTCTTTTCACTTTCTAATAATCGCATTAAGCACAAGAGCAAGGATAAGGAATAATAAACCTTAGTCATACTTTTATAGTCTTCTCCCTCATATTTGACGACTTCAACGGATTACTTTTATTTTAATTTTAAAATTTAAATTTAAATTTTAAATAATTTAAAATTTAAACTAAATATTCAAAATTAAATATCTCCATCACCAAGGCACCTTTTTTGATGAAACAAAAAGCCAACTTGGGTTTTAAGAAAAATTCATTTCAAATATGCCATCCATGGTTTTAAATAAAACCTTTTATTTTTTTTGGTAGATAAGATACTATAGCATTAATACCGGGTTTTACAGGTTGACCCAAAACCTTTTACAAAAATCAGCCCAAGGTTGTTGATAAACATGTCCTTACTAAGGATCCTATATATGTAAAATCTACATACCGCCAAATCCATTATATCTAATCAAGTACATATCCTGTTATCAAAAAGAAACTTCCCATACAACATTTTGGGTTTCTCACACCTACATCATAATTACAAAAAAAAAAACACATACGGATCCCTTCCTTGAAACAGTGGAGAAACAAAAAGTTGTAGACACACATAGCAGAGTACTAAAAAAAATCCCACAAGCTCTGTGTTGATAGTTACTCTTAATAATTCTTTGGTAATTTCTTTCTTCCATATATGACATGCTTTGGGACCACATCCCATCTTGGCCAATCAGCCTTGGAGAAGTGAACCTGCTGGCTAGATTTATGGTGGTGGCTATCTAGTGGTCCACGTGGCTCTGGTTTGAAGTCTTATATTGTCATTTCTTTCCTATCCTGTGATTATCAACCAACCTCAAATTACTAATATGACTAGGAGCCATGTTATCTGACATGTGATTGTCCCCATTACTCTTTGTGGTATTTCCAAGCAGCATCCATGAAGATTGACAACTCAAATAATTTTTATTATGAGTCCATTTCAAAAAAGATACGAGAATACTTCTAGCCTTTGAACTTACAATACCTTCATTATTGGTAAATTCAACTATCATTCTTGGAATTCTTGTTGAATAAGCTCCTATACTTCACTCAGGACATCGTTTTCCAATTTGAAAAGTCTATCACCATCGACACCAAAATTGGCCATCTTATCAACAATTTTGTTAGCTTTCCAAAATACATGTTGGGCTTTTATGTCCTGTCTTCCCTGGAAAAGGATCCTAGCCTCTTCAACAATTATTTTAATCCTCCAAGGAGGTGTTTTCCAATTATTGAGGATATTTATAACATGCATAGAGTCTCCTTCTATGATAAAATTGCCTTCTAAGTCTTGAGTCATTTGAAGGCCTCTCCACATAGCTCTAGCTTTAGCTTCGTTGTTCATCCTTGTTTCCAAATATTCGGAAAATGCAAACCAACCTATAGGAGGTGGGGACCACTTAACATTGGCTCTAGGTTTGGCTACCCTAGGCATAGACTCATATAACAAGGTTAAGCTTAAATATTGAGCAATTGTGGTCTCCTGCAGATGAGGTTTACGGCTATCAAAATGGATAAGGTTCACATTCTCATTGGCAAAGGATAGGATCCTGGCAATGATAGTTTGATGATCATGGATAGACTCATTAAAGAATCTATGGTTCATTTCTAACCACACCTACCAAATATAGTGATTGAGACAAATTTTCTATATGTATCTAAGTCTTTGGCTTGAAAATGGGTAAGGCCACTGGACGAACAAATTAAGTACGATGGCTAGTTTAACCCAGGAAATATTGAAGGCCTGAAAAGCCCTACTTAGGATAGTCAAGGAAAAAGGAGGAAAATGTGATAAATGGTTTCCCAATTACCCCTACATAGATAACAACAATTAGTGATACAAATACCTTTACGCATCATATTATCAATGGTTATAATTCTTCCTTGGATAACCAGCCATGAAAAGACTGTAATTTTTGGAATTAAATTTTTTATCCAAACTAAGTCCTTTTGGAGGACAAAATCCTCATCATCAAGCAGAATCTTGTAAGCTGATTTTGTTGAGCAAGGTGCAACGACAGTATTGTCATTGTTGTCAACACAGTCAGATATATCAGTTGCTGCAGTGGACAGGAGTTCAGAGGTTTTTCAGAGTATGTACAATGAATTTAAATGCTTATGAGGATGTTTTTGATGTTTGGGTGAAGTTGTTACAGGTTATCCAAGAATACCGAAGTGTCCCATATGCAAAAGATAAAAGAGAAGCAAAAAATCAAAAGAAAAAAGTGTCGTGATATTGTGACATGTTGCATTTTCTCGACCAAAAGAGAAGAGAAAATGTGAAGAGAAAAAGTGTCACGATATCGCGACATGTTACATTTTCGTGGCAAAAAGAGAAGAGAAAATGCAAGGAGAAAAAGTGTCGTGATATCGTGACATGTCGTATTTTTGCGGGCCAAAGCAAAGAGAAAGAGCAAGGAGAAAAAGTGTCACGATATCATGACATTTTGCATTTTTGGGGCCAAAGCAAAGAGAAAGAGCAAGGAGAAAAAGTGTCGTGATATCACGACATGTTGTATTTTCATGGGCCAAAGCAAAGAGAAAGAGCAAGGAGAAAAAGTGTTGCGATATCACGACATGTATTTTCACGGGCCAAAGCAAAGAGAAAGAGCAAGGAGAAAAAGTTTCGCGATATCGCGACATGTTGTATTTTCGCGGTTCGATGCAAAGAGAAAGAGCAAGAAGGAAAAAGTGTCACGATATCGTGACATGTCGCATTTTCATGACTCAAAAAGGGCAGGCAGGAAGAGAAAGAAAAAGTGTCATGATATAGCGACATGTCACATTTTTGTGACTCAAAAAGGGCAGGCAGGCAGAGAAATAAAAAGTGTCACAATATCGCGCCATGTCGCATTTTCATGACTCAAAAAGGGCAGACAGACAGAGAAAGAAAAAGTGTTGCGATATCGTGACATGTTGCATTTTCATGGGCCAAAGCAAAGAGAAATAGCAGGAGAAAAAGTTTCACGATATCGCGACATGTTGTATTTTCGTAGTTCGATGCAAAGAGAAAGAGCAAGAAGGAAAAAGTGTCGTGATATCGCGACATATAGCATTTTTGCGATTCGATGCAAAGAGAAAGAGCAAGAAGGAAAAAGTGTCGTGATATCGCGACATGTAGCATTTTCACGGTCCGATGCAAAGAGAAAGAGCAAGAAGGAAAAAGTGTCGCGATATCGCGACATGTCACATTTTCATGACTCAAAAAGGGTAGGTAGACAGAGAAAGAAAAAGTGTCGCGATATCGTGACATGTCATATTTTTGCGACTCAAAAAGGGTAGGCGGGAAGAGAAAGAAAAAGTGTTGTGATATTGCGACATGTCACATTTTTGCGACTCAAAAAGGGCAGGCAGGCAGAGAAAAAAAAAGTGTCACGATATCGCGACATGTCGCATTCTCGCGACTCAAAAAGGGTAGGCTGGCAGAGAAACAAAAGTGTCACGATATCGTGACATGTCACATTTTTGCCACTCAAAAAGGCCATACAGGCAGAGAAACAAAAGTGTCATGATATCGTGACATGTCACATTTTTATGACTCAAAAAGGAAAGGCAGGCAGAGAAGCAAAAGTGTTGCGATATTGTGACATGTTGCAGTTTCGCCAAAAGAACAGAGTAGTTGATAGTGCGTCTGATATTAGTTATGAACACCAAGATGGTGAAACTGAAGACTACATAGTGACATGGACCCATAAGGAATCTTTAATTATTTGAAATCATTTAAGATGGTCGTTACACGTGGAAAGAAGCGGACGCATGCCCATGTGGAGAAAATGAATAGTCATGGAAAGAAATGGACGCATGCCCATGTGGAGAAAATGAATGGTCATTAAAATAGAAAGGAAAAGCCTTTTCAGAAACCAAAATGCATGCATGCACAAAGGAGAAAATGAATAGTCATTGAAGGAGAAAACGAACAGTCATGACCAAGAAAACGAACAGTCATGGTAGGATAATATGGTGTCAATTCTTTGCATGTGAAGTGTTTGATGAAATGCCTTCTAAATATATACAAAAGGAGTTACATAAAGAAGGTGTTACAATTGACAAGTGGCGTATGAGAATATGAAAGAATGAGTTACAAATGGAGTTAAAAAGAGAAAAGATGGTTATAAAAGGAGTGTTTCTTGGAGAATTTAACATGGGATTTTTTCTTGTGAAGAAAGCGAGAGGTGAGCGAAAGGCAAGCCGAGAAGGGTGTGTGTTTCATGAATTGTCAGAGATGTTGGGTAAGTAATAGACCAGTTAGGGTCTTGTAAAAGTGAAGGCATTTTTATGTCAATCTTCTAGTTTCAAAATTGAAGTCCAAGTTGGTTCTTGGCATCAGGGGTTGGTGCTCCTTCTAGTTGGTGCTGGTAAATCAGGGGTTGGTGCTCCTTTCTATTGGTGCAGATAAATCAGGGGTTGGTGCTCCTTTCTATTGGTGTAGATAAATCAGGGGTTGGTGCTCCTTTTTATTGGTGCAGATAAATCATGGGTTGGTGCTCCTTTCTATTGGTGTAGATAAATCAGGGGTTGGTGCTCCTTCCAGTTGGTGCTGGTAAATCAGGGGTTGGTGCTCCTTTCTGTTGATGTAGATAAATTAGGGGTTGGTGCTCCTTTCTGTTAGTGCAGATAAATTAGGGGTTGGTGCTCATTTCTGTTGGTGCAAATAAATCAGGGGTTGGTGCTCCTTCTAGTGGATCTTTGGTAAATTGAATATAAATTTTTTTCTTTGCAAAGGATGGATTTAGATGGGAGTCCAAACAGTTAATTTTTGAGGAGTAGCCAAATTGGTGAACCTCGGTACATCTTGTGTTGTGTGATGCTCTCTTGTTATATTTTCTTTATTTGGTTTTAAGTTTTCATTATTTTGGCTTTAAGAGTTGAAGATTTAAGTTTTAAAGAGCTACATTGATTCACCCCCCCCTCTCAGTGTCATTGTAAGACTAACAATTGGTATCAGAGCTAATTTCCCTTGTCAAGCTAAATCAGCTAGGGTTGATATTAGATTTGTATGCAATGGGTAAGAAGAATAGATCCTCCTCAAATAAGGCATCTCAATCAGTTTTAGTTCCTATGGAAGAGAAAATTGAACTAGAAAATATAGAAAGAGGGAATTCTAAAGTATGTGATGAAAACCTTGAGGCTGAAGTATATCTAGAAGGTGAGTTGATCGCCACATTTGAAAAGTTGGGTTTAGAAAGGAAAAATAACAAAATACTGTCCAAGAAGTTGGAATAATATGGGGATAATATTGAAGATCTCTTCTTACAAATTCATAAATCCAAAAAAATAAAAGAAGCCTTGAAGTCACACCTGGATGATAAAGGTGATGTATGTAGCAAACGTGAAGAGGAATCTAACAAAGTTATTAATGATCTAAAGCTGCAAGTAGAAGAGTCCAAAAGCATTGAAGAAACTCTAAAGTCATAGATCAATGAGAAAGAGATTGTTTGCTGCAAACAAGAAGAGGAGATTGTTTTATTGAGGAAACAACTAGAAGAGGCCAATACAAATCTCAAATTTGAGAAGAGCACAGAGTTGCTAGATAAAATGATAAGGCAACAAAGAAGTCCCATGTGTAAGCTTGGTCTTGGATGTGAATCTGAACAACCTTCATCTTCTAAATCTGCAGAGAAGAAGAATTCCACTGCTAAAGGATCAAAGCAAGAAAAGCTTGAAGTTGAATCTTCAAAAGGAAGAAAATCTCAAAGGAGATCTACAACAAAGCAACCACAACAAAAGAGGTTCTATCACTCTCACTTTATTCATAATAATGCTTTTAATGGCTATTGTTTTAGATGCAACCATTATGGTCACAAGGAAATTTATTGTGGATTGAATAATAGATCAAAGAGTTATGCTAGTAGAAATACATTTGTTATTCTGGTTGAACACCATGTGTAATGTTTTAATGTAATGGTCATGGGTACATAGCAAGGTTTTGTCCAAGAAATTTTGTATCTAATTTAAGGCAAGACAGTAGATTTCATCAGAAACAAAGAATGCAACACAGACAGGGAAGAAATCATGTGCATCAAAGAAAGGAAAATAATCATCCATCAAGGATGCACAAGAGACAACCATCCAAGAGAAATGTTCAAGTTCGTGAAAAGGTTCAAATTAGGGATGCAGTTGAAAAACTCAAGCCCAAGTTCAAGAAAGGTTGCAGAAAGAAAGAAGAGAGGAAATCGTGTCTCCTTGGACTGAAGGAGACTACTCTATTGCACTAAGCAACTCCAGGTAGCACATCCTCAGGGGGAGCAATCTTAAAGTTTTATTTTAATGCTCCTATGTTGTTTGGTTATCTAAGGATGAAAGGCAAGTAGTCAGGGGGAGTTGTCGTATAGTTGTCAAAGTGTGTTTTAGTTCATGTATTTTTTTATGGAAGTAATAAGAGAGCATTAATTTTCTCTAAAGAAGTAGTCGTTATCAAAGAGATGCCAGATTCAAAGAAAACAGTGGCACTAGCACCCAATTTATCAAGAGTGCCAAGTGGCACATGCAAGGCAGAGACATTGAGAGAATAGCACCCAGGTGGTGAAGCACCAAGGAGGACAAGATGCCTATGCACCTAAGAAAGTCTTGCATTATTTGAGAAATGCGAGATATTTCTCAAGGAATCCCTTGATCACAGTGAGGAGAAATGCTCCCTAGAATCACAGGAAGAACATTCTCCTAAGACATTGAGTAGCCCTAACATATGCCCTAGCAAGAAGCAGAATACTGAGTGTTGATGATTGCGTGTAGATTGAGGCTCCAATGCTAGATGTAACGGTCCACTATCAATACCTATGCAGGCAATGAAAACATTCATGGCAGCCATTAGAAACCAAAGACATTGAGCTGCACAATGGATGCAAGGCAAAGTTGTCAGTCACAGAGGAGGTGGTAGTCAAAAGGCTGAAGAAATTACGCGCAGGCTGCCTGGAGAGTCGATCACTTTTGATTTGGGAGTAACTTTTGTACAGCTGAGATTTGTGTGTTGATCAAACTATACTAAATAAGTAAAAGCAAGGTACAACAAGAATTATAATATGATGAGCAGAGATTAGAGTGCTTATCCAAGAAGACTTTATGATAGAAAGAGTACCAGTGGAGGTGCATTCTATCTTGGAGATAGGTTGGTTGCATGGCATAGTAAGAAACAAGAGTTAGTCTCCTTATCCATAGCAAAGGCAGAATATATTGCAGTGACAATGTGTTGTACGTAGGAGAAAGTTGCGAAAGGTTAGGTTAAGTTGGATTTTGTTCCAAAAATAGAGCAAGTAGCGGATATCTTCACAAAACCGTTGCCCAAGGAAGTCTTTGAGTACCTTCACAATAAATTGGGAGTGGTCACATTTCCCAAGAATTGACTAGCTATCGGGACCACATTCTCAAGGGGAGCATTTGTGTATTTTTTTATCTTTTTGCTCATGTTTGTGATTTCTACTGTGTAATAATTTTTACCTAAGAATGTTGTGCAAGGACTCAGGGGGAGTTTGCAGTAGCCCTTTGATATTGTTGTCAAAGGGGGAGAAGAGTCACAGGAAATTGCACGTGTGTTGCCAACAATTCCAAAGGGGGAGATTATTGAGCAAGGTGCAGCGATAGTATTGTCATTGTTGTTAACACAGTTAGATAGATCAATTGATACAGTGGATAGGAGTTCAAAGGTTATTCAGAGTATGTACAGTGAAGTTAAATTCTTATGAGGATGTTTTTGATGTTTGGGTGAAGTTGTTATAGGTTTTCCAAGAAGACCGAAGTGGCCCATATGCAAAAGATAAAAGAGAAGCAAAAAAGCAAAGAAAAAAAAGTATCATGATATCGTGACATGTTGCATTTTCATGGTCAAAAGAGAAGAGAAAATATGAGGATAAAAAGTGTCGCGATATCGCGACATGTTGCATTTTCACGGCCAAAAGAGAAGATAAAATGCAAGGAGAAAAAGTGTCACGATATCGCGACATGTATTTTCACGGGCCAAAGCAAAGAGAAAGAGCAAGGAGAAAAAGTGTCACGATATCGCGACATGTTGCATTTTCGAGGCCAAAGCAAAGAGAAAGATCAAGGAGAAAAAGTGTCGCGATATCACGACATGTATTTTCGTGGGCCAAAGCAAAGAGAAAGAGCAAGGAGAAAAAGTGTCACGATATCGCGACATGTATTTTCGCAAGCCAAAGCAAAGAGAAAGAGTAAAGAGAAAAAGTGTCATGATATCGTGACATGTATTTTCGCGGTCCGATGCAAAGAGAAAGAGCAAGAAGGAAAAAGTGTCGTGATATCACGACATGTAGCATTTTCGCGGTCCGATGCCAAGAGAAAGAGCAAGAAGTAAAAAGTGTTGCGATATCGCGACATGTAGCATTTTTGCGATCCAATACAAATAGAAAGGGCAAGAAGGAAAAAGTGTCGTGATATCGTGACATGTTGCATTTTCACGACTCAAAAAGGGTAGGCAGGAAGAGAAAGAAAAAGTGTCGCGATATAGCGACATGTCACATTTTTGTGACTCAAAATGGCAGGCAGGTAGAGAAAGAAAAAGTGTCATGATATCGCGACATGTCGCATTTTCATGACTCAAAAAGGGTAGATAGGAAGAGAAAAAAAAGTGTCGTGATATCGCAACATGTCGCATTTTCGTGACTCAAAAAGGGTAGGTTGGTAGAGAAACAAAAGTGTTGCGATATCGTGACATGTCGCATTTTTGCAACTCAAAAATTCTAGGTAGGCAAAGAAACAAAAGTGTCGCGATATCGCAACATGTCGCATTTTCATGACTCAAAAAGGAAAGGCAGGTAGAGAAGAAAAAGTGTCACAATATCATGACATGTTGCAGTTTTGCCAAAAGAACAGAGTAGTTGACAGTGCGTCTGATATTAGTGATGAACACCAGGATTGTGAAACTAAAGACTGCATAGTGACGTGGACCCATAATGAATATTTAATGATTTGAAATCATTTAAGATGGTCATTACACATGGAAAGAAGTGGACGCATGCCCATGTGGAGAAAACAAACAGTCATGGAAAGAAACAGATGCATGCCCATGTGGAGAAAATGAACAATCGTTAAAATAGAAACGAAAAGCCTTTTCAAAAACCAAAATGCTTGCATGTACAAAGGAGAAAATGAACAGTCATCGAAGGAGAAAACGAACAGTCATGGTAGGAGAATATGGTGTCAATTCTTTGCATGTGAAGTGTTTGACGAAATGCCTTCTAAATATATACAAAAGGAGTTACATAAAGAAGGTGTTACAATTGACAAGTGGCGTATGAGAATATGAAAGGAGTTACAACTGGAGTTACAAATAGAAAGGATGGTTATAAAAGGAGTGTTGCTTGGAGAATTTAACATGGGATTTTATCTTGCAAAGAGAGCAAGAGGCGAGCCAAGAAGGGTGTGTGTTTCGTGAATTGTGGGAGATGTTGGGTAAGCAATAGACCAGTCAGGGTCTTGTAAAAGTGAAGGTATTTTTATGTCAATCTTCTAGTTTCAAAATTGAAGTCCAAGTTGGTGCTTGGCATTAGGGGTTGGTGCTCCTTCCAGTTGGTGCTGGTAAATTAGGGGTTGGTGCTCCTTTTTGTTGGTGCAAATAAATTAGGGGTTGGTGCTCCTTTCTATTGGTGCAGATAAATCAGGGGTTGGTGCTCCTTTCTGTTGGTGTAGATAAATCAGGGGTTGGTGCTCCTTTTTGTTGGTGCAGATAAATCAGGGGTTGGTGCTCCTTTCTATTGGTGTAGATAAATTATGGGTTGGTGCTCCTTTCTATTGGTGCAGATAAATTATGGGTTGGTGCTCCTTCCAGTGGGTCTTTGGTAAATTGAATGTAAAGTTGTTGCTTTGCAAAGGCTAGATTTGGATGGGAGTCCAAACAGTCAATTTTTGAGGAGTAGCCAAATTGGTGAACCTCGATATATCTTGTGTTGTGTGATGCTCTCTTGTTATATTTGCTTTATTTGATTTTAATTTTTCATTGTTTCAGATTTAAGAGTTAAAGATTTAAGTTTTAAAGAGCTACACTAATTCACCCCCCATCTTAGTGTCATTGTAAGACTAAAAGAATTAACATTGAACTGCCCATTTTTCGTAGGATCCCAAATCACTTGATCTTCCTTAGGTCTCATGGGGATAAATTGTTGCCTAATAATGTTACAAAGATCATTTGATTCCACTTGAAATCCTTGAATCCTTATTTGTTTCCACTTCATTCTACCTCTGTCCTCAACCATATAATTGGAGACTTTTCTTCCAATGAGTTCTTCCGTGATATATTTTATTCGAGCTAAGTTAGGATATTGCATCAGTGGTTCATCCTTAGCCCACCTATCATTCCAACAATTTATCCTCTCACCATTGCCTAAAACCCATATTAAACCTTTTTTGATGATTTCCTTACAATTGAGAATTGCTTTCCAAAAAGCAAAACCCTGATTGGAATTGAGTCACTTAGAAATTCCATATTTTGAAGATACTTTCGTTTTATGTTAGTTTTCCATTCATTTTCTTCACCATAAATGAGGTACCACGCCTGCTTAACTAGTAAATATAAATTCATATGAGAAATTCTCCTCAAATCTAAGCCCCCATTTTTCTTGGGTCTGCACACTTTGGTCCATCCTACAAGGTGTATCCTTTTTTTCTCCTCTGATCTAGTCCATAAAAATTCTTTTTGGAGTTTCTCAATTTTTTAGAAAACCTTCACAAGGGCTTTGAAAATGGAGAGGAAATAGACTGGAATGCTCTAAAGAGAGGCCTTAGTGAGGGTCAACTTTCCTACTTGAGATAGAATATGACCTTTCCATCCAGCAAGTTTTTTTTGAATTCTTTCAATAACCCTGTCCCACATTGAATCTCTCGGAGAACCAATGAAAAGAGGGAGACCAAGATACGAAGTGGGGAGGTTTGCTATATCACACCCTAAAATTTCTACAATCCTTCCTTACCTCTGAATGGGGGTGTTCAAGAAATATAACTTGCTTTTACTGAAATTAACTTTCTAACCAACAACATCCTCATAGAGTTGCAAGATGTATTTAATTATTTTGGCCTCAACCATCGATGCCTTAGTCAATAGAAGGGTATCATCAAAGCATTGTTGGTTAGAAACATCCCTAGTGAGATATTTTGCCTTGATTCCCGATATTAGCCTTGAACTACAAGAATTTTTATGGTTCTACCTAAATCTTCTGTCACAATGATGAATAACATGGGGCTGATAGGGTCCCCCTATCGAATTCCTCTAGGACTTTGAAAGTAACCAGCAGTTGTTCCATTAACAAAAATCAAGAACCATGCTTTAGAAATGCATTCTTTGATCAAATTAACCCATTGGTGGTGAAAACCAAACTTAAGGAGGACAACAATTAGAAAGTCCCAATTTAGCCTATCAAATGCTTTGCCTACCTTGGTTTTCACAAAAGTACTTTCCTTGCACTTTTCACAAAACATAGTGCATGCCATCATAGATCCTTTTGAAATAAAATAACCTTTTGATATCAATGACAAAATTTTAGCTTAGGGACTCAAAATATCCAACATCCTATTTGACTTGTAAGTGGTAGTTCTTCTTCTTTAGTTATATGTGAGGCCTTTAATTTCAAAAGTAGGCTCACCAACTTATCAAAGATTGGTGTTTTCTCAGTAATATTTAGTGTAGTAAAAAAAAATATACTTTTCTAGGAGTGATGTCAAAATAATAGAAACTAACATTTCATAAGGCACCTAAGTTCCCAATGCTTGCAATGAAACTCATAATTTTGTAATTCTCCTCATGAATGATTTTAGCTTTTCTTGACTCTTCATCTTCAAACAATGGAGATGGCTTTGGAGGAATAGAATCTAATTTTGTTTCTTAGTTTCAAATATTACCTTCATTTTATCCCATGCATATTTGGTTGTGGTCGTATCCCTCATATATACTTGGACCTTATTTGCTATTCTAAACATGATGATAAGTCTTATTTTTCTATCTCCCTTACCAATTTCTCTTTGATCTTTTCCTCCTATAGTAGGATGAGAAGTGCTTCCATATAATGCTTTTTGTACCTCCTCAAACTCAAGCTATGTCATAAGTTTGGTATTCTAGGTAACATAAATGTTTCCCTTAAACAATTGGAAATTTGACAACAAGAACTTTGGTGCTCCGCTAGCCATGGTAAATATTTATAAACTATAATTGCTCTTCTTTTATTGAGTTTACCTCAAAATATTTTTGATGAGTATCTATAATCTTATATCCAAATTTTAATTGATGCTTCAAATATCAAAATAATTTCACTAAGTATAAAATATGGATGTGGAAAATATTATCTTTCCTCCTTTCAAAATAATGTTCACTTTTTAAAAAATTAAAAGGAATAATTTATTATTTTTGTAATTTCTCTTTAATCAAAAGGAACATTCAACACTTTGTACCTTTGTACTTTTTTTCGTGTTTTTCCCACTATAGTTGTGAGGTTAAATATATTTCCTTGATCTTGATAATAATTAAACCACAAGAACCAACATAAAGATCTTTTACTTTTGTTTACTTTTATGTGTGATCTTTCCTTTGGAAAATGTGTCATCTAATTTATTAATACCTTTTTGAGACCTTTGATTGTACCTTGAAATATATCATGATATATTTATAAGGTTGACATCTGTAGATGACTAATGAGAATTGTTAGATTTTAATGTTAGATTTTTTTTTTTTTTAAAGAAAATATTTATTTACTTAATAAAAAAAGTACAAAACTCTTTAATCAAAGTTCAAAGTGAACATAATTCTAAAAAAATGAACATGAAGACAAAAAAGAACCTCATTATTGAAGCCTTTTTCATCCTTGCATACCACCCATGCTCTTCTTCTTCTTGATGATTTGGCGACAATAACTAGGGGCTATATTTATTGCCTGATTCGCTAGTGTGTCGACATCTTTGTTGAATTCCCGTATTATGTGTTGATAGGATATTTTGCCAATGATCGTGCCAAGTTGTCTAATCCTATCTTGAATAATATTCAATTATAAAGATCTAAAATATTTATTTTTGGCAAGATCTGTTATTATTAGTTTAGAATCCCCGTAAACTATGACATGAGTGATTCCTTGCTTTGCCACCAATTTTAAGCAGATTTCACATCCAATAGCCTCTACCACATTGTTAGATGTTGTTCCCAAGTTGATCATGTGTTTTGGAGGCACCATCAAATAAGAGTGCTGGAAAACATATGTCAGGAAAATAATTATTTGCTTTGCATCCTTTGTGTGTTAGGAAAGCTTGGAGATTAAGTTGGTATATAATTCTTCTTTCTGTGGGTGACATATATTCTTCATACTATTGCTGAAAAAAACTAGATTTGACATTGAGGATTAATTCTTATTTTATCCTTTGTATTAGAATTTTATTGTCCTTACCTTTTCCTTAAAAAATCCTCTGATTTCTATCCAACCAGATGTGCCAGATGACAAAATATGGTATGTAGCTCCACAGATATTTTAGGAGGGGCTTACCTATCAGTTTACCTTTATATTATTTGTTCCACTTGGTAAAACATTTGTCTATGGTTAACTTTCCATAGTAGGAAATGCCAATAATTTTGATTATTCCTAACCAAATTGAAATTACCTTTGGGCATTCAAACAAAATATGGAAAATTGTTTCACTGTTCGGCCTATACCTGTAACAAAAATGAGGCCCTACTATACCCCTCTTTTGTAGATTATCACCTGTTAAGATTTTATTTTGAGAAACTAGCCAGCTGAATACTTGTAGTTTAGGTGGTGCTCTAACTTTCCACAATATTGATAGTTTTTTGTTGGTAGGCCCAATTTGCTAATGTTGGACTCCTAGATGCACTGAGTATTCCCCATTACTACTTATGCTACCCCAAATAAGTTTATCTAGCATTGTGGGATAAGGAGATCTAATGCTCACCACGTGAGACTTAAAATAATCCCAATATCCTTGAAGTTGATAGGGAATGGGAGGGGAGATCCAGTTCAAAGTTTTTGAGGTCCAATAAAACAAGTCACTTAACTTAAATATTCTTTGGCTTTCCAAGTGATTATGTAATTTGATTGGAGTTCTCTCTCTTAATGGTGTATTTCCTAGGATCGGGTCCTCCCTTAGATTAATTAACTTACCATCTCCTGGTAGCCAAGAAATTTTATTCTCTATTATGCTCTTTGCAGCCACTATATGTTTTCAAACCAACGAGGATTTGGGAAGTTTGTCTATATGTTTGAGCATTTTAATACCTGTTTTATTATTTACATACTTGCTGACTAGTATGCGCTGCCATGCTCGATTGTTTTTAAGCATGTTCCAAAGAAGTTTTGCTCCCAATGCTTTCGAAACTATCTTCATTTTTTTTATTCCCAGTCCTCCTTGAATTTTACTTTTGGTGACCATCTCCCAATTGACCAAGTGGAACTTTTTTCTTTTTGATTTCCTACCTCCTTGCCATAGGAAGTTACGTATGATTCCATCTACCTTTTATAAAATAAACTTGGGAGCATGATATACTAATAGTTGGTAGACTTGAAGAGAAGCTAACACTGATTTGATCAGTACTACCCTTCCAACAATACTGAGCCAACTATTACTGTAACTTTGTATCCTCTTAACCATCTTGTCCAATATTGGGATCCAACAGTCTGAAGCTTTGAGGTGGAAGCTCATGGGTACTCCTAGATATCTGAAGTATTTTTCTATACCAGATCAAAATCCTAGGATAGTTCAACAAATTTTGTCTGTTATTACTGCAACGTTTTGAGTATAGAATTGACTCTTTTGAGTGTTTATCTGAGCCCCGGTAGCTTGTGTGAACCAATCCAAACATTGCTTGAATTGTCTAACATTTTGCTTGATGGCTTCACTTAGAAGAATGATATCATCTATAAATTGACCATGTGTTACAACTTTGCATCCTATTGCAACCTCTATCCCTGTTATTTTTTTGTCTCTTTGAAGATGGTTGATTAATCTTCCAAGAGTCTAAGATAGAATGATGTAAAGATATGGTGATAGTGGACACCTTTGTCTAATTCTCCTTGTAGCCTGAAATAAATTTGTTGGTTCTCCATTTATTAAGGGGGCTATCCATGGGTTTTTTATGCATGCTCCAATACACTTAATGACCTGATGTGAGAATCCAAACTTTTGAAGGACATGTTCTACAAATTGTATATTAACTCTATCAAAGGCATTTGCCATATCAAGTTTTATAACAATTTGCTTCTTTTTTTATTTTCTACTACTGTGGAGGGTTTCATGCACTGTAATGATATTATCATATATTTGTTTTCTAGGCATGAACCCTCCTTGCTCTTCTGATATTAGTTTGTCAATTTTTTTCTTTATTCTATTTGCCAACAACTTTGTAATAATTTTATAGGAAGAGTTACATAGAGAAATTGGTCTAAATCTAGAGAAAGTAGTGGCATTTTTTTCTTTAGGTATTAATGTTAGAAAGGTGGATTTGATGGCTCCAAGAATCTTATCTTTCACCCTAACATCCTCAATCATGCATATCAAATCTTCTCCAATGATGTGTAAGTATTGTTGGTAAAATTTATTTGTGAATCCATTAGGTCTAGGAGCTTTATCCTTTGGTAGAGCTGCTATAATATCCTTAAGTTCCTCCATAGTGATTGGCTTACTAAGACCCTGTTTGTCTTCCAAAATTAATACTGTTGGTATATGCTACAATAGTATTTCCTAGGAATAAGGATTACCATTTTATCTGGAGAGCAAAGCTAAGTAATGTTGCTTGGCAAGTTCCTTAATTTTCTCCCTGTCTATATAAGTGGTTCCTTCATGCTCTATCTCCTTGATTGTATTTATTTGGTAGTGTTGCATGGTTTTTAGATGAAAATATTTGGTATTTTTATCCCCCTTGCTTAGCCATACCATTCGGGATCTAATCCTCCAATGTGTTTCTTCTTCAGTGCTTAATTTATTGAGCTTCTGAATCAGGTCATTTCTTGCATCTTCTTACCATGGTTGAGGAGGATGATCCCCAATTTTTGTTTCTAGCTACTCTAGTTGTTGCATCAACTGCTTCTTGTCTAGTTTGACTCTTGCTTTTTTCTCCAACCATTTTTTATCATATGCTTCAATTTTTGAATTTTTATTTTCCACTTTTCTTAGGGGTTGGTGGATTGGACCTGTTGGTTCCAAGTGCTTTCCACAAGTTCATTGAAATCTTCTTCTGTTGCTCATTCAGAGTTGTATTTAAAAGGAATATTTTGGGGTTGTAATATTTTTCCGCTATCCAAGAGAATTAGCTTATGATCTGAGATAGAGTTTTGAATGATGTGACTGGAAGTGAGGGAAATTATGTTAAGAGATTTTCATTGATCAAAAATCTATCCAATATTTTTGCAATATAGTTTACCCCTACTCTTCTATTGCTCCAAGTGTACTTTCCTTTGGTCGGTCGAATGTCTTATAAGCTTTCATCTGCCATAATTTGATTAAGTATATCTCTATTTGGATCCCTTGCTAAACTTCCCCCAAACTTCTACCAATGGTAGAGAATCATGTTGAGATCTCCTCCAAGTATTATGTTGTCAAACTTCTCATTGTCTAGCCATTGTGCTAAGTTTTGCCATGTTTCTCTTTTCTGGATAGGATTATTTGGACCATAAAAATTTATTACTGCTACACTAGTTCCATTTGGTAAGGCAAATTTTGTACCTATCTAGTTATTATGCTTATGTTGCAAGCTACAAAATAATTATTTTGGGTCCCAAGCCAAATCTAGTCCCCTTGAAGCTCCCATAGAATCAACAGTTATCAGTTCTGATTGTGCCCATATCTTCTGCCATTCTATAATCAGTTTTGCCTCTACTATTTTTTTCCTGAATACATACTATTGCTGGCTTTTGCTCCTGTATTAGAACTTTGAGATAGTTTTTTTTCAGAGTACTTCCCAGTCCCCTACAGTTCCATGACATAATCTTCATTTTTTGGATTGCTTCTTATTTTTTATGAAGTTCTCAATTCTGATCTACATTTTGGATTGCAAGTCTTTTTGTGCTTGCTCATTTTTGAGTTGTTGGTTTGATTTTCTTCCCTTAACTATAGATTGTGTGGTCGGTAAACCCCTAGGAATCACTATTTCCTCCACTTGTGTTTCTTCTACCTCTTCCTCTAAGTTTCCATAAGTTTCTTCTCTAGTTGTTGTGTTCTCTGGTGTATCTCCTAAGATCTCTGGTGACTTGCCAGCTTCAGTTGTAAGTATCTTCTCTTTAACTTTAGGAGCCATCACATATAGAGATATGATTTCCTTATGTTATATTATATGAAGAAAATTATGAGTGTAAACTTTTTTTTTTTTTTATTAGTTAAAATTTAAATTAAAGTGGGTTTTTATCAAGGGATCCAAAACCTTATTACAACAAGTCACCAAACTTATTTTTAAAAAAGGCCATAGGAAAGGCCACATGAAATCCAAAGGAAGGAATTTAGGAAATTCTTGAGGAAAGCCTTCAGGACATGCTTAAGGAAAGCCATTATGATAGGCTTAAGGACCACCTTCAGGAAGGACGTGAAGAAATCACGCTTGGAGTGGGAAAAAAAGTGAAAAAACAAAAAACTGAAAAGTCTGCCTAGTGCAAAAGAGAAAAGGTGGAAAAATTCAATGAAGGAACAATCCCACCTGTTGGTCCGACTTTCATACACACCCTGTGAAGAATGAGCATAAAACTCTGATAACACTTATACGGGATAAATCCCACTCACTTTAGGATCTAGCTGGTTATCCAAGGTGTGAGTTACGTAGTCGGGTCGAATGTCAATTCACTCTTTTTCGCTTCTAGAATAGTTTTCAATATGGACTATCTCTTACCTTACAACGGGCTCAATGAACTTGCTCAATAATGTTCAGAAGTTGTCACTTGTTGACAATCAGATTTAAAATTAATTCTTTGATCTAGCTCTTATGGGTCAGCAGATTTAAATAAAAGACAAATTAAAGAAAATAAAAATGGATCATTTCACGATAAAACAAAGAGGGTAGGGTAAGGCAGAAAGAGAAGTTTATCAAACTTAACTGTAAAACCTAAAACTACCAATTTTATTTATACTATCAACTTCACAACGGAACAAATCAAAGAAGAAAGTGTCCAGCTTTCTAAGATCACTTTCTACTAAGAGCATAAGGTAGAGATGGAACAGATCTGAAAGAAAATTATAAACTGAAGGGAAGTCAGTTAAAATTGGTATCTTTCACCGACAGCCTAGCTCACACAGTGAGGACAGAGCAATTAGAACAAACTTGAACCTTAAATCTATGATTTTCCCTAGCATACAATAGAACAAATGAAGCCCAACAACATATTTAATCTTGATAACACAGATTCACAGCATATATTTAATAAACTTTAATGAAACGGATAACAAAAGAAGATGAACTTATCACAATCTGCAAAAAGATTAGGCTCCTGGCCATGCTATCACAGAAAACAAAAGCACATCAACTCCAAGTCCAGAAACAAAGTATTTAACAAAATTTGCCAAGAAATTGCTTCAATAGCCTTTTATTTCTAAGTCTCCGCCTCTCGCGATTACATTTAGAAGAAGTATTTATAGACTCAGGACAGACCCTGATCTTTTCAGAAATATCTTCTTCTCAAACCCTAAATCTTATCATCTTAAACCCTAGGACCCGGGTTTTACAATATAAAGCCATTTAAAACAAAGTCTTGATAAAACTTAACCACTCTGCAACTCAGTGCAGTCACTTGCCATAAATGGAGAAGATAGAATTCGAATGCCACTTGCATTCACCCGCAACTGTGAGTAAATGCCCTCATTAATTCCCTCGGGTAATCTGGATGAGTCACCACTTCTCTGACATTTCATCTCCGCAGAGCCATCCTTGAGTTGAAAATGTCTGCAAGCCATTAATTCTGCCATAAATTTTCATTAAATGCATCCATCGGCAAATTCCGGTAACTGAGTGTGCAGATATTTTCACTTTTCGGCCAATTCTCGACATACTCCATTAAATGGGCAGCTGCTTAGTCACCGTAAAGTCTCTTTGCGGCCAGATCTGTAAAATTTGGATGAAACAACAATTCTCGGCATCTTTCCTTTCAATATGGTTGTCTTTGATTAATTTGCACTTAACTTTGTCTTTATGGCCATTTCTCCGTTATCATGCAAGTGCCAGATGGCCTCCTGCAAAAAGGACAAAAGATGGATTAGTATTTTAAAATATTAAATCAAAACTTTAAAGTTAAATTAAAACCCTAAAGTTCACTTGCAAAACCCTAAAGTTCATCTGATACGTGGCTTGCTTAGTTTGACACGTGTCACAAAATCATGACACGTGTCCATTTCCAGTTGTTTTCCATTTTGGGCTCTTTCTTGTCAAGGTCACGAAAATGCGACATGTCGCGATTTCGTGACATGTCGCGAAATCGTGACCTGTTTTCGCACTCTTCTCTCCAGCCTGAAAACGTGACATGTCATGATTGCGACATGTCGCAAAATCACGACCATTCTAGCCTTCCGCTCTTTTCTCCATGGCCACAAACTGACATGTCATCGATTTCGCGACATGTCGCGAAATCGTGACCCTACCTTCCTTCCTCTTTCTCCCTACGCCGCAAATCGACATGTCACGATTTCATGACATGTCGCAAAATCGTGACCCTTTCTTGCCTTGGTAGATTTTTTGTCAATTCAGCCGCGATCGCGACATGTCGCGATTTTGCGACATGTCGTGAAATCATGACACTTTTTTGCCTTGGTGGATTTTTTGAACTTTGATTCCTCTTTGTCTCCTCTTTGCCCTGGACCCATCACGATTTCATGACATGTCACGAAATCGCGACGGTCCGTACGCCTAGGCTCTTTTTCGAAAAAACGTCACGATTTTCGATTCCGAAATCGCGACCATTTCTCCCCTTGCTTCCTTTTCTCCTTTTGACGTCGTGAAAACGTGACATGTCGCGATTTCGTGACATGTCGCGAAATCGTGACCATTTCATGCCTTAGTCGATTTTTTCTCTCTTGCAGCAGCGAAAATGCGACATGTCGCGATTTCGCGACATGTCATGAAATCATGACCTATTTTGTCCTTTGCCTCCTTTTGCCTCCTACAGCCGCGAAAATGCGACATGTCACGATTTCGTGACATTTCCAAAAATGGAAATGTCGCGATATCGTGACATTTCCAAAAATGGAAAGTGTCACGATTTCGCTACGCTTTTTGGACTTAGCCGATTTTCTTGAAACCTGTCGCGATTTCGCGACATTTCCAAAAATGGAAGTGTCGCGATTTCGTGACTTTGCCAAAAAAGGAAAGTTTTGATTTTCAATGAATTTATCTATCTGTTTTCTGCATTTTTTTCATACCGGTGTAAGATTTTCTTTATCCATGAATGATTCTAGCATGTAAAAAGTGAAGTCTGAGATAACAAAGCTAGAATGCAAGAATACTTGGATACTTTGACACAAGCAAAACTTGAAGAAGAAAGAGGCAAGTAAAAATTTGGAATTAAAACCTGAAAATCATCAAGAGGGTCCCTACTGCAAAATGAAAGCTCAATATTTTCAAAGGATGGAAATTCATTTTTCAGTGGGGGTGTGTTGCTTCTCAACAAATGGCGATATCTACGGGTAAAATAGTAGCATTATTTTAGAACCCAGGACTCTAGTTTCAAAACAACATAGACCATGCATCAAGCTTTGCCACAGATATTCTTCAAAATAAATTGACTACTAACTGATAGTTGTTAAAATTTCCCAAGGACATACTAGGCTGAATCATTTAAGGAAGATTTCTGATGTGCAATTACAAGCGTATAAAACTTTCTTCAAGAATGACTGGATCGAATGTTGAACTCTGGATTGATCAGCCTTTTCTAGATTGTAAAAAGGGGAAACCGAGTAGAGCTCTGTTTACTAGTTTAGCCTTTTACAGCCCCGACAGAGTTACCCTTTAGATTTACACGACCCAAATTTACAACTGTAAGGTAGAATCTACAACTTGGTAGAAGAAAAACATCTTTTGAAGTCTTGGCTGCCTCTTTCATTATATAACTCTTTTTTTTTTTTTTTATCTTTTTCTTTTTATATATTATATATATATGGAAATAACAGAGTGCCAATTTCATGTCGTCTGCTCAACTTTCATCTCTTTCTTTTGAAATACATCAACATCTGAAAAGCCTTAGAAAGAATAACAATTTTCTTTTAATATTTCATCAATCTGGAACTGCTTCAGCCTAGGCACTGATAGCCTCTGTGGATACTCAAATAATTACATGAATCATAGTCCCCTCTTATAACCAACTTTTCTTGGATTCCCTGGGAGTTTCTCCAACCAAACAACATAGCAGTTTCTTTATAATTAAAACAACTGTGGCAAGCAAGACACAAAATCCAATCATCCTTCCACTGTTGTTCTGACTAAAAAAATAGTTCCACTGTTCAGTTCAAACAGACTATCTCACAATTATGATAATGAACACAATGAACACTGGATTTAGAACTCAGAATAAAAACAATTTTTAGAAGGTCGACTTTTTCATTGATGCTCAGGCAAAGGTTAAAGAACAGAATTTTAAAAGCTAGAGAACTTTGTACAGACTTCCAAGGATAAATACAGACCTCTAAGAACAAAATAAAATAAAACTACACAGACTTTAAAATAAAATTGTACAGGCAGCAAAGAAAACAAAACTACAGGGTTATTTACAAAGGAAACAAAATAAAACTGTACAGACCTTAAAGGAAATAAAATACATAACACGTACATGACATACAAAGGAAATAAACGCACGACCTTTAAAAATAAAATAAAATACAGAACTTTAAAATAAACTAAAACTGTACAGACAATTAAAATTAAACAAAATAAAATAACACTGCATAGATAATTAAAAATAAAACTAGAAACTGTATAGGCACCAAAGGAAATAAAACTGCACAGACCTTTTAAAATAAAACTAAATTAAAACTTCAAAGCTTATTTACAATGTATACACATGTTACAACTTCTTTGTGACTCAAAAAAATGTAGCAGATGGAAAAGCAGAGAAATAGTGCCTTAAAATTTTTTGACCATTTGCAAGTAAATTTAGAAAAATTACCTTTCAGGTCCTGTTGACGAAATGCACTCCAGACTATGCTTCCAAATTTTTTTGCTACCTGGGAAAGACTTGTGTTTACCGTCTTCCCTCTCTCTCTTTTTTTTTTTTTTTTTATTTTTTTATGGATCTTGTCCCACTGAAAAACAAATCTGCAACTCCTTCAAATTAAACAAATCATATAATAACAAATCATATGATAACATGTTTATGCTTCTACTTGAAGGGTTTGCAGAATTCTTTCAAAAGGACGGAATGTAAAAACCCCCAGGATCAAATACCTTAAAGCCTTGATAGACCCAGATCATCACATCTTCAGATTTATGTAACAACTCAAAGAGATCATATTTTATTCGTATGTCCTGGTTCTTAATAACTTGAACATTTTGTGGTTGCTCTACTGCTTCAATATCCAAGACTTCAATTTTTATCCCTCTAGCAGAATTCTCATAATTTGCTTTTTCACCTGAGCCTTGCTTAGATTTAACCCCATCAATGTGTAATGTCCAAACATCATTGTTGTGATTGATTAGAGCTGTAACTGTTCTCACCTTCTCAGTTGCCAAATTATAAACTCCAATATTTACATCAACATGATTTACAACCTTTTCTTTGATATTATGTTCAGTAGTTACAGGCTTATATTGAGACTCTTTACCTATTCCAAGTTGGTTGACCACATTCACATTTACTATCTTTTCCTCCTTTTCTTGAAATTCAATAGGTGGTCCAGAGTAAGCTTCAATCAAGTTATCCTTTTGTTCAACAATCTGGGCCAGCTCATGGAGGGTGATGTCAACTTTACTTTCCTTCATATCCTCAATGATGTTATCCTCCTTCTCGTTACTTTCGCATAGTGATATTGAATCTCATTTTCATCATCCTCTCGATGAGGAAGGATCATTGGTAGGTTCTAGACTTTCACATCTCAAATTATAACTGTCCCTTTTGAACTGTTGAAAATCTTGCATTTCATCCATAGGAGTCTCTACAAGACTTTCTGACTCTTCGAGAAAAGTGAAAGAATCTGAAACCCTGGTTGTACTATTTTTGGATGAACCAGAAATATCAATATTTCTTTGATTTCTAGGAAAATTTAACTCACCAGGAAAAACTTCAAATTTGGGTAATGCTAGATCACAAGTGTTTACTTCAAGCACTTCCACTTTGAACTTGTCAGAACCTTTCTCTATATTTTGCACATGCTGAGTGGATGTCACAGTTAATGGAGTTTCCTTGGGTAGAGCATGACATGTTGGCACTAACTCATGATGTGGAATGGGATCCGAAATAGGCATGTTCTGTGTAACATAGGATATCAAAGGACTGCTCAGAATTTGAGGTCCCAACTGTCTTTCAAGAATTAAAGCTTCTTTATAAGCTCCTGCCAGGGTTGTGATATTGATGTCTCTTTTGAGGAAAATAGAGGTCACCGAATCCAATGCATTCTTATAGATTTCTAAGGCCAGATTTGCATTTGGGATGTAATGGCCAGTCATTCTACCATAAGCTCTTTGGAACCTCATATTGAAAGACCTGACAGCTTCTCCCGACTCTCTCTTGATGCTGGAAAATTGTTGGTATAACACACTGGGGTCTATCACTTCCCCAAATTGTGATATAAAAACTTTCTCTAGGTCATTCCAACTGGTAATAGAATTGCTCGTGAGATTTAGAAACCAGTCATAAGCTCCCTCCTGGAGAGTGAACGGGAACAATCTGCAAGCAACATCTTCATGCTGTATATTTAACAATTTCAGAGCATTTTTGAAAGCTACCAGATGTTCCTCTGTTGTCCTTGTCCCATCATGTTTATATCTGGGGAGATATCTTTTCGGGTTTCTGGGCAGGTCATGGGCTATACCCGGAATATTCAAAGCAGTGGAACCCAACCAATTTGCCATTACTACTTGATTGACGGTGATATTCTGAGTTGTAATTGGATAACTACCAGCGGTGATAAAACTGTTCTTAACAAACTACTGAACTTGGCCCCTTTTGAATTCAAAATCCACAACTTCATCCCCCATTTTTAAATGTTGGTGTTAAGTTCCGCTGTTCAGGCAAAAACTCAGACAACAAAATTTAAAAGAGCTGAGGAGGAGGGAAAAGGATTACCAGACTTTGGATAAAATACGATATTGTCAAGTACCACATACAACTTTCTTCAACTCAAGCGCACTAAGAACGTAAGTTCAGGCCCTCCTTCTAGCGCCATTTTTAAATGTTGGTCCGACTTTCATACACACCCTGTGAAGAATGAGCATGAAACTCTGATAACACTTATACGGGATAAATCCCACTCACTTTAGGATCTAGCTGGTTATCCAAGGTGTGAGTTACAGAGTCGGGTCGAATGTCAATTCACTCTTTTTCGCTTCTGGAATAGTTTTCAATATGGACTATCTGTTACCTTACAACGGGCTCAATGAACTTGTTCAGTAATGTTTAGAAGTTGTCACTTGTTGACAATCAGATTTAAAATTAATTCTTTGATCTAGCTCTTATGGGTCAACAGATTTAAATAAAAGACAAATTTAAAAGAAAATAAAAATGGATCATTTCACGGTAAAACAAAGAGGGTAGGGTAAGGCAGAAAGAGAAGTTTATCAAACTTAACTGTAAAACCTAAAACTACCAATTTTATTTATACTATCACCTTCACAACGAACAAATCAAAGAAGAAAGTGTCCAGACTTTCTAAGATCACTTTCTACTAAGAGCATAAGGCGAAGATGGAACAGATCTGAAAGAAAATTATAAACCGAAGGGAAGTCGGTTAAAATTGATATCTTTCACCGGCAGCCTAGCTCGCACAGTGAGGACAGAGCAATTAGAACAAACTTGAACCTTAAATCTATGATTTTCCCTAGCATACAATAGAACAAATGAAGCCCAACAACATATTTAATCTTGATAACATAGATTCATAGCATATATTTAATAAACTTTAAAGAAACGGATAACAAAAGAAGATGAACTTATCACAATCTAAAAAAGATTAGGCTCCTGGCCATGCTATCATAGAAAACAAAAGCACATCAACTCCAAGTCCAGAAATAAAGTATTTAACAAAATTTGCAAGAAATTGCTTCAATAGCCTTTTATTTCTAAGTCTCCGCCTCTCGCGATTACATTTAGAAGAAGTATTTATAGACTCAGGACAGACCCTGATCTTTTCAGAAATATCTTCTTCTCAAACCGTAAATCTTATCATCTTAAACCCTAGGACCCGGGTTTTACAATATAAAGCCATTTAAAACAAAGTCTTGATAAAACTTAACCACTCTGCAACTCAGTGCAGTCACTTGCCATAAATGGAGAAGACAGAATTCGAATGCCACTTGCATTCACCCGCAACTGTGAGTAAATGCCCTCATTAATTCCCTCGAGTAATCTGGATGAGTCACCACTTCCCCCGACATTTCATCTCCGCAGAGCCATCCCTGAGTTGAAAATGTCTGCAAGCCATTAATTCTGCCATAAATTTTCATTAAATGCATCCATCGGCAAATTCCGGTAACTGAGTGTAGATATTTTCACTTTTCGGCCAATTCCCGACATACTCCATTAAATGGGCAGCTGCTTAGTCACCGTAAAGTCTCTTTGCAGCCAGATCTATAAAATTTGGATGAAACAACAATTTTCGACATCTCTCCTTTCAATATGGCTATCTTTGATTAATTTGCACTTAACTTTGTCTTTATGGCCATTTCTCCGTTATCATGTAAGTGCTAGATGGCTTCCTACATGAAAGACAAAAGATGGATTAGTATTTTAAAAATATTAAATCAAAACCTTTATTAAATCAAAACCCTAAAGTTCATTTGCACGTGGCTTGCTTATTTTGACACGTGTCACAAAAAACACGACATTCCCGCACTTGCATCTAATTGTTTTCCACTTTTGGGCTCTTTGCTGTTTTTTTGTCAAGGCCATGAAAATGCGACATGTCACGATTTTGCGACATGTAACGAAATCGCGACCTGTTGCCCTGTCGCTACCCTTCTTCTCACATATGCCATGAAATCGCGACCATTCTAGCCTTGCGCACTCTTTTCCTCAACATGGCCATGAAAACGCACGAAATCATGATGCCTACCTTCCTTGCACTCCTTTCTGCCTTGCGAGTCGCGAAAACGCGACATGTCACGATTTTGCGACATGTCATGAAATCATGACCCTTTCTTGCCTTGGCAGATTTTCTGTCAATTCAGCTGCAATTTCGCACCATGTCGCGATTTCACGACATGTCGCGAAATCGTGACCCTTCTTTGCCTTGGCGGATTTTCTGAACTTTGATTCCTCTTTGTTTCCTCTTTGCCCTGGACCTGTCGCGATTTCGCGACATGTCGCGAAATCGCGACGGTCCGTACGTCTGAGCCCTCTTTGCCGAAAAACGTCGTGATTTCGTGACATGTCGCGAAATCGCGCCCTTTCTGTGCCTTAGTCATTTTTCTCTCTCGCAGCCGCAAAAATGCGACATGTCGCGAAATCGCGACCTGTTTTGTCCTTTGCCTCCTTTTGCCTCCTACAGCCGTGAAAATGCGACATGTCGCGATTTCGCGACATGTCATGAAATCGCGCCGTTCCGTACGATCTGGCTTTCTCTCTCCTAAACGGTAGCGATTTCGCGACATTTCCAAAAATGGAAGTGTCGCGATATCGCGACATTTCCAAAAATGGAAAGTGTCGCGATTTCGCTACGCTTTTTGGACTTAGCCGATTTTCTTGAAACCTGTCACGATTTCGTGACATTTCCAAAAATGGAAGTGTCACGATTTCGTGACTTTGCCAAAAAAGGAAAGTTTTGATTTTCAATGAATTTATCTATCTATTTTCTACATTTTTTTCATACCGGTGTAAGATTTTCTTTATCCATGAAGGATTCTAGCATGTAAAAAGTGAAGTCTGAGATAACAAAGCCAGAATGCAAGAATACTTGGATACTTTGACATAGGCAAAACTTGAAGAAGAAAGAGGCAAGTAAAAATTTGGAATTAAAACCTGAAAATCATCAAGAGGGTCCCTACTGCAAAAATGAAAGCTCAATATTTTCAAAGGATGGAAATTCATTTTTCAGTGGGGGTGTGTTGCTTCTCAACACCACCTAGTTACAAATTTAAATAGCCCAATAGGCAGGAAAATGCAACATCCCATGCATGGGAAACCAAAATCCAAGAAAGAGCAACATACCACGCAAGGGAATACCAAAATTTGGGAAAATGCTACATCCTATGTAGGGAAAAACTAGAATTTGGACAAAAAAATCGAGAAACTAGAGAAAAATAAAAACCCTCTTGAATAGTAGTAAGGGATCTGGAAACCACCAAAAATGCAAGAAGAAGCTATTCAGAATCCCACAGGAGCAAAGGAAATAGTATTATAGTACTGCAAGCCATGAGAAAGAGGCAAAAAGGTCATAAGGAGCCCAAGTAGAATAAGCCATGGGAAATCAAGCTACAGGTATTAAGTAGGTCCCTCACCAGACCAGAATAAGTAGCAATAATTCCACAAAATCCCCACCACTATCAATGAATAACTTTAAGGAACTAGAAAGGAAATCCAGTGGGATCACAACAACATGAAAAATAGAGGCCCTCCTCAAGCCACAAAAAATGTTGAAAGCCCACCACAAAGCCCACATCTAGAAGCCCAAAGAGCAGCACCACAAGAATAAACATGTGGAAATTCCCACGCCATTAAAATACTATGAAGAACTACTCATGAAACCAAAATGAGATAGCAAAAACCCCTAAGGACCAATACCATCAAACCAGATTCAAGGAACTAGAAAGGAAGTGCAGTAGGATTACAACAACAAGAAGAACAAAGGCCCATCCCAAGCCATGAAGGAAACTACAAACCCACCATGAATCCCACAACTGGAAACCCAGAGAGCAACACCATAGGAATAAACATGTGGCCCATACCAAACCATTAAGATACTATGAAGAGTTGCTCAAGAAGTCAAACACCCAAGCTAAAAGCGCCGTACCAATTAACCTTCAGAACCCTAGATCCAAATAGAACCCTTAAAAAAACCTAGGATAGATAAAATAAATCCAAGTAAAATAATGCTTGAAGTAGCCCAAAAATTCCAGGGAAGATTCCAAGGACGTCCTAGACCAAAAATACATGAAAGAACCCTTCAAAAAAGCATGGAATAGGGTAGACAGGAAGAACAATAATCTCCCACACCAAGGAGGTCATTTGCAACACCATACAACCTAGAAGGAAGGGCCAAGGAAGTTCCAAGGAAATAGGATAAGATCAGGGAGGAAGGAGGGAAGTGGAGAAGGAATTCCCAGGGAAGTCTCATGTAGTTCTCCCATATGAGTGTAAACTTTTCAATGGATAGTGTTCACCTCACTTTTTTTATCCTCCATGTAAAAAGTGTTCACCTCACTTCACATCACGATATTCCTTATGTTGACAATGCAAAACTATTGAAATTATAATCTAATTTATGGCCAAGAGTAGATATTGTGCAATGTATTGAATAGTCCTAATTGAATTTCACTATACAATTTACTAATTACTTTGTAATATTTTATTATGTAATCCCTATGGGTCATGGTTAATTTTTTTATGGTTAAACCTTATTTATGACTTATTATTAACATAAATCTCTTTTATAATGTTGGGTTAGGTTAAAATTTATGTTGTGATTAGGATTTGGTATTGTTATAAATACCCCCTTACACTCTTCATTTCTTAATCAGAGTATTGTGTAATATTATCTATAAATATAGTGATTATATATCATGCCTATGAGTGCCCCTAATTCTATTTCATATTTATTTTGATTTCTATATAATATTTGAGTTAATGTTATGCTTTTGTTATTTTTTTAAAAAATATTGTGAATTCCAATAAAAATTCCATGCAAAGTCAAAGCCTCCTTTTGTTGATGGGATGACATAGTTGGAACTACTTTGTCCTAGTTGAAACTACTTTATATTAGTTATAACAACAATTTTAGATCTCCTCCATACATAATATAATTATATGGTAGCTTTATTGGTCTCTCACCTCATAATGGCACTTGGTATCTCACAATATTTAAACAACCAACAACATAATATGTTCAACTGGTCATACTTCTTTGAACATCCAATAATTTCCTTACCGACAAGAGGATGACTAGATTTTTTTCTTTCACAAAGCTCATATTTCTAGATAATTTTCTTTTATAAAGATCATATTTCTTTACTTCAATCAATCCCCTTCAAAATAGAAATATCTTCATGTCAATTTATCTATTTTTTTAGCAAATTGAACTTCAACATACAAAATATCTCATAGTCTCCAAGACTCTACGTCTCATATAAAATATAAAACATAAAAATGAATAGATGATGCCTTCTTTCAAATGATATTGTGACTAGACTATAGGGTCAAACTTCATCTGAGATGACTCTTCTTCAGATGGAAATAATTTTAGATATAACTCTTCGTGATATGATCCTATTTTGTGATGGTACCATACTTGAATGAGCTTTACTTGAAGCTTGCGACTTCAACATGGATCCTGTAAGATACGTTAAGGATGTCAGTAAGAATATTGTGATTGTAACTCCTCTAATATTGTGACTATAACTCCTCTAATATGAATACTCATATGACTCAAAATTCAAGTGTTGGTAGATTATAGAAACAGAAAATTGACCCACCTTCAATGGGTAATCTTCCATAGAACCCCTAAGAGGTCCCTAACCCTTGCCTAAGGCTAGGATAGGCCTCTCATCCCTTAGAATTTCTTGTTTTAGTACCTTTGGTGAAATTACACTCCATCATGGCCAGGTGTGACTTCATCGGAGAGATATCGCACTCCATCATCATAGGGCACAACTTTATTATTTTTAATTTAATTATTATTTTATTATTTTTGGCTTGTTTAAACCTAGGTCTAAACCCTCCCAGTGTGTTTTGGTGATGGATTTGGTATATTTTGCCCACATTTTTCACTTTGATTTTATCTATAAAAGGAAGGATGTTCATGCTTAAGATATAGATGCAAGTGATATGCAATCTTAATGTGAAATATTGATTATTGATTAAGCTCACAATTTTTATGATAGCTCACTCTTCTTCCTTTGCTTTTTCTACTACAAGCTAACCCTGAAGTACAAATTTTGAACTTGATCTTATATTGCGTGGATTGAATTTTTGTGTGACTTGGTGGATTCATGGTGTGGTTTTAAGCGAAAAAAGTACCTTCTTGAACACTTTGATCTTCTTTGTTTGCTTTTATTTCATCCATCAGGGTTTGATTACTTAATTTCTAGCATTTATTTTGCTTCCTACATTTGCTTTTTATTTTTCATTAATATGCAATGATATTGCACCTGGCATTAGCGATGCACGACTTCGCTTTCCCAGATTATGGTAAGCTAATCTACAAAAGTGATATAATACCCCATCCAAGAAGGGTGCAACTTTGCTATTGTGTTATCATGCCCACTCTAGGTGAGGCGTGACTCTTCTCGAGAGCACACCGAGCACAATTTCAAGATTTTGTTTTTACTATTGCATTCCATTTTGCATATAGATCATGCTACTACAATTTGTTTTCTATTTTCTATTACTGCATTTTTATTTTATGATTAAGCATCCAAAGGTCAATTTTTTGCTTTTTCTTTAAAAGGTCATCTAAAAGGACCTAGGGGGCTTGACTGCTATACCTCCAAGGATTGTTACACAATGGCCTAAGTAGGCCCCCTAATGCTAATCCCATTTTCAAGTGTTTCATGAGTTATTTTGTAGAAAAAGGTATTTTGATATCATTGGACAAGAGGCAAGAAAGCTAGGATCAACCACCAGTCTAGATAAGTGCTCTATTTATTGCCTTAATTGTGGATCTAATTTTAATATTTGATTCTTAGGCATCTGAAAGTGAAAAGCATTTAGTTTACATCTAGGGATAATTTATGTGCATTTATTTTACATTTTTATTCTTTAAATATTTTTTGAAATAAACCCTAGGTTAGTGAGCATTCAAAATAAAGAATCATATTAGGTTAGCTCTTGTATGTGTGCATTCTATTTTCTATTGTTATATTTTGTTTCTACATTGTCCTTTATAGTTCCTAGTTTATAACTAGAAAGGCTAAACTTAGGTGTTTTTCTTAAAACTGAATACATCAAATATTCATAAATATCCTAAGGACTTGAAGCGAGTCCTTAAACCATTTCTAGTGAACCATTACCCTTAGCACCAAGTGTAGAGAACAAAATACCCCTGTGGTTCATCCCATAAGGCTTCATACCTTTGTGGATCCAACCTTTTTTGGAAATTATATGCGGTAGGGTAGTTTTCCCCCTCTACATCTTTGGTGAACTCGATGCGAACACCTCATTTTATTTCAAACTTTAAGCAAGATCATTAATTTTGTTTGAAAAATATTTAAGTAATTAAAAATTGTTTTTTAGTTTTTTCCACTATTTTTTTTTCACTACTTCTAATGGCTCCTTTCCTTAGAAGTTAGAGGAAACAATTAGAGTCTAATTATGTTCCTTTGGAAGATGATCAGATTGATAAGGAAGACCATAATGTGGATCTAGAAGAGCAAGAAGAGGTAGATATGAAAATTGAAACTAATTCTAATTCTTTTGTTGGACCTAATGGTAGTTATATATTTTCATTATTTGATAACATTTGAGAATTCATGAAATATCCTAAGGAAAAACTATTGGAATATGTAGAATAAGAAGATTATATTTAAAAAGAGGATGCTACTCCTTCCCATACCAATAGGTCTCCTTTGCTTCATCATGGTATTCCTACATCTCAATCCCTACATCAAAACAATTTTAAGAACCAAGCGACTTGTGCCACTACTAATACCACCAATGTTGGAGGGAATCTGCAAGTCTCTCTAACTGGTAATGGTCAAAACAATTATTCTCAATTTCCTCCTGTATCCGCTAATATCAACACCATTTCTTATGTTCCACCAAATATTAATTATACACATGGTGCCACATACAACCAAAGAATCCAAAACTTGAGTCAAACATCAATATTTCAACATGCATACTTTCCTCCTTTGGGAAGTCTGGGAAGCATGCATAGTAATTTAGAGATGCAGAATTTGGAAAATTTAGTGAATCAGTTGGTTTCAAGGATGGACATGATTCAAACTTTAGGGTTTACATAAAGTTATAAGGAAATGTGTAGTCAGCCATTGGATCCTATTGTTGCTACTAGACCTTATCCTAAGCATTTTTCTATTCTAATTTTACAAATCTATAAATGTACTGAATATCCAATAGATCATTTAAGAGGATTCAAAATAGCTTACCATGATCTTATTTATGATGATATGCTCTTATTGAAAATATTTCCAAAGAGTCTTGTTGGAGTGGCATTAGAATGGTATTATCGATTGCCCAACTATTCTTTGAAGAGTTTTGAGAATATTGCAGAGATGTTTGTTCATCAATTTACTGCTAATATTGAAAAGGAAGTGACTATAAGATATTTATATGATTTAAAAAAAGTAATGAAGAAATTTTTTTCAAAATTTTAGCCCATTGGAGAAGTTTAGTTGGTTGATTAAGACAACCTGTGTCTTAGAAAGAAATGCTTGATATATTCATTGGTAACTTACAAGAACAATTATCTTATACTTTAGAAACTACTACTTTCACATCTCTAGATCAAGCAATTGAGTTAGCAAGAAAAGTGGAAAAAGCTCCCATTAGAAGAGGTCAACTTAAGGTTAAATAAGATAAGACAATTAAGTCTCAACCTAAAAATAAGCATATAGGAGGCAATAGTGATAGTAGGCTTGATAGCAATGTCAATAATAGCCTACAAAAGATTGTACTTTAGAAGCCTCCTCAAAGAAATTTCACAAGATTTAATGTCCCTATGGAAGTAGTTTTGAAACAACTATTGGATGCTAAGGTAATTGAATTACCTCCATTAAAACAACTAGATACTACAACTCACTGATATAAGATAAATTAATATTGCACTTACCATAGGGTAGAAGGACATTGGAAAAACACTTGTAAGAAGTTGAAGTATGGGGTTCAATATTTGATTGATGCATTATGCATTAATTTAGAAAATCTCCAATCAACAAGTAATCAAACTCCTACTCAACAAGTTCCAACAACAAACCAAACCATGGGGATATTTAAGGATCCCCTACCTAAGCATAAGCATAAAATAGCCAATCATGTGGCTCATCAAGATGTTTCCCTACACCATAGCAATGTGGTTGGTATGGTTGGAGTAACTACAAGGAAACAGGCTTAGAATCACCAATATTAGCAAGGACAAAGCTTAGTATATCAACCTAGTATAGTTTTAAAGGAGAACTAGAGAAGATATTCAACTACAAGGATTCCACCTATAGTTTTGACATCGTAGTCACAGGTTTCATTTGATATTCAGAATAAGTTAGCTAGTATGCCAAAAAATATATCAATGTTATAAATTTTTCAAACTTCTCTCAATCACAGAAATGCTTTAATGAATTTTTGAAAACAACAATCTATTTTCCTAGACATCCCTCCTAATTCCATAGTTGATACCATAGTTTCTTTTGGGATAAATCATGTCTCATTCTCATATGATGATAAACCTTCCTCAATCTTACATGGATATTCATCACTTTACATCACTGCACTTATTGCAGATTCCCTTATCAAGCAAGTTTTGATTGATAATGGTTCATCCCTCAATTTGTGTACACATCAAATATTTCAAAAAATTGGATTAAAAGTGAAGAACACAAGATTATATTGAGAGGGGGGGTGAAAAATATAAGAACACTTTTTACTTTTCTTTCCAAATAATATTATGCAATATATAAATGGAAATATCAACAATAGTAATCAAATTAATGCATAAATTACCACAGAATGGAGACACCAATTTAACATGGTTCACCCAATGTGGGCTACTCCACGAAGAAAAATTTTCACTAAAATTTTCTCAAAAAATCTCTTGGGAATCCTTCCTTATTATAATGTTTATGGACCTCTATCCAAAGGAGACACCAATCCCCTAATCAATTTAGTGTATCTCAATCTATAGGAGAACTCTTTCCACTTTGTTGGTTTATGGATATCTATCCATAAGAAAATCCTTCTCTACTTTGGTTTGTGATCCTCTAGAAGACTACTGCCTCCACTACATTGGCTTGTGGATCTCTCTCCATAGAATACCTCTATCCTCACTACCCTGGCTAATGGATCTCTATCCACTAGAGAATACTATCCTCTGCTCTATCACCTCTTAATATTGCTCTCATATTTATTCAATCTATATCTCAAATTTGTGTTAAACACTATATCTCAAATTTGTGTTAAACACCATCCTTCGGTCTAGCACAAATCTACTCACAAGTCTATCTCTAGTATGGCACAAATATACCCTCAAATATGCACCAACCTCTATACTCAAATCTATCCTCAATAACACAAAGCTTGATCCAATAAAAAATAAACTCTTCCCCAAGCCTTAACACAAATCTTGAACAAATCAAACAATCAATTATGATCTCAAGTCTTCTCAAAGACCTGTCTCAAATTTGTCCACAAATATTCACCAAGACTTACCTTAAATCTGCTCAAAAATTCTTCACCAAGACTTACCTTAAATCTACTTAACAAGTCTTCACCAAGACTTACTTCAAATCTACTCAACAAGTTCTCTCTAGAACTTGTCCAATTTGCTCAACAAGTCTTCACCAAGACTTACCTTAAATCTGCTCAACAAGTCTTCACCAAGACTTACCTCAAATATGCTCAACAAGTTCTCTCTAGAACTTGTCCAATATTCTCAACAAGTCTTCACCAAGACTTACCTTAAATATGCTTAACAAGTCTTTACCAAGACTTACTTCAAATCTTCTCAACAAGTTTTGTCTAGAACTTGTCCAATATGCTCAACAACTCTTCACCAACACTTGCCTTAAATATGCTCAACAAGTCTTCACCAAGACTTACCTCAAATTTATTTTTAAACTTTTACAAAAATCTCATTAAAAATTTCATAAAACTCAACTTCATATTTTACAGAAAGCCTCTTCAATACCACAATCAAGTTTTACTTAGAATCTTATTTAACCATAGAAACATATAGAGAATTATTAGAGACTCAACATGTTTCACACTCACAAAATACTCAATCACTTTCAAACTCTCTTTAAAATAAATTTAGAATAAAGAGTAATTATCTTCATAGAACTAGAACTATCACTTCAATGCATTCAATAAATAATACTCATCCAATTTAATTTAAACATACACTCAATGAAACACAACTTGCTTACAACCCCTAACCAAGTGTTTCACTATACTTCCAACAACTCAACCCTTGACTCAAGATGATTCTAAATTCACATAACAATGATACTCATAATCTTTCACAAACCCTAGCTCAAGCTAGTTCTCAATTTCACACTCAAATGTTCTCTCAATATTCATCAATCATGCATATGAAAACTCACTCAAACATTTCCAACAATGCTTATCAAACAAACCTTTTCACTCCAACTTTGCATTTCACAATACTCAATCCAATATTTCACTCATAAGGAAGATGTGCCCATACCTTTTTTCTTTATGGAGATATGTCTTCAAAACCTATATTAATCACAATCAAATCTTCTTTGCCAATATCAAGGTTAGATAGCAATAATCTATCTCTAAATCTCCACTCAAAAATTCTCCTCAATTTTTATTTCACTATACAAAAATAACAAGTCTCAAGTACACCTTATAATCTCCAAAATTTTCAAACAAGAATTCCAAATACTCACTTTCACTATAACCTTCTTCAGAAATTTAATACATAGGTTAATCCAAATTTCTTATTTATGTATCCCTACTTTAAATTGCATTTCAAAAATAATTAACCATCACAAATCAGAAATAATGCAATTAAATGATTTTCCAATTTTAACCAATTTAAAAATTAAATTTATCTTATCCCCCTTATATCTCCTTAGGCACTCACAATTTAATACATAGGTTAATCCAAATTTCTTATTTATGTCTCCCTACTTAAAATTGCATTTCAAAAATAATTAACCATCACAAATCAGAAATAATGCAATTCACCTTTTAATTCAAAATTAAATGATTTTCCAATTTTAACCAAGGTAAAAATAAAATTTACCTTATCCTCCTTATATCTCCCTAGGCACTCACAATTCAACCTTAGACCATGCGCTCAATAAGTGCTCACTATGCAACCTTAGACCATGCACTCAACAAAAAAAATAATAAAAATCAAAGTACCTTCATGCCACTCGATGGGATTTGATCCCAAATCATGCTACTGTCAGCACCCTAGTCGGGGCCCAATTGCCATGTGATCTAGATTCTAACATGGGAGGGAAATATATCCTGTACACTTAGTACCTTTATTCCACATAAAAATGAAATTAAAACCTTACCCTTTTGCAGCCATCGAGACTCGAACATAGAACCTCCGCTCTCCCAATGCCTTACACACCAATCACTTGCCACTAGTCCAACTAGTCGATTGGTGACAAGGCTTTATGCCTTGGTCAACTTATCCTGCACATTTTTTGGATGCCTTTAAAAATTAATAACCTATTTTCTTATGCTCACAAATTTTGCATTAAACTATTTTCATGTCTTGCACATGCATGAAATTGGAGACTTGTCTTTTGGTTTGGCAATACCTATGTTATTTATACCATATGTCAATCATCATTGAACGTCGACGGGGAGGATGAAATATAAAATTATTTGCACCCACCCTGATGAGGCAGGAGATTGCCTCATTTAAATACTTCTTTTATAAAATTTTAACTCATATGGAACTATTTGTGATGTGATTTTATGTTAATTATAGGATATTATGCATTGTGTGATGATATTTGCATGTTAAGATAGGGAAAATGCATATGCTCTATTTTTACTAATTTATCCATATTTTCTTCAGTGTTTTGGCTATTTATTCTTGTAATTCTACATTAATTTAAGTGTTATAATATGTAATAAATCTATGTATAAGGTTTACGATCCATCCACAAATATATGCCATTTTTTGCTCACTTTTAAATTAACTTTTAGGTGCCAAAAACCTGTCAAGTTGTTGACTATGCAGGAAAACTAGACTTTGTCACACAAATTCCATCCAGCTGTACATCTACAACATGGCATGGAATTTTTCCATCCCATCCCAAGTCAAGGATGGAAATAGTCCTCTGGATACCTAAGGGGACCATACCTTCTGCCACAATAGATTGCATAAACTTCTACTGATGAAATAGCAGTCTTCCTATTCTGCTACCTGATATTCCAAAGGAATTATGGAATGAGCGCAGATAGTTTGGAACTACTTAAAGGTGTTTTTGAAAAGGAGTAAATGGTAACTAAAGTCATCTAAGAATACACCTTATCCAACTTCACACTTGTACCTCACTTTGGATGCCAAAACTTAGAGTGGATAGGGACAAAAGTGTCAAAACTCTGCATTTGTGGAAGACCTGGACTGAAACTACTGTAACAGTCCTAGATAATAGCAGTAAACCTTATATTTAATGCATTCTATTTTGTATAAATAAAATGCTCCCATCTAGTTGAGAATATAGGAGAATAGGTAGCTGAAGATAGTTATAGCATGTTTTAGGTGTTTTGAATCTGTGTTTATGTTAGGATCCTCAATCCTAACATTATCAGTTAGTATTAGTTAGTATTATTAATCATTTAATTATTATATTATTACCTTATAAAGTGAACAGTCACAACCCTTCATAAATTGAATGATCACATCTCTTCATATGTGAACCATCATGTCTCTTCACCAACGTAGCTTTAGGGTAGATATATATATTAGGTTGGTCATCCATATCAAATCATCCAAGAAGAAGAATAATAATCATAGATTCTAAGGAGGGAGCCCCCTATAGTGGCAAAGTGATTACAAGGGAGCCCCCTTTGAGTGGCCTGCGATTACATTTACATTAATTTGTTAATAATTTTATAGTAAGATCTTGGGGTCTTACCATTTGGTATCAGAACCATGTGGGACCCAATCATGTGGGAATTGTTCAAAGATCTTCATCAAATAACTTTTGTATGTGAGTATCAAACTCGGTTTGAGGATATCACCAAACACAACACAATATTGGATGAATCAATTCTCATCAATGGATTCATTAGGGGATTAAAAGAGGAAATTAGAATGGAGGTGACAAGGTTCAATCCCTATACCATGATGCAGACCTATGGATTGGCAAAATTAGTTGAAGATAAAATCAATGCACAACGATTAGGGAAACCACTTATGGAAAAATCATCGACCACTTACATCACTCCCAAACCTATGCATAATGGAAGGGCACAAAGCACTTACACAACCCCCAAATCTAACCAAACTTTACAAATTAAACATCTTAGATTTGAGGAGATGAAGGAATGACGAGAAAAAGGACTTTGTGATAATTGTGATGAAAAATTTGGACCCCACCATAAATGTGCTACACTAACATTGTATTTATTGAAGGAAGTTGATCCCTGTCTCTCCATAGAGCAAGTAGATGAGGTAGTTATGTCCGAAGTGACCAGTGTACCTACTCACTACAATGAAGACAATGAGGTCGATGTACAAGAAGTGATTGATGTACCAAGCAAGGATGAGTTAGACATACCCAAAGTGATCAATGCTAGCCAAAAATGCACTCTACAAGACCTACACATACCTTCCTCATCAATAGTGAGTTCTTGCCATATGACCAAACCTATTTGGAACCAACACAGAGTGACTACACACTCCTTCTCCGTTGGCTCTACCAAGGAACCAAAAAGGATATGAAATCATTACCATCACTTTTGATGCATCATTCTGAACTATTTGAGGAACCCCAAGGGTTGCCCTCCCATCATCATCATGATTTTACTAAGGAAGATTATACTATTGTTCTTGGCAACCCCCCGCTAATGCTTCATCCTTCTCGATATCCCTGCCTACGAAAGGATGCCATTAAAAGAGTCCAAGAACTTACACAAATCCTTCTTGGAAAACAAAGGACAAAGCTTCTCACTTTGAGCTTTGAGGACAAAGCTCTTTTTAAGGAGGGTGGCATGTTAGGATCCTCAATCCTAACATTATTAGTTAGTATTCGTTAGTATTATTAATCATTTAATTATTATATTATTACCTTATAAAGTGAACCATCACAAACCTTCATAAAGTGAATGATCACATCTCTTCATACGTGAACCATCATGTCTCTTCACCAACATAGCTTTAGGGTAGATATATATATTAGGTTGGCCATCCATATCAAATCATCCAAGAAGAAGAATATTAAGCATAGATTCTAAGGAGGGAGCCCCCTATAGTGGCAAAGCGATTACAAGGGATCCCCCTTTGAGTGGCTTGCTATTACATTTACATTAATTTGTTAATAATTTTATAGTAAGACCTTGGGGTCTTACCAGTTTACTATAACAATACAATACTCTGCAGGTCTCTTCCTGCATTGTTGTGATGTTGCTAATATGAAATAAAAGGGTGCAATATTATGATTCATGTTTCATTTTGAATTAAGTGTGAGAACTTCTTAGTTTAGAGAAAGCTCACTCACCTCCTTTAGTTCAGGAAGCAAGGGCCACTTCCAGGCCCAGAGGAGGGATTTTCACTTGACATAATTATGCTTATTCTGGCTACAGCAAGGCAGCAGAAGACTGACAATTTTTGTAGAATTTTTGTTTGATGCATAGGTTAATACTTCTTTATTAGTAGTTGCAAGTTAGTGGTTAATTTTAGTTTCACATTTCCAAAATTTAGCATAGTATTTTCAGCTTTCTATTGTTTGCACTATTTCCAAAATTTGTATTAGAATAAAGTTGTTACAGATTTGCACATTTAGTTGTCAGTTTTTTTTATATTTCAATTTTTGTCATTTTCTGCAAAGTATGGTGTGATGTTTAGAAGTTTTATTTTATGCAACAATTCATTATCAGTTTGCTACAACTTATTTCTTGTCAATTGAATTCTACAACAGTTTTACTTTTCTAAATAGTGTGGATTTGATTCATGCAATTTCTAGTTTTCAATAGTTTAATTTCATTTTCTTTGTCAAAGGAAGTATTTTAGCATTTATAGGATGTTAGAAGGAGTACCAAACACCCCAAGACACTAACTACCTCACCAATAAAGCCCTGAGTTAAATGAACTAAACCTACAATCTGCTACACCCTGCTCTCATATATAGCCTTGGACATTGCCCTAGAGTGACATATATTGATTAAATGGTGAAGGATAAATGGCACTCATCATTTTTGGCACCATTGCCGGGGAAACCTTAGGTGTTGTTAGGAGAGGTATAGTAGTCCAGAAACTTTCCTGTCTTAAGAAACAATTTTTGGAGACCTAAGGTTTAGTTCATTTTAGTAAATAGCCATGAATGAAGAGGCCAAGAGATGAGAGAGGGAGGTTTATTAGAATTGGTTCCTTCCCAGAAAGGCATTCTTCCTGTACAGGAGAAGAACTTCCTATTTATGATTATCCTGACAGAGTAAAAAGAGAATCATCTTCTTCATCAATTGAACCATATGCAGAACCTTTTGAGGAAGACTTCTTGAAGCACTTGCTACTAGACATTATTTTGTTCCTAATCCCTTATTAGAACAAACAGAAAAATTTGAATCAATTAAATTAGAGGAGGAAAACATGGCACAACCACCACCTCCTGCTAGAAATTTTGAGTACCCTATACAATTAACTGCTGGACAACAAGCTCCTATGAAAACCATTTCTCCCTCAGTGTTGCCAATATTTAAGGGAATAGTGTCTAAAGATCCTTACCAATTTATGTTTGAGTTTAAGATCTTGTGTCAAACATATGATTATGTGACTGATAATCAAAAGCTGAAATTATTCCCTTCCACACTTAAAGATGTAGCTTTACGTTGGTTCATGAATCTTGACTCAGATTCCATTCATACTGGGATGAAATGGAAACTACATTTTTAGACAAATATCAGGAGTATTGTAGGGTACGTCATAGAAAGGATGAGTTATTTCAAATTAAAAAAAAAAAAAAAGATGAAAATTTGGAAGATTATGTTAATAGATTTATTTTTAGCCAAAAAATAGTTGGTCCTATAGAAGGAGAATTGTTAAAATCTATCTTTCTAAGGGGATTACAAGATGAATCCAAGGAAGTACTAGATATAATGGGAAAAGGAGATGTACACCAACTTGAGATTGCTGACATTATAGAGTTGTGCACAAATTATTCTAGAACTAGGGACATAAGGAAGAAGAAAAGTCCTAATAATGTAGACATCAAAGAATTGATGGAAGAAATGGCTAATATGAAAACTGATATACTTGTTCAACTAAACACTGTTTTAGGAGAAAGGAATACAAGAACCAATTCTTCACCACCCATGTCTATTTAAGGTCCTAGGTGTAGAAATAAGCATGCTCTGCAATATTATCCTTTGGAAAAGACCTCAATCTCAACAATCTATGGCATTTTCTCAAAGGAGCATAAAACAAATAAATGTCACCTTTTACCCCATATTAGGAGTGCTATAGAAAACCAAGTTGAAGAACTTCATACTATTGGGCAAAGGCCATGAGGTAACTTCATACAAAACCAAAATACCCATCGCTTTTCTTCAAATTGGGGACCAAATCCTTGGAATATGCCATGGGGGTACACAGAAACTCCTCCTCAACATTAGAATCAAACTTGGGTAGCCCCTCAAGATTGGTCACATTCTAGTTGGAATCAGCCATGGCATCCAATTAATCCATCTTGGGTACCAAATCAATTAGGGAAAATATGGGGGCAAAAATACCCATCCTATCAAAGGTAGTAGAGGTATAAACCACCAAACCAACACTTGCTGCTAGCCCCTAATCAAAAATTTTATGGAAGAGTTCAACCACAACAAACACAACTACTTAAGCAACCTCTACTTCCAGCTCAGCCTATGGCTAACCCCAATAAAAATAGAAAAGTAGCTCTTGTTTATGGAGCTGAGTCTAAAGAGACTATTGTAGTCCATGTCCTTGACTGTAGTAACATCCAGTTGCATTTAGGGAAGGTTTTACCTGAACTTGCACCACCCACTATTGAAGAAATTGATGGACAACAAGAACTACCAAGTCCAAAAAAACCACAAACAGGGTAAAAGAAGGAAAAATAGAAAATGTACAAGGGAAAATTGAACCTATCATAACAGACCTAACCTATCCTGAAATGTTTGACCACACTATAACAACCCCTGAATAAGAATTAATCATAGAATTGAGGAAAATATCTATCTCATTTCCTCTGTTGCAAGCAATAAAGGAAGTACCTCTGATTAGGAAAACTATTTAGGATATGTGCATTAAAAATCCTGGTAGGAATAAGAAAGCCTTTCCAAAAACTATGCAGGTAGAAGGAAAGTTGGCTGACCTACTCTCGGGAAAACTAGTACCTCCTAAGTATAGTGATCCAGGGAGTCCAGTAGTGACAATTACTGTTGGGTTGGTTCAAATTCCAAATGTGCTTATTGATTTAGGCGCTGCAATCAATGTAATGACTAAAGAAACCATGAAAAAATTTTAGCTCAATAATCTTAGTCCCATTACCACAATTTTGGAGATTGCAGATAGGTTAGTGGCTAAACCAAAAGGAATTATGGAGGATGTTGCCATTGAAGTGTCTTCTTGGGAATACCCTGTAGATTTCTTAGTGTTGCAACCTAGAAACTCAACTAATGACTATCCTATTATTCTTGGATGACCTTGGCTTGCCACTACAGCTACATTTATAGACTATAGGTCAGGTGAGATGACCATTTCAAATGGCATAGACCTGAAAAATATTTCCTTGTATCCACCAGCCCAACCTTCAACCAAATTTTCTGGATAGATATGGTATCTTGAGTCTGATGAAGAACAGGAAACTATTGTCACTTTGGCCACCGTTGTAGTAAAAGAACATATTGAAGAACTTAATTCACCAGAAAGAGAAATATTTGAACATGAAACAATTTTGGTGAAAAAATTGCAAGAAGAAGGCCTTAGGGATGATCAAATTCTTGTCCATCATTTGTTATGGAAATATGAAGAACAAACTGTTGAACATTTGTCATCTATTCCACTACAAGAAAGCTCCTTCACACTACCACATGGTTGGCATCATCATCTTCTAACTTCTTTCACTTGTCCTATGCAAATGATCCCATTAGGTATCACATTTACACCAGAATCTAGAGTATTTCATACTCTCCAACCACATCATTGTCCCTTAAATGCTTTAATCAACAAATATGAGGCTATCAATTCTGTTTATCCAAGGATTAAGCAGAATGAAATACAACCAAGGAAACTTGTGAACATTAATAGTTTTCTGACTAATGAGCAAGAAGTCAAATTATTTTTTGTTTTGTAAAGACATGTTCAGGATTTTTCTTGGAGTTATAAGGATATGAATGATATTCATCCTGATGTGTGTACACATAGGATATACACAGAATATGTCAAACCAGTAAGACAACCACAAAGGCGTCTGAATCCCGCTCTAAAGGATATTGTTAAGGAAGAAATCACAAAACTATTGGATGTAGGATTCATTTATCAAATTTTAGACAGTAGGTGGGTTTCACCATTGGTTATTGTTCCAAAAAAGAATGGAAAGATAAGAGTATGTGTGGACTACAGGGAATTGAATAAGGCCACACATAAAGATCACTTTCCATTACCATTTATAGACCAAGTATTGGACACCCTTGCTGGTAAGAAATTTTTTTGTTTCCTAGATGGTTTTAGTGGTTATAATTAGATTCAAGTCGCACCAAAAGACCAAGAAAAAATAACTTTCACATGTCCTTGGGGCACATTTACTTACAGAGTGTTACCCTTCGGTTTGTGTAATGCACCAGCAACATTTTAGAGAGTTGTTTTGGCTATTTTTTCTGATCTAATGAATGAAAGTGTAGAGATTTATATGGATGACTTCACAGTGTTTGGAGATACATTCAAATATACTTTAGAACAACTTGAAAAAGTTTTAATACGCTGTGAAACATATCATTTGTCTCTAAATCCTAAGAAATTTTTCTTAATGATGGAGGAAGGAATTGTTCTTGGACATCATATTTTTGCTTGTGGAATTAAAGTTGATCCTAAGAAGGTAGAGGTTATCAAAACCCTTTCTCCCCCAAAAACTGAAACTGATGTGCATAGTTTCTTAGGACATATTGGATTTTATCATAGATTTATTACCAATTTTAGTACTATTACTAATCCAATGTTTGCATTGTTAACAAAGGATTCTGAATTTGTTTGGTCTGCTGGGTGTCAACAGTCCTTTGAAGATTTAAAGGAAAAATTAAAAACTCCACCTGTATTAAGAGGTCCTAATTGGGATTTACCCTTCCACATTCAAAATGATGCTTCCAATACTGCTATTGGAGCTGCATTTGGACAAATTGAATATGGACAACATTATGCCATATACTACATTAGTAAAAATTTGACTAGAACTGAAAATAATTATACCACAACCAAAAAGTAATTTTTAGCTGTGGTGTATGCTATTAAATTTTTTTGACACTATGTCATAGGATATCCTATATTCATTCACATAGACCATGCTACTATAAAGTATTTGATGAATAAACCTTTGGTTAGTGCATGAATTATTCGTGGGTTAATACTACTACAGGAATTTGATATTACTATAGTTAACAAACTAGGGAAGTCTAATGTAGTGGAATATTTTTTTTCAAGATTGCCAAATGTAGATACGGAGGAATTGGTTGAGGATGTGTTTCCTGATGAGAAATTGTTTGCTATTTCTATACAATCTCCATGGTTTGCAGATATAGCTAGTTATTTATCTATAGGGAAGATTCCTCTTCACTTTTTTTTTTTTTGTGGAAAACATCCCAAAAGGGATGCCACTTCGGGTAAGACCCAAGGAGGTAGGGGTATCCAATATTCCTCTTCACTTTACTCCTAAACAAAAGAAACAGTTGATCAAGCAAAGTTCTTCTTTTGAATGGATAGGAGGTTTATTTTTTAAATGTAGTCCTGACCATGTGTTGCGCAGGTGTATTTGCAAGGACGAGGTATATGACATCCTGTAAGCATGTCATGATGAACCATCAGGAGGGCATTATTCAGTGAAGAATACCATTCGAAAGATTTTAGGTACTGGTTACTACTGGCCATCCTTGCACAAATATGTCAAAAGGTATGTCAAAAATTGTGATGCATGCCAAAGGATGGGTAAGCCTACTTTTACTAGTGAAATGCCTTTACAACCTCAATTAGGTATAGAACCATTTGAGAGGTGGGGGATAGATTTTTTAGGACCCATTGATCCACCTTCCCAAGGGAAAGTGCATATATTTGTATGTACTGATTATGTAACCAAGTGGGTAGAAGCCCATGCTTTTAAGCATGCTCAAGAGAAAAAAGTTACTGATATCCTGTATTCATAAATATTTCTGTGATTTGGAGCCCCACAATCTATCACCACTAGTCAGGGACCTCAGTTTACCTCAAAAATTTTTGAAGCCTTCACCAAGATGTATGAAATCAAACATAGAAAATCCTCACCTTACCATCCACAAGCCAATGGACAAGTGGAAGTGAAAAATAGGGAGTTAGAGAGGATCTTGACCAAAACAATATCATCCCATAGAAGGAATTGGGTGTAGAAATTACCTGAAGCAATTTGGGTCTATAACACCACCTGGAAGTCCACTACTGAATTTACCCCTTACGAATTGCTTTATGGAAAAAACCCATTTTACCTGTTGAATTTGAATTGCTAACTCTTCGGACTACTTTGGAAGTTGGTATTGATTTATCACAGGCTCAAACAAATCGGATCCTGTAGCTCAATGCATTGGATGAGCTTTGAAGAGATGCATTGCACTAGACTAAGGTGATCCAGGCACAACGTAAACTATGGCATGATATTCATGTTCAACAACAAAAATTTCAATAAGGCGATTGGGCTTTGTTGTTTGACTCCTAGTGTGAAGACTTTCTTGGTAAGTTGCAGACCCGATGGCTCGGACCTTATGAGATTGAGGAGGTGTTTGCAAATGGAGTTGTGTGTCTTTCACCAATTTATGATTCAAGAAGAAAGTTTGTGGTTAACGGTCATCATCTCCATGTATATCATAAGTCGTTAACCAAGGAGGAGTTTCTCAACCAAGTGGGAAACATGGATGTAATGGTGTTGGAAGAAACCATTGCTTCCAAAACCGACTCAATCAAGTAATGTCACCAAAGAAAAAAAAATGAAAAAAAAATGAATGAAAAAAAAAATTTAATTAAAAATAAATAAAAAATAATAATAAAAAAATTCATATTGTAAAAACCTCTACGAGGCACATCTATATTTGGCTTACATGGAAACCGGTTTTCCCGACATGTTTGTCTCATTCCTATCATCATATTATCCATTCTCCATCATAATTTCATCATCATTCCATTCACTATTCCTAATTCCATCAGGTCAAACTCACCTTTGGTTCATTCAAATCATTCCATCACATCTATTTCACTTATGTTTTTCCTTTTGTCTTGTTGCACCTTGTAAAAGTTAATGCAAAAACAACTGGAATCAGTATTGGTACAAAATATGGATAGAAAAGTTTTTTTAGGTATGTGTCTTTTTCAATTTTAATATTGTAAATATGTATTATATGATGCATAAAATATTTAATTAGCATAAACACATGCATTTAGTTCCAGAGAAGTTATCAAAAGAATAAATGAAGCCTACTCTGGAAATAGATCTGGTTAATAATTCTACTCAGAACAAAGGCCTTGCACAAAAGACAGCTCTGGAAACTATTCTACTCTGGAATGTAATAGAGATAAGAGTTAAGAATGAATTAACAAATGGTTAATTCATTTTAACTCCGGATCCACATGGCATAGGCTTGAAATCAACGTAATCTCCGTGCACACATGGAAATCATGCTAATCAAATTCAGAAGTTGTGCCACTCTACAAAGTTATAATAGGCATGGACCTTCTAAATTAATTTGCTGCATGTGATTGGTTGGCACACGTTTCAAGTAAGAAAAGCAATTTTAACGAGGCAATTTTTGTAAATTCTAGGAGCCACGTCACCAAAAACTTCGTAACATTAAACTACATGCAAGGAAAAAGGGCTCCATATTAATTGAATGCTGCCACTTCTCAAGTATGCATGCATATTCATCATTCTGATGTTGTGCATGTGTTTACTATCCCTAAAAAAATTTGTTCTTTCCATTCTAGAACGAGTAAATATGACATTGGTAGTAAATTCTCACAGAACTAAGAACAGAACAGAGTCGATGGAAAAACAAACCTGAGGAACTCAAATTAAACTATGGGAGGACAAAAAAGTAGAATTGAACCAAAGAATATTGAGTATTTGCAAATGGATTCAAAGTTTTTGCGGATTTTCATCGAAGATGGTTTCCTACCTTTCTTGAAAAATTTTGAAGGGCATTCATAAGGTCTAGCAGTAGAATTTGCACAAACGTTTCGAGGGAACAAGGTGTAGATTAGGGGAATGACCATTCAAGTAAGTCCACAAATCCTCAGTGAAATTACAGAATTACCTTTACAAGGAAATCATATAGGGAAGTCTGGAAAGAACACCTTAAAAGAGCTGGTTAATCAATTTAGGGGCGAAAATGATAGACCAATTGAGTATATAATGAGTAATAATATCTTTAAGGGTGTTAAGCGGACTATTTTACAGACACCATGGGATGAAGTCATTGTTTGGGTAATTAGGCTTCTTACCTGCGATGGTCAATTCCCTGTTCTCTCTAGCCACCATATGAGAATTTTGACTCACCTTCGTTATGGCCATGAAAACCCTAAACTAAGAGTTAATTTACCCTTGTACTTGCACCAAGGCTTTGCCAACATGTCCAAAAAGTACCAAGCAGGAAAAGGTTATCCTAAGCATCATGGATTAATTAAGGTTATTTGTAGACATCATTTCAGGGGAAATTCTAGGAATTTTACCCATTTCTTCCAAACATGGGATGAATTTACTAAGGAAATTAACCTTAATCCTACACCTACACTTAGGACTTCTGCTGGAGCAACTCCTTCATTTCCTAAAGGGCCTCCTTCATCAAAAATGAGAACACAACAACATGCTAGTTCTGAGAGAAAATGAAAAGTTACCTTTGCAGCAGAACCACAACCACCTCACATTCCTGAGATAGGGGAACCATATACCCTGTCAATTGGAATATTTAAGGCTAGAACAAAAGGTGCAAAGGGTTTTCTATTTTAGAACTAAGGATATCTTCAAGATTGCAGAGGGTTGCGGATGAAGGGAATGTGCAAACAAAGGAAATAATGGAACAAAATGTTGATATTGGTGGACAAGATGAAGAGGTTGAAGGAGTTGAAAATGTTACCAATGAGGAAGGTCTACGGGTGTAATTCAAACTATACTTGAGGCCAAAGAACAATGGATTGGGCTCAGGTGAAGGATTCCTACTATCATAACTCCTATTCCACACTTCTTTGACAATGATACTCAGCCATAAGACCAATTCCCAGAGTGGCTCAAAGAAATTTAGATGCATAAGGGATATTACCATATTGAAAGTAGACTATGGAAGTATGATGAACAATATCTGGAGTTGGACCTTTGTGCCATTGTTGTAGAGCAGAATGCATGAGGACATGCATTAGAATAGGTTGGGGGGAAAATGACGAGGCAGGAGATTACCTCATTTAAAGACTTCTTTTATAAAATTTTAAGACTCATATGGAAATATTTGTGATGTGATTTTATGTTAATTATGGGATATTATGCTTTGTGTGATGATATTTGCATGTTAAGATAGGGAAAATGCATATGCTCTATTTTTACTAATTTATCCATATTTTCTTCAATGTTTTGGCTATTTATTCCTATAATTATACATTAATTTAAGTGTTATCATATGTAATAAATCTATGTATAAGGTTTACCATCCATCCACAAATATATGCCACCATTTTATCACTTTTAAATTAACTTTTAGGTGCAAAAAAGTTGTCAAGTTGTTGACTGTGCAGGAAAACTAGACTTTGTCACAGAAATTCAAGCCAGTTGTACATATACAACATGGCATAGAATTTTTCTGTACCAACCCAAGTCAAGGATGTAACTAGTCCTCTAGATGCCTAAGGAGACCATACCTACCACCACAAACGATTTCATAAACTTTTGCTAATGAAATAGCAGTCTTCCTGTTCTACTGCCTGATATTTAAGAGCAATTTTGGAATGAGAGCAAACAATTTGGAATTGCTTAAATGCATTTTTGAAAAGGAGTAAATGGCGACTAAAGTCATCTTAGAATATGCCTTATCCAACTTCACACTTGTACCTCACTTTGGATGTCAGCACTTAGAGTGGATAGGGAAAAAAAAGTCAAAAATTTTCTTTTGTGGAAGACCTAGACTGAAACTGTTGTAACAGTCCCAGATAATAGTAGTAAACCTTATCTGTAATGTATTCTATTTTGTATAAATAAAATGCTCCCATATGGTTGAGCAGATAGGATAATAGGTAGCTAAAGATAGTTATAGCATGTTTTAGGTGTTCTTAATCTGTATTTACTGCAACAATACAGTATTTTGTAGGTCTCTTCCTACATTGCTGTGATGTTGCTAATATGAAATAAAAGGGTGCAATATGTTTCATTTTGAATTAAGTGTGAGAAATTTTTAGTTTAGAGCAAGCTCACTCACCTACTTTTTTTTAGGAAGCAAGGGCCACTTCTAGGCCCAAAGAAGGGTTTTTCCCTTGATAGAATTCTGCTTATTCTGGCTGCAGTAGAGCAGCAGAATACTGACAGTTCTTGTAGAATTTTTGGTTGATGCATAGGTCAATACTTCTTGATTAGTAGTTGCAAGTTAGTGGTTAATTTTAGTTTCACATTTCCAAAATTTAGCACAGTATTTTCAGCTTTCTATTTTCTACACTATTTCCAGAATTTGTATTCGAATAAAGTTGTTATAGATTTTGCACATTTAGTTGTCAATTTTTTGATATTTTAATTTTTTTCATTTTCTGCAAAGTATGGTGTGATGTTTAGAAGTTTTATTTTCTGCAACAATTCATTATCAGTGTGCTGCAACTTATTTCTTGTCAATTGAATTCTGCAACAGTTTTAATTTTCTGAATAGTGTGGATTTGATTCATGCAATTTCCAGTTTTCAATAGTTTAGTTTCATTTTCTTTGTCAAAGGTAGTATTTTAGCATTTCTAGGATGTTAGAAGGAGTACCAAACACCCCAAGACACTAACTACCTCACCAATAAATCCCTGAGTTAAATGAGCTAAACCTACAATCTGCTACACCTTGCTATCATATATGGCCTTGGACACCGCCCTAGACTGACATATATTGATTAAATGGTGAAGGATAAATGACACTCATCACACCCTAACTTAGGGTATAAATATTATTATTTTGTAAATTAATTTATAATATAAATATTATAAATAATTTATAAATTACCTTAGGCTTTAATTTTAACATTTAATATTATAATAAAAATATTATAATTTTATTTCCTTTGGGCCTAGGTATTTTTCTCTTTCATCCTCAGAGTTTATCTGACCTCATTTAATATTATAATGATAAATATAATAATATTATTTCCTTTAGGCCTAGGTATTTTTCTCTTTCACCCTTAGGTCTTTTCTGACCTTCTTTAATATTATAATTATTATTATTATAACATTATTTCCTTTAGGCCTAGGTATCCATTTTCTTTAGGGTATTTAACCATCATTTTGACCAATCATGTGAATCTCTTAAACCAAATATCCTAGGCTTAAAATATAAATATTTTAACCCTTCTTTTGCCAATTCTTGCACTGATCACTGACATTGACTCCCGATATCAATGCCAACACAACTAACTCAAAATTTCCAACAATATCCCCCTTTGTCATTGGTGGCAACCCTTTTTCTGTAATTGTTTCTTTTTTCCTTTTTCAAAATTGCTCCCACTGAGAAACTACTCCCCCTGATTTAATGCTCTCCCCCTAACTCAAATCTCTCCCCATTTGACATAAATGGCAAAGGGCCACATTTAGGGCTTGGGTTAAGGATAAGACTCTTAGCTCAGTCCCTCACCAACCTCTTCTCTTGATGTGGTTAATTTTGGGGTGGGAGTATATCTACTCCCAGCATACACTGATATTTACCTTTGTCCACCTTCTTTCTCAACTGATCCTTATGATTCCTTTAAATGGTCTTGTTTTTGCTTGTCTCTAGAAATTATGCTCTACACCACTTAACAATATGCTCAACATTATTGCACTTTTAACACTTAATATTGTGATTCCTTGAAGGTTCAAATATCCTATAGTTCCTCCTAGTGAAGCCATAACCATTCCTATCATGAACTCTGCAATTAACTGCCATATTTATTACAAGAGTGACAATACCCTTGAAAGAGATACCCATTTCTAAAATTTCTATTGGTGAAACCATATCCATATCTTTCATGTGTCCTGCATTGTGTATCCTTGTGACCAAACCTATGATATGATAAGCAATGTCCATTGAAGAAACCTTGCCTAGACCCCATTGGTATCCTAGTCTCTTCCTCCCTATGATGTTTCCTGTTCCACATGTTCCTTATTTATGCATTGTTCCTTTCCTTGTTGAACTTTCTATTTTCCAACTTATCCTAAGAATTCTCACTTTATCTTTCACTCTCTTCTTCTGAAGCTTCTTCTTATTTGGAGCTTGAGATTGAATCATCTCCTCTTCCTCTATATTCTTCTTCAAAACCAAGTCCTATTTTTTTTTATGAATATATTTGTACCTTGATAATCTTATCCAAGTTCTTTGAGTTTCTCCCAAATCTGTGTAACTTGTCTCTAGACTCTTTTAATTCCTTCCTTAGTGAAGCTACATCATGCTTGAAGAACACAAGCTTATACTGACAGGGGGGTGAACAATATAAGATCACTTTTTACTTTTCTTTCCAAATCGATATTATGCAATGTATAGATAGAAGTATAAATAGTAGTAATAAAAGCAATGCATAAAATACCATACACAATAGAGACACCAATTTAACGTGGTTCACCCAAAGATGGCTACTTTTGGTCATCAAATCCGCATAGGAAAGGACTTTCGGTGGGTTTGCGCGCCCTGGACCTACGACCAACATTGAAAGGCCGAGAGGAAGAGATGCCCCTCGTGCCAATCTCCGGAGAAAGGCCGGCTCCTATACTAATCTACTTTTGGGGTTTGAGATAAGAGTGCAGGAAAGAAATAAAAGGAGTTCGGGTTAGAGAAAGAAATAAAAAAGGATAAGGGTTAGAGATTGATGATTTAAGGTGGGGAAGAACAGGAAGCACGATCACTCACTAATAACTCAAATAGCAGCAAAAAACACCAAGAATGGAATGAAAGAAACGTAGTGCCGACCTTCCTATGTATCCTCTGGACGGGTTCGCAGGGTTCTCCTCTCTCTCTCACTGGAATTCAGGGTTCAGAGTAACAACGATTAAGAAGAGGGAATAACAGAAACCTCGATCCACCAGGCAACATAAAAGAAAACGACAAAGCATTTTTCCTCTCCTATGTATCCTTCAGGGTGAATTTTAGGGTACAGTTCCCAATCGCACACCGGATTCAGGATTCAGAGTCTCAGTATACGAGTGCAAACAGACAAAAGAATTAAGCACAGAAGGCAGCATAAAAGAGAGAAATGGAGCATAAAAATCTTTAGTATTAGACGCAGGACATTAAGTTACAGCAACTTTCTAGCAGAAAGTTCCCCCCATTTTACATTGCAAAGCCTGGGTTTTTATAGAGGACCCGACCCTCTGAGTCATTATTACAAAAACGGCGGAGTACACCCTCGGGCTCTGAGAAATCGGCTCCTCATGGCTGCTGCGACTGAGTTTTCAAATCGGTTGTCGAAACTGGCAACTGTGATCGGGTCAACCATGGAAACATTCATTTAATGCACCGCCCGAGTGTCCTTGGCTTCTGGATGTTGTGCTTGAGTGATCGCTATGCCCGTTGGGTTTTACTCCGAGGACTATTACGTCCCTTTCATTTGCCAGGAATAGTCAGTGGACTTATCGGGCAAGAAAGGGGGTACTTGTGAGGGGCCTTCGATCACCTTGGGAAGCTGCCCGCCTTGGAACGTGGGCCCGAAAAGTGCTTCGCTACATATTCGCCTCGCTAAAGCCTCGGGCCGAAGTAGATTCTTCTTGATTTGTTCTTAGTAGAATAATGCTTCGCATAAACTTCTTCGGGGATGATGATTGCCGATCGGGTTCCATATTTGAAATGGGCCTTTTGTCCTTTGCTGGTGAAACTGCTTTGGCTGGAAAATGTTTTGGCCCGATTCTCTCTCAAAACTATGGTTCGGGGCATATCCTCCCGAAGCACTCTTCTGCTTCTGACACATTGTCATTTTGCTTCGGGCATCGCTGCTTCGGGTGAAAACTGGCCGAAGTAGGTGTCAAAAATACTTCGGGCCCGAAGTAGTTTCCTTGCCTTGGCTGATTTGGATTATGTTCTCCTCCTTCGACGAAGTCGCTTGGATGCTGCTTCGCAAAACTTCCGCCCAAAGCGGCTACTGAAAATGCTTCGGGTGCGAAGCGTTATCTTTGTATTTTCTTCGGCGAAATTACTTCGCAAGGTTTTCGCCCGAAGTGGTGATGAAAAGTGCTTCGGGCCCGAAGCTCTTTTCACATTCTCCTCTTTTTCTCTCGGCGAAGCTGTTTTCCTTGGCCTATTTGGTAGCGAAGCTCTTTCTTCTTCATTTTATAAAAGGGGCGGTAGGGAGAGTCAAAATTGCTGCAACTTAAAATAAAAGAAAAACTTTTAACAAGGAAATATTATACAAAATTCTACTATCTTCTACCCCTTGTATAATGTGACAAAAAGTGTCAACATTCTTGGCGGCTCGCGGGGTGACGAGCTCGCCTCGGCAAAAGAACCCTTTAGTCCTGATCCATTGGGCTATGGAGTCACTGATCTCCCCCAGATCCTGCTTCTGCGGTCTGTCCCTCCTCTTGTTCTTCTTCTTCTTCTTCTTCTTCTTCTTCCTCCTCCGGCACGGCTTCTGGCTGGGGTGATGGTTCGAGGTGATCGTGGATGCGTTTCATCGTTCGGCGGACATGAGTCCAGGCACTCTTTTGAAATGGCTCTTGATCCTGTAGTGCCTTAACCAAAACATGAAACCGATCAATTTGCCCGATGTCAGCATGCTTGGCCCTGATGAATAAATCATTTAGGCATGCTACCATCTTGCAGTATCTCAAGATGAAGTCGGTTATCTGCCCCTCTGAGATCGGCTCCGCCCATCCGTCTATCTCTGAGACATCGCCCTCGAACTGGAACCAGACTGGCTTGAGGTCATCTTTAGTCAAAAGGTTCCCGTCATCGTCTGTGAAACTCGGGAAACCCAAGGAGGAGAGGTCCTAAAAATAATTCATCGAGGCGCGCTGCTCATTGTCAAAAATGTCTTGGAGTCTTCTCGCCTCCTGAGCTTTTTGCACCTTAGAAAAGAAGGCGCGAACTGTGGCCTGAGCCATGGACCAATCCCTAGCCGTCCGAGTCATTGCAGTGACCTGCAAGTCCTGATATTTTGCACTCTGGACGTCGAAGGCTAACTTGAGCCGGTGCCTAGCTTTCTGCGTGACCTCATCAATGATCGGCCCTCCCTCGGCGATGGCCTGCTAGGCTTCAGTGATGAAGGTTAGTATTGTGAGGGCGCTGGAACACCGAGACCTAAAATTCTTGAGCAAATGGGCACGAATCTCCTTGATTCTGCTCCTATCGAACACCGTCAGGTCTTCCTTCTCGTGTAGCTGGGCTTGCATTTGTGTAATTCTGTCTTCCAGCTCTTTGGCCTTTAGATCGCTCTCGATCTATTTTTGCGTTTGACTCTCGGCTGTAGACTGGAGCTGTTGAACCTGCTGTTTTAGGGTGCGCGTTTCCTTTTTCATGGCCTTGCACTTCCCCTCGGCCTCCGCCAACTTGGAGCGGACCCTCGCCAGATCTTCTTCTAGCTTGACATTGGCGGCCTCGGCCTCGATCCTGCGCTGGTTGGCGATGACTGCATGAGCCCTAAAGGTCTCAATTCGGACATGCATGGATGCCGATTCATTGTCTACATTTAGATGCACCAGGTCCTTAGGCGTTTCCTGGTAATCATAGTCCGTTGGAGTCATTTCATCCAGGGGTTTCTGCACCTTAGGGACCTTCTTGATCTTGTGCATCTTCCTAGCTTTTAAATCAAACACGACGCATTTTTCAACTTGAGCCGTCGCTCGCCCTCTTTTCTTCCTTGCCTCCTTCAAGATTTTGTCGGTATTCTGTCGAGCTTGGAGCAGCTTCTCGGCAAGGGGGCGTTCCTTGATCAGAGACATCTCTGATTCAAACAAGGCTGGGTCACCAGCCAAAGGAGTGAACAAATATAGGGAATGGATGGGGGATGTCTCGCCAGAAGGTCCGACGGTGGGTGTAGCGGGCATTTCGGTAATGGCGGCCACATTATGCGAGATGAGGGATTGGGTGGTGGGGCTCGGTGTTGAAGCGATACCTCCGCTTCTGCTAAAAATCAAGGGGGTGGCAGCACGAGTGGGCGAAGTGACTTCAATGGATTTATCCCAACCGAAATCATGGGATGGGCTTGGACTAGTCACGGGTGACGTGTGATGGGGCGATGGGCTACGTAAGGGAGACTGGTGAGAACTCTCGGCCATGGCCGTAGGGGGCATGGGTGAGTCTTGAGCAAGGGGTGGAGAACGCGTACCTGAGTGCCCTCCTGGCATTGTGGTAGTGGTGGCTTCGGGTGCAGCCGCATCTTGTTCTTCTTCTGCTTCGGCATCTCCAACCTCCATGTTTTTTGCCTCGGCGTCCCCTTCGAATTGGAGGAGTTCCTCCACATTGATGACATTGATATCCGGGACGGTTGTGGCGCTTGGTGGCGTGGCACTCTCAATAATTGCTTCGAATGAACCCAATGTAGGTTGCCTAGTGGAAGGGCTCGGAAACCCTGTGCGAAGGCGCTTTGGATGGCCTGGAGGCACTTGCACTGATTCTGGCCTCTTTCTCTTTGTCCTCACCAGCGGTTGTTCAGACTCTTTGAAACTCGTGTCTTGGCCTCCCACAGGTACTGGAGGTGGCCTTTGTGGCGTGGCTTTGGCCCTCTTTCCTTTCTTTGGCTCCAAAGTAGTTTCCTTTCTCTTTGGGCTTTCACCCGAACCTGGGATAGCTGGAGGAATGAGGTCGACGAAGGACAGAGGCTTCCATGTCCCGGCATTGGCCTCATAGACCGCTATGAAGTCTTTGTCAGATGACAAAAGATCATAAGAATTTGTCTTCCGATGATGGACCCTCATTATCCACCACTCTCTTAATTGGGCCACATCCCAATCCTTCGTTGCTTCCTTCAAATCATCTTTTGCCTTCTTCCAGAAGGTAGAGTTGGGGCTCGGGAGAGGGTGCCAAACTGGGTCATATGCGACCTCCATCGGGTAGAACTCATGCCAGGGAGGTAGCATTTCCATTTTCTCCAAGTGCCACTCCAGATCCCTCCCGCTGGGATTGTTCCTCTGCTCCACAATTTTGGGATAGGGGCAAGCGTGGAAGTTCTTGAATCGAAGATGATCCCTCATTACCCCCAAGGGGTCATAGAGCCATTGCTGAGGAAGCTGGACTAGGCCAAAATTGGCGAGCTTCTCCTCCAAGAAAACATTTTGTTTGAGGGCAAACACCTCGATAACTCCCATCTTGAAAGGGAAATCGTAGGTGTGAGCCCATTTCCGTCCATGGCCATAAATGGCGTTTGTTGCATCACTCTGTCGAGCGGCCTCCAATGCGAACTGGTATTCGGAGGGATAGACTGGCAGTAAAAAGGCCTCCCTATGAAGCCGAATATGCGAATTACAAGCCCCTGTGTCAGCTGAAAAATGTCTCCCCTCCTCTCTTGTACCACTTTGTCCCTTAAGAGGAGGGGAACCCGAGGGGAAGACCCTGTTAGCATATGCATCGCGGGTCCCAAAAATTGTTGGTTAAAAGAATAATAGGACTCCGTCTTCAATAGGAGAGGGGTCCACTGGTATATAGGCAGAGGATTTCCATCCTCGCCACTCGTCGTAATAGCAATATAAGGGAAACTTCTATGTACATGAAAGAAAAATAACCAAACAAGAAGGGAACAGGGCGAAAAGTACTTATTTGTCCCAGGATTCTTCATGCTGGCGAGCCGGGTATGTAGGGTCCTGGCCACCCATTCTGCCCAGTCAAAAAATACTGGGTTGGTGCTCGGTCTCGAAGCATCAGGGGCATAAAATTCCCCTCTGGAAATACACTCGACCAAAGACACCTGCCATGGGTGCACCGAAGCGTCAGTAGATAGGCCTGCCACCCATGCAATGATGGAGAAGATGTCGACATTTTTGAAGGCCTCCAAGGGTAGGGGCATCTGGGGCAATTTTCCCGAAGGAAGCCCGCTCTTGAGGCTCTGCTGCAAAAAATTGATTATGTAGTTGGAGGATGTGAACCTCTCCATTTGTTCGCTGAGAATAACGTTGCGAACTGTGTACCCTTTAGGAGGGCCTTGTTGTGGCGCAAAAGCTGCCTGGACATCTTCCTTCAAAATGGAGAAAAGCTTGTGCCCGGAGGCGTCTACCACTTGCCTGGAGGAGGGCTGGTAGTTCTGTGCGATGGCATCAATCAGCTCAGGGCAGTGATGTGTGGGGGGCGTCAGATACCAGTATATCTGGGAGTAATAAGCGGCAGCTCTTTTGTTGTCTGTCGAGAGCCTACTCTTCATGAACTCGATGGTGCTCCTGAGTTCGGCCACACTCCTTGATAGCTTGGTGTCTCTGATCCTATCCCACCTATCGACTGGTGGTTCTTCAGGCTGCTCATCCCCAGAATCCTCCCTTTCTCCCATGATTTGTTTCTCGGGCGGCGGCTAACATCAACTTTCTTTGGCCCTTTGTCATGGCCTTTTGCTTTTGGCTGCTCGGGGGCCGTCACTTCTGGTTCCTTCCCATTTTCCTTAGAGTTCTTCTTCCCCATAGTGCTAGGGGTGATGGAGAAAACAATGCGGAGGGCTTCGGGATTGGAGGCTTCGAAGCGCAAGATAGGGGAGTTTGAAGGCTAGTAGCGAAGTTTGCATGAATTATCGGGCAAATAGCTTCGTTACTGCTGGAGCCTGCATTATATAGCCGTAGAAGGCAACCACCAGTATTTATGGCACTTGCCATAATTAACTTCACGTTGCTTCGTCCAATTCGCCGCATGGTGGAGTAGTACACAGGTTGCGTGTTATGATGATTGCGGCTTGCTTTGGAAGCATGACCCTCTGCCACTTTGTACCCGAGCATGAACTTTTCTCCTAACCGAATCCCTAAAGGATGTACCCGCCACCTTTTCATTTAACTCGCCCACTTTGGACGCTTTTGAAGGCGGCTGTCGACACGTTCCCCTAGGCACATTTTAAATGCCCCCGCCTTTTCCATCGTTGGGTTGGTGATGCCGAAGTCAGAGTTGAAGTGCTTCGGGGTGAACCCTCGGTGCGAGCTGTTCCTTTTATGCTTCGGGCCCGAAGTAGGTGGCTCACCGGTCCTCCTTTGGAAACTGTTTCGCTCGAACTCCCTTTGGAGAAGTACTTCTCGGGCCTTGGTCCGAATCGTTGCTGCGAACCATTTTTTTTTTTTTTTGAGTGTCGAGGTAAAACTCGACTTGAGTTTTTGCAACATTTTATTTATCAGCCGAACTATTTACACTATTCACAAGCTTGCGGCATAATGGGCATGCCGCCACCACGGACTCAACTTCGGGTGATTATCCGGTGAACCTGCAGTGACCCGACCAGATCAGGTTGAACTTTAGTTGACCTTCGGAGTTCGGATCATTTCTACTTGAAGTTGTCCATGCTGCGAACAGGAAGCAACGCAGCCGATTTTCATTTCTGCCAATGCTCAGATTGTTGGTGAAGAAGTTCGCCACTCGAAAGCCTTCTTGGGGCATCGGTCTTAGGGATAGCCGAAACCAGTACCAGACCCAATGCCAGAATTCTGTAGATTCTTCCAAATGAAGGCCGGGCACAGGTTCTTCCATCCTACTGTCATGGTAACAAGGTTCCTCCGACGAAGAGTAGTCCTCCAGGAACTCTTCGGGCTCATCCTCCGAATCGGACAGGCATGATGAGCTTTGGCTGAACTCTTGCATGCCATCTCTTGGGACACAAAAAGGGTGCAAAAATGTGCCCTCTTTGTTCTCGGGTTCTACCACTCGAGCCTGCTTCTCTCCTCGGTTCACCTCTTGATGGAGATCGCGAGCAGCCATGTTGTTCATTAGGTGGGCCATGCTTGCATATTCCCATTGTTGGGCTAGTATGAGGTCTACCTCCTGAGCTCCAAATGACTGCATCTCAGGCCTCGGCTCAGTGTGAGGAATGCCCCATGAAGAGTACTACGTTGGCCGAACAGGAGCCATAATTATCGGGGGAAGCGACGGAGTTTCTCTCCACTGCCACTTTCTCGATAGGAGCAGAAGTTGTTCCGCTCGTATTGCCTCTTCGAATATTTGAGGGAACCTTCATTCCCTTGATTGCAGTAGAATGAGGCTTACGTCCGGGTGGAAGGCCCGAACATAGAAGAGATGGGCTTGGGCGGGCGTCGGTTGGATCTCCAGCGGGATTCTCTTCCAACTTCTGTAGAATCGGACATTGAAGTCCGTGATACCTTCCGAAGGTGCTCTCTTGATGGTGGAGAGGTATGCAAAGAGATGGAAGGGGTCCTGAGAGCCATCGAACGTTTCGATCAATGCTCCCGCTAAGTCATCCCATGAGCAGATGCTTTTGGGCCTGAGCAATCTATACCACCGTAGCGCCCTTCCTTCCAGTGATAAAACAAGAAGTCTGATCATGACATCCTCATGGATAATGTCATGGAGGGTCGCTAAATCGGCAACATCTTCAAGGTGCTCTCGGGCCATTCCCGTGGTGCCACTGTATTTTGACAATGATTTCAAAGCACTTTTGGGAATCTCGTGGTAGCTTTGGATATTTAGGGGGCCTGGATCGTTCCAGCTAGGAAAGCTTCTCCCAGCCATTATGATAGCAGCCTGTGGAAATCGCGGTTGTCACCGCTGAGGCGGGGTCGTTAGGTGGACATTCTTTCTCCGCTTGTGAGGTCAAGGCTGCTCACCGAACCTTGATTCCTCTGGGATATCTTCTTTTAGATTTGATAGGCACCTACGACCAGGAAATCTGGATCTTCAGCTCAACTGAGTCACCAGGTGATTTTATCAGATGAAGACAGGCCAAAGATTCACCGAACTCGGACCTTCTTAAGACACGGGGAGTCCTGGTTACAAAAACTAGGTTCAGGCAATGGTCTTTATGACTTTAGAGATTTTTGGGTAAAACAGAGTCGCCAGATGCTAAAAGTCTTTCGGTAATGAGCGCATCAATTCTCACTACTACTCAGAAGATGAGACTGACTGGATCTCACCGAGAACTTTGTTAGAACTACTGGCTCCGATGAAGACGGGCTAGAAATTTTCTCAAATATGGGACCTTGGGTCCCATCGGGCGTGCCAGAAACTGTTGGTCATCAAATCCGCATAGGAAAGGACTTTCGATGGGTTTGCGCGCCCTGGACCTATGACCAACATTGAAAGGCCGAGAGGAAGAGATGCCCCTCGTGCCAATCTCCGGAGAAAGGCCGGCTCCTATACTAATCTACTTTTGGGGTTTGAGATAAGAGTGCAGGAAAGAAATAAAAGGAGTTCGGGTTAGAGAAAGAAATAAAAAAGGATAAGGGTTAGAGATTGATGATTTAAGGTGGGGAAGAACAGGAAGCACGATCACTCACTAATAACTCAAATAGCAGCAAAAAACACCAAGAATAGATGAAAGAAACGAAGTGTCGAACTTCCTATGTATCCTCTAGACGGGTTCGCAGGGTTCTCCTCTCTCTCTCGCTGGAATTCAGGGTTCAGAGTAACAACGATTAAGAAGAGGGAATAACGGAAACCTCGATCCACCGGGCAGCATAAAAGAAAATGACAAAGCGTTTTTCCTCTCCTATGTATCCTTCAGGGCGAATTTTGGGGTACAGCTTCCCAATCGCACACCGGATTCAGGATTCAAAGTCTCAGTATACGAGTGCAAACAGACAAAAGAATTAAGCACGGAAGGCAGCATAAAAGAGAGAAATGGAGCATAAAAATCTTTAGTATTAGACGCAGGACATTAAGTTACAACAGCTTTCTAGCAGAAAGTTCCCCCCTCTTTTACATTGCAAAGCCTGGGTTTTTATAGAGGACCCGACCCTCTGAGTCATTATTACAAAATCGGCGGAGTACACCCTCGGGCTCTGAGAAATCGGCTCCTCGCGGCTGCTGCGATTGAGTTTTCAAATCGGTTGCCAAAACTGGCAACTGTGATCGGGTCAACCGTGGAAACATTCATTTAATGCGCCGCCCGAGTGTCCCTGGCTTCTGGATGCTGTGCTTGAGTGATCGCTATGCCCGCCGGGTTTTACTCCGAGGACTATTACGTCCCTTTCGTTTGCCAGGAATAGTCAGCGGACTTATCGGGCAAGAAAGGGGGTACTTGTGAGGGGCCTTCGATCACCTTGGGAAGCTACCCGCCTTGGAACATGGGCCCAAAAAGTGCTTCGCTACATATTCGCCTCGCTAAAGCCTCGGGCCGAAGTAGATTCTTCTTGATTTGTTCTTCGCAGAATAATGCTTCGCATAAACTTCTTCGGGGATGATGATTGCCGATCGGGTTCCATCTTTGAAATGGGCCTTTTGTCCTTCGCTGGCGAAACTGCTTCGGCTGGAAAATGTTTCGGCCCGATTCTCTCCCAAAACTGTGGTTCGGGGCATATCCTCCCGAAGCACTCTTCTGCTTCGACACATTGTCATTTTGCTTCGGGCGCCACTGCTTCGGGTGAAAACTGGCCGAAGTAGGTGTCGGAAATACTTCGGGCCCGAAGTAGTTTCCTTGCCTTGGCTGATTTGGATTATGTTCTCCTCCTTCGACGAAGTCGCTTGGATGCTGCTTCGCAAAACTTCCACCCGAAGCGGCTGCTGAAAATGCTTCGGGTGCGAAGCGTTATCTTTGTATTTTCTTCGGCAAAATTACTTCGCAAGGTTTTCGCCCGAAGTGGTGATGAAAAGTGCTTCGGGCCCGAAGCTCTTTTCACATTCTCCTCTTTTTCTCTCGGTGAAGTTGTTTTCCTTGGCCTATTTGGTAGCGAAGCTCTTTCTTCTTCATTTTATAAAGGGGCGGTAGGGAGAGTCAAAATTGCTGCAACTTAAAATAAAAGAAAAACTTTTAAAAAGGAAATATTATACAAAATTCTACTATCTTCTACCCCTTGTATAATGTGACAAAAAGTGTCAATAGCTACCTCCATGGAGAAAATATTTCACTAAAATTTTCTCAATCAATATTTTGGGAATCCTTCCCAATTAAAATGTTTATGGACATCTGTCCAAAGGATATGTTGATCCCCTAAATCTAGTTTGTGTATGTCTATCCATAGGAGAACTCATTCTCCTCTGCTCTGGCTAATGATCCTCTAGAAGACTACTACCTCCACTACACTAGCTTGTGGATCTCTCTCCACTGAATACTCTTGTCCCCACTCAGAAGACCTATCCTCACTGCCCTAGCTGATGGATCTCTATAAACTGGAGACTACTGTCCTCTCTTCTCTATCACCTCCAAAGCTCTATCTCAATTCTGTATTAAACATAGTCTAGTCGGTCTAGCACAGTTCTTCTCAACTCTTGTACTAAACATAGTCCAGTCGATCTAGCACAAGTATGCTCAACAAGTCCACTCAAATTTGCACTAAACATAATCCATTCGATCTAAGCACAAATCTGCTCAATCTCTATCTCTGGTTTTGCACAAACCTGTCCTCAAATCTACACCAAACTTTGCTCTCAAATATGCACTAAACATAGTCTAGTCGATCTAGCACAAATATGTCCTTGATCTCTGTCCTCAAGCCTTAACTCAAGACTTGACTCAAATTTGTTGGATCTACCCCAAACCTTAACTCAAGGTTTGAACAAATCAATCAACTCTGCTCTCAAGTCTTCTCAAATACTTGTCTTAAATCTACCTTGTAAGCTTCCACAAAATCTCAAACCAATATGTTCACAAGTCCTCTGTAGAATTTTCTCAAATTTGCTCTATAATTCCTCTCTAGAACTTGCTCAAATATGCTCTACAAGTCCTCTCTAGAACTTGCTCAAATTTTTTCTACAAGTCCTCTTTAGAACTTGCTCAAATATGCTCTACAATTCCTCTCTAGAACTTGCTCAAATTTACTCTACAAGTCCTCTCTAGGACTTAACCAAATTTGTATTGTAAGCTTCCACAAAAGCTCACACAAACTCAATACACAAGTCTTCTCAAAGACTTACCTCAAATCTGCTTAACAAGTCCACATAGAACTTGTCCAATCTCATAGAAACATAAAGAGAATTATTAGAGACTCAATATGTTCCATACTCAATTACTCTCTCAACTCAAATCAATCTCATAGAATCATTAAGAGAATTATTAGAGACTCAATATGTTCTATACTCAAAGCTCAATCACTTTCTCAACTCAAATCAATCTCATAGAATAATAAAGATAATTGTTAGAGACTCAATATGTTCTATACTCAAAGCTCAATATCTTTCATAACTCAAATCAAAATATAGGATAGTTTGTTTTATGGAACTTGAAAAATCACTTCATACATCCACTTGACTAGGCTTCAATTAAATCTACTCAATCAATCACTCAAGAAACAATCCTTACTCACAAACCCTAGTCCAAGCATGCAACTATCAACTTAAAATATTTCCAACAATGCTCAACAAAAAATCTCACATAACAATGATACTCATGATCTTTCCAAATCCTAGTTCAAGTTCTTTGCATAGCAACTCACTTCAACAACCATGCTTATCAAACAACATTTTAACCACAAATCTTAATTTGAGAAAACCTTGAAGCATTAACTCAAATACTTCACTCAACCAATGATCTCAAAAACAATGCTTATCATACAAGGTTTTAACCACAACTCTTAATTTTAGAAAACCTTGAAACATTGACTCAAACACTTTCAAAAAGGAAACCCTAATCAAATCCTTTTCAATCCAAACTTTATTTTCAAACAACCAACTCAACCAAAGAAAAATTTGCCCATACCTTTTGCTTTACAAGGAGTTGATCTCACAAATATGCCATACTCACAATTACTTATTTTCCAATCTCAATAAGGATTAGAAGATAATTTTCTCAACAAAACATAACACAAAAATAATATAAAAATTACACCTTATCACTCCAACTTAATTAATAATCAACACCGTCACAATAATCATAAAAACCCTTTATTCAAATTAACACAATACCCACAAAGTCGTAATCCTACAAAATACCAATATAGCAATTTATGACTTTATTAAAAATTAAAACCAGAAATCTTCTTATAACTCCAAGTAATAATTCTCAATTACCACCACTTATTTACTAAGAAAATCCTTCTAAACAATTTCCACAAAATAATCCTTATACCTCCCAAATTAGCAAATAATAAACTTTAATGCAAAAATATTTACCTCATCTTTGGAGGGAATCGAACCCTCAACCTTACCCACAATGTGTGCCTTAGTCATGGCATCAACCACCGTATGAGCTATGCACTCATTTGAAATAAATGAAGCACCACGTGCTTCAAGACTTGCTCCCCTTTGTGCTTTGCCAAAAACAATGTGCACCTTGGGTGCCTTAACCAACACGACTTCCAATGCAACCACCACATTTCGAACATAGGCCCTCACACTTGCAAATGTCTTTGTGCTTCCCAAATCACCACTAGGCCACACTGTCCTATGTGCCTTCGAATTTCAATGCTTCCTGTCTTACACTCTGCATTGTCCACAAATTTCCTAAATATCACGAGCTCTTAATCTCTTTCACATGCTAATTAATTATTCGAGCAAGGATAATGTTTTTTGTCTTTAGGCAATGTATTTACATTACCTCCTTTGTACCTTGGGAGATGTCAGTGCTTCTATGAATTCCTTCCATGATTTCGGTGAAGATTCTAAAGGCGCTTCGAATGTCTTTTCCTCCAAACCCAACCTTAGGGTTTATAAAATATATTTAAACTTTATAAAACCCACTTTGCTTTATAAAATATTATAATGAGAATTATAAATATTTTATTTTGGTTTTCACCATATCACTTTAATATTATAATAACCATTATTATAATATTATATATTTTTGATGCCTTGGATAAATTTCTTCCTTCTCATTGCATTCCATGTCGTAAATAATATTCATTTATAAAATAAATATTATATTTCTTTTTTAACTTCTATTTTTTCACTGATTCTCTTGATATTTGGCCTGCTTCCTGGATATCAAATAACCATTTTAACCCCTTTGTTTCCTGCTAAATTCCTTGATATTAATGATGACTTCATCTGGTGACATCAATGACTGTTGAGAAGTAACACACCCCCACTAAAAAAATGAAATTCCATCCTTTGAAAATATTTAATTTTCATTTTTCCGGAGGGACCCTCTTGAGTTTTTTGGGTTTTAATTCCAAATTTTGCTTGCACCATTTTTCAAACTTCGCCTACATCAAAGCGTCCAAGTAGACTTGCATATGGCATTGATTTCCATTTAGAAATAGTAGTTTCTATTTTTGGCCAACAAACTTCTAAATGCATTTTCCCTTAATTCATGATGAATTTTAAAGTTTCATTTGCAGATTTGGATACCCTTTGGGATTTTTTAGATACTTGTAAAGTTTCATCAAATTCTGGCCACTTTGAATTTTCATCATTTTTCTACACCATGTGAAGCTGATCATTCTCGAGAAATTTAAAATTCATTTTTCAAATGTTAAAATTATTTATGAGTAAGGAAGATCCTTCACCAATATGTAGAAATGCCAAATACAGATGGACAAAGTCACTGGAGTCAACCTACAATTTTTGGAGAATTTGCAAAGTGGAAGAGAAGCTTGAGGGAAATGTCGCGATATCGTGACATGTTCCATTTTAGGACCTGTCTCATTTTCACGAGAGAAAAATCTTGGAAGAAAATCTTGAGGAAATGTCGCGATATCGCTACATGTTCCATTTTCGGACTTGTCAGACTTTCGCTCAAATTTAATGGTACCCTAAAATCTTTTAAAGTCCAATGTCGTGATATCGCGACGTGTTCCATTTTCGGGAGAGCAAAAGCTTAGAAGGATGAAGTGAAGGAAATGTCACGATTTCACGACATGTTCCATTTTCATGAGAGCAAAATCTTGAAAGAAACGAAGTGAAGGAAATGTTGCGATTTCACGACATGTTCCATTTTCACGAGAGAAAAAGTTTGGAAGAAAATCTTGAGGGAAATGTCGCGATATCGCGACATGTTCCATTTTCGGACATGTCGGAATTTTGCTCAAATTTAATTGTACCCTAAAATATTTTAAAGTTCGATGTCACGATATTGTGACATGTTCCATTTTTGGACTTGTCTCATTTTCGTGAGGGCACAATCTTGGAAGAAAATCTTGAGGGAAATGTCACGATATCGCGACATGTTCCATTTTTGGAGAGCCCAAGCTTAGAGGACATGAAGTAAAGGAAATGTCGCGATTTCACGACATGTTCCATTTTTGCGAGGGCAGAAGCTTAGAAGACATGAAATGAAGGAAATGTTGCGATATCATGACATGTTCCATTTTCGGAGAGCCCAAGCTTAGAAGACATGAAGTGAAGGAAATGTCACAATTTCGCGACATGTTCCATTTCGCGAGAGCGGAAGCTTAGAAGACATGAAGTGAAGGAAATGTCACAATTTCACGACATGTTCCATTTTCATGAGGGAAAAAGCTTAGAAGAGATGAAGTGAAGGAAATGTCGTGATTTCGTGACATGTTCCATTTTCGTGAGGGCGAAATCTTGGAAGAGATGAAGTGAGGGAAATGTCACGATTTTGTGACATGTTCCATTTTCGTGAGGGCGAAAGCTTAGAAGACATGAAGTGAAGGAAATGTCGCGATATCGCGACATGTTCCATTTTTGTGAAGGCACAAGCAAGAAAGAAGTAACTTGAGGGAAATGTCATGATATCGCGACATGTTCCATTTTCGTGAAGGCACAAGCAAGGAAGAAGTAACTTGAGGAAAATGTCGCGATATTGCGACATGTTTGGATTTATATTCATTTTGCAAAATTTGGCCATTCTTTAAATTTTTCATCACCCATCCAAAGGAAGTGGAAGCTTTTCGACACAGTCCAAACCCTAGAAATAATTAAATGAGAAAATTAATTAATTAAAAAGTTCTAATATTTGCTTTTCTTTAGCAAAAAGTGATTCAATAGTTACATTCATAGCAGAAGTAATGGCGAGAAATACAGACAAACCTAAATTTCGACACAAATCAAGCGAGGAATTAATGAGATGCTCTGATGGCTTGCTGAAATATAAAGATAAGAGATGCCGGGAAGTCAATGACTCATCCAGATTTTGCAGATCTGGCTGCAAATACAGACTTTAAGGAATTTTTTAATGGATACATTTTCTAGGAAAATTTATGGCAAAAGTAATGGCGGGTAGAGAATCTCGACTCGAACCAAACAAAGGCAGCTGTTTGAATATGGAAGGCCTCAGAAGTTAGTGACTCATCCGAATTTTATAGAAGAATTAATGAGATGCTCTGACAGCTTATCGAAAGATAAAGATACATTTACATGCGGTGTCCATTTGATGAGGATGAAACCAAGTCTTATCTTCTCCATTTATGGCAAGATCCACACGAAGATTTTCAAATTGATTAGGGTTTATAGAAACTCTATATAAAAATACCTTATATTGTAAAGCCTCGACAGTGAGATTTTTATGATAATATTTAGATATTTGAATAAGATATTTTGAAAAGATCAGGGTCTGTCCTGAGTCTATATATACTTCTTTTGAATATAAAGTCTAGATGCGAAAACTTGGAATAAAAGACATTTTAGCAATTTCCTGCAAATCTTGTTTGAATGCTTTGTTCTATACCTGGTGTTGGTGTGACATCATTTTTCTACGATAGCATGGCCAGGAGCCTAATCTCTTTGGATTGCGATAAGTGCATCTTATTTTGTTTTCGTCTCACTAAGGTTTATTATATTAGTTGTAAATCTGTGTTATCAAGATTGAATATGCTACTAGGCTTCATTCCATTTGTTGTATGCTAGGGAAAGTTAGAGATTTAAGGTTCAGGTCTATTCTAATTGCTCTATCCTCACTGCGTGAACTAGGCTACTAGTGAGAGATACCAGTTGACACTGACTTCCCTTCTATTTATGATTTTCTTTCAGATCCATGTTATCTTCGTCTTATGCTCTTAGTAGAAGGTGATCTTAGAAAGTTGGACACCTTCCTCTTTGATTGGTTTTATTGTGAAGCTAAATAGTGTAACTAAAATTGGTAGTTTTGATTTTGTAGCTAAGTTAGATAAGCTTCTCTTTTTTTCCCTACCCTACTTTCTCTGTTCCACCATTAAATGATCCATTTTTATTTTTTTTTTAATTTGTATTTTATTTAATCTGCTAAAACATAAAGAGCTATATCAAAGAACTCATTGTAAATCCAATTTTCAACAAAGATAACAACCCCTAAACATTATTGAACGAAGGTTGAACCCATTGTAAGGTAATAGAAAGTCCACTTGAAACTATTCTAGAAGCAAAAAAGAGTGAATAGCCATTCGACCCAACTCTATAACTCACACCTTGGATAACCAACAAGATCCTAAAGTGAGTGGGATTTATCCCATATAAGTGTTATCGGTATTTTATGCTCATTCTTCACGGGGTGTATATGAAATCTAAACCAACATTTAAAAATGGCGCTAGAAGGAGGGCCGACTAAACTCTGTTCAGTATTTGTTAAGTATTGTGAGTTGCTTGTGTAAAGCTGGATTCTAGTTATAGAGTAACCAGGTCCCACTCCAGAGCTGGAGAGCTCCTTGTGCCTA